>CM033357.1:24696792-25440959 GCA_019395295.1 Osmanthus fragrans
GCAACTTCAATGCAAAGTTTTTGGACAATTTTTTTACAATTGCTGTTGATTGCTGTGCTGCTGTCCGACTCCGCCTGTGCAGTCATCGTCTCCTCTCCACGACTCCACTGTCTCCCACTCTCCCCCAAAATGTTTGGATTGGACCAATTAATTGTCAATTGGTTCAAACTCAAAATATATCCAATAAATAAATAAAAGTTGGCCAAATTATGAAATCCAGTCCAAATCGCACGGTCTTCTTCCTTTCTCCCTTCTTCTCAGTGGTCAAGGCTACAACAAAAGATTCCGACGGAGCCTACACGGACGACCGCGCGAGCTCGTCAAATGCTGATTTCGCCACTGGTCATGTGACATTTGACCAATTTTTTGCAAGTTTGCTAATAATAAAGTCGTGAACTTCTATAAATTGTTATTAATCAAAATACTTCAAAATCGTACATGTTTCGTATTTAGTATTGAATATAATTACTTAACAATATCAAATTTAGATAAAATTGTATTCTTAATATCTTTCAATTTTGCTTAAAACTACATAACAAATGCACATGTTCAAATGAGGACGTATTTTTGAAATAACCACGTCAAACACTCTATTCAGCACATAGGCCTAACTTACTAATTATTCACCACAATAACCTTTTTAACATTAAAAGAAAAAAAAGCATTCATTTCAAAATTAAATAGCATGATTTCTCCACCCAGGCCCCCGCGGACCCTGATGCGAACCCGGTTAGCACGAACGCTATTGAACCCACAAGAGAATGAACCGGATCCCAAGAATGCCCAAATACGACCAATGTTTAGGATTTAACCTCTAAACGTTGAACCAACCAACCGAGGGTATATTAAACCAACGACCTCTTGATCACAAAGTCTCGAAATCTCTCCCGAATTTGTTTTAGATTTTGAACCCAGCAAGATGAAACAAGAAATCCAAAGATAACGACGATACAATAAACCCCTTGCTTACAAATTGAAAAACTCACGACCCGATATTTTGAACGCCACAAAGATTATTCATCTTTGATAAACTCGATAAAATTATTCATGGAAGAACAATGAGAAAGAAATCTTACAATTTTCATATAATAATCAACTTTTTGAAGTCTCGGACTTGGCTCAAATCTCTCTTCAACATGCTTCGGATTCTTGGTGGTTTCTAGCGTAGCCCAAATCACATCATCTTCTCTCTCTTCGAAATGATTCGTCCTCGAATCCATGCCTTGTGATTGCGTAGAAAATAACCAACATGCTACAAGTCTTATCACTGCACCACCTTGATCAAATGAAAAATTGTTCCTCGCATGGCAAATGATCAATACACGGTACCCATCCATTTTGCAGGTATGGATATATTGTAGCACAACCTAAATCAACCATAGATATTGCGGCATGAACTCCCAGTAACCTTCATATAGATCAAAATGTGTTCGCCTTGACTGTTTGATCTTGCAAGTGTGGAGTGCTCCAATAACAGCTCCATCTGATGACTGTCCATGTTTCCTCCTAGTTTTACTTGGCCCAAGCACATGAAACAATTTCAAACCCAATGCTCCTATGTTGCCCTTCGGATCATCAATGTCATTCGACTCCCTGCATATGAAGCTCCTCCAGTACCTTTGAAACTCCGTCGTCCCCTCAGAAATCACAAAGTCAATTACCGGCAATAAAGAAATTCCCAAAGTAGTGTAGGGTCGGTTAGCTTCATCCACACCTTGATAGTCAATTTGAGGCTCAATCTCCGGGTCGGGTGGTATTCCAATGAGATAGTTTGCTGGAAATAATTTTTCGGTAACCTGTAAAACAGAAGTATTCAAAATAGGGAGGGAACTATTAGTTTTCGCCAACTCTTCCTCAACTTCACGCTCATCTTCCTTCAAGATCACTTCCGACTCCTCTTTTGTCTCCTAAGATTCTTCTCCATTTTCTTTTTACAGCTCAACTTCCATTTCATTCTTTTGTAGCTCTCTTCTTTTTTCTTCACAACTAACCACCTCGCAATTTTTTCTCTTACTCTTTTGCCCCTTCTTATGATTATTCTGTGAGTTGATCAAGTCACGAATTTTTGAGAACTCAAGCTTATAATCCAACCCAGTCTTTCTATTTGATGTATTGCCAACATGTTCCACACTTGGTGTTTTCTCCTCTCTTGAATATCCAACTTCACTATATCATTTAGGCTCCTTTCTAAATCCCTTTCACGTCGATCCCTTCTACAAAAATGATTAGGTGCATATCTTTTCCTCATGATCGCTCTCAATTCATCCCAAGCTTTAATACACCTCTCACCATTACTCCGCCTAGATCTTGTCAACTCATCCTATCAAATTAATGCATAATCTACGAATGAGCTCACAATCAACCTCAATTTTTTCTCTTCAAAATAATCATGGCACTAAAACCTCAATTATACCTTTTCTTCCCATGCCACGTACGCATCGGGATCATTCCTACCCTTAAATTGTAGAATTGTTATTTTTACACCTCCTGTCCTCCTATTAACACCAACTTCACCAAAATCTCTACATTCTCATCTCTCCCGACTACTGACATTAAACATATCATTGCATTGATCCCTATGAGTTCTATTCAATTTCTCATCCAACCTATCCAACACTCTTCCCATATCCACAAACATCATTTCCAATCGATCCATCCTATTACTCATATTGACTCTAGGATTCAAAAGGATTTGAATTAGACAACTTCAGACTAAGTGATTCTTGGATTTGGATAGGAATGAAAAGAAACATATTTTTGGAATTATAATTAATAATAGGAATTTTGGACAATTTTCAAGATTTTTTTTGGACGTGAACAGTAACCTCAGATGAACAGTAAATTTTATTTTTTTTCGATTTTTTAAAAAAAAAACTCGAAAATCAATTATGATATCAATGAAATAGACGGAAGTTGATTTGGATTCAAATTGAGCACAAAAATAACTTTTGAAATTTTTTTGAGATTTTTTTGGATCAAAAACTCTAAAATTGTTATTGGACACAAGAACACGAAACACAATGAAGGAAAGAAAAAACAGAAGACTCAAAAACAATAAAAGATATAACATTGATCTTGGGGCCTAAGTTCTGATAGCACCTGATGCGAACCCAGTTAGCATGAAATCTATCGAACCCACAGGAAAATGAACCGGATCCCAAGAACGCCCAAATACGATCAAGGCTTAGGATTTAACCTCTAAATGTTGAACCAAAAAATCGAGGGTATATTAAACTAACGACCTCTTGATCACAAAGCCTCGAAATCTCATCCGGATTTGTTTTGGATTTTGAACCCAACAAGATGAAACAAGAAATTCAAAGATAACGACGATACAATGAACCCCTTGCTTACAAATTGAAAAACTCTCGACCCAATGTTATGAACGCCACAAAGATTATTCATCTTTGATAAGTTCGATAAAATTGTTCATGGAAAAACAAGGAGAAAGAAACCTTTCAATTTTCATATAATAATCAACTTTTTGAAGTCTCGGACTTGGCTCAAATCTCTCTCCAACATATTTCGGATTCTTGATGATTTCTAGCGTAACCCGGATCATATCAGACCCTCAGACCGCGGACCGCCCTGTTAACAAATAACAAATCTACTATGATTTCTTCAAAAATTTAGATTTCCTCAACACAATAAAATAATTTTTCGTTTAAATCTTTGAATATTAAAGCTAAAAGCAAATTATCTATCAATATCTCAAGCAAAAAAATTAGAATTTAACCAAATAAAATGAAGAAACCTCGAAAGTGTGTGAGAAACTTATGACTTATACGTTTATATATTTTATGCTTATTTATACTTGAATTTATATAATTGTTAAAAGTTTAGAAGTGTAATGTTTATTATTTTGTGTTTATTTTACTTTATAGGTTGATTACAAATTTGGACGAAAAATGAGGTATGGCACGAGGTCAAGAGATGTCAAGGAAAGGATAATGAAGATGGAACGAGAAAACTGGAGGAAGAGGAGAAAATTGGTCAAAGGACCAAAGTTGAACAAAAAATAGAAGTTGGGGATCAAAATGACAAAAAAAATTAAATATTTTCGCAAAACTCTTCTTCTGTACAATCAAGTGTTGACACCATTGCGTGTAGGTATCGACACTTGGATAATAAAATATTTCACTGTTGAATAACAAGTGTGGACACCTAAACCTTTAGGTACTGTCAATTTCCAGAATTCAAACTTATTTCTTGTTTAATCGTGATTGTTACAAAACTTTCAAAAATCTATCCAATAAGTTGTAAGTGATATATGTATATGTTTATATGGCTTCATTGATTCATTATTCATGATACAAGTCTTGATTAAAGATTGGATATTGGCATCACCTATGTTATTCCTATAGTATGAGTTTCTCCTTCGAACAATCTGACATAATTATCTTAACGTAATCTGCACAGCGTAACAGTAAGATCAACAGTATCAGAAAATCAATTCGAGCCCACCAACTTTACGATGTTTCCTTAAAATGAATTTGCTGCCTTCAAAAGTGTTAAAGGCGTTCAACAATCGTTTCCCAGGATAGAACGAATTTCGTCTCCTACGGAAGCAGCACATCAATCTGAAAGAGTTTCAATGAGCTCAACAAAGTGCATTCACTTCGAAAATAATATCAGAACGAGAGAGATGGAGAATGAGATTCAAAGCAGAGAACATTTGCAATGAAAATGGTGTGATAATTTTGGCAACGGGACTGGCTATTTATAGAATCATTCGTGGTCATTCGAACATCGTTCAAACCTTTTCAGAACAGCCTCCAAACTCGAACAGAAAGCACTGTTCAATATTGCAATGATTAGAACAGTTAACAGTCGACTGTTAACATACTATCCAGACAAAAATATTACTCGAAAATAAGTCAATTAGAATTAATTTCATTAAGTACCCAAGAATTTGATTAATTACAATTTGACCTAAAAATTTAAATAAATTTTGTCCAAAAAATTAATATAGTACAAGGGCCACCAGCAGCCGAACACGAACCGGACTTGTGTCATGCCATGCCGAGCCGGCCGAACGGACGGACGACTGCGACGACGCACGCGTGTGGGCTTAGGACCGAACCCGATAGGATATAGGTCTCCCTCATTCCAAAGACTATTGGTACTCCTTAGGGCCCAAACTCAATTCCCAAACTTGCACCATATAAACCATACCAAAGTTTCCTAACTTTTCTATGTGGGATAAATGTTTGGCAATTTTCAATACATCAAATTCTTCACTAATTTTTAGTTTCAAGCCGGTTGACATTAAATATTTCATTCAATTGTAAATGGTTTTCGATAAATAAATATATCACGTTAATCACCTTGTAGAGTAGATTGTGAATAAGCTATGTCTCGTTAAAATTAAAGCACGGGTCCTACTGAAATTTGTGTTCAAAGTTGACCAATTTCACTAATATTAATTCATTTTTCCAACAATCTCCCACACTTATTTGCGTGTTATTCCATTTTCTCCCCTCCCTTGTATTGTATTGTGCTGGGAGTCGCCTTGTGATCCTAAAAGCGGATAAAAGAACGACACAACAACTTGTGGTGTTGGAAAAAAATTCAATAATGATCAATTGGGCTGATAATCAAGACATTGTTGTATTGGCCATTAATTTGTGTTATACGAAACACTTATGACCTTGTTATATTAATCAATCACTAAACTTTCGAGGTATAAATTCAAGGTCGTGAGGCCTGGGGTTAAGGACTGCAGCTTTACTTAGCCACTTGACCCATCCACAGTCGTAGTTTGCCCAACTTCGACCGCACATTGTAAATGTTAGTTCAAGTTTGAGTTGTAATTTCATTTTCATTGTAATAGTTAGTTCAATTGTAAAATAGCTCTGATATTTGCAAACGTTTAGTATGGCTCATCATCTTTTAAACGTCTATTCCTGTCACTTAGGTTTTTGTTCTGCAAGTTATTATAGGGGTATTAGTCTTTCAAACAATCTTTCAAACTTTCCGGTGTCCGCCCCCTGCACCTACAATTGTAATTTTTAGCTTTCATCAATTGTAATTTTCAGCTTTCATCAATCAAAGATCAATTTACTTTCAATGCATTCAAAATCTCAGTTGTAAGCTTTCTACAAAATTGTAATCAAATTTTCTTTCGTCTTGAAGCGACCGAGAAAAGACGAAAGGTAGTCTAGCGGAGCAGATTACTGTTGCACGGTGTCCCTTTCTGTGCTAAAAGAGCGAGTTTGCTCGAACATGAGGTGTTGATATAGGTCAATGTCGTTCACATGTTCTTGCGGATAAAAGATTTTGGGCCATGGATCGTGTCGGCAAGCTAGTGGAATACGATGAAGGAAGCTGTGGGGAAAAAGGATAAAAAGGGCAGCGTTGCGGAATTACCTTTGTGCCTTTCGAGGGGTTTCATGGAGCATGAACATTGCGGGGCACAATGATGAAGATTGTGTACTTACTTTGACATGTGTTGAGGCTACAAGCTACTGCGGGTTGATGTGCGAGAGAGCATTGTGGGAATGCCCGTCCAGATAGAGTTAGTGTCGTTATTCTTGTAATGAGAGGGATGCGCATTGATACGAAACTCACTTATCGCTACTAGGACGTAAGCGAATTCGAATGGGGGAGAATGTCACACAGTGAGAATGCTCTTCTGCCCATTTGGCATGGCAAGTTCGCAACAGTTAGGCATCTGACCTATTTTATCAAAGAGTGAACTAATGATATCATCATATGCAGGTATTATTCCTAACATCCTACTCATAGCATGCGTGCGTCCTAGTTGTTCAAACTTGCCGGTCTAAGAATGAGAGGAAGATTGCCTAGAGGCGAGAAACCTCGAGAGCCAAACATGCGGTTCGTGAAACCTGGGCTAGTGCACATTCATTATATTCTTGAGATACAATATTACTCATTAAATTATTATTCATGTCATTCGTGTTTTGTCTTTCTACATCATGTGAAGAGAAACGTTTGAAATAGCATCGCGTTGCTATATGTTGTCGAATGATGGTACAATACACATGCACATTACGGAAGTTGACACGTGGAGTTAGTGCGTTCGGTATTTGAGACTTTACTTCTATATGAGCACCTACTATCATGTGGAGCTCTATGGTTCTACCTATTTTGTGTACTCGTATACCGACCCTTCCAAGAGAGTAATCGGGTTTATGTAGTAACAAAAATGTTTTTTGGTACTTTACTTTTAAGAAGTTTTTGTTTGTGTAAAAAGGGAGTTAGAGGGAAATTTTGCTTACCACTATAAAACCCTTACCCCAAAATACGTAAAATGGTAGGTTTCATATTATAGAAATAAAAATTGAATGTTAAATATAAACTTTGAAAATCTCACGTTTGTAATCAAGAAATTTGTTTCAGAACTTTTTTTTAATTCTTATCAACGATCTTGAGTAAGAAAATATCTTCCATATTTCTTTCATTGTTCAAATTTATCCATTTCAAATTTCCGAACAATGAATTACTGCTCTGATTTTTTACCAAAAGATTCTTTTCAATTTTCTTGTTTCATTTCTTCCCATAAAGTCAACAAAATAAATTCCGTTTCAATTCAAAGACTCAAAACATTAACTTAAAGAAACAACATAATTCAATATCTTAAAGAAAAAATCAAGTACAATAGAATTGAATCTCAGCAAATAGAACACAAAATACAATTTCTTATCAAACAATTTCATGACAATATTGTCAAAGAAATACGTTCTAATATTCCTACTGCTTTTTGGAAAAGAACTACATTCAAAATTTTAGAAAAGATATTATTCCTACAAAGCTAGTCCCATTCAAATGAAGAAAGAACTCTTAGATTTTTGTACTCAAGAAAAAAGATGATTTTCTTGAAAAGGGATTAACTAGGACAGTCCTAGTCGATTTTTATAGAGTTGCTCAACCTTCTTTGTCAGCTAAAAAGGTTAGATAGAAAGAGGTGTCCCTTGGCTTGTAATTACTACATGTCCTTGAACAGAGTTCTTCAATGGATTTGTTATCCTATTCTCGAGAAAAAAAGAAGTCACCAATAGTCTCTATAATTTTGTCATTTTTTCGAAGTTTGATATTAAGTCAAGTTTCTGGAAAATTCAAATTGGTAAATCTGATTGATACAAGACCATATGCAATGTTCCTTTTGGATATCAAATTGCAATATTATGCTATTTGTGCTACTCCTCTTAATTAATTAAGGTTGATATTTTAAAATGGAACCTCAAATCTTAGGAAAGAATTCACAATTAAGGCATTAAGTAGGTCAATTCAATTTTCATGTTTAAAGTTTCAAAATGAAAAAAAATCAGGTTTTTATTTTTTAATTAAAAATATTTTATTAATTAATTATAATAAGGTCAAAATTATATAATTAATGGTCACAAGTACATAAGTATAGGTCATAAACTTATTTAATGGTCAGATATTATCAAATTAATTGGTCACAAATTATTTCGAGATCACAAATAAAAAAAATATAGGTCGCAGATTATGTCGATGTCACAAATAAAAAATTTTAAAGGTCACGATTTATTTCATTGATCACGAATCAAAAAAATTATAGGTCACAGTCAATTTATTGGTCATATATTTTCAAATTTTTGGTCACGGATTATTTTTTTAGCCACAAATTATCGAATTTTATAGTCACATCCCAATTCCGATCCACCACCAATACTTGGTCACAAATCACTGCCTCGCAACCCCCGCCTACACTACACCACACCACATCACCACTACAAAATAGAACTGAGCCACCAACCCAACACACCATATCTGCACCACCAGAAATGTCGAACACCATTGCACACCACCACGCCACTAACACGCACTCACAACACACCCACCCACCCACCCACCACCGCTCTCCTTAGATCGGAAAAAAAGAGAAAAAAAAAATCCCAAACCCCTTCCCATGCCGGCACAGTCAGCATCGAAGGACTGCAGCATCGCGAAGGTGCGTAGACAGCAAAAATAAGTTGTCACCAGATTGAGGGAATGCCGCCGACAGGGAGATCGAAGAACCTAAATGGAGATCGAATAGCGATGGAGCCATTGAGTGAGGTTGCTTCAGAGGAGTAGAGTGAGAAAAAAGATAAATAGAATCGCCTCGCCGATGAGGTTGCTTCAATGCGTCGTTGTCGTCGACAGCGTCGCCATCATTGGTGTGCTGTGATAGAGACGGGGGATAATATAGAGAGAAGATCTGAAGATGGAAAAGAAATATATTTAGGGTTTGTAATTATTGATACTTGGTTTTTGAATAATGCAACTTCATCCCTAAATTTTGAATTCTCATCTTTAAACCACTAGGATTATGTAATTTCAACCAAATCTTAATATGATATCAGAGCCCATTAAACTCTAACAAGCAATACGATCCGATTAAGACTTCAACAATGTCGGGTCGTCACTTTGCAACTCCTTCTCAAAGTTCTCAGCAAAGAAGCTCTCAAATAATGAGTGGTTATGTTTCCTAAATTTTCAATATTTCTATAATGTTTTTAGAAACATCAATAACACACAAAAAAAATTATTTTTTTCCCCTTCTTGGGAATTCAATTCTGTTTTATTGGAGGGTCGATATCTTGAACTTACCGACACTCCCCCTGCCTCTTAAACACATTAGATGTTTTTTTATGTTAACAAAATAAAAATAAAAATTGGAGGGTCGGTACCTTGAACTTTACCGATACTCTCCATGCATCTTAAACAAACTACAGAATTTTTTTATGTAAAAAATAAAATAAAATTTTGAAGGGTCGCTATCTTGAACTTTATCGGCCCTTCCACGGCCCCTTAAAAAAATCAGGTTTTTCTTATGTTAAAAACAAAAAATAAAAAAAATGTTCATCAAATATTTTCTACCAACAAACAAGAAATCACTTATCCCCATCAACAATGACAAAGACCTCCAATGCTCGGAGTTTTTCAATTTGAAAGATTTGATTGGATCGATTTTTTCAAACTCAATATTCTACCTCATATTGAGTTTGAGTGGAGGATGTTAAATATAGAAATATAATATGGAGTATTTTCTATTATAATATTTCTTTTTAGTATAGGATTATTTTCCTTAGTAGTTGATTGTGTAATATTTTCTTTTATGTTTATTTCCTTGTACAATTATTTGTAACCTATAAATAGGGTCTTTTACATTGTAATATTTATAAGACCATAATAATACAATTTATATTTCTTCACATGGTATCAGATCCAGGTTTAACTTAGTCTTTGGTTAAACTTGCAACATATAAACTTCAAAAGTACAATATAGCAATAACTTGAAAGAGATGTCTCAGAGGTCTTCTGCAACTACTTGAACACTGTCGGGGCGTAACTTTGCAACTACTTCTCAAAGTTCTCGGCAACGAAGCTCTCAAATAATGAATGGTTATGTTTCCTAAATTTTCAATATTTCTATCATGTTTTTAGAAACATCAATTACACACAAAAAAAACAAAAATATTATTTTTCCCCTTTCTTTGGAATTTAATTCTGTTTTATTGGAGGTTCGATATCTTGAACTTTACCGACACTCCCCTTGCCTCTTAAACACATTAGATTTTTTTATGTTAACAAAATAAAAATAAAAATTGGAGGGTCGGTACCTTGAACTTTACCAATACTCTCCCTGCATCTTAAACAAATTACAGGTTTTTTTTTTTTTTTTTTAAAAAAAAAAAAAAAAAAAAACCTTGAAGGGTCGATATCTTGAACTTTATCGGCCCTTCCACTGTCCCTTAAAAAGTTCGGGGTTTTCTTATATTAAAAACAAAAAAATAAAAAAAATGTTCATCAAATATTTTCTTCCAACAAACAAGAAATCACTTATCCCCATCAACAATAACAAAGACCTCCAATGCTCGGAGTTTTTCAATTTGAAAGATGTGATTTGATCAATTTCTTCAAACTCAATATTCTACCCCATATAGAGTTTGAGTGGAGGGTGTTAAATATAGAAATATAATATGGAATATTTTCTATTGTAATATTTCTTTTCAGTGTAGGATTATTTTCCGTAGTAGTTGATTGTGTAATATTTTCTTTTATGTTTATTTCATTGTATAGTTATTTGTAACCCTATAAATAGGGTCTTTTACATTGTAATATTTACAAGATCATAATAATACAATTTATATTTCTTCACATGGTATCAGATCCAGGTTTAACTTGGTCTTGGGTTAAACTTGCAACATATAAATTTCAAAAGTACAATAACAATAACTTGAAAGAGATGTCTGAGAGGTCTTCTGCAACTACTTGAACAATGTCAGGGCGTAACTTTGCAACTACTTCTCAAAGTTCTCGACAAAGTAGCTCTCAAATAATGAGAGGTTATATTTCCTAAATTTTCAATATTTCAATCATGTTTTTAGAAACATCAATTACACACAAAAAAACAAAAATATTATTTTTTCCCCTTTCTTTGGAATTTAATTATGTTTTATTGGAGGGTCGATATCTTGAACTTTACCGACACTCCTCCTGCCTCTTAAACACATTAGATTTTTTTATGTTAACAAAATAAAAATAAAAATTGGAGGGTCTGTACCTTGAACTTTACCAATACTCTCCCTGCATCTTAAACAAATTACAGGTTTTTTTTTTTTTTAAAAAAAATAAAAAACTTTGAAGGGTCGATATCTTGAACTTTATCGGCCCTTCCACTGCCCCTTAAAAAATTCGGGGTTTTCTTATGTTAAAAACAAAAAATAAAAAAAATGTTCATAAAATATTTTCTTCCAACAAACAAGAAATCACTTATCCCCATCAACAACGACAAAGACCTCCAATGCTCGGAGTTTTTCAATTTGAAAGATTTGATTGGATCGATTTCTTCAAACTCAATATTCTACCCCATATTGAGTTTGAGTGGAGGGTGTTAAATATAGAAATATAATATGGAATATTTTCTATTGTAATATTTCTTTTCAGCGTAGGATTATTTTCCTTAGTAGTTGATTGTGTAATCTTTTCTTTTATATTTATTTCCTTGTACAGTTATTTGTAACCCTATAAATAGAGACTTTTACATTGTAATATTTACAAGATCATAATAATACAATTTATATTTCTTCACATGGTATCAGATCCAGGTTTAACTTGGTTTTGAGTTAAACTTGCAACATATAAATTTCAAAAGTACAATAGCAATAACTTGAAAGAGATGTCTCAGAGGTCTTCTGCAACTACTTGAACAATGTCGGGGCGTAACTTTGCAACTACTTCTCAAAGTTCTCGGCAAAGAAACTCACAAATAATGAGTGGTTATGTTTCCTAAATTTTCAATATTTCTATCATGTTTTTAGAAACATCAATTACACACAAAAAAACAAAAAAAAACAAAAAAAAAAAATATTATTTTTCCCCTTTTTTGGGAATTTAATTATGTTTTATTGGAGGGTCGATATTTTGAACTTTACCGACACTCTCCCTGCCTCTTAAACACATTAGATTTTTTTTATGTTAACAAAATAAAAATAAAAATTGGAGGGTTCGTACCTTGAACTTTACCGATACTCTCCCTGCATCTTAAACAAATTACAGGCTTTTTTTTTTTTTTTTTTTTAAAAAAAAAAAAAAACTTTGAAGGGTCGGTATCTTGAACTTTATCGGCCCTTCCACTGCCCCTTAAAAAATTCGGGATTTTCTTATGTTAAAAACAAAAAATAAAAAAAAATGTTCATCAAATATTTTCTTCCAACAAACAAGAAATTACTTATCCCCATCAACAATGACAAAGACCTCTAATGCTCTGAGTTTTTCAATTTGAAAGATTTGATTGGATCGATTTCTTCAAACTCAATATTCTACCCCATATTGAGTTTGAGTGGATGGTGTTAAATATATAAATATAATATGGAATATTTTCTATTGTAATATTTCTTTTCAGTGTAGGATTATTTTCTTTAGTAGTTGATTGTGTAATATTTTCTTTTATATTTATTTCCTTATACAGTTATTTGTAACCCTATAAATAAGGTCTTTTACACTGCAATATTTACAAGATTATAATAATACAATTTATATTTCTTCACATGGTATCAGATCTAGGTTTAACTTGGTTTTGGGTTAAACTTGCAACATATAAATTTCAAAAGTACAATAGCAATAACTTGAAAGAGATGTCTCAGAGGTCTTCTGCAACTACTTGAACAATGTCGAGGCGTAACTTTGCAACTACTTCTCAAAGTTCTCGGTAAAGAAACTCACAAATAATGAGTGGTTATATTTCCTAAATTTTCAATATTTCTATCATGTTTTTAGAAACATCAATTACACACAAAAAAACAAAAATATTATTTTTCCCCTTTCTTGGGAATTTAATTATGTTTTATTGGAGGGTCGATATTTTGAACTTTACCAACACTCCCCCTGCCTCTTAAACACATTAGATGTTTTTTTTATGTTAAAAAAAAATAAAAATGGAGGGTCGGTACCTTGAATTTTACTGATACTCTCACTGCCTCTTAAACAAATTAGAGGTTTTTTTTATGGAAAAAAAAAATAAAAATTTGAAGGGTCAGTATCTTGAATTTTATCGGCCCTTCCCCTGCCCCTTGAAAAATTCGAGGTTTTCTCATGTTAAAAACAAAAAATAAAAAAAATGTTCATCAAATATTTTCTTCCAGCAAACAAGAAATCACTTATCCCTATCAACAATGACAAAGACCTCCAATGCTCGGAGTTCTTCAATTTGGAAGATTTGATTGGATCGATTTCTTCAAACTCAATATTCTACCCCATATTGAGTTTGAGTGAATGGTGTTAAATATAGAAATATAATATGGAGTATTTTCTATTGTAATATTTTTTTTTTAGTGTAGGATTATTTTCCTTAGTAGTTGATTGTATAATATTTCCTTTTATATTTATTTTCTTGTACAATTATTTGTAACCCTATAAATAGGGTCTTCTACATTGTAATATTTACAAGACCATAATAATACAATTTATATTTCTTCACAGTATGGCAACTCAATTTTTCTTTCACAATTCAAATATTCATATATGATGAATGTAAAGATAATGAGTTCCCCTTCTCCAACCTCAAAAGAGTCCTAGAACGACTCTTTTCACTGAATCCCCATCAAAGTCATTATCTTCTTACTATATCTAACTTCTTATAAATAGGGCAATAAGGATCAGCTGTAGATGCAATAGTAATCGGGCATTCCACTGTGAAAATCTTATGTGACGCAAGCGTGAATATATTTTAAAATTGTACATGAGAGAGAATCTTTTAAAAAGGTAAGAAAAATACTGTACCTTTAATAAAACAAGGTTTCTCCGTGACACGTGTCACGAAGAAAACTAATAAGTATAACTAAAAAAAAATCATATATGTATGTATAAAAAAAGGTTGAACCCCAACTTTGAGGGTCCTACACCATCCCTGCCTTAGAGTATCGTGAGGGAGGTAAATCGCAGGTTATGTCTCCAAGCGTACAGGGTGGAAGGCTGTTTGTACACCTGCATTTACCCAAGAGCCAAATCCATATTTTAGGATTCGAATCCTTGATGCGGCAGCCTTAAACAAAATTGGATTTCTCCACCCTCCCATTTTACTACTTGAAGATGTACACTGGGGGCATATATGTATGTATATATGGAGAGAGAAGGGAATGAAAAGAGACCGGATGTTGACAAATTTTAATGTCACTGTTCCAAGAAGGTCGTTTGTTGTGAAAATTTCGTATCTAGGATCTCTTCTCTCTCTCAACAAACAAATTCTCTCCTCTTTTATTCTCGTTTCTCTCTCTAAAGTTACTTCCTTTTCAGAGAGAGTGGCCCAGCAAATCGAAAACTGCAATCTTTAGTTGAGGTTGATGAGGATCTGAGCTTCTTCATTGAAATTTCCAAGCCATTCCCTTTTGCTATTTACTTATTTTCATTTGACAGTTTTAATTATTTCTCTTCCTTTTTGCTATTCTTTTTCTTGGTTTATTTGGTGATATTGAGTGAAAAAATCACTAAAATTTTACATGATTATAAGTTCTTAATTTACTGTGAGACTCACTGTTGGACGATTGAATCCAAGAGGGTTTCTTGAGAAGCAGTGATTCCAGGATGTGGGGCTCAGGTAATTATTGTTTTTATTACTTTCTTGGTTTTTGGATTTTGACCAAGAATTGTGAAAAGAAAAATATTTCTTTTTCAAGAATTTTGCTTATGATTAATAATCAGATAAATTGAATTATTATTGGTTTCAAAATGACTTATTTTGTGGTTTCCAGATTATTTGTTCTATTGGCTATGATGTTTGGAAGGCATTTGCTTTATTAAATATGGTAGCTAATTTAATTGTGATGGGTTCTTGGATTTGGTGAGGGATAATTTCTTAGTGGTGGCAAAAAGGCTCGCGGGTTCCGGCCCTTAAAAAGCTCGAGTTAAGCTCGGCTCGTGGCTCAGTAGAACGGGCCAAAGCCCGAGCTGAGCCTCTTTCAGTGGCAACAGGCCGAGTCCAAATCGACCCGCGAACTCAAAAATATTTTTTTAAAAAATAAAAAAAATTGGCATGAAGAAAGAAAAAATGAGCCGGTTTGGCTTGGCCCGTAAAGGATCGAGCCAAATGCCCCGAGCAGAGCCTATTTTCCTTTGACGAGCTTTTGCTTGGCTCGAACCCGTAAAAAGCACGCTTCACAGAGCCCGAGCCTTGGATTTGGACTCGCTAGCCGATTTGGACTCGCTAGCCGACTCGACTCGACATGCTAACACCCCTATAATTTCTAGAGTATTTGTTTTTCCTGAATTCTAAATATATTCCTTGTACTTATGCCAGATGATTGGTTTTTCTGTAGCATATGCCAAATTATTGACGCCTTGTTAGGTTCTAATTAGTGGTGGAATGGGCCGAGTCGGCTCGACTCGTTGTCCCACGAGCTCGGCTCGTGTTCAGGCTGGTTACCCAACGAGCTCGTGGGCAACGAGTCGGCTCGACTCGGCTCGGTTCGTAAAAAAGATTGAACTCAACTCGGCTCATGAGCTCATGGCTCGTGGGTCGGGACGAGCCGAGCTCCCGTGAGCTCGTCTTTTTTTTTTTTTTTTTTTTTTTTTTTTTTTTTTTTTTTTTTTAATACACATTTTCTAAATTTTTAAAAAAAAAATTGACGAGCCACGAGCCGAGCCAAGCAACTCGGCTCGTTTGACATTTTCTAAGCTCAACTCGTACTCGGCTCGTTTGACATTTTCTAAACTCAACTCGTGGTTCAAGCTCGTTTTTTACTAGCCCACGAGCTACTCGACTCGATTGCCATCACTAGTTCTAATTGTAGTAGTTGAACTATATTTCAAAATCCCTCTTGTGCAAGTTAAATTTGTCCCTGTTTTGTTAAGTTTCAGAAATTACAAACAGAATTTTTTTGTCATGATGCCAAGTGCGACCTTGTCAATTTTGGTCTAGCTCTTTCTTTATCTAATTTATTCTTGAGGCACACAATTCTAACTTCTTATAAAAAGGACAATAAAGATCAACTGTAGATGCAATAGTAACCGAACATTCTACTGTGAAAATCTTATGTGACTAAAACTTGAATCTAATTTAAAATTGTACATGAGAGAGAAAATCTTTTAAAAAGACAAGAAAAATACTGTACATTTAATAAAACAAGGTTTCTCCATGACACGTGTCACGAAAAAAAAAACTAATGATTACATTTTATTAGCATATAACTTATGAAAATTACTTATTTATAAGAATATAATTGTATTCTATTTAACTCACTAATTAACGACATATACGTTGACATAGTTGAAGTGAATTTAGGGACACAATTAGAAGTTATAAATTAACAACTAAATAATTATTAATTTAAGGGGTTGATTACTAACTAATAATCACACGTAGGCAAAACAGCAAATTATAAAGGCATGTAAGTTACAAAAATATATTTGTAAAACTTTGCTTTGAGGAATTAAAAATGGTTAATTATAATATTGAGCAAATTAAAAATATTTGTGATAAAACACGACTTTCAATTTGTAGATACCTAACTAAGTTAATAAGAAATTTGGACAATTTCATTAAATGAAGACTAATTTTACAACTACAATGAGAATTTGACGAAATTCTCGAACCGAGCATTTCAGTTCAATTCTTCTTAACTTAAATAATCGAATGAGCATCAAAACCGAAAATCGATGGATTTGGTTCGATTTCCATTTGTAGACCAAAAATCAAAGAATCGAATAAAAACCGAATATCTTTAAAAAAATTTATATTAAATAAGTCGTATTTTTAAAATTTTTTAAAAATATTTTTGCTAACTAATTACTTCATCTCAAGCCCAACTTTGTAATTCAAATTCAAAAAATAAAAGTGAAGTAAGTTTTTCTCAAATCTCAATCATTCTACCGTTTATGAAGGAATTGAAGTTGAGTGGCTTTTTACCTCTCTTCATCTTACTATTTTTCTGCAGGGACTCATTAAATTTGTATACATTGATGAATTGATTTTATTAAACAACTTGTTATTTGTATAATTTTAAACTGGACAGAACTGATCTTTAGAGTTATGAAGTATACAACTGCAATTGATATGTGGTCTGTTGGTTGTATAATGACCGAGCTACTTATAGACAAGCTTAGTGGATACATGGTTTCATTTAAATCAATCATCGGTGATCCTCTACTTTGAGCATGTTTACCTAAGTCTAAGAGTAACTTTTAAGTTACATTTTTCCAAACAATTCAGAGTTTACTTTTCATTTTTGTTTTTTTTGGCACAAACACTTATTTGCATAGAAAGTTTACACTTTTTATTTCAGTAGAATGTACTTTTACTTTTTCTTTAGATGTTTTTGGTGCTTTTCATGGTGGTGTATCTTTGATGGGCTTTTGTTGGCAATTATTTTATTCTCTTCATCTTATCAAAGTCTAAATTATAATTTTGTTTGCTCGCTTTAAATTGAGTATCTATTTATCTCCCTTTCATGCTAGGATTGAAAATCCTGTATTTTACTTATCCATATGATTGAGTCCTTGTGTTTCCAAAATAATGTAAATGAACCTCTTCGAATTACTCTTAATGTATATTGAAGAAATGATATTATTTTTAATATGTTCTTTGTTATTTTTAAGAATTAAAGGGCCCGAGTGAGGCGACTCATTCTTAATGTATATTCAATAAAAGGTGATTGAAAAAAATGAAACAGAACCAAAAAATAAAAGAACTTAAAACTAGAAAGGAAAATTAGTGATCACAGTATCAATGAATATATAATAAACAAAATTGGTCATGCAACAAAGAATATAAAAAATAATCTCAATGACAAATGAAATCTAAGTAAAAAGTTTAAGAAATAAATAAATTGTTGTGAAGAGAGCCTGATGTTTGAATGAACACAGCCTTCAAGAATGAAAGGAGCTGAAAAATGAAGAAGTGATTAATAAGTTTCTATGAATTACAAGAGCTTTTTTTTTCCCCAGATTTAACAAGAGTTTCACAATATTAAGAAACAAACAAAATGTTACTGCTCTTCCCACGAGAAAATAGAAAATAAAAATGAAGAAAAAATGAAGTTACTTTGGCAAACATTTGAATCTTTGTTGTTTTCTCTAAAAAGAAATGTCAAGTATACGCATTTAATTTTTCACTACATACAATTTTGAAATGATTATGAAGCAAAGCAATATATCAAAAATTCTAAAAACCTACAATCTTCACATAAATGCAGATACAAAAAATTCAAAATTCGTGCAACGCACGTGATAACGACTAGTATATATATACACATACAAACTAATCATTCAAAATAAATTTGAAGAGTGAAGTAAGATTCCAAAAATACCCTCAAACTTTCACCAAATTGTTAGCCAAAAATCATTTTCTTCACGTCAGTCTAACTTTTTCGTATCAATAAAAGTCAATTACCAATCACAAGTTATTTTCTCAAAGAAGATTTCGAGACGACCATTCATCTTGAAAATAAATTCAAAGCTCCTCCTTTTTTTTCCAGCAATTTTTTTAAAAAAATCTTTCCTCCAACTTTTTCCTTTCATTCCTAATAAGCTCCTAGAAACTAGGTCCCGTTTAATACCCATTTTTCCTCCATAAAAATGAAAAATATGACCATTATCAATCACATCCAGCCACCATTTTTGACTTTTCATTTCTTGTGTGGGGCCCATAACCACTATATTTTTCATTCTCATTCTACAAAGAATGAGAATCGAATGGGGTACTATAAAATTTTTTGAGTTTATTTTAGTTGATATTGATTTGATTGAAATTACTTATAATTTCTCAAAAGCAAAAAACCTCAATATCCTCACACTTTCGGTGTGGGGTAAAAATTTCCTATCAGAAATGAAATTTTCAAAATCTTTTATTCCAGAATTCTTCTCTTATAGAGATTATATTCAAGCCTAGAACTATGCATTTTATATACGTAATTCTACACATTCTTGATTCATACTTTTTGATATAAATTGTCCTAAAGCGTTTCTTCAAATTTTCAAGATATTGCAAAAGTTATTAGTATGTAGTCTCTCCTTAACAAGTAGCAGTTCAAATGACAACAATGAAGGGAGGTATATTGAATTGAGACTTTTGTGCAAAACTAAAAATCAATCGAAATAGTATTGGAAAACGAAAACTCCATAGATCAAGTTTATACCTCCAGCTATTGATGTTCCGCGAGCTTTTGTATTCTCCAAGTTAGGCACTTCTAAGCTCTTCAATACTCCAAATTTAATGGTGTATATTCTGTATTTTCTATTGTGTTTGAGCTTAGGGACCAAACCCCTTTTTATAACCAAACTCCTATCAAGCCATGGCTTTAATTACCTTCCAATCAATGACTCCATGAATTCTGAATTGAAGTTTTATAAATGTTGAAACTAAAGAGTGAATGTTGAACAATCAATTGTCTGGGAAGAAACAGATCTTACATTTTTCCCACTTGGTCCATACGTTTAACCTAATGTTTCAACTTAATCCCATTGATTTCTCTTAAGAAATAAACACATAAAACATGATGATGAGCCATCTAATAACGAGTATTACCTTCTATATTAATTGATAAGTGCATTTTATACACTTTTTTAGGCCACAAAACATGGACAATTATTAATAAGTATGTCAAAATATGACTTAATTCGGTATAAATTGTGCTTACAGGACAACATTGATGGATATAACGAAATGTATGTGAAAATGAGCGAAAAAGACCAAAATTGAAGAAAACGAAAATTCAGGGACCAAAGTGTAATTAATCAAAAGATTACCCGAAGGACGAATCGAGAATGTTATTGAGCCAAGTACAATAGGAGGAAGAAAAAATCGGAAAAGAGATCAAGAAATGAGAAAATGAATTTCAAGGACCAAAATGAAAAGATCGATATTCAAGTTACACTATGCGATCACATAGTGTAAAACCCATGTGGTCGCATAGGCATTTTCAGCAATTTCAAAGGCGAATTTCACTTAACTATGCGACTGCATATAAACATACTATGTGGTTGCATAGTACAAATATTCTACGTGAAATCTGGTTTCCTTATTTCATTCAAATTCTTATGGAAACAGGATAGTTGAGTTCTATATAACCATACACAGTTTTAAAGCAAAAAATGTGATTTTGGAACAGAAAATACGGAGCACTAACCTGAAGAAACATCACGCATTCCAAGGAATTCATTCAAGCTTGACTCTTGTGATGACGTTTCTTCAACTATTATTCTATTTTCTTAGTTTTTCCATGTTAGGCTAGATCTTGTTGTACTAAGGGATCAATGAGCCATGTGATATGATGTTTTAATCTTTAGTTTTACATATTTAACATTATAAACACGTTATTGGATATTAAATGGTTTAAATATATTTTTTTTCTACATAATTATTGTGCACGTTAATTATGTGAATGTGGTTTATGCATTCGAATGAAGGAAAATAAACTCGACATAGTTTAAATCATCATAAGGTCTGATAGGGGATAGAAATATATCGCTATACCTTGTGTGAATCTTTAAGTGTTCATAAAAGCACATGCATTCTCTTATATTCGCATTCGTCATAGAAATATAGTTGGATCGCATGTTAGAATAGGTTTGGGGTTGCTCGATAGAGAGATTGCTAAATTAAATAGGAACATTGATTCTTCATTTATTCGATCGTGTTGTCAGAATGTGAAGGTAAGGATTGAACAGATTATTGCATGGGGATTCGTGATCCTAATGTGTTTGTTATTTATCACATTCTTCAATTGTGCATCAATCATTACTTGCATTCAATTTAGTTGAATCATTCATAATTTCATACGTAATTTAGTTAGTCTTGTTTTCTTTACAAAAATATACAAATTCTTTCTTGTTTCGGTCAAGGTTGAGAAAAGTAACATTAAACTATTCAATCTCTGTAGGATGCTATTTGGAACTCAAAATTTCACTTTATTACTTGTAACGAACCACACACTTGCAGTGTTTTATTTCGAAAGACATTTTCGCGAACATATTACAATGTATTTAGTTCCTTAAGAATTATTCTTTATGTGGTAACAATACTTAATGAAAAAGACTTTATGTCTTATTCTTGGTCTTACATATATGTATTTTCTCAAATATATTAAGGTGCACATGAATATGAGAAACATCATAACAAATAAGAGTTTCATAAAAAAAATAAAAAATTGTATATATCATTACATAGTGGAATCAAGACCCATTTTCTCTATATGATCCTTGAATTTCAATGTTGGCGTGCCTTTTAGTGAAAGGACTAGTGATCATTAATTCAGTGCTTACGTTTTTAATGATCACTTTCTTTTCTTTAATACGTTCCCTTATGGCTAAATACTTAATTTTAATATATTTATTTTGACTACCACTTTTGTTGTTCTTAACTATAAAGACATCAGACAAATTGTCGCAGTAAATTCTCAATGGCCTAGAAATGAAATCCATAACTTTAAGCCCAGTTATGAAACTCTTGATCCATACACCATGCGAAGTAGTCTCAAAATCAGAAAAAAAAACTCGGCTTCCATAGTGAAAGTAACAGTCAAGATTTGTGAAGGGTGATTGGTTCAAATTGAATCAATCACCCTTCACAATGAGAGCTATACTTGGCGAGCAATCCTTCATCTGAAATCTCTCTAAAATTTTGTTGATATAGGTTTTCTGAAACAAACCCAAAATACCTCATAATATGTCTCTATGAATCTTAATGCCAACGACATAAAATGTCTTACCCACATTCTTCATATTGAAATGTTTAAAGAAGAATTGTTTACCCCATTTAACAAATCCTTATCATTGGTTGCAAGTAAAATGTCATCTACGTACAAAACAAGAAAACAAATCTTACTCTTACTAACCTTCTGGTATATGTATTGATTTATGAGATTTTCAACAAATTCAAATGAAGAAATTACTCCATGAAATTTAAAATACTATTGACAGGATGCTTGTTTTAAATAGTATATAGACTTTTTAAACTTACAGACCAAGTGCTTACCGTCATAGACTACTAATGTCAAAATAATACGTAGATAATCATTCTTAGATACCGGTGAGAATGTCTCTGTGTAATCGATTCCCACATTTTGAGTTAATCTCATAGCATCAAGTCTCGCCTTGTATATATTATTGTTGTCTAGCGAGTCTTTTTTAGTCTTAAAGACCTATTTACAACCAATAGCTTCAGCACGACTAGGCAACTCAACTAGATCCTAGACTCCATTATTCTTCATGGAACTCATCTTTCCTTCATGGCGCTGTACCATAATTTTGACTCTTTACAACTCATGGCATGTCAAAATGACTCGGGATCATTTTCGACTCCAATACTGTGGTCAGGTTCTTTTAGATACACTTCATAATCACTAGGAATTGCTAACTTTTTTGTTCTATTTGATATTCTTAATGTTGTACCATCATCTTCTAGAGAAGCTTGTGGTTCAATTATTTGTCCATGAGGCTCTGGTAATTCCTGAACAACTTGATCTACTTGAACATTGCCAGTAGCTTGTGAAATTTTAATGATTATTTCTTCAACACTTGTTTGTACTTGAGGAGTACTGTGAACTATGACTAATTTGTCACTTGAGGTAGAAGGTTGAGATTCTAAATGATCATACTCAAGAATTTTGTTCCTAGTTTGATCGCTCCTACTTATCAAGTTATTCTCAAGAAACTTAGCTTTTCTTAATTCCAAATCTTAATGCTTTGAGATGAACAGTAAAATCTGTACCCCTTTAGACATTTCGACATATCCAATGAAAAATCCACTAATGGTCCTTGGGTCCATCTTCTTCTCTTGTGGATTATAGATCCTCATTTCAGACGGGCATCTCCAAATGCGTATATGTCGTAAACTTGGTTTTCAACTTTTCAATAATTCAAACGGCATCTTTGGGACAGCCTTAGTTGGAACTCAATTTAATATATACAATGTCGTCTTAAGTGCTTTAGTCCACAATGATTTAGGAAGATTGTAGTTGCTAAGCATACTCCGCACCATGTTAAATAATGCTCGATTTCTTTTTTTGTCACACCATTCTAGTTTGGTGAACTAAGCATAGTGTATTGGGCAACTATCCCATGCTATTGAAGAAATTTAGTGAACAGACTAGGGGTATCTACTGTATTAATCTTCACCTCTGTTAGCTAAATTTTTGGCTGTGCTTACAATCTTAATCTGCTTCTCGCATTGTTTTTCTATTTCAACCTTAAAGGTTTAAAGGTATTCAATGATTCGCTCTTATTTTGAAGTAAGTAGAGATACTATATCGTGAGTAATCATCAATAAAAGTGATGAAATATTTATGGCCATCTGAGTCCATGTCTGGATTACATATATCAGTATGTATGATTTCTAATATGTTTGAACTCTTATTCGCACCTTTGTTATACTTGTTGGTCTGCTTTCCTTTAATGCAGTCTACACATGTATTAAAATCGGTGAAATCTAGAGTACTAAGTAATGTATATAGATATATATCCTAATCTCCGGTGCTACAGCATAAAAGAGTCTTAATTAAATATTACATCGTTTAATGCCAGTGTGATCATGCATTAAACTAAAGTGATTATAGGAAAATGTTCAATCTGTGACCCAAGATAAAATTTGATTTTTCCCAAATCTTTCATCTCAAATTCATTTTTCAAATAATCTGCTGTTTTGTTGAGCTTTTCAAGAATTCAAATTAAATTTAAATTATCAACATAAAATGTCACAATTGTAAATCCAATATTTATTTTCTTTATGAAAACACATGGACAAACATTGTTATTTTTATAACCTCATTCAACAAATATTCGCTAAGACTATTATACCACATGCGTTCGGATTGTTTCAATTCATATAATGATATTTGTAATTTAATTGAGAACGTGGTTCTCAGACACCTATCATTTGTTCTTGGCACTTTAAGTCATGTAGAGACATTTATATATATGTCACTATCAAGTGAACCATACAAATACGCAGTTACTACATCCATAAGACTTATATCGATTTATGACATCGTTAAACTAATTAAAAACCTAAAAGTGATGGTATCCATTATGGGAAAGTATGTTTCCTCATAATCAATTTCTGGTCTTTGTGAAAAAAACTTGAGCTACGAGTGGACTTTGTATTTTGTAATTCATTATTTTCATTTTTCTTTTGTACAAAAACTCATTTGTATCCTACAATGATTACATTTTCAAGTGTTCGAACTACATGCACAAACACCTTTCGTTTCTCTAAGGAATTCAATTTCACCTGTATGACTTCTTCCCATTTTGACCAATCATTTCTATGTTGATAATCTTTAACAGATTGTGGCTCATGATCTTCATTTTGCACAACATCAAGAGCCACGTCAAAGATGAAAATATTGTCTATAACAATATTATTTATTTTCTATAATTTATGAGATAACATATAATTTATTGAGATCTCATTATTTTCGGACACTTGTAGTTCTTCAGAAACCATATTTTCAATATTTGATTGATCAATTTTTTTTAATGTTGCTTCTTTCGAAATTTTTGGTTGGCTTTTCTCTTGTACTTTTTTTTTAAGGTATGGAGTCTCTTGAACCAACTGGTCGATCACGCTACTAATGTATTTGAGAATCATTTGTTTAACATATTGTTCTATATGAATATTAATTTTTGTTGGAATATTTTCTGCTAGAATATATGACTTTGTCACTCTTTTTATGTCAACAAATATATCAAGTAATTGATTTTCAATTCTTTACAAATGAATGATTTTTCAACCACTTACTCACATTGATTGTTGTAGGAATCAACTGAGATAGAATTATTTTAGTCCAAGAAATTTTACCTTATTTTTCAGGATGTGATTTTTCCCTCCAAAAATTGGAAAAGTCATTTCATCAAAATGACAATCTGCAAAAGTACAGTAAATAAATCACTCGTTAAAAGTTCAAGATATTTAATAATATATGGTGAATCAAAACCTACAAAAACTATAAGTTTTCATTGGGGACCCATTTTAGTGCGTTGTAAGGGTGAAATATGGAATTTGAAAGCACAGCCAAAAATTCATAGATGAAAAATATCAGTTCATGATCAAATGCAAATTGTAAAGGTGAATATTAATAGTATGCAGTTGTTTTATATGAACTAATGTTGCATCATATAATATGACATGACCCCAAACAGAAGCTGATAATGTGTTCTGAAATAAAAATAATAGAACAAGTAGAGAAGAAAATATAAGAATTAAAACTCAATTGTTTGTTTTATTGAGAATTAAGACCCGAACTTATAGGGTTTCGAATGAGAGTTACAATTGGAATGAAATATACTTTATAAACTAGATAAGATTTACAATCTATGCATGATGATAATACTACATTATCATCAATATATATCTTATACTTTTATCAATATGACATATCTTTGAAGAGTAAACAAGAAATTAATACATTTAAATTTAATTATAATTTAGTCTTTTTTTAAGTAAAATCTTGTAATTTTACAAATACAGTTTTTTCATAAAACTGGATGAAAAAAGAAAAAAAAATAAGAATCTTTAGTTAGAATTTATTTTTTTCATAGAAAATAGAGATAAAAAGTAAAAAAGAGAAAGAGAAAGAAAGAAAGAAAATAGAAACAAATATAATCAGTAGAAAAATAATTTTTATTCACTGCTCTAATTTTTGTAGAAGAGGGAAAATGAAAGAGAAATATAGAAAGAAACAAAAAATACATATTAATTTTTATTTATTTTTATTTCTGCCAAAATCTTGGAATGAATAAGAGACAAATTTTGAAATTTTATTTTAGTACTTTCTATTTAAAAGTTAGTACCCTAAAGACTTTTGTAAAAGTTTTAAAAAGTCATTAACAAGTTGAATACTGCAAGATTTATAAAGACATCAAATTTTTTTTAATTGAATACACCGTGACTTTTAAATATTTTTTAAAAACATATAAAAATCTGAATTGAATACATCAATATTTTTAAAGGGTCTCAAAAAGTTTATATTGAATACCCCTGAACTTTTTAAATTTCATTTTTTAAAAGTCTCCATTAAATACTCCCATGGAAGTCTCAAACCCTGATCAAAATGAAGATGACTATTTTAATTTTGATTTAAGTTATAAACTAGTTCATTTCGACTTAAAGCTCAACTACAAGAAAGTTTCTTTCGATGAATTATAGAAAGGACTCCTCTTCCAATTAATTCAATCATCTTTGGATGGAAGTGACTCCCTACACAAAATAATTCTAGCTTTTGGTAAATAATTTCTCAACAACAAATTTTCAAGCATGGGAAACATAGAGTATATATCTCTCGTCAGGAAAATTACAGCTTTTTAGTGGATGATGGTAAACGAGCATCTTCAACGGTTTATTAAAAGGTTTTTTAAGATGGAAAGCGAGCATCTTCAACAGTTTATGAAAGGTTTTTCAATCCCTTTTCAAGTCCGAAAAATGATTATTTAAGTGGCAACATCCCAAACGGTAAGGCATCCGAAAATTTTCAAGTTTTAATGTTTTATTTCTTTAAGGGTCCGTTTGATAGAAAGATAGAATTTTGGTGGAAATGAAATGAATTACAGAGAATTGAATTGCTTAGAATTTGTTTTATTGGGAATTGTAATTAAATGTGTTTGATTGATATAATTTTTCACCTGAAAAATATAATACCTTTGACTTTGTTTTTCCATGAAAATTGTCAATTAAAGGAATAAATTTTTTTACCATTCGGAACAAAATTTGTTTAGATTGCAAAAAAAAAAAAAAAAAAAAAAAAAAAAAAAAAAAAAAAAAATTTATGTTCGTTTGATTTTGTTTTACATGAAATTTGTCAATTAAATGGATAAATTTTCTTACACATCATCTTAGAATTTGTTTCTATTATTTAAAAAAATAGGTGGAGGTGGGAATTGAAATTCAAGGAAAACAAGGAAAATATGAAAAGTTGGAATTCGAATTTCATGGAAAGTTTGGCCAATCAAACAAGCCAAAAGTGAAAATTTGAATTCCAATTCCAACTTCCAGAGAAAATAATGGCGTATCAAACGGACCCTAAGATTTCTGTAGCAATTTCATTTTATGATCAAGTTGGAAAGTTTAAGTCACGTTCTGTATTTTAATTAGGGATAATTGCAGCAGCTGTTCCAAACCTTTTAATTTTCTGTAGACTATACTTTAACCCTTTATTTTTGCGACTACAGTTCCAAACCTTTCACTTTAACGACAATCGGAGGCCATTGGACATATTCCATCTACTATTCTGTTAGTCAACCCCAAAATAAGATGTTGGACCCAACTTAACAAATTAAATGAGGGGTAAAATAGTATATTTACAATTTCTATACTAAAACAATAAAATAATTAACCAAAATAAATATTGTTCATCTTCTCCAAACCTCTCCACCCCATCCCTATCCCACCATTTCCTAAAACCAACAATAGGAGACCTAGTCAAAATCGATGGAAGAATACTCGGAGGAGCTTCACACACCGCCCAATTTTTCCAAGATCTCAATAATTTCCTAGGTTACAAAAGAGAACCTGGCGACAGGTTTGGCAAAAGCTGTCTGTGGAATTATGAAAAGGGATTGGCTTTCAAAGTATCGGACCCAAGTTTCGACTGTAGTTGTATCTCTTTTTAGCTCTGATCATATCTTCGGTGATCTGCTCGGTGGCTTCAAGTTTGCAACAATCTTGGAAACATCAAGTATGCGCCTATTTTACTCTCTGTCAGTATATACATCACTGCAATTGTTTGTATTTATTGTATTTTGAAACGTACACATAGTAATGATTTTTGGTTATGTAAAATTTTCTGGCAGGGCGACAATACAAGGGAGAAACATCAAATTGTTGGTGGCGGTGGTTGGGTTTTGGATGGGAAAGGCGATAATTGGTGGGGGATAGGTTGGAGAAGAAGATAAAATGGGTGATGAGTGGTAGCGGTAATTGGGTTATGTGAATTTTGGTTTTAGGAGGGGGTAGGGGTGTGGTGGAAAGGTTTGGAGAAGTTGAATACTATTTTTTTTTTTTTTTTTTTAATATATATATATATATATATATATATATATATATATATATATATATATTTTTTTAGTATTGAAATTGTAAATATACTATTTTACCCCTCATTTAATTTGTGAAGTTGGGTCAAACATCTTATTTTTGGATTGACTAACAGAATTGTGGATGAAATATGTCCAATGGGCCCCAATTATCGTTAAAGTGAAAGATTTGAGACTGTAGCCGCAAAAATAAAAGGTTAAGGTAATAGTTTGCAGAAAATTAAAAGGTTTGGGATCGCTGATGCAGTTATCCCTTTTAATGATCATAAGTTCTTCAAGCATTATTTGTAAGACACTATTCAAAATTTATTGATCAAAAGTCAATGTCTGTTTTATTGTTCATTGTCAATATTTATTGATTTTTCTTTATTTATATTCAAGTTTAATAATTTTTCATTATTTTTATACTTTATATCCTAGTTCTTACGTTATAAGTCAGTGCAATTTCGAGAGTGCTAAAATCAATGATTAAAAAGAAAAAAGAAAGATCTGAAATCATAATATTTTCTAAAAATTACGCTTTAGTCCCTCAAGTTTATCAAAATTGTGAATTGTTTTTCAAATTTGTGAAACCCTTAAAATGCTTATAAACGTCCTAAAATTACATGTATTCTAAGTTTCTAACCTCAACTCTGAAAATAATAAACATGCAACTTTTCTTAAATTGAAATTTAATACCTAAACTTCTCAAATATTGCAATTAAGTCCAAAATTGCATCGATATTCACATAACTCGTATTAACACTAAATGGTCATATTTTATTCAATTAAATCATATTTCCAACGATTAAAATTGTTTGAATTTGGTCCTTAGGTTCCCAAACCTTACACTTAAGTCTCAATGGAAAATTTTCGAATTTATAGTTTTCAATTTCTCCGTATAACAGATTAAACTAACAGGAATCGAAAGAAAAGGAAAGGAAAATAGCTGACAAGTTTAATTTTCAGTCCAATTTGTAATTAAGCATCGGCAGAAGGTAATTTTTCTTCCGATTTGCACTGAAAATATTAGTAACAAATTGTTGCAATGAAAAAGGATTCAAAAAATTGAACATGTTTTTTAGTATCAAGCATTCCCAAAAGAAAAAAAAAAACCCAATCATGAGTAACAATTCTGTGGCAGCAATACCAAGAAACCAATAATGTTAGAAAATGGACATGATATTTAGTGAAAATATATAGAGAGTAACAATCTGTAACATGGAACTTAGAATTTCGGTTTTGTATGATTAAAAAAGTTGAAGATGATAACAAATTTGGATTATGGATTTCAACTGACGAGATTGATAGGAATTAGAGTTCGGATTGAGGTTTTGGATTCAAAATCGATAAGAGATTTGGCCGAAGTTAAGGTTTTCTCTCGAGTTTGGGGTTTGAGACTTGTAGAGTTTAATTTCCTCTCTATGGATTTTGAATCAATTGAAACGAATTTGAGATTGCATTAGTTTTCCTCCTGATGGTCTCGAAAGGATTGAAGTTATGAAATTCATAGTAATTATCAGTAAATGTATAAGGTGAGATCAATATTTATCAAGGATAATGTTATGTGTATATAATCGTGTACGTGTAAGGCTGTGTGTACACCATGAGATGTATACATATCATTGTCTATTTATCAATAGTATATCAACTCGAGATATGCTACATGAACACCCTAATTAACACCTTGGTTGACACTGTACTCACATGAGAAAAATATTATTTTATTCGCACAGGGCCCACACACTCACATGGTGATCACCCATGAGGTCAACTGGGGTGGTTGAGTAGCATTTTTAATATCAACTAATAGTGCATATCAGTTTCCTAGAAAACAAAATTGGTACATAACATACCCTAATGATCACAACAACTGCAAGAAGAAATAAGATAATTAAGAAGGGAAAATTATATCTCCATAAGATTTTATTCTTTCTATTTAAGTTATAATGTGTTCCTACTTCCTAATTCATATATTAATTTACTATGTGAATACTATTGATCGAAAAAAGACAATTTTATACGGGAACTTTGAGCTCAATTAATGATTAACATAATTATTAGAATTTGAAAGCAACAAGCTCAACTTACTACTTTTTGACTTAATAGTCTAAATTCTGAAAAACAAATGGAGAATTTGCTTTGGATCTAAATTATTGAATTGGTGCATCAATTTAATTTGTAAGCATAGACAAGTGTATTTTATACACTTTAATTAGGTCTTCTTTCTTAGGAAATTTATGTACATTCCAAGTGTTTAGAGTTGAGTTCTGTTTCATTTTTGTTCGGTTTGTGTTTGTAGGACTACCACTTAAGTTGGAGCACGTTGGCCATGCAAAAGAGTGAAACACATTGATAAATGTAGTGAAATGAACGAAATATGAAGTCATGAGGAAGATCTAAAGAACTAATGAAGCAAAAGAGACTGTTTGAACACTCAAAGTTAAGGAGCGGAATAATCAATTTTGTGACAAAAAAATATTGTCACAAAAATTTAGATTTTATTGCAAAAGTAATTTAGCGACAACAAGATATTTGTTGCAGTCATTGCCGTGCTATATAATGTATTTTGTGACAACTTAGGTTCATTCATCGCATTAATAAATTTATAACATTATTTATTTGACGCATAAAATACGAAACAACAAGAAGATAATTGTTGTCATAATGTCATCACAACTCATATTTGTCGCGAAAAATTAAAAGGCGACTAGTCAATTTGTCACAATGATTATTTCAATGAAGTTTTAACGAGAAAAATATTCGTTGCAAATATTATTTTAGAGGTATAACTTTTGTTGCCTATTCTATGTTTCAACAACACATACTTGTAGTGATATAACTTTAATAACAAGTTATGTTTGTCGTGAAATATAATTTACAATGCGTTTGATAAGTTGTATAATATATTATAAAATACTAAACATTTGTAGTACAATTTATTTTGTAACAAGTGATATTTGTAATTAAATTTATTTTACAACATAGAAAGTTTGTCATATCATCATTTATGCAACGATATATAATTGTTGCCTAATTTATTTTGTGATTATTCATATATGTCATGTATCTTATTTGAAAATGTAACCTACATTATTTAAAAAAAAAAAAAAAAAAACCATAACTTCATAAAAAGAATGCTTCAATGTATAATTATTAAAATCTAAAATTTTAAAATATATAAAAAAAAAATTCATATTATTGTCAACCAAATAGATATAGACCAAAGTATCATTTGAAATCTCTTATCAACCCTCAATAGAGGCATCATCTGTAGTCTGTACTGAAATCTACAAAAGGAAAGGAAAAAATGTATATAGTCATTAAAAAATAAAATAACATTATAAAAAAAACAAAAAAACAAAAAACATATAAAACATGCTTTACTTCTCACGTTCATTGAAATATTCATTAAAGGAAAAATGCAAATAGCCATTAAAAAATAAAATAAAAAGACAATAAGTAAAAAGTAAAGGGAATATGATTTATAAATTACCACTGTGCAAAACAAATATCTTACATGCATAAGTTCTGATGTAAGGCCTACCAGAGAAGGGAAAGCAATTTTTTGTCAAATGGCTAAGTAGAGATTTCCCTCGAAGGACTCGATGAGTTCAAGAATGAAGTTACCTAAATAGCTAAATTACAACATCTAAATCTCGTAAAGCTTCTAGGATGTTGCATTGAAAGAGTAGAAAATATGTTGATTTATGTATACATACCTAATTTAAGTCTTGACTTGATTCTATTTGGTAAGAAAGTTCACTTCACACAGTCAGCTCAATATCGCATTCTATCAGAAGTACCAGTGACACATAATGACACAAGAAGTTTCATACACATTTTCAAATCCCGAAGCAAAATTTTTCCAATGAATTCGAAATAGGGTACAAAACATTGCTCTCGCAACAGATGAAGCTTGGTGTTGTATGCTTGAACGTTACTCTCAGTTCAATCCTGTATCTAAATAGAGTATGTTAGCTGTTTTGGAGTATGAAGAATTCGATGTGCTAATTGTTGGAAAATAAAAACAATGAGTCTACAAATCAAGTAATACAATGGCTCATGCATAGAATAAGGAGAGTTCTTCTTTGACACCATTTTTCTCTTGATAATTAAGCAACCATTTGCCCCAAAATGAAGATATTAAGAAAATCTAAGACAAGTCATTTGCATAATTCCAAGGCACGAAAGGAAAAATGAGAAAAACCTACATACCAAGATCATCATCAGCCACTAAGAATAACTAAAATTAGATGTGACGTACAAGAAAATGAAAGCAGGCTATTTAATGTTTAATCAGTAAAATTCATGTCCAAATTGTATGAATCCATTACTGTAAACTACTCAATACAAACTAAGAAAAATAGAAGACTGAAGAAATCAGAGTAAAACACATCTAAAACAATGAAGTAATTAACCAAATAGGCAATAATGGAAAACTAAACATGAGATTAATAAGACAAAAAAAAAAATGTAAGAATGATTATTTCAAGTTAAAAAAAAAAAAGAAATGAAGAACTATTTGACCCCAACAACTATGTTTTTAGCTAGAATGAAAAACGAACACAATGACATGATATTACTGTAATGAATAATGATGAGGAAAAGTAAATGAGCTAAGACTATAATTTATAAGCTACAGTACAACATCTAATTGTAATGGAGAAAGAATACAACTTTTACCAGCCTAACAAGTTGCAAAAAAAAAAAAAAAAAATTAATAAAAAAAATCTTATAATACCTATAACTACCTATAAATTCAGACTCTTAGAGGTAGCATGGGATCATTTCCTTGTATTCTGCAGGCGTTCACTCCACTAGATTCCACTTGACTCATTTAAAGCATCCATTTATCTTTGTATTATTGATGTGAACCCGGAACAGGCTTGGGAACCCACAAACAAGAAGAACAAATCCAAAAAAGTTAGAAATCACGCCGAGCAAAGCTTCAACCCGACCCTTCGTTCGACCCGTACCAAGAACCAAGATTCCACGCGAGGAATCTGACCCGTTGATTACCGAAACTAGAACCGTGCAGTGGGAACGCCACAAAATGACTGCAATCTCCTTTTAATAAGTTCAAAATTAAGTCTTTAAACCATCAAGAAATTGAAGGAGAAAAACTCACAAATTTATATAAAATCTCAATAATGTCAAAAGGTCCTTAACAATGAAAAAGAACTCCTATTTATACTAAACATGATAAAACCCTAAAAGCCACGAATTTAGGGTCCAAAATATGCAAAATATGGAAATAAAAAATAGAGTTTTAACCAAATAAGGAAACTTGCGAAAATTAACGATTTTGCCTCGGAAAAGTACTATGCGATCGCACCGCTCTCTGACCATTGCATGGGGCCGCATGAGTCCCCAACTATGCGGCCGCATAGTTGGCTGTTTGGCCCCCTTTTTCCTCCTTGCTCGTTTGGCTCGTTTTCAATGCCTTCCGTCGCTTTGTTGCTTCTATCCCCAACATGAAAGTTGGTCTTTGATCTGTTGACTCCAACATGTCGTGCTCCGCTTCTCGAGCAAGTGCTTGTATGCCTTTTACTGATGGTTAGAAGACTCGATTCCAGCTTAGGCCCTTTTCCAATGTTCGCCCATTTCTCGTGGATTCGTTGCGCATCCCGGATCACATCATCCCCTCTCCCTTCGAAAGGATTCGACCTCGAATCTAAATCTGCACCAAACGAAGCAACATTAGCAACTTCGAAAATATCAACGATCTCAAACTTACCTCCAATAACCAAGCTGTAGCCATTGACTCTGCATATGGAAATGATATGAAAGTGTCCATCTTCCCAAGGACGTAGCCTGGACGGCCATCGAATTCGTGCCACGTCACACGCGTGATCACCTGTGTCTTAACAAATCCATTACTAACACCAACAGATGAAAATATTAAAATGAACAAGATTAGTGAATTAGAAGTACCAAAGTGCGGCCTGGGATTATGAGACATTAAACTTAATCCTGACACATTCCATAAGTCCAGTCCAAAACAGGTGATAACATTATGATTAGAAGAATAACAAACAGGCATCATGTCACCCATAATGCAGTCTAGTTGTTTGTTATACGCAATTAACTCCATATGACATGCTTGAATCTCACAACGTAGCAAATGTATATCATAGACAAGTAAGAAACTTTCCATAGGAATATGACACACCAAACTGACTTTACTCATAAATTTATCAAAACCATCACCCCTGGCAAGACCACTTAACTTATGTAAGATACTAAATCCATGAGTTGTTCCAAATGCTAGTCTAGGTGTAAGGGTCTGAGACGTTACCTTAGTGTGTTTGCATCCCATTGCACTGTTACTCACCAATTTCTCCATGTTTCCTGCATCAAGTGGATAGTCGAGGTATGGCGCCTTGCGAATTAAACCGCCATGGATCAAATTCTTGAAATCCTGTAAAGAAGAAATATCCAAACTTGGGGAGGGAATGTTAGCTCTCACTAAAGCCCTCTCACACTCGACTTTTCTCACATATAAGCTCACCTTGGAAATTTCTCTCCTCTCTGAGTTTTCTCTCAAGCTCTCCTTTTTTCGCTCTTTATTTTTGTTTTCTCGCTCACTTTTCATTTTTCAATTGATCCTCATGGACCTGCTGTGGTGTCAAAGGAACAAGTGTAATATGTTTCCCACTCTGTACAAAGTTGTATCTATTTGTAAATCCATCATGCTCCACCCTTCTATCGTACTGCCATGGCCTACCTAACAAGAGATGCCTCGCATGCATTGGAACCACATCACATAACACCTCATCACTATACCGCCCAATGCTAAAGTTCACCAATGCCCTTCTAGTAACCCGGACCTCTCCACAATTATTTAGCCATTCTAATTTATAGGGTTGTGGATGTCTCATAATAAGTAAACCCAACTCCCCTACAAGGGTTGAGTTGACCACTTTTGTACAACTCCCGCCATCTACTATCAAACTGCACACCTTATCCTTAACATGACACCTAGTGTGAAACAAGTTTTCTCGTTGTTGCTCATCTTCACCCACCTTCACTCGTGTAGTAAGAGCACGCATTACCACTAGTGATTCCGCCACTGGGTACTCCACACAAGTCTCACCATTAACATCCTCCAACCTAGGCATACTATCACTCTCACTCCCATCATCCGACTCCCACTCTCCATTCTCCCTAATGATTATCATTCGTCGGTTTGGACATTGTGAAGCAATATGCCCCGCACCCAAACACTTAAAACACTTAATATCCCTCGATCTACCAGTTTGAGACTCGCTATTTGGTTTATGTTTATTCACCTCCTCCTTGACCTGAGGCACTTCAACCTTCTCCCTAGTCACAGCCCGATCATGCCTATCACCACCACTCCATTTGGGTTCCGTAGGAAACTTCACTACCCCTCTGCGCCCAAGCTGTCTCTCCACTTTCATTGCTATATGCACTAAGTCCTCCAATTCTACATAGTGCTGCAATTCCACTATGTTGGCAATATCCCTTTTTAGCCCATTTAAAAACCTAGCCATGGTAGCTTCCCTATCCTCCTCTATGTTTGCTCTAATCATTGCTATCTCCATCTCCTTAAAATAATCCTCCACACTCCTAGACCCCTGAGAAAGAGTTTGCAATTTTAGATGGAGATCCCGGTAATAATGTCCCGGTACAAACCGTTTTCTCATACAAGCTTTCAACTCTCCCCACGTCTCAATTGGCCTATCTAAATTCCTCCTACGATTAGTCGTCATCTGATCCCACCAAATGATGGCGTAATCAGTGAACTCCACTATCGCTAATTTCAGCTTCTTCTCCTCTGAGTAATTATGACAGTCAAACACCAATTCCACCCTCTTCTCCCAATCTAAATAAACCTCAGGATCGCTCCTACCCTGAAATGCTGGAATATTCAGTTTGATGCTTCCCAAATTTCTATCAACTCCTCTATCAAATCGATCTCCTCTATTTCTCATTCGACCCATATCACCTTCTAGGTAATAATCATCACTCATTGCACTCACTACCTCAAACTCCTCATAAAATTCACCCATAAGATTCCTTCCTCTCCTATCACCTCTACCCCCCACGAGGAACCCTTCGGGGCGTCCCTCGCTGCTGACTGTTAATCAAAATTTCATGCCTAGCTATATCACCACTAATACGCTCAACCGCCACATTCAATTGATCAAACCTATGATTTATACTATTCATAAGCTCCACATAAAACCCCTTAGGCACTACCTCTTCCTCACATTTATTCATTTTTTCATCCATGTATATCAAGCACTTTGCAACTACTTAAATCACAGAAATTGAGTAGAAAATGGAAGAACAAGAAAAACAAGTAAATTACCTCGCGTGTTTACTCTCGTGTATCACTCGAATTGGCTTTTACTCGATATGAAGCTCACCACTCTTGCCTTTTACCGCTCGTCCTCCTTTCTCAATGGCTCGAGAAATAACCGACCTCAGTCAATTGGAGTGCAATCCCCGTAGCAATCACCACCACAAGCACAAGTCTCGGATAATCAACACAATTTGCACGGGCAAAGGTAATGATTCAAATGCAAGAAAAGACAACAAAAGACTCAAACTTCAATATTTGAATTGCCTCTAAACGTTCACGAATATAGAGACTTTCCTTTTTTTTCTCTTTTTTTCTCTTTTTTTTTTTTTTTTATTTGTCTCTTTTTTTTTTTTTTTAATTGAAACTCAATAACAAAAAATAATAAATTTAGAGGCAATCAAACGATACAACTATAGAAAAAAATAATGACGCTAACACAAGAACAATAAAAAAAATAATTTTTTTTTTACTCGAATCAACTACGATACCAACAAAATAAACGAAAGTTGATTTGGATGCTAGATTAGCCCAAAAACAACTTTTGACTTTTTTTTTTGGAGATTTTTGGATTGAAACTCAAAAATAATTACTGGACACATGAACACGAAGAACACAAAAAAAAAACAAAAACAATTAAGGACTCAAAGAAATTAAAAGGATAGATGACCTGAATTTTAGAACTGTGCTCTGATACCACCTGATGTGAACCCGATCAAGAACAGGCTTGAGAACCCACGAACAAGAAGAACAAACCCAAGAAAGCTAGAAATCACGCCGAGCAAAGCTTCAACCCGACCCTTCGTTCGACCCGTACCAAGAACCAAGATTCCACGCGAGGAATCTGACCCGTTGATTACCGGAACAAGAACCGTGCAATGGGAACGCCACAAAAGGACTGCAATCTCCTTTTGATAAGTTCAAAATTAAGTCTTTAAACCACCAAGAAATTGGAGGAGAAAAACTCACAAATTTATATAAAATCTCAATAATGTCAAAAGGTCCTTAACAATGAAAAAGAACTCCTATTTATACTAAACATGATAAAACCCTAAAAGCCACGAATTTAGGGTCCAAAATATGCAAAATATGGAAATAAAAAATAGAGTTTTAACCAAATAAGGAAACTTGCGAAAATTAACGATTTTGCCTCAAAAAAGTACTATGCGGTCGCATAGTGTATTTTCATGCGGCCGCATAGTTCATTTGGTTGAACTCCAGCCGCTCTATGACCATTGCATGCGGCCGCATGAGTCCCCAACTATGCGGCCGCATAGTTGGCTGTTTGGCCCCCTTTTTCCTCCTTGCTCGTTTGGCTCGTTTTCAATGCCTTCCGTCGCTTTGTGGCTTCTACCCCCAACATGAAAGTTGGTCTTTGATGTGTTGACTCCAACATGTCGTGCTCCGCTTCTCGAGCAAGTGCTTGTATGCCTTTTACTGATGATTAGAAGACTCGATTCCAGCTTAGGCCCTTTTCCAGTGTTCGCCCATTTCTCATGGATTCGTTGCGCATGCCGGATCACATCAATTATGAAGCGGGTAGTGACATTGATGAGAGGACATTAGTGGATGCCGAGTTAGGCATGAAATGAGGGGTAGATATCTTGTTGGAGGTAGAATTGATAGAAGTATGGGCAATATCAAGATGTCAATTCCTTTATTCAAATGAAAGAGTGATCCGGAAACATACTTGGAGTGTGAGAAGAAGATATAATTGATATTTGATTATCACAATTACTCGGATGAAAAGATGGTAAAGATTACAGTACTTAAATTTACTGATTATACGATTACTTAGTGGGATCAAGTAGTGACATCTAGGAGGGGGAATCGTGAGAGACCTATTAATACATGGGAATAATTAAAGGCTATCATGAGGAAGATGTTCGTTCTTAATCATTATTATAGGAAACTTCATCAAAAATTGCAAAGCCTCTACCAAGGTTTTAAGAGATTGCTATGATTAGGGTGAATGTTGAAAAGGATAGAGAGACCACCATGGCCCAATTTTTGATTGGTTTGAATAAGGAAATAGCTAATGTAGTGAAATTGCAACATTATGTGGAGTTGGAGGACATGCTACATGTAGCTATAAAGGTGGAGTGGCAGTTGAAGAGGAAGTGAACAGTTGAATACACACTGGGTTCTTCAGGGGTTTTAACTCTTCGTAAAAGTCGATGTGGGATGATCATAGAGGTGATGGGGTTGTTTCGAGTAGCAAGATCCAACCACCAAGGGGAAAGGAGAAAGTTACTAGTAAAGCTATACCCAAGGCGAATTTACAACCTTCCAGGAATCGGGATATCAAATACTTTAAATGTTTAGGATCGGGGCACATTGTTTATCAATGCCCAAACAAAATGGCAATGATCTTGCGTGATAATGGAGAAGTGATGGAGATGAGATGTCTGAATTAGAGGGTGCTAGTGATGGTGATGGAGTAGAGTACCCGATCGTAGGGAAAACACTTGTTGTGATGTGTGCTCTCAATATACAAATCAAAGTGGATGACGAGGAGCAGCAACGAGAGAACATATTTCATACTAGGTGTCATGTCAAAAGCAAGATATATGGTTTGATTATTGATGAGAGTAGTTGCACTAATATTGTTAGCACTACACTTGTTGAGAAATTAGGATTGACTACAACAAAATATTCTAAACCTTATAAATTGCAGTAGTTAGATGAATGTAGAGATGCTAAGCTGATTATGAGAATATTTGTGAGTTTCTCAATTGGTAGGTATCATGATGAAGTGATATACGATTTAATTCCTATGCATGCTGGGCACATTTTGTTGGGTAGGCCATGATAGTATGACGCGAAGATGAACCATGATAGATTTAAGAATATGTATGACTTTGTAAACGATGTGAGAGTTGTTACTCTAGTACACTTAACACCACAACAGGTCTACAAGGACCAATTGAAATTGAGAGGTGAGGAAGAGAAGAAAAGCAAAAAGAGGGAAAAGGAGAGTAGGAGATAAGATAGTAAGATGGCTAAGTGTGAGAAAAAAAAGAGCAGATTCACAAGAGAGAAAAGAAAGAGAATCTTCTGAAAGGAGAGAAAAATTCAAAGTGAGTTTCTATGCAAAAATGAATGAGATTGAGAGTGTTTTAGTGGAGACGAACAAACCCCTCCCCAATTTGAATATCTCTTTATTACAGGAATTCAAAAGCTTGTTCCATGAAAACTTAATTAGTATGATACCATCTATTAAATATCCAATTGAATTGATGCAAGTGGAGAATCTAAAAACTATTGAAGGACGAGCATTCACGATAACATGATAAAGTGTAAATACCTCATACATAGGTTGGATGATGATCTAGCAAGTAGGAATAGTAGTTCACAGGGGGTATGTACTTTTACACATATTAAGTGCCTAAAATTTCTATGAGAATAATAAATCATTCGTCACATGCATTCATAGGAAATTTTTTACTAGTTTATGATATTCTAGTATATTGCAAAAACTTAATTTAGCGTGATAGACAATTGGGTCATTGTTGGTGATGAGGCATGAGAATTTATATTTCAATCTTAAAATCCTTAACTGTTTGGATTCGAATTTATGGAATACGTTGGGAACTATTTTAGTATCCTCTGCTACTTCTACTATACGTTTTGATATGGTTTATAGATTAAATCCACTAACTTTGTGCGTTAATTCCTTTAACTATTGTTGCAAGTGGTAGTTTAGGTGGGAAGCAGGGAATTGAATTATATACATCACAAGGTAGCAAGGGAAAAATGAAAATATATTCAAGCCAAGTGATTGGGTTTGGATGCTTAGAAAAAATGGCGTGTTCGAATGCAAAAAATGTCAATGTTTCATCTTAGAAGAGATGAATCATTCCACGACATTGCTAGGATTGAAAGCAATGGCTACAATTTGGATCTTCAAGGTAAGTTTGTGATAATTTACATTTTTATATATCTGGTCTTTCTCTCTTTAATGCATATATAGATTCGAGATCGAATCATTTCGAAGAGGGCGGGATGATATGATCCAAGCTACGATGTCCAAAAGAGTGAAATTAACAAGCATAAGAACGGGTTTCATGTTGGGCTTGGGAAGAGACATGACGTGGAACAACTTGGTTCAAACAATAAACGGCAGAGTGGAGAGATACGGTAGCATAGTTGTATCAAGAGTGCGACCGCATGATTATACTCAGAGCAACCAGCCTAAGACTTCAACAAGTCTATGCGACCACATCCCATAAAATCTAGGCGAATTATTTCCAATTTGGCGAAATCTTTTATTTATGTTAAAACTCTATTTTTTAGTAACTTCTGTAATATTTAGATTTTAAATTCGTTTAGACTAGAGTTTTATAGGTTTCCTATAAATATGACTCATTATTTTATATTGTAAACAACATTTATTCATATCAATAGAGAGATTATTTTGTAAGCAATTTTTGCTATCAATTCTCATTGAACTAATTTTACGAACTTATTAAGAATTATTTATTGTGACATTCAAACAATCTGAGTGAGATACTTGAATCTTTTGATCACGGGGTCAACATATTATTGGCGATTATGTTTGTTCTTTGATTCAATATTTTTTTGGTCAAACTCTAAATATTGATTTCTTGGCTTTTTTTTGGGTTCGAATCAATCTCTATGAGTTTCGTAGCTACTATTGTTACGTAGGTTCACATCACCAACAACTAGATCTTTGAGCACTTTCATCAATTTTTTTCAGGTCATGATGACTTCACCATTTTTTCCTCTTCTTCACCCCTGTAACGAGCATTGAGTCGGTAGCTCCTCAATTTTTGAATACCAATGGGTACTTGATTTAAGATATCCCTACGGACTTACCAACTCGAGTAAAAAAGGTACATGTGTGAAGCGTGGACTGAACAAGTGCCATGCTTATTTTTTATCGAAGAAAAATACAATTTTCAATGGTTAGATCCCTAACATTCGGTCATTCACCAAGTTCATACTAGACAGTCACAAACACTCTACACAATCTTTTTCACATGTACGGAATCACCACAATCTTGAATCATTTCTTTCACAGGTTAAAACGTCCAAAATTATAATGTATACGGTTAAAGGATATTGTGAATCATGGGCTAATGGATTAAGCACATAAGTAGAAAATTCAAATAAAGCATTATAATTCATCCACAGTCCACAAACTAATATATTCTCTCAAGTATATTCATCATAGCCGACAAAACTATCTAACTCACACAAGCATGCAATTTTTATTTTCACGACATGTAATCATATCACACAAGCACACAAACACAAAAATACTAAAGAACTGAAACAACTGATAAATGAATTAACAACTGATAATTCACTCCAAACTTAAAATACACATTGTCCCCAATGTAAAAATAAATATATAGGAGGGTTAGGACTTCCCTGAGTATATCAATTTGTGTCATTCACATCTCCTAGTTAAGGTGAATATGGGTTAGCTTTCTAATCATGTTGTTGCCCAAACACTTGAGAATCTTCCTACAAACAAAACAACGAGAATGTTAAGACAATAAAATAAACAATCCTAAAACTAAGTAATAAGAAAGGGATAGAGCTTGGGTTGCCTCCCAAGAAGCCATTCTTTAAATTCATTAGATTGAATTTTTGCCATGATTGATCATGGTAGCTTGCACCAAGTTATTTCATCCTTGCATTTTGTACAATATTCATTAATACACCCTTTCTTTGCTCTCAAAATTGTGATATTTCCATTTGCATCTCTACCAAGAAGTCCACCAAATTTTGATTTTCTTTTCTAACGGCTGTGTTGATCGGGTGGCTTTTCTTCATCAATTCTACATCAAACTTTGATGTTGGGAGGTTGCTCATATTGAGTATAAATATTGAATATCTCTTGCTTATCCTCTATCCTCAATATTAGCTCACAATTCTTCATGTCAATTAGGGTTCGACCCGTTGTTAAGAATGATCGACCTAATATAACTGAAATGTCTCGATCTTCTGGTATGTCCAACATAATGAAGTCCACAGGAAATATTAAATTTTCTACTTTTATGCTTACGTCCTCAATTTTGCCACATGACCTTGAAATTGTTCTATCAGGTAGTTCTAATGTTATTGACGTTGATTTGACTTTACCCAGTCTCAATTTCTTGTAAACAGAATATGACATTAGATTTATACTAGCACCTGTATCACACAATGCATTTATAGACAAGACTTTCCAATTGAAATTGGTAAAGTAAAACTCCCTTGATCTTTCAACTTGAGAGGCAATTTGTTGTGTACTCTTGCACTACTTTCCTCCGTTAATACCACAATTTCAAACTCCGAAAGCTTTCTTTCCTTTGTCAACATCTCTTTCAAAAAAATTGTGTAGCTTGAAATTTGTAATATTGCATCAATCAACGAAATATTGATATAGAGCTTCGTGAGAACATCAAGAAATTTTTCAAATTTTATGTCTTGTCTATTTTTATTGAGCCTTTGAGGAAAATGAATAGGAGGCACGTAAGTATTGACTGGACTTGGTGCCTTGGTAGTTGATATTTCTGTACTTTCTTTATTCTCAATTAAGGTTGGTGTAGATTTTTCTACTATTGTAGCTTCATCAACCTCTTCTTGGTTATCTTTTCTTTCTAGTCTTTTCACAATAATCTTTGATAATTGTATCCCACTCTTTGTAGTTATAGCATCAATATTTTCTTCCATCGACTTCTTTCGAAGTTTTTGGGGAAATAGAAGTAAAGGTACATATGCTTTAACGTTTAATGGAGCCCTGGGAGGATCATTTTTCACTACTCTTATTGCCATACCCGTTCCTTAGAATTTATCATTGAATTGCTTGGCAATGATCTCTATGGATGTTGTGCAAATTGTTGAGCTATCTGACCAATCTGTATCTCCAATTTCTTGATAGATGCTTGCTGATTTTGAAAATTATTACCAATATGTTGGAATACTTCATCTATTTTATGCACATATTGATGAAACATTTTCCCAAAATTTAGTCTTCTCTCGTGCTGAAAATTATTTCCATATTTATTGAAATTACATGAACCATTTTGAATAAAATTTACTTATTCATCTGAAGAAGTAAGCATCAAGCAATTTTCTATAGTGTAATTTCTCCCACAATTCTCACATGCTGAATTGATCATCATTGCATTTGCTCCATGTGTTTGCAATTTTATAAGTAACTCCACCCGCTTTGTTAAAGAAGCAATCTGTGCATTGACAGATGTTGTGCTGTCTAGTTCATAAATTTCAGTTGTCTTTTTTGGTGCCACTCTTTCTGATAAGAACATTAAATGTGTAGTGGCAATTAACTCGAACAACTCTAGACATTTTTGAACTGATTTACCAATGATTGATCCACTAGTAAAGGAACCTATCTGAGATTTTGATAGTGGTGAAAGTCTGGTATAGAAGTATTGCACTTGATTTCCTATGGTGATCTCGTGATTTGGACACTTTCTCATCAGCTCATTGAATCTTTTTTATGCATCGTGATAGCTCTCTCCATCTCTATGTTGGAAAGCTTGAATTTGCAATATGATTTTTGCTACTTTTGTTGGTAAGAAGAATTTGTTGTAGAATTTTCTAATCAGTTCTTTCCATATAGTAATGCTTCTATGAGGTTCAGCATCTAACCACTTCAATGCAAAATCTCTCAATGTAAATGGAATTAATCACAATTTAATAACGTCTTCAATAACCTTGGAGCATGTAACATCTGACAATTTTTGAGGAATTTGGAGATATGTGTATTCGGATTTTCATGAGCTAGACCATAAAATTGGAGAGTGTTAATAGTCAAATTGATCCAATATGCCCTTATCTATAAGTTATTTATCCCAAAATCTAGATACACAATAATAGAGTAGGCGGGTGCCGCTATAAGTGTCAAGAACGTTGAGACTAGCAAGTCTCATTCATTTATTTTCCCTTGCTCATGCTGCTAATTTGGTGGTGCTGTTACTTTTGTAGTCACTTGTCTAATTGGCTGAATAGGAATATGAATATTTTGATTGTCAGCCATTTGATGTTGCTATTTTAATTAAACGGTTCAAGATCGTCGCTTTGGGTACGAAGAATACAACAAATACATTTTTTCTATAAATAAAAGAAAATAAAAAAATAAAATCACAGTTAGAAATAAAATAAATTAAGATTTTAAAAATAAATAGTCATTAACAACGGTGCCAAAAACTTGTTATGTTTTTTTTTTTTATCGTAAGTTTACGATGTAGAACAAGTAATATAATAAACATTTGAGTCCATATTATCATTCCCACGAGGATTACACTTTAATGCCTATTTCTAACCATTGTTTGACAAAAGCTAACAAATAGTTGTGATTGTTGTTTTGTTTTAAATACTTAAAAATATCAAAATTACACACAAAAGTTGGTTGAAGATTCAAATATGAGATAGATATTAGAGCATAACAATTTCATCTATCGATCACTTTAAAACTTAATTCAAGATTCACATCTAATTTAGTGTTCGATCAAATTCATCTATTGTATTCAATTTACCCCTCTCGGATTCTCATTGAGTCTATTTAACTAATTCAATTTCATATCTCTATGCGAATCAAGTTTAGTTAAACGAAATATTAATTCTAAAAATTCATCTAAGACCGTAGTAATTAATATAGGTATCTCTACACGTCATACTAATTTACCGAATTTTAATATGTGGTCTGAATCCTAAACCCCCCTCTCGATTCTTAATAGATTCATGAAGTCATTAAATAATTGACCAAAAATTCAAAACATTAAGTACATAATTAAAATCAACACATATGCATTTAAAGAACTTGAATTTTGAATAAAATAAATAAATGGTCTCAAAAGATTACATTATTTGCTCTAGTATGAAATTTAGCTACCCATACTGGAAGAAAAATTAAAGATTTGCATTGAACACATCATCGGATTTTGAATTGAGATGTAGAAAAATGATGAATCTTATACCAAATTCTCTTTTTTGCCTCCAATCTCGATTTCAAAACCTTGATCTCGAATTCTTATTTTCCATCCTTTTGATTTTCTCTCGAAATCTCACGTTGTATCTTGTGCCTCTAAATGTGTGGAATCGTTTTTTGAAGTCCTCAATTCTTATATTTATACTCCCTTCATGTCCTCCCCAAATTTGGAATTTTCTTTGGTTTTTCACGGATCAAAATGGTATAACCCCAAAACAGGAGGCGCAGCACCTAAGGGCCGAGAAAAAACAGTGTAACGCCTAGACGCTATGAGTGCAGCGCCTAGGCGCTACCTCTCTGTCCAAATCTTCTTCTCTCGCTGTCCCTAGAGCCTAGGCGCTTGGTTTCCAGCGCCTGGGCGTTGACTTGCTGTCCTAAAACTCGTCATTGGCTTGTTTGTTCACTTTAGCACCATTTTTACATCACAACTCTTAACCTTTAAAACAACACTAGCAAACATATCAAAAGCGTTCTGTACTAATAAGATCTAGCAAATAATCAAATTAAAACTGTGTATAACTCGTGAGTAAAAACACACTCGTCAATTATGAATACACCCCAATGCTTTGTATGGTCATCAATTGAATATTCTATTTTTGCATATACACATCCTTTGTCATAGGGTTATATAAAAATTGGTTCAATTTTATGTAAGAGAAATTATTGAACAAATTAGAAATATCAATAATCAAATCCATTCAAGAACTGTCAACGACAAAGAGTTCACATTAAGGTGGGAAAAATGTGGATTCCAATTTTTAATTCTTTACCAATTTGAGTTTTTCTCCAAATTCACCTTCTATCTTTTTAGTGGACAATTTAGAAATAATACTTAAGAACAACCAAAATAATAAATATACATACTTGGTTAGTTAGCTTGAATTAAGGGGAATCTAAATACGCAATACTCGTGAAAACTATATTATGTTCACTACTTTATTACTTGTCCACGATATCATGTACTTATAGAATTTAATGCAACACCACCCAGGGGAGGACCCAGAAAATTATTTCAGCGCGGGTGATATATCAGAAAATGTACAAAACATAACAGCATTATAACACAATACACAAATATTATACAAAAAATGAAATACCTTACAAATGCTCTTTATGAGTTTTCATACTTTGACATCTTTGTAAAATCACTTTATTATCAAGCTTTAAAAATATATCTTTCTCCACATAAACAACGAGGCTATCATTCATCCACTCATCTCCAATCCAATAGCGCAGTCTATCCTTCACAATGTTCATGGCAGAAAATACTCTCTCCATCGTAGCCGTAGCAACCAGAAGAATTAGTGTCAAAGTCAGAAGCTTGTAAACCAATGGGTATGCTCTATTCTTATTTGTTAGAACTAATTTCTGTGCGAGAGCGCTGAGGCCATTCAATTATTCAAACTCTTTGTTAGAGAGAATGTCAAAAATGTAATTATCAAGTTGATCTTCCAGTGTAAAGAGATTTACTGTAGAAACATTTTGTGGATAAAACTTAGCAAGTTGAATCAACTTTCTTTTGTCAAAAGCATAGAATGAATTTTGTGGACACAAACAAGCTACACAACCGAGCAACTTAGTATTTACCTCCGAGAAACGATCATTCAATTCTTACAGTGGCATATCGATGATAGCATAGAATACATCTACACGAAAATGATGCAAGTTGGTTATTTGTGGAGCATTACGATGAGGGCGACCACCATGTGCATAACGCATAAACATAGCATCCATGTTTGGAACATTAATATAACAATTCTCACAAAAAGAAACAAATTGTTGCAAGAAAGAATCTCATCCATCATCTCTCATAAGTTGTAGTCGTTTTTTGCACACTTTCACCACGTCCATTACATTGACAATGTCTTGATCTTTCCTTTGAAATGTCTTTGACAAATCATTTGAAATTCCCAAGACACCTCGCATTAAATGTAGATTAAATGTAAAATCAAATGATTGTATTGACTTCAATAAATTGAATGCATCACTTTTTTTTTTTTTTTATCACAAGTACTAGATTCATCTTCAATGATTATTTCAAGTACATCAATTGCAGCCATAAATATGCTAATCAAGCTGACCAAGGAATTATAATGGGATCCCCAACGCGTATCACCTGCATGCTGAAGGATGGTTTCTTCATTAAGGCCCCGTCCACTTAAAATATCACCATTCTCCAATGCCTCAATAATGAAGTCTGATTGTTTCTCTCGAAGAAGATCACGACGTTTAGAATATTTATCACATTAGCAACCACACGAAAGAAATTAGTAATCGGTCTATTCTTCTTTGCCACACCTTCAATGGCTAGTTGCAATTGATGAGAAAAATAATGAACATAAAAGGCACAAGGATTCTCATTTAAAATGAGTGCTTTGAGACCATTGACTGACCTTGTATATTGTGTGCCCCGTCATAACCCTATCCCCTCAAATTAGAAATGCTCAAGTTATGTCTAGAAAATATCTTATCAATAGCAGGCTTGAGTGAGATAGCAGTGGTACTAGACACATGTTCAATACCTATGAAACGGTCATTTACAAGTCCATTTTTCACATAAAGTAACACTACTGACATTTGCTCCTTTGTTGATACGTCACAAGATTCATAAACTAAAATAGAAAATAATGAATCACCAACATCTTTTATAATCATATCTATTGTTTCAGCAGCACAAGCACTTACTATATCCTTTTGTATCTTAAGGGATGTTAATTTGCAATTTTGAGGAGCATTTTCCAATGTCACAGCCTTAACCTCGTGATTATGATCAGCTAAAAAATGTAATTGAACTAGAAAGTTACCTAGATTGACAGAATTCTTAGATTCATCATGACCCCGAAATGAATGCTCTTGTCGCAACAATACTCGAACACAATCAATTGATGCAATAAGACGAACACGATATTCATGTCGCATTTGTTCGGACTGCTCGAAGAAAATCGATTGAATGTGTAGCTCTTGATTCATCAATGCTTTAGATTTAATGCGAGCTTGATTATGCGAACTATTATGCTTTCCAACATGAGTAGCAAGTCTCTTTTTATCCTTCCAATACATGAATCTTTCACCAACAAATGAGTTGCCTCCACCTTGATTTCCACTCCTTGTTTTGAAAAGATAACAAAACAAGCAAAAAGCTGCCTCTTTTGCCGCACTATACTTCAACCAACAACCAAACTCGTTAAACCAAAAAGGATTGAATCGTCTAGATTCTTTTTCTACAAATTGTTTTTTCTTAAATTCATGGTTATGAGGCCGACAAGGACCTTTTTGCATATATACTCTTCGAACTCAATCTCGAATGTTAGCATTGTAATCCAAGATTGGAGTCCGTAATCTAGGACCAGTGAGAAGTTGTGCAACATCAAAATCATCTCTATTTGGCATCTCCTGATTTTCCTCATCAACATTACCTCTTCATCGACATTTACTACATCCTCAACCACATCCTCAAGAGATTTTTTTTTTATAGAATCTTTCCATAAATATTTTCAGAAAAATAAGCCAATTTACAGATTCTCCAAGCTAGTGCACAAACCCAATTTACAGATTCTCCAAGCCAATTCACAAACTCAATTCACTGACTGCAAAAACACAATTTACAAATTCTCCAACTCCAAGCCAATGCACAAACCCAATTCAGTGAATTCACAGACCCAATTTAGCCCTAAATTTAGTTTAGTCCCTAAAATCCAAATTCATAATTTACCAAGAAATTATAACAATTACAGTCAATTACTAAACAGTCTAAATTGAAGGGAAATACTGAACTTAAGGTGGCGGAAAGGAAAATAAAAGAAGGGTGTACCGGGCAGCAAGGCAAACTGAAGTGAAGGCGGGCGTTGGACTGAAGTGAAGGCGGACTAAAGGCCGAATGCGGATTGGCAAGTGCCAACCATCTCCGACATCGAAGGTAGCAGCAGGAGGTGTGGACGTGCATTTACTGCGGTATCGCCATCGCTGATTCGCCAATATGAAGTGAAGAGGGCTAATCGGTTATGAAAGAATAATACGGGCAACGGGTGTTAGGTTGTTAGCTACTTAGCTGGGTATTGAGTTTGTACAATAATCTATTTTATTTTATTTTATATTTCACGGGCCTGAACATTAGTTGGCGGCCCAAAGTTCAGTGCAGGCCTCCGCTTGTACTAGACCTTCATTGGGTCCGCCCATGACACCACCAATGTAAGCTCTGGTCAAATAAAGACGGTTGGCACATGTCACACATAATTAATAGCGTGCTAAAGAGTCTTGATTAAGACCAACGGATTTTAGGCCACTAATTTCATTTAATTGTATTTGAAATATTCTTTTATTCCCGTAAGAAAATGAAATTTCTTGTCCATATGAAGAAAAAGTAGACCATACTCTCATTGGAGCAGATGCAACCGAAAGAAGAAAAAAGTTTGAAAACTTTCGGAAAATTGTTTTAGAGGTAAAGATTGACATCACATAATTTATGTCTAAAAAATTTAGAATAGTGGCCCATTTAATAATATTTTTTTCGTTTCTTTTAGTCTCCATATCTTCTAATGTAAAAAATAAATATTTTATTTTCGAGACAAAAATTAGAAAATAAACTATCAAATGATTATCAATTGAAGTTCAACTAAGCTCTACATTTTAAAGTTAGATTTGTCACCATGTTGTTGACAATTAAATTTAGAGGAGATTTTATAATTTTTTTTTGCAAAAAAACCTTTAAATAAATTATTTAAATATGCAAAAGAATGTTTAAAAATGTTAATTCGACAAAATATTACTTGAAAACGACTACTGCTATTTACGGGCAGTCGCTAACCTTATCACCACCGATGTCTAATAATACATAGAATTATTCCATGAAAACAATTTGTTACCTATAGGTCGACAGCACTTTTAAAAATTCCTTCTTTTTGACACTTTCACAAGTGATTAATTAAATAATTCAATTGTTCATGCAAATGTGTAATTTGCAAGCATAGGTGCTATGCATACAGCACGTGGGCGCTATGAGTGCAACACCTGGGCGCTGCCTCTCTATCCAAATCTTCTTCTCTCGCTATTCCTAGCTCCTGGGCGCTTAGTTTCCAATGCTTAGGCGTTGACTTGCTGTCAAAACTCGTCATTGACTTGTTTGTTTACTTTATCACCATTTTTACATCACAACTCTTAACCTTTAGAACAACTCTACCAAACACATCAAAAACGTTTCATACTCATAAGATCTAGCAAATAATCAAGTTAAAATTGTGTATAACTTGTGAGTAAAAACACACGTAAATTATAAATACCCCCCATTAATCTTTGTATGGTCATCAATTGAATATTCTAATTTTTTACGTATTTTTGCATATACACATCCTTCTTCATAGGGTTATATAAAAATTGGTTCAATTCCATGCAAGAGAAATTATTGAACAAATTAGAAATATCAATAATCAAATCCATTCAAGAACTGTCAACGACAAAGAGTTCACATTAAGGTGGGGAAAAAGGTGGACTCCAAATTTTAATTCGTCACCAATTTGAGTTTTTCTCCAAATTCATCGATCTTCTATCTCTTTAGTGGACAATTTAGAAATAGTACTTAAGAACAACCAAAATAATAAATATGCATACTTGGTTAGTTAGCTTGAATTAAGGCGAATCTAAATACGCAATACTCGTGAAAATTATATTATGTTCACTACTTTATTACTTGTCCATAATATCATGCACTTATAGAATTTAATGCAACAACACCAATGTAAGCTCTGGTCAAATAAAGACAGTTGACACATGTCACACATTATTAATAAAGGTTGAACCCCAATCTTGAGGGCCCCCCACCGACCCTGTCCTGGGCCATTGTGGAAGAGGTAAATCGCAGGATGTACCTCCAAGGAGCCAGGGTGGAGAGTCACACATTATTAATAGCGTGCTAAAGAGTCTTGATTAAGACCAACAGCCATCACTCACTATCATAACATAATAATGATTTTAGGCCACTAAATTTCATTTAATTGTATTTGAAATATTCTTTTATTCCCACAAGAAAATGAAATTTCTAGAACGTGATATAAAATTGAGTGTTGTCCAAGAAAAAAAGTAGACCATATTCTCATTGGAGCAGATGCAACCGAAAGAAGAAACAGTTCAAAAACTTTTAGAAAATAATTATTTTACTTGTACAAAATTTTATAAATTTTTTTTATATACAAAATTATCAAGTGGTCGCCCCTATTGGAGGGACGGCTGTGGGGACAGTCGCTCCTCCAATAATGGGCGACCACTTGATAATTTTGTAAAACTTTTTGTAATTAATTTTGTACTTGTATACCAATCCTTCGAAAAATTGTTTTAGAGGTAAAGATTAACGTCACATAATTTATGTCTAAAAATTTTAGAATAGTGGCCAGTTTAATAATATTTTTTCTTTTCTTTTAGTCTCCATATCTTCTAATGTAAAAAATAAATATTTTATTTTCGAAACCAAAAATTAGAAAATAAACTATCAAATGATTATCAATTCAAGTTCAACTCAGCTCTAGATTTTTAAGTTAGATTTGTCACCATGTTATTGACAATTAAATTTAGAGGAGATAAAAAAAAATATTAAATATATTATTTAAATATGTAAAAATGTTAATTCGACAAAATATTACTTGAAAACAAATAATGCTATTTATGGGCGGTGGCCACCTTTGTCACTAATACATAGAATTATCCCATGAAGACAATTTGTTACCTAAAGTTTGACACCACTTTTAAACATTCTTTCTTTTTGACTCTTTCACAAGTGATTAATTAAATAATTCAATTGTTCATGCAAATATGTAATTTGCAGGTAAATTCTCGTAATGGGTCCTAGCCTACGCGATATGACTTGAAAGATATGTGCTTCACCAGATAATATTTTTCTAAGTAAATTCTTTTGGTTCTTCTTATACAGTGCAGGCAGTGAAAAAAGTGTCAATTTTTTCATATTATTTTATTTTTATAGTAGAAAGGTTTTGTTCATCACACCTGACCTAACTTTGACGTTGCACCTTTCGAATGGGTAGAAGATGAAGAGACAATTAAATTAACCTCTATTCAATCTTCAGGGTTGATCATACACCTCACGTCTTGACATAGTAAAATGTATATATTCCATTACTTTTTGCTACATGTATATCATTGTTTACACTCTGATGTACATAATACCCAAGTCACATTGAATCATTAGCTGGTGAAAAAATTGTAGATAATGCTCAAGTGACATTGAATCATTGCCTTGTGGAAAAAATGTATATCCATTGGATTTTTGCACTAGCCAATAATTCAATGTCACTTGATCATTATATACATCAGAGTGTAAATTTTGATGTTAATGTAGAACAATTCATATTCCATTAGCTGCTCTATTTGTCTATATTCATCCCATTAAAAAAAATGAAGTTTATAGAGAGACTACATTTCAAGAGTTTATTTAAGTACTTGTTTAAATTTGATTTTGTTGGAAAATTCGGTTTTACATATGTATATTGATAAGTACATTTTATACACTTATCCGGGCTATATTACTAAGCATTTATATCGTCAAATTGTTGATTTTCTACCTAATTTGGTTTAGTTTCCTTTTGCTTCAATTTTAGACCCATTTGTAAAGCACTTGAAAAAAAAAAAGTACGGCAAGAATGATGATTTTGCAATTGTCTGGAAAGTATGGAGACTAACTTGCACATGATTAGAGGCTGAAGGATCAAAATTGGCATAATTCATAGTGAAGTATCAATGTTCAAGAGAAAATGCATTCAAGGACTAAAGCCCATATTAGAAAAATATATCATACTAGGAAATCGCCTAGCCGTTTACACTAGGCGCCCGCCCAAACATCAAACATGAAAGTAAGGGCTAAGAGCAGTGCTATGGATACATGAAATTTATAAGAATTCAAATTCAATAGACGCGATTAAAATACAGGTAAGATCAGATAAAATACAAATGAAAAGGATGCTGCCACATTAGCATCCTTTATCAAATATGTAGAAATTCCCTGTACTTAGGAAATTTCTGAAGGGATAAAAGATAAGCTTGGGTACAATCGCCGTAGCCAATCGCATACCAAATTTTGTTTCCTTTTTAGAATTTCACTCCAACAAGGAAACCTTTTAAGGTGTGATTTCTACAACTTTTTAGAGAAATGTAAATATAGGTTATCAACTCTTAATTGGGGTTGGACAAATTTTTATTTGGGAGGAGGAAAAAACAAGAGTGAAGAGATCTGGGTGATGGATTTTATTTCTTTATCTTGTTTTCTTTCTATTAGTATGTTAGGCTAAACTAATTTTGTGCTAAGATTACGATGAAACTTCTATTATGACTCTTTAACTTTTTGAACATTGTCTCCTTTTGATATTCAATGGACGTTTTTAATTTTGAACAATTGATATGAGTTTATTTTTCTCTGTAATCATATGCACGATGTTTGTATGAGTGTTGTGGATTGTTTTGCTTCAAGAGATTGGAAATATGTTATACATAATGTCAGTTGTCGTAAAATTCGATAGAGAATAACAATATATCGCTATGCTTTACGTGATTTTTAAATATTCAAAAATCTTTAATGCATGCATTCTTGCATGTTCATATACATGTAGGGAAATATTTAATTCTACTCGAGAAAGATTGTTAAATAAATCAGAAATATTGATCTTCATATTTAAATTTTGTTGAAAAATTCAAATGTTCGAATTTTAAGGGGACTATTATAAAGAGATTCAGAATCCTAATACATTTTTCATTATTATATGTTCATCACACTTGCATTCACCACAATATGGCATCAATTTTAGTTAATTGAGGTTTTGCATTAAATAGTGCATTAGTTAGCTAGTTAAAATTTAGTTTTAGAACTTTAATTGATTTTAATAGTTTTAGTTAAGATTAAGTTAATTTGAACTTAAAAAGTACAATTCTATGAGTATGATAGTTGAACTCAAAATTCACTTTACTACTTATTCACGATCCGTGCACTTACAGTATTATACACGAAAAGATTTCGTTACATATATTAAACTGAGAACCCGCCCATAATTCAGTGACCAACTCATATTTTTGTCACAGCGGTTCGGAAAATTGACCCAAGTCTGTGATTAGATCATTCTTGCTATTTTATTTGTAGAAAAAAAAAATTCCAACAATTGAAACAAGAATATAGGTCTAAAGGGTGAAACCTACTTATTCTTAAATAATTACCACAAATCGGCTTAAATGGTCACGTAAAGTCAACTAGTGCACTCAGGTGTTTTCTGGAGTGAAAAAATCTAATTTTTCTCCTAACCCAAAATTAAGATGTTCACACACTATTTGATACATCGTTTAGGAAACAAAATGGTTTTAGGTCTTTAAAAATATGTCAACTTGTGTCACGTTCGAATTAGTCGAACAATTCAATTTCTTTTACATATTTGAATATGAAACTTCCATGCAAGCCCAAAAACATTTACAAATCCATACATATGCAACCGACTATCAAACTTGTATATATATATATACACGTCTATGAGTCCATAATATTATTCAAGTTAACGGTCCATTCACCAAATTATTTGCCTCCAAATCAGAATTAGAAATAAAAATAAAAACTTTTTAACGTCAAGATAATGGAAGGGACTTCTCGAGGCAAGGGCGCCATGCAAGAAAGGGAAGAGAAGGAGAAGGAGGAAGTTCGATACCGCGGTGTTCGGAGACGGCCTTGGGGGAAGTATGCGGCGGAGATACGCGATACCACTAGGCAAGGAGCACGCTTGTGGCTCGGAACATTTGACACGGCAGAAGACGCGGCGAGGGCTTATGACCGAGCTGCATTTAGATTAAGGGGTCATCTTGCAATCTTGAATTTCCCTGATGAGTACTTCCCCCAACTCTCAAATACCCCTCCTCTTCAAAATCCCTCATTTTCGTCATCTTCATCCTCGTCAACTTCGACTTCGGGTCCTTCGATGAGTGGACAAGAGAAAATTGAACTGGAGTATCTGGATGATAGTGTGTTGGAGGAGCTTCTTAAATCATCAGAAGAGCAGCAGAAGAAATAATCTTTATTATTTTTTTTATCTTTCTTAACTGTTTTTTAATTTGGGAAGTTCATGAAACTTTTGAATAATGCTTCTGTACTTTTTTTCCTAGAATGATGATTGGGGATAATCTCTGAAATGGAAAGAACCCCTAATCAAATTCAAATGCCTTTAGAGGCAAATTAATAAAATGTAGCAGGACACATTGGATTACCACGTAGAGTCGCTGACCAAAAGTTTAAGATGTTATAGGGATGACTTATATTAAGGTTAATGCTAGTGGTACACAATTTTGTGTACGGGGCCACCTTGTATACACAAAATTGTGTGCTTCATACACGAAATTTTACAAATAGGTTCTGGTTGTGGTTTTAATGCGTTACTTTTGTTAATTTGTTCTCTATAATCACTGTGTAAAAGTTTTAAGTTGTTAATATATATATATATATATATATATATATATATATATATATATATATATATATATTATCTTCAACACAAATTTTATGCACTAGAAAGACACGATATTATTCTTACGATTTTTCATTGTTTTTATCGGTTGGTTCCAATATTCTTTTAAGGTTTTTTTATCAACAAATTTATGACCTTATACTTAATATTTTTCTTTTATTATCGAAATAAATTTATTGACCATTTCTCAAAGTTTCTTTTACAATCGATTATTAATTTCATATTATAAAAAATAATAAAAATCTCTTCCATGATTGTTCCCAAAATTCCTTTATTATTGATCGGTTATTGATTGTTTCAAAGGGAAAAACATGCATACGATTTGAATGATCTCCACATTAACTCTTTCCATATATCAAATTACGTACATATATATTCTCTTCAAATTGGACAATTTTGTTTCCATACGATTTTAATTTCTAAACTTAAATTTGGTTTCAACGCCTTATGTTTGAGAAATATACGATTTTTTTATTTATTTTTTTAAATATTTCTCTGTAACATTTCTCCTGGTTCTTGAATATTACTAACATAGCAGTGCTGCTGTGTGATGATTGATACACAATTTTTTTTAGTATTTATTTATTTTGATGTCTCATTGATCTCAAATTCATATTCACTATACTAAGTGAACTATATCAGTGAACAGTGACGAAAATATTTGATCCTTAATTGGATGTATGAATAATTTAAAAGAGAGAGACAGAATTGTTTATCTTTCGATTGTAACCGAGTTTTGTATTTAGACTCAAATATTGCTCTTAAGAAAGTTTTTTACAACTCGATTAGGACTCTCGTTATTGTATTCAACAACCCTAATTGCAACCACCATAGCTTCACTTTCAGTCGATCGGTTCAAGACCAAGATATAACGATAACATAATTGACCTTCTAAGAAAGAACAATAGTCCTAATTTTGTAAGACAGGTTATTTTTAATCGTTTTCTGGCGATTTTTTGTAGCAGAAAATAATGAAAAGAGATTTAGCCCAGTTAATTTTCTCTAAGAAATATTGCATTCACTAGTTCATGATATATCATGGTAGCAACCCAATTAGAAAAGCGTATAAGATAAGCTTATTTCTCGTCTTCAGTACTATCGAGTGTTATCTATTCCAACCTACCAAACATGCCATGAAAACTGAAAATGAAGAAGAGAAGTAGAAGTAGAAGACAAAATTAACTTTGATCTTACTTCTTCTCTTTTTTATCACAATCAAGAAGTTCTTCCAGTATGTTGTCGTCCAAGTATTCGAATTCGAACACTTGTCTTTCCTGCATTGAAGATGAAGTCGAAGACGAAGCAGAAGCAAAATGTGATGAACTACTAGGCAAATTATACTCTTCAGGGAAGTTAAGTATAGCCAAATGACCTCTCATGGTGTAAGCCGCCTTGTCGTGGGCTCTAGCCGCCTCCTCCACTGTGTTAAACGTCCCAAGCCAAACCCGAGCACCCTGTCGGGACGAATCGCGTATTTCTGCGGCGTATTTTCCCCATGGCCGCTTCCGAACACCTCTGTACTTAATCTCTCCAGCATCCTTTTCAGTGATTTTTCCTCTGTTACTAGGCTCCTCGTCCATATTGAAATTTTCAAGAATGTTGGCTAACTGTATAGGTGAGATGACAATTTATTGTCCTAAAAGTTCAAAAAAGGTGCCTGGTTTAGTAAAAAACGAGGGGTCCAAAATTTGTCACGTGGATAATCGAGTGGAGGAAAATTGTTCACATTTAGACCAAAACTTATATGCGGTGCATCTGGCTAGTCAAGGTGATGGCTTTGAGAAAATTCTTTGCCACTTTTGCATATTTGATTCTGTCACTTGTTAAATTTAGCAGTTCATTGAAACATTTTGCCACGTGCAAATTTAATATTTTAAGAAAAATAGGTCTTAAAAGTGTTGAAATAAATTAATTCTTGAATTCAAATTTCGTTACTATTGTGTCAAATTTGTGCAAAATTGATTTATATCTTGTTATAATTTTCGATGAAGTCATTTGGATTAATATCAAATAGTAGGACCTATGATCCAGGTATGAAAATTGTGTATATATGTCGATTTTAATAAAAATACGAATTCGACTCAATTATGTGGAGATGTGCTGAGAAAAGACGGTATAGATTAATTATTATTAATCCGAAAGTCAAAAAAGTTGATTCGCGAATCAAACACAAGTAGGAGATTGATTTGTAGCTTGTTCTAATTATTGCTAATGAAGTCACGCAGACGTTTTATAATACAATCAAAAATATTATAAAATATATATATATATATTATCAAGAATATTGTACCACTCACAAGTTTGGAGGTAAAATATTATCTAAAATATTTTTATAATTATTTATGAAAAAGGTTTAATTATTTGAAATGTAGAGACCATTCAAATGGCACTTTCATAGTTTCATATGTCCCATTTGTGGATTTGATTCGTTCTTACGTAAGCCCTGCAAATCAATGACGTCATCATATGAGTGCACTGGTAGGTCGTCACTGTGTTAATGGCTGTGTTTATTTTTTTAAGACAAAATTATTTCATTCCTTCGCACCATTTATTGATGATTTATTCCAAAACTGTACTATTAAAAAGGCTAATATGCCCAAGAAAAAAGTAAAGTTGAGGTTTGTGGCTGCCTTTAATTGTCAAATTAGTAATTGATAATCACAATTAATAAAATAATTGCTAACGTGAAAGTAAGTTAGGCGGTATAACGAGCACATGTCTAGTGATTATAGTGAAACCGAAACAAGTAGGTTGTATCGAGGAATAAAATTTTATTCGATAGCTTCTTTTCAAAAGTAGCTAATACTTGTCTAAACCAATGCTATTGCTTGTTTGGATATGCTTATAAGTTATTAAAAATATAATGTGATTGAAATGATTGGTAGATAAGTGGATAGTAGTTACCGATCATTTAGAATTTACGATTAAATTGAACTTTGACTTTGACATTCGAAGTATAATGTGACTATAAGTAACTCCAAACAAGCCACTAGTTTACATTGGGATTTGGGATACGTATTAATTTTTTAAGTGAACTTATTTTTTATTATACATCTGTCCTATTTGGACCTTGCTGTGTGTACATCATTCTAGTTTACATTGGGATTTGGGATACGTATTAATTTTTTAAGTGAACTTATTTTTTATTATACATCTGTCCTATTTGGACCTTGCTGTGTGTACATAATGATGTACACACAGACTTGCACCCCCCTCACATGGAGGGGGTTCTACACACAATAAAATATTTTTGAATACTATTCATGTGAGAACAACTTTATCCGTCCTATTTGGTGTAGTTAAAAATTAGGTTTTTAATAGATATTGATTGAAAAAAAAAAAAAAAAAATGATGAAATGCTAAAGGATCTCATCTTGATTGACTGAGCAAAACAAATTACATTATACTGTATATAAACGAGATGGTCACAAAACATGCAAGTAAACAATATATAGACCCTGCTACCTAATTTTCATGACCCTAACATTTATTTTTTATTTTTTTTCTGATGGCTATGTTACTGCCAAACTAAAAAGTTGGAATGGAAAGGGAAATCGAAAAGAGGCAATTTAATGATTTTGAACGCAAGGATGGCATCAATGTACGAATCATCAAACCACTGGTGGAGGCTGACTGCCTCGTGGAGGTTTAGGCCATGGCCTTGGTGGAAATGGCTTAGGAGGAAAGGGCTCTGGCGGAAAAGGTCTCGGAGGAAAAGGCCTTGGGGGGAAGGGCCGTGGAGGAAAAGGCCTCGGGGGAAATGGTGGCCTCGGAGGAAAAGGAGGGCGTGGAGGAAATGGAAAAGGAGGCAATGGTTGAGCATATCCACACATTCCGTAGAAGCAAAGGCTAGGGAATCGACATCTATGCTCACAACCTCCACAATGGAATGGATTGACATTTATGTCTATGCATAGGCCTCGACAGCATTGCCAATTGAATGGACATCTAATCCCACATAATCCACAGTTGTTAACATCAGATGTGACGTCCACACACCGATTTCTACAACAAAGCCTTCTGATTCTTAGCGGAAACTCGCCCTGGTTGCAAATCCATGGCCGCGTCCAACACCCAATTCTTCGTTGATTCTTTACTCGTTTGAGCCATGGCGAATAAGTTGAATTAGTTGTGATGTTCTGTTCAAGCCCAAGTATCGGATTTTCTTTGGCTGTCACAAAATGTAACAACAATGAGAGAAGTTGGATTGAAATCAAGAATATGTTGATTACAACACTAAAAAGTTGCATGATTTTTTATAATTTGACAGTAGTATTTAAGTTGATTAAGGTTAAATAGGTGATGCAAATGTCTTTATTTTCTTGTATTCCGGGGAAATTCATGTTTTTCTTACAAGGGGTGAGTGAGTTGTGGTAGGTTTGGTGAGGCATGTAATTACTATTTACGTGATAGAGTAGAGATTTTCATTTGCAATGTTGAGATTGAGAGATAGGCATGAGATTTTTGCTTTTTTCACACCTTTGTTTCTTCACATATGTATACTCTACATTTTTCCCCCTTTTATATCCCTTTCGGATAACGAACGGATTTCATTTTTTTATTAAATGATTCTAAGTGGTGCCAAGCATGTTAGGGAGTGTTTATAAATAGTTTAAATTATAAACAGATAGAAAAAGTGATGAATAAATAAGTAGTATTTACGTATTCCTCAAAATATAGATGAAAAATGACTTATTTGTATATGGTTTATAAACATGACCCAATATGTATAAGCAGGCTGTCGTCGGTTTGGTCAAAGGTTCGAGCATTTTAATGGCGATTAACTTGGACTGGACTCGTTTGTGTTTGATACCTTTATATAAACTAGTCTTAATTATCTCTCTGTGAAAAAATATATTTGGGAGTTGTTTATAATTGATTTAAATTATAATAGATAAAAACGATAGATGAATAAGTGAACAGTACTTATGAATACCACAAAATGTGTAAATAAAAAATATTTTAATCGACCTTATAAACATTAACCAAAATATGGGTAGATGTTAAACTCTTCTCACATATACATTAAGACCATGTTTGACTCATATTTTCTAAAATTATTTTTTCTCAATTTCATTTGCAATTATACGCCCTCTCAATAAAATAAATTTGTACGTGGATCGATAATTTTTTCTTCATTTTTAATCACACATTCTCCAATAAAATTACTTCCTCAAAATCTATTATTAAGAAATCTATATCATACATGGAATAAATATATATCCGCAAGCTCTAATGCTCTTCAAAGACGTTGAAGATAACTGATATCATCTATTCGTGACAAATTTACCATAACCATTTAAGAACTGAGATCATAAACACAACTCCTCTTAATGGTCATCGGTGGCATAGGCCACAAGACGAATTAATTAACAAGAAGTATTCAAGAATTACGTTGTATCCCCCCCCCCCCCAACCTTCTCAAGTTAGACCCTCAAAATCGTAGTGTGTATTTAAATATATGAAGCTCCAAGGTTTGTTGGGGAACTTAAAAAGTAAGACACTCTAATGTTTTTTTTTTTTTTTGATACCCAGGTGTCCCAGCTTTGCCAGACTAAATCCTGGACCTCGAGCCTTTGGCCCCTCTCCAGCCCGATGAAGTAAACCGCGGGATATGCCCTCCATAGCCAGTGTCCATGCGCCCTTCTACTTGTTGTCCCAAGAAACCTTCCTCTATGGGTCTTACAACACCAAACTGCTCTATCCAAAGATTTTACATCACTTGGCTACTGCTCCCAGGATTCGAACTCCCCACACTGGGTTGGCAAACTTCAACACACACGATTTTTGCCACTTTGGATGCGCCCCGAGGGACCCTCTAATATTTATTTGCTTTCAAGATTGTGTGTCTCCTTTAAAGGAATATTTGAATTGTATTTATACTCCCCCAATTAGGTCAAAATTCGAGCCCCAAGGTGGAATCAGAAGTTGATTCAAAGTAGAAAAGCCAAATCAGAATTCTCAACATGCCCGTGCGATTGCACAGTCGAAGAAATTGCAATCGCACGCGAGGGGTTGACGATGCTAATTATAATTATTGCTTACTAGATATTGCACCATGCTATACTTGTAAATTGTGATCACAAGGTGTACTCTTATTCTCCATGTGGAAGTTGGTCCTTTATTTCATTTTTGTCGTTTATCATGATCCTCCTTAATAGCTTTGAAGGTCCTTCAACTTTCAAACTAGATAGAGTTTGGTCCTCGATTTCTAGAATTTGTTCCCTTTTAATCCTAATTGCTCGATTCTTGTTCCTTTTATCCCCCAACCATGAATATCGGATTTTATTTATTTATTTTTGGCTAAAACTATCATTAATCACACAAAATTAAATATCAAAGCTAGTACCCCTAAATATCCAGTTTTGATGATTCGAATAAGTGTAAATCATATTTATCATAAATTTATGAAATCGTTGTATTGAACTTATATGTGTATATAGGCTCTTCACAGTGATAGATCAAAGAAGATTATAGCCAAATCATCTGACTTCTAATGCTTCAAGCAAATCAAATGGACTTCAACTTGTCAAACTAAAGCTTGATTCAAGAGGATCCAAGATTAGAATATAGACAGAAACCATATTTCCGTTCTCCAAAGTAATTCCTCGACTCACTGGGGAATTCCATCCCGTTTGAGGACAGTTACCATTCCTTTATTGGGTTGAAGAAAGTCAAGAAGGACGCCCTCGAAGATCAAATCATGAAAATCAAACCTCCATTGTCCAATGAAAAGGAGACTTTTATACGCGGCGACCGTACCCAACCCCTCTTACAATCCTCCACGTGTCCCATATTCACTGGCTTATTCTGAGTCTGCGAATCATAACTTGTGACTCCTCTTCTTCCATCTTCCGATTGATATTATTTCCCAGTAGGAAAATCCCCCCTCTCTAAATAAATTGAAAACAAATCACCCACTTATATATTTTTCAGTAAAATCCGAATTCGATTTTGAATATGAATGATAATAATAATAATATTATAGATTCATTCGATGAGAGTTGCTGGCGTGACTTTGATTACAGCAGCCTCTTGAACGAAGTCCCACCTATTGATCTTCACTGGAATCCTGAATTGCTGCCCCAATGGTGATGATTTGTTTTCAAATTTTTATTTTAATTTTAATTTTATTTTATAGTATGTAATTGTTTTCTTGGACCTTACCATTGACAAGCTGGTATTTTTTTTCCTCTCTCTCTCTCTCTCTCTCTAAAATGTTGTATTTAAACTTGTGGATTTGTTTGTTTGGAATTGAGAAGTTTTGAATCAAGACGAGGAAAAGGTGAATTTTTAATGAATGAGGGGGAAATGTAGAAATTTTCTGGTACATTCACTTTTAAGTTGTAAAAAAGTTTTGGTTTTTGAAATGTATCCTACTGATGGAGGTAATTAATCATTCTGATATGGTTTAAAAGAATACAAATGTAAAATATTATAAAATTCGTGTTTATTGTTCTGATACGGTTTATTATTCTGTAGTGGCGTAAGTGCGGGAATTGATGTCTCAGGTTGTGGAAGGGCATCACAAGTAGGCGAAGATGCCATGAGAGAATGTCCTAGAAAAAGGTAGCTTTTTTCAATCTTTCGTCTTTTAGGTCTGTTTCCCTGTGAAAAAAAGCTCATTGATTTCTATATGTAGTTGTTGAGAAGGTTAACTTCAATCTTTATTTTGATTTCCTTAAAATGAGTCATGGTGGTAGATAGATTTTAGCATAATGTATGGTCTGAAGAAGGGTGCTCATAAATTATTTCCTTTAGAATTTCAACTGACTAACTAACAATTGGGGGAGCTTTGCATAATAGTTTTTTCAGAGGAACATTTCTGGTTGTCGTCTAAAGCCGGTTTTGTAAGAAACTGATGATATTGAGAAGTTGAAGAGATGCTGAACCCATTGTACTGGTTCTATGCGGCTACTGCCGGCAATGCTGGCCTGGGTATAAAGAGATGTCAGATGGTCCTGCACTGGATTTAGATTATTCTTCATCTCATGTCTTATTACTGTTCCCCTAAAAATGAAGAGTGACAGCTTCCCTTGGAGGCAAATGAGACATTTTCTTTTCTCTATTTGGGACCCCGGAAACAAGCACATGATTTATTTAATTTGCTCTATGCTTTGTGAAAAATGATGAGATTAGCACACACCACCTGTTACTTAATAGGGAAGCTGCTATTTTTAGTACACTTAGGTCCTTGTGGCTGAAAAATGTGTGGTCTAATATGGACTGTTCCTTGTACGGTGAAAGACACATTGTGTAGCTCTAGTTTGTAGGTGCAGTAGAAGATATGGCATCTGCAGTTCTGAACCTCTTTGTCTTTGATTGTTTTAAAAAGAAAAGTGATGACTAATTTCTGAAAGCTGTTGAATAAATAAATGCTGCTAATTTTAGAAAATAGGGGACTCTGAATCAATCGGAAAATAAATATTGAGTTGACACGAAAACACACGAGTACTGACCAAGTCTTCTGGTCAAAACTTTGGTGTGTACATATGCGATTATGTTTAAAGGCACAGATATTCTCATACATAGTGGAATACATATATGATTAGATACACACACCCACAAACTATAGCTTATGCACATTTTAAATTCCATATTCAGATATTCTTTCATGTTGTAACCAGTAAAACAGGATGGAAAATGGACAGTCAATTCACACAAGGAATCAGGGAATCAAGTGTGTTTGAATTTTAGGCTTGTCAAGCTTTTAAATGTGAAATTGGATTATCCACATTTAAATATCAGCTTGTTGTATTTGCATTTATTAGTTCTCTAAATTTACCTTTTATATATTCACATGTTAATTATAGAGGACAAAACTTGATGAATTGTTTCAAGTCCACGAAGGATAATTTTGAAATGTTATTTGCTTTATGTCATGCTTTGTTTGTTGTCGTACTATGTAGGGGGCGGAATGATGTGTTCAGTGCAGTAGGAAGTAAAGCCTGCCGTGAGAAAATGAGGAGAGAAAAATTGAATGACAGGTGTGCATATTTTTAACTTGATATGTTTTGTCTATATTTCTTCTTTTCCTTAGTCTTATCGCAAATGACTGCTTCAAAATACCTGCATTTTCATTCCACACTGGTAATGAAATGTATATTGCCTTGCTTATGCAATGCTCACTGAATGCAGTCAATGAATTGTAACTGATTGAAAAGAAAATGGAATAATTTACAACTCTGTATACATTTGGAGTGTAATTGCCATAAAAGCAAAGTAGCATGAATTAGCTTATTGTTTCTCAGGGGAGAATCATATCTGTTCTTGCAGGTTCTCAGAATTGTGCTCTTTGCTGGAACCTGATAGACCTGTGAAAACTGACAAATTGGCTATACTCAGTGATGCCATCAGAGTTCTAAATGAGCTGAAGTCTAAATCTCAGGAATACAAAGAAATGAACGAAAAGCTTTTGGAAGAGATCAAAACATTGAAGGTTAGACCAGATGCTTATGCAGCATTTACGGAATTCGCTATTTCTCTTTTAATTTTGCTATGCTGGAAGCTTTGGGCATATTATACCTCCACAGGATTGTTGAAAGATCTGGTTGTTTTCTGGTTTGTGACGATCATTCTATTTTTGCTTTAAATTTCTTTTTTGTGGTCTCTGATTCAGCTGTGTAAAAGGACAACTGTACAGTGCTTTGCTTCCATAGAGAATTTTCTAGGAAGTTGAATTCACCACCATTTTACAAAAGTGTAGTGGCATTCATTTTAAGGTTTTATTTATTTTTATTATATTAAATACTTATGAAGTTTCTTTATTTTTTAACTGTGAATGCATTTTTCCATGTTACCAATAGTAATTGGTCGCATTTGAAGCATATACTGGGTTTTTATTCATAGCCGAGAAGAACATAGTTAAACTTTTGTTTTGTTTGCTTAAATTTGAAAAGTTCTCTTTTATGTTAACTACTTTTTCTCATGATGATTCCTTTCAAAATGGCAAAAGTCTTTTTTTATGAATGTTAATAATGAAAGAAAGAACCTTCCCTTTGTCACCATAAAAAATATGGAGTAGAAAGAAATGCTCCTTCAGGGAAATAGAATACTATATTTTGTATTTGGGATTTTTTGGTAAAATCATTTTCATGTTTTTGATCTTCAAACAGTAATCTCTCCTTGCTCCCATTCTTTCTCCCTTAGTTCTACGATAACATATTAGTACTATGGTGCATAGATGCTTTCTACACCTTCAATCTCATATTTTTTCTATTCTAAACAGGTAGAGAAGAATGAACTTCGTGAAGAGAAACTTGTACTTAAGTCGGATAAAGAAAGGATTGAGCAGCAGTTGAATGCTACGACTGTTTCAGCTCCTGGGTTTATGCCAGCTCATCCACCAGTATATCAGGCTGGAGCGAACAAGATAGCAATGTTTCCTGGCTACAGTTTTGTCCCAATGTGGCAGTATCATCCTCCATCTACCAATGATACATCTCAAGATCACAAGAACATTGGTCGTGCTGCTTGATATACATGCAAGGAAACTTGCAGCTTTTGAAGAAATTTCACTGCGCAATTTAGGAAGTGCTATTTAAATATTAGTTAGTTCACAATTCTTTGTCCTATGACATTTAACTGTCTTTTCTCCCCTTTTAAAATTTTTTTTAATTAAGCATTGCTTGATGTCAAGCAATCAATTTAAGAGGGAACTGCATTTACCACAATAGTTTTATGTTAACATCTCTTTTGTTCAAAAATAAATTTTTCTGATACATTCCTTGGGAACTTCTCTAATGGAATTGCTGATGTCGTTGGGTTTCAGGATTAAAAACTTAGAGAGAGAAGGGGGAGGTGGGGTTGGTGGGTTTCAAAGGCAAACGGAGCAATGCCTGAGAAGTGTAGAATCAAGGCAGTTTCCATTATCTATGCTTGAATGGTCCTGTAGAATAAATCTCAAGATTTAGTTGCTGGAGTTAGTAGTTGCAGTAGAAGTAAGAAAGAGGGCATTTGCAAAAGTTCAGCTAATTCACGAGGGACGGCCTGAGTTTCTCTTTGTTGTGAACTCAACTATTGACTTGAAAGAGTACTGTTTAGTTAGGATGATATAGATCAAGTACACAAAAAAATGGTCTCTTTTTTAGTTTCATCGTCATCGAACTGTTGCAAGGTTAACTGCAGGTGGATTTAGATTAGAATTGAACAGATGATCTCAGTAATCTGAATGACAATGTCATTGATAAAAAAAACTGAGTAATTATTTCCAAAACAAAATAGTGTCCATTGCTGAGACAGGATAATACAGTTTAGTGTGTTGAAAAATGAACATAACCAGGATATATTACTATTAGCAATCCAATTTTGTGAACTAAATGGGGCTTCTTGGACGTTGTTTGCTCTGTTGAGATGCAAGAAAATTTGGTTGTTGACTTTGGATGCTATAAATCATATTACCTCGTCTCTGTCACCATTGATTCTTCAGTTTCATCATTTTTTAAGTACGAGTTGGTCAATCCACGTGTCGTCGGAGCGATGATAACTAGGCTCCACAACTTAACAATATGGTCTTTACCATGCACGATAATAACGTAGGAGAGGTGTATTTAAAGCTTGCAAAATACATATTTAAACTCACCCTGCAACCATTAAATTGCTATTAGTTATTTTGTAGTTTCATGTTTCTTAACAGCGTAATGCTTATGGTTTTATACCCGAGCAGAGAAAGTACGAAAATCTCCAGGAATAGAGCCAGTGTAAGCTTTGGTCGCATTTTTCTGTATATTATCGAAAGAAATATCAGTTTACCGCGGGTAGATCCTTCTTTCATTACAACTTTATCATATTTTCTGATTTCACAATTCACATAAAGTATTGAGTCAATCTCAGTTTTTGAAACAATCCACAGATAGAAAACGGTATGGCAGGGATCAAAACTTTCATTTACCAGTCATACGTTTTGAACGTCAAAAATAATTGAGGGTGTGTTTAACATGCAGTACTCAACAATATTAGATAACGTAATAAATAAAATTTTAACTTGTTTTATTCTTTAATGCTATGTGGTATGTATTATCTAATTCTCTCTACAGAACATGAAATATTAGACTCTATTTTGCCGGCTGAGGAAGAAGCAGCTCCAAGGGATGATGTTTATCTTGACTTGGAGTTGGTACAAACTACAAACTGTGATGACATAGGTTTACATTTCCCAGTGCTGGATAATTGATTAACGATTGTACCACTCTTATTTTTGTGGACATTGACTTCTTAATTTATAAAGAATTCTGGGTTGCCTTAATAATGAAGGTAAAACAGCCTAATCCACAATTAAATATAATTCAATTTCTTGGAATGCTCAAATGACAGATCAGCCTGGAAAGCATAGAAAGATTAAAATATGCTCCTTAATTTAGATACAGCCCACCCTGCATAATATTGCAAGCCTGAGTAGAATTCAAACAATGGTTACCTTAAATTAATGTAATCTCTGACTAAATATATTTTTTTATGAAAATTACTGTTCCATTTTTAACGGTTTAATCTTTTAAATAAGGTAATTTAACAATGTAATTCGCTCCTACAGAGTTTGATCAATATTGTTTCAACTCTCCCTCTCCCTCTCCCTCTCTCTCTCTCTCTGACTTGTGAAGAACAGAAAATGAATATGTCGACCCTCAAAGAGTCCCTACCTGAATCTGCAGAAAATAATGATCGTATGAAAGAGCTCAAGGAATTTGAGGAGACAAAATCTGGTGTAAAGGGGCTTGTTGATTCTGGGATTGTGAAAATTCCTAAAATATTCATCAGACCAGACGACGAACTTGCTGGGGAATCCAATCATGGCCGATCAAATATTCAAGTTCCAACCATTGATCTAACAGGAATTGAAACTGATCATGATCATCGTAAGAAGATCATCAATGATTTGAAACAAGCATCAAAAGATTGTGGATTTTTCCAAGTGTTGAATCATGGAATCCCTCCGAGTATTTTAGACGGTATGCTTGAGGGAACACGCAGGTTTCATGAACAAGATGCTGAGATTAAGAAAGAGTTTTACTCTCGTGATCGGTTCAAGAAGGTGAAATATGCTAGCAATATTGATTTGTACCAGTCGAGTTCTGCTAATTGGAGGGATACATTAACTATATCTCTACTGGTTTCAGATCATGTTGAACCTGATGAATTGCCAGCAGTTTGCAGGTATATTTTTCAATTATAAATGTTTGAAAGTATAATAAACAGAATTTTAACTTATTTTTCAATCCAAATAATGTCTAGTACTACTATTCAATCATCCATGCCAAACACGCCATAAGGTCATGAATATTTTCATTTCCACATTATGTATATTGTTTCCAATTATTATATAAGAATTTGATGAATAATTGTTTCATTGGCGGTTGTTTCTAACTTTTAAACAAAAAGATTAGAAGAAAAACCAGTTATTTTACCTCCTAGCAGCAATTATTGTGAGTACTAAAATTTAAAGTCAGAATTCCATGTGTCTTTTTTGACTAGCAGAAGTTCAACAATGGAGTACATTGATCAAGTAACAAAGTTGGGAGAACTTTTGTTAAAGTTATTAGCAGAAGCTCTTGGCCTAAAACAAGAACGCCTAGTCGAGATGGGATGCGCCAAAGGATGCACTTTTGTTTGTCACTATTATCCAGCGTGCCCAGAGCCGGAGCTGACTCTGGGAACAAGCAAGCACACAGATCCTTGTTTCTTAACTATTCTTCTACAAGATCAAATTGGTGGCCTTCAAGTCCTGAACAACAATCAGTGGATCGATGTTCAGCCCCTGGCTGATAGTTTAGTAGTAAACATTGGAGACCTCTTCCAGGTTAACCGGCTTTCATCATGATTTATTAACATATAATTTTTAGATTCGTTGAACTGGTTTCCGGGAAGGTTTTATAACATTTTCTCATGATCGATCCGGCCTTGATATGTTTCAGATTATATCGAATGACGAGTTCAAAAGTGCTGAGCATAGAGTGGTAGCCAACCAGGTAGGACCAAGAATTTCGATAGCGTGCTTCTTCACTGGTGTCGTAGTGCCTTCAAAGATGTATGGTCCAATCGAAGAGCTTATAACAGAAGAAAACCCCCCAATATATGAGGAGTTCACAGTAAGTAATTTTATAAGCAAGTTTTTCTCAAAAGCAATTGACAAATCCGGCCTTGATGATTTCAAGTTACATGTCTAGCAAGAGGAAATTTTGAATTGTATCAAATGAGATTATTTTTTATTATGCTTTCACAACGTGAGCAACAAGAGGGGATTACAGACCATATATATACAAGGAAGAAGTTATACAATGGGTGAGAAATGCTTCAGAGAAGGAATATAATTTAGTTATGGTAACTGTAGCGTAATTCCTTTTATGAGGCTGAGCATAAAAGGACACTTTGAATGTATTATCTTGATTTTAGGCAAGAATCTTCACATAGTGATCAGCTCCAGAAATTGAGGCTGATTGTAAGGATTCTGCTGTATTTCTTTGAGCTGGCTGATCTGATGTGTTTCCTTGAGCTGGCTGATTGGTGTTAATATCCTCCCGCAAACTTGGCCGGGGCTGGAGGCGAAGTTTGATACGAAGAAAAGCAAGTGTGGCTTTGGACATAGGTTTAGTGAAGATGTCCGCAACCTGATGTGTAGTGGAGATATGACGAGTTACGAGGAGACCGAGCGCAACCCGTTCGCGCACAAAGTGATAATCTAACTCGATGTGCTTGCTACGAGAGTGGAAGACAGGATTGATTGTCATATGAAGTGCACTGAGATTATCACAAAATAACACTGGAGGGTGAGATTGAGGAACACCAAGGTCTTTAAGAAGGAATGTCAGCCATGTAATTTCAGCAGTAGTATGAGCCATGGCGCGGTATTCTGCCTCTGTGCTGGAGCGAGAGACGGTATTTTGCTTCTTTGCACACCAGGATATAGGGTTCTGACCAATGAAAGTGCAATACCCAGTCGTGGAACGACGAGTAGAAGGACAACCTGCCCAGTCTGAATCAGAAAAAGCACAAAGATCAAGGGTAGTGTGGGAAGTGAAATCAAGACCAAGATTAATAGTGCCTTTTAAATAACGCAGAATCCGACGAACCATCTTAAGATGTGAAAGAGTGGGTGCATGCATGAATTGAGAAACAAAGTTAACACTATAAGAAAGATCAGGACGGGTGAGGGTGAGGTGCTGTAAGGCGCCAACGATCCCACGATAGAGGCTAGGGTCATCAAGAGGAACATCACTGTCAAGACCCTTAGTCTTTGTCTCCAGAGGAGTGCTCATAGGCTTGCAATCCAGCATATGTGTTTTCTCCAGAATGGTAAGTGCATAGTGAGACTGAGATAGATGCAATCCATCAGAAGTATGTGTGATCTGAATACCAAGAAAGTGGTGAACGGGGCCAAGATCCTTCATGGCAAACTCAGTGTGTAAGACCTGAATAAAATTGGTTAGAAGCTGCGGGTTGGAGCCTGTAAGGAGCATGTCATCAACATACAATAAAAGAATTAATGTGCCATGGGACGAATGTAAAATAAATAATGATGGATCAGCTAGACTACAAAAGAAATTGTGTTGAAGGAGAAAAGCACTAAAACGGTCAAACCAAGCACGGGGAGCTTGTTTTAATCCGTAAAGAGCACGTTGTAGCTTGCACACATGTTTAGGAAGCATTGGATCAGCCATGCCTGGGGGTTGCTCCATGTAGATATTTTCAGAGAGAAAACCATGAAGAAATGCATTTTTAACGTCTAACTGTCGAATATCCCATTGACGAACCAAGGCAATGGTGAGGACGAGACGAATTGTTCCGGGTTTGACGACGGGAGAGAATGTGTCAATGTAGTCTACTCCATCTAATTGAAGATAGCCTTTGGCAACAACACGAGCTTTCAGTCGATCAAGAGTGCCATCTGATTTTAGCTTTGGCTTGAGGACCCACTTGGAACCGATGACATGCATTGTAGGATCACGAGGAACAAGCTGCCAAGTGTTGTTATGATGAAGGGCATCCATTTCCTCTTGCATTGCTGCTCTCCAACCAGCATGACTAAGAGCGGATTTAACCGAGTGGGGGACCCGTGGGATATCTTGACTGACAACAGTGAGTGCATATTTGGGATTAGGTTTGTGGATGCCAAGTTGAGAGCGAGTTACCATCTGCTGATTTTTAGGCTCCGACAGTTCAAGTGACTCAGGTAGCTCAGATGAAACGGTAGGTGTTGCTTCCTGTTGAGACTCGACATGCTTAGAAGTGGAAAGAGATGACGTAGGTGTTGTGTCTGAAACCTGATGTTGCGGAGACAGGGAGTAGTTAGTTAAATGAGGGTAAGAAGTGTCAGAAATTGTTGCATCAGATGTAGGAGGCTGCAACTGTGGAGCATCCATCAAGTCTGCAGAGGCAGAGGGTAAAGCTGAAGTTGATTCAGAGACGGTGGTTGGAAGGGAAGGAGCTGGTTCAATGATAGCATCAGGTGAGGTACTCGAATATGGCAGATCAGGTGATGGAAGAGGTGAGTCACAATTACCTGTAGACAGAGGGGAAAAATTAGTATGAGGAATAGGAAAAGTAGTCCATGAGTCAAAAATACTCATCCATTGATCAGAAGAAATGACAGATTCATGGCCTCGAGGTTTTTTAAAAGGAAAATTGGTCTCATCAAAGACCACATGCCGTGAGATAAACATTTTTTGTGTAGGTGGATGGAAGCACTTATAGCCTTTGTGCCGATCACTGTATCCCAAGAAGACACATGGTACGGTCTTTGGATCAAATTTATTTTTTCGAGTATCCCAAGTATATGGGAAACATTTAGACCCAAATACCCGTAGAAAGGAGTAATTTGGATGTTTTCCCTGCAATTTGAAAAATGGAGTATCCAAATCAAGGGTTGTGGATGGTAGACGGTTAATAAGAAAAACAGCAGTTGCAAAGGCATCAACCCATAGGTATAAAGGAGCACCACATTGAAATAACATTGCCATACCTAATTCACGAATTATTCTATGACGACGCTCAACCATACCTGTTTGTTCTGGAGTGTGAGGGCAGGAGATGTGATGAATGATGCCCTGTGCTTGGAAGTGAGAGCTAAGCCTTGAGTTAATGAATTCTCCTCCACCATCAGAGTGAAAGATTTTAATTTTTGTATCAAATTGTCTCGCGACATATTGCTCAAAAGCCAAATAAGCATCAACAAAATCAGATTTTGTTTTAAGGGGAATGAACCAAGTATATCGAGAGAAATCGTCAACCAAGCATGCATAATAACGAAATTTTCCAAGGGACAAAACAGGTGATGGGCCCCATAAATCACAATGAATTTTATTGAAGATAAATGAACTAGAATTATTAGAACAAGAAAAAGGTAATTTACTTAGTTTGCCTAATTGACAACTATCACAAATTGATTGTAACTTATTGGATCCTTGAACATGGATCAACCCTTTGTGTTGAAGTAACTTCAAAGTGGATGCTTGAGGGTGACCTAGCCGCTGATGCCACACTTCTGCAGAACTGGATTTGAACCTATGAGAATAGTGTAATTCAGGGGGGCTGGAAATAACATACAAATCACCCTTACGCCTTCCTGTCATCACCTTGTGACCTGTCTCCCGTTCCTTAACACAGAAATCCATGTTAGAAAATTCACAGTTTAAAGGGTAATGATCAGTGAGCTGGCTTATAGATAGTAAGTTTCGTTTTAGGTGAGGGACATGCAAGACATTTTTTAGGGGTAGGACTTGAGTTCCATTTTTAACGGAGGCATCACCAACAGATTTAATTGCTAGAGATGTACCATCGCCAATTAAGACAGAGTCAGTACCTAGATAGGGACGTATATTTTTCAGCATACCTGCATTACCTGTCATGTGGTTTGAGGCCCCAGTGTCTGATGTCCATTCAGTATCAAAGATTGTGTTGTCAAGAGTGAGAGCAGCCAAGGCCTGTGGAATTTCATCTTGTTTAAGAGATTGTTTTTGCAAGTGCCAACAAATCTTTGCAATGTGGCCCATGACGCCGCAGATTTGACAAGAATCATTGCGGTACATATCTCGTTCAGCTGGTGTCATTCGTCGCTGTCCTGGAGGGGATGGTCTTCTGGTCATAAGATCTTGTTTGATGTTGTTATGAGTTGGTTGTCGACTAAGGGTGGTGTGTCCTTGGTTGTTGGAGTATTTTTCGCTGTTGAAATTCTGATTATGGGCTTGGAAGCCACGGCCATTTGAGTTGAAATGATTTTGTGATTTTTGGTTGGTGGAAGTATATTGTTGAGGATGCTGCTTTTGACCATAAAAGGCTAGTTGATGAGTTGTTGCATTAGTGGTGAACCAGTTTTGACGTTGTTCATACCCTTGCAATAGGGAAACTAGTTCGGTGTAGGTTGGACGAGGTGGCTTTAGCATGGTCGTGGTGAAAGACTCATACTTTGGCCCTAGACTTGTGAGAAGAGAGAATACCTTGACCTTATCAGTGACGGGGCTTCCAATGGCTGCTAAGTTGTCGCAGATGCCCTTGAAATTACGAATATGCTCGCCGATTGTGGTGTTCTCATCTTTGCAAAGGTAGGTCAGTTGCTGCCTAAGAGTGAACTCTCTTTCCTGAGAGTCTTGCGCATAAGCCTCCTTGAGGGCATCCCAGACAGATTTGGCTGTGTCTTGCCCAATAGCAAGACTAAGTGCTTCTTCAGCAAGGGTACCAATAAGCCATCCGCGAAGAAGCCGATCTGATTTTCGCCATGCTGTGATATCGTCTGTGGTTTTGTCTGTGTTTGATATGGGAGATTTATTTGGTTCGGTTGATTCTCCAGTAAGGTGACCGACCATGTCTTGGCTTTCGGCAAGAGCCAAAGCTTGCTCTCGCCATAGAGGATAATTGTCGTGTTTGAGTTTGAGGGTGATGAAATTACTGACATTGTGAGAAAGTGAGGCCATTTGGAAATATTGAAATAACTTGTTGCTCACACTAGCTCTGATACCAAGAGGAAATTTTGAATTGTATCAAATGAGATTATTTTTTATTATGCTTTCACAACGTGAGCAACAAGAGGGGATTACAGACCATATATATACAAGGAAGAAGTTATACAATGGGTGAGAAATGCTTCAGAGAAGGAATATAATTTAGTTATGGTAACTGTAGCGTAATTCCTTTTATGAGGCTGAGCATAAAAGGACACTTTGAATGTATTATCTTGATTTTAGGCAAGAATCTTCACATAGTGATCAGCTCCAGAAATTGAGGCTGATTGTAAGGATTCTGCTGTATTTCTTTGAGCTGGCTGATCTGATGTGTTTCCTTGAGCTGGCTGATTGGTGTTAATATAGCACAGGAGGAATACCACATTATAATAAGAATTTCAATTATGCTTGGAATATACATGTAAAAGGATTAATCTTGGTGTGTGTCCACACCCCCCACATGGGGTGGAGCCCACGTCGTGGACCCTCTTATGTACAATAATGTGGACACCCTTATGTACAATAATTATGTACCCCTAGCATCACTCTATGTAATATATGTGTTCTGCAAGACAAAGAATAACATACTCATCCAACATTTCACTAATTTCTTATGCGTATTTTGTGTCAAGGGTTTGAAATCGAAATGATTTATTTATTTATATTTATATCTTCAACCAAGCGATAAATTTGTTGTAAATTGCTAGCACTACCCTATTAGGTATATTAACAAATTAAGATTGCCGGAGTAATGTAACCGAAACTAAAAACAAAACTCCAATTAGAATAACCTAATTTCTTGAAATTAGTTGATAAGTTCGCAACCTCCTTTGAAGTTGACACTACTGCTGGTTTCCCACAAGTACACAGAGTGAATGGAAAAACTCGCACAAGTTTTGAAAGTCAACTGGTCTTTCGATCCAGAAAAATGATGAGTCAAGTGGCCCTTTTCCGATAAGCTCATAATAAACATAATTTCTTCTTAGTATTAAGAATGTATACCGAATCTCAATCAAAGTAACTCTACATGCAAGTTCTAACACTCATTTTACAAATATTTTACCCTTCACTTGAAAATGGATATTTTCTTTTATAATATTTTTCCATAATTGTTTGAAATGAAATTTAACAAATAAATAAATAAATACTTATCCATTACACATAATAATTCCAACTATGAAAACACAATTAATTTCAATATGTAAATGACAAAGTCTCAGCATTCCATTACAATAGAAAACAACACATTCTATAAAAACATAAATAATCAATAAATTTCGATATTTCATAAGATCCAAAAAAATCAGGTTAGGACAAGTTATTGTTTACCTTAGAAATGAGATCGAAGTTAGAACTTAATATTGACACAAATGTCTTCAAGAAAAACAAATTACTAAACTTATCTATTTACATTATGAATTTCATTGTTAACACAAACATATTCAAAACATAGACCTAGATAGAGAACTAAGAAGACCTAATAATACAAGAAAATTATAGAGATGTAGAAAGCAAAAAAAATTCTATCAAATAAATCAACTCAAAAGCTCAATAATGATCAAGCATATACGTCAATAAAATTGATAAAAATAGAAATTTCTAAGGACCAAGTCCATACTAAAAATTTAATCATTAGTTGGATCCATACTTTGAAAAAAAATAAAAATAAAAATTCACCAATTCAAAGCAGTGAGGTCGATAAAAAGGGCAATGATTCAAACCATAGTGTTTTGAGATCACGTCTAGCGTTGAAGCGGAGAAGTCACTGGCTTAGGTGCACACGAGTTAAGAAGAAAAATGGAATTATTTGGTAAAAACGGAAAACCTAGGTCTTTGAGGAAGAATGGAATTTGGGACTTAAAGAGAAGTTGGGAAGCATAATATATGGAAAAACTCATGCAAATAGGGGAAAAGTAAGAAAAATTACATGGTTGTTACTAATAATTGCCGTTCAAAAGTTTATTACTAATAATTGCCCTTTATTTTGTAAGGGAATGGAAGATAGAAATCTTAACATTCCTACAGTTTTACAATACATTCTTCGCACATTTCATTACTATAACCTCTTTACTTGGAGGCTTCACAATGAGAACGCGGCAGTGGACGTGATGAGCACAGTAATTGCTAGAGCTTCAAAGGATAGCGCTGCTAGCAGAAATTCGTTATACGTTTAATGCTCGAGAAGCAAATTAAGATTGATGATGACCAATGTTTACATGTATACTTGCATAAGCAAAATAAGTGTATTGAAACATAACCTTGCTCCAAAAAGTACATCTAATTCTCAAGAAACCTCTTCCATTGCTGTTTTATTAGCCATCTTATGTTCGATCAAGCTTCTACATTTAATGGTAACCCGGACTTGTATAGAAAAGGAGCATTGATTTAGAGTACATTCAAACTTTTGTCGGGATCATGATCAGCGGCGAATCTAGCCTCCAAGTCCAGCTAGAACGGGACTTTGATCGTTGACCATTGACCGTCAATAATCAACGATTGTAATAGCCCGATCGTTTATAAAAATTTTATTAAATAATATTAAAAATTATTCAATATATATGAAACCCTAATTCATAATCATAAACAGTAAACTCATAATTCATAAATTGATAAAACCCTAATTTATGATTAAACCCTAATTCATAATAATAAATAGTAAACCCATGATTCATACTTCATAAACCACTAGGAATTCATAAACAATAATCCAAACTTACTTGGACCATTGGGCTTTTTTTTTTTTTTAAATTGTATACCACCACATCCAACTCAATTACCGCACGCACAGCCAATTGGGTAGGAGTAAAGTGCACCAAAAACCATGTCACCTCCTTCTCCCTCCACTACCACCGCCTTATTTATTCAGCCCCAACTTCTTCATTTCTTCTGCTCTTATCATTTACCATTTTCTCTTCCTTTGCAATGTCGAGCCCTGGAACGTTTTGAACTAATTTGATTGATTCGTGTTTTCCAGAAAAAATTGGGTTCGATTTGTTGATTATTTTTTTGTTTCGGTAGTTTTAAAATGGTTTCTTTTGAGAATTTATTGGCGATGGAACAACCATAGGGGCCGTTCTGTCAATCGTTTGCTGATTCTTGGTTTTACGATGTCTTTTCTAAAGAAACAGATGCCCTAACAAAAGTCTTGCAGAATTCGTTTGCCAATCCGTCGATTGAGAATAACTCCAGTTATGAAATCCTCAACCTCCGCGACAACTGCCTCAACGGAACCCTCACTCCCATCACACAATGCCTCAACCTGCTCATCTATTTATCTGACAATGACTTCTCCGGCAAGATTCCGACAGAATTTTCCTCCCTACCGGCAAATCCAGGGAGATCCAGCTAGAGCGGCCGCTCTAGCTCGCAACCCCCTGTATCCGCCCCTGATCATGATCAAAATGTGCATATTTCAGAAGTTATTTACCGTTTGATTGTGCCAAACCCACGGCTACCAATGACTACGTGATCAACATGTAATTGTCTCTTTGATAGCTTTATTTTTTGAATAATGTGGTTCATCGTGATATTAAATCAGATAAATATCCAGAGAATGAAACTTTGCAGTCCTCATAAAAGAAAATGCTACTTGGATTAGGACTTAAATGAAAAAAAATATATATATATATATTGAATATGGACTTCACGTGAGTACACGTTGAAGATACAATTTAAATAAATGAATTAGTTCACTCCGTGATAGACTAAAACTTCTAAATCAGTCAGTTTAGCAATACATAGCTCGATGGTTTTTTTGACTTACATGGTTTTACAATTTAAAGGGGCTTGTTGATTCTGGGATGAAAATTCCTAAAATATTCATCAGACCAGATGATGAACTTGTTGAGGATTCAAATCTTGGCCGATCAAATATTCAAGTTCCAACCATTGATCTAAGAGGAATCAAAACTGATCATGATTTTGTAAGAAGATAATCCATGATTGGAAACAAGCATCAAAAGATTGTGGGTTTTTCCAAGTGTAATCACGGACTCCCTCTGAGTATTTTAGATGGAATTCTTGAGGGAATACGCAGGTTTCATGAACAATGTTGATCTTAAGTGTTAGTGTTAGATTATTGTAATTGGTTATTCTGTTAACAAAATGACCAATTTGAACATTTTATAAGTTTAGAGACTTAATTATAAAGTTTCATAGTTGGTTGTATAGCGTAGGGTTCGGGGTTCAAGTTTGGAATACGAAGGTTTCTCGCCGCATTTTCGCTAGACGTTCGCAGGAGTCATGCTCGAGCGTGTGAAGCAGAACATTTATCGCTCAACCTTCGCCCCACTGTCGCTCGTGCGACAGGCTCTTCGCTCGAGTGACCATGCTCCTCGCTCGAGCGACCTTTTTATGGTCTAACCTGATTCGTGATTTCATGAGATTTTTATTGGCCAAAATTACCATATTCATCCAACATATAAAAGGGGGCGCTGCTCATTCGGGATCTGTGGATTGAACAATATACATTCAAGAGAAAACATTTATTCTCTCAAGAGCTAAACCATCTTCAAGTTCAATCAATTCATATGCGCCATCTGGATTGAAAACATCAAAACATTCAATCAAATACACTGGTGCCTATTCTTTACTTGGATCTCTCAGGAAAATTGTTTCGTCAACTTGGCTGGCTGAGAAGATCAAGGAAGAAATTCAAGAACGAGAAGTTCTTGGTAGATCTATAGGAGATAAATTGCAAGAAGAGCTAGGATTGGTGTTCGTGTGCACATTCCAGGAGAGCTACTTCGAACTTCAGACAGGAGATCAGAAAGCTTGTGTCGTCAACTTTGCTGGTGGTCTGTAAGTTTATAATACAGCTTATAGTGATTTTTTTACTGGCAAAGCGCCCGGAGTTTTTCCCACGTTGGGTTTCTCCGTGAACAATTTTGTGTTGTTTACTGCTTTAGCTATTACTTTCAGTATTGCGGTAGTTCAAGCTAAGATAAACTAAACTGTTTGATTAATCACCTAGACATAATTAACTTGTGACTTGTTGCATGTTAATTAAATTTTAATTCTGGGTTTATACCTAATCACCCCCCCTAGGTGTAGTTGGGTTGAATCTCCGATTTTTCAAGTGGTATCAGAGTTTAAATTCGATTCTTGACCCATATTCTGTCTAGATGAGTCAACCATATCTTTTACCTGTGTCCCTTGATGAGGTCTATGTCAACTCTTTGACAGGATGCTTCGCATGTCCCTTCTCACTAAATTAAGATTTGGAGTCCGATTCACCTTGGATTAGTGACACTTAACATACATGAGTCACTTATATTATTTACTCCATTCTGACTTATTCTGGTTATGTGGGAATGTCTATTACTTGTTAATTCTACTCTTGTATGCTATCAACTGCACATTTGGTTGGTTGATATGCTTTGCTGTATATCTCTCATTGCGTTGCTTTGGTTCTCTTTTCCCTTCAGCATTTGTGACAAAAAGGGGAAAGATTTTATAGTGAGGGGGAGATTTATAAGATTTTGAGCAGCTACATTGTCATTTGCATGCTTATCTATTCGGGTCATTGGGGTGAGACATAGATAATTGATTACTTATTCATATGCATGCTTAGGGGTGGGCAAAAACTCGACCAATCCGATCAACCCGACCAACCCAACCCAACCCAACCCAAATCGATCGATTTGGGTTGATTTTTTAAGTTCAATTGGGTTGAGTTGGGTTGAAAAATTGAATTAAAGGTTAGGTCGGGTTGGATTGGGTCTTGGGTTATGAATAAAACCCAACCCGACCCGACCCAACCCAACCCGATGAATTAAAAAAATAATATCTAAGATGAAAAAAATAAATTAAATAGACATAATAGTAAAGATAAAATAATGACTTATAATATATAAATGTCAATTTTCTTCACATAGACCGATTCACATAAACACTATTTAAAATGCAATGTCATTTGACGTTAAAATAAAAATTAAAGACATTATAATGAAGTCATTGAAGTGATTGAATTTCAAAAAATTGTAAAAAAGAAAATGCTTCTTAAATTTTAAACTTATTTATACATTATTTTTAAAAAGAATTCCTTATATGTGTATTTAAAATGCGTAGATTTTCTAGTAATTTCAAATTCTAAAAAATTATCCAAATTTAACAAATAAATCGGTTTAGGTTGGGTTGGGTTGGGTTGATTTTTTATCAAACCGACCAAGTTGGGTTGGGTTTGGGTTGGAAAAAAATTGACCCAACCCAACCCACGCCCACCCCTATGCATGCTTTTGATATATGTCTGTTGGGGTCGTTGGGGAGAGACATAAATACTGTTTGACATTTGACTTGATTTTCATTGTATGACATTTATACTTATGTCTTATGTCGTTTGGAGTCGTTGGGGAGAGACATAGATACTATGTTTATGACATTACTGTACTTTCATTATATACATATTGTACATGTCGTTTGGGATCGTTGGGGAAAGATATAGATATATTTACCTACTGTTTTAACTTCAAGTGAGTTTGCAGTAAGGGGGAGCTTGTGCTTTACATGTGCATTGCATATCATGCACTGATATGGAGTATGTTATCATTGCATTGTGTTCCACGTTATACATAGTTGTTTGAGTTTTGATGTTTTGTGGTATTAATGTGTATATGGTGTTTTGATTAGCATTAATATTACATCTCAAACAAGTTTGCTTGTTTGATTGTTTATGTGTAAGCTTCCAAGTGCTTTATTGATTATTTCCTGTATCACGTGCTTTTACACTGAGTGTGTGAGTTTTGACTTCAGGATACAGGTTGAACAAATTGGAAGCTACATTCAGATGATAATTGGACTTAGTTTTTTTCGGGCTGAATTTGTGCCTTGTAATTAATTTTGTCACAGAATGCCAAATGGGGAGTTTGTTAGTGTTAGATTATTATAATTGGCTATTCTGTGAACAAAATGACAAACTTGAACATTTTAGAAGTTCAGGGACTTAATTGTAAAATTTCATAGTTGGTTGTATAGCGTTGGGTTCTGGGTCCAAGTTTGAAACACGAAAGTTTATCGCCTCATTTTCACTAGACGTTCGTAAGAGTCATGCTCGAGCGTGTGAAGCGAACATTTATCGCTCAACCTTCGCCCCACTGTCGCTCGTGCGACAGGCCTTTCGCTCGAGCGACCATGCTCCTCGCTCGAGTGACCTTTTTACTGTCTGATCTAATTCGCAATTTCGCGATACTTTTATTGGCCAAAGTTACCATATTCGTCCAACATATAAAAGGGGGCGCTGCGCATTCGGGATCTATGGATTGAACAATATACATTCAAGAGAAAACACTTATTCTCTCAAGAGCTAAACCATCTTCAAGTTCAATCAATTCATATGCGTCATTTGGATTGAAAACATCAAAACATTCAATCAAATACACCGGTGCCCATTCTTTACTTTGATCTGTCAGGAAGATTGTTTCGTTAACTTAGCTGGCTGCGAAGATCAAGGAAGAAATTGAAGAACGACGAGTTCTTGGTGGATCTACAGGAGATAAACTGCAAGAAGAGTTAGGATTGGTGTTCGTGTGCACATTCCAGGAGAGCTTCTTCGAACTTCAGACAGGAGATCAGAAAACTTGTGTCGTCAACTTTGTTGGTGGTCTGTAAGTTTATAATATAGTTTATAGTGGATTTTTGACTGGCAAAGCGCCCGGAGTTTTTTCCGCGTTGGGTTTCTCCGTGAACAATTTTGTGTTGTTTATTATTTTAACTATTACTTTCAGTATTGCGGTAGTTCAAACTAAGATAAATTGAAATGTTTAATTAATCACCTAGACATAATTAACATGTGACTTGTTGCATATTAATTAAATTTTAATTCCGCGTTTACACCTAATCACCCTCCTCTAGGTGTAGTTGGGTCGAATCTCCGATTTTTCATTAAGAAAGAGTTCTACTCTCTTGAACAGTTTAAAAAGGCGGAATATTAAAGCAATATTGATTGTACATGTCGAGTGATGCTAATTGGAGGGATACAATAGCCATTTCTCTGCTGGTTTCAGCCTGTGTTGAACTTCATGAATTGCCAGCAGTTTGCACGTACATTTTTTAGTTTTCACATTCCTTGTAGTATGCTAGCTGGGTTGAGAGCATCAAATTTGAAATTTGATTGTTTGTTTTTGTTTTAGATGGATCAAATTTCTAGTTAGAACTTTTTGCGTCTTATATTAAAGTATTAGCTTCCATTTTAAAATGTGAAGTTTGTTTTTTGCATCATCAAGAATTTAATGAAACATTGTTTCCTTGTGTAGATATCAAATTGCGAAAAAAAAAATGAAGAAAATCTAGTTCTTTTTCCTCCAGGCAGAATATCAAGTTAGAATGATGTTAAGTACTCAAATTTCTTCTATTGCTAAGATGATGAAAGCTTTTACAGTGCATGGAGCAAATTTGCAGTTATTTTTCATGTATTCAGATTTATTTGTTTTTGTATCTTCAGTCAGATTGGATGAATTCTTCAGTAGTGTTTATAAGATTTTGCAAGTTTGACATTCAAATATACTTCCAAAAACAACACAACAAATTAAGTCTAAACCAATAAATTTGAAGTCGACTACATAAATTCTAGGCCGTGTTTGTTTTCATGTCTTCCAAAAATAACACAACAAATTAAGTCTAAACCAATAAATTTGAAGTCGACTACATAAATTCTAGGCCGTGTTTGTTTTCATATGTCTTCCCTCTTCGAACTTGGTCTACTGAAATCGCAACATTCTTAATAAATATGGGCCTCTTCAGGTATATGCAACTCTGGTCATGTGCATAATACCCTTAATTAAGTTAATTCCATGAATATTTATTTTTGGACTACCAGAAGTTCAACAATCAAGTACATTGATCAATTTACAAAGTATGTGATTGGTTTATTATTTTCAAGCAGTTTTCAATTTTCAGTCTTACAAAATACCCAACATATTTGGTTTGGTATTTCTAGAAAATACATTTTCATAAACAATGATGAATTTATAACATAAAACTCAAAACGCATTTTTCATGTTCTGAGTGTTTTTAATGAATATTTTAACACACTCAAATATATATATATATATATATATATATATATATATATATATATATATAATCAACATTTTAAAATTCAAATCAAATGTGTTTTCTAGTTTTTTTTTTTTTTAAATAAATTTTAAAAATGTTAGACCAAATGCATTTTAAACAATTTTAAAATAGACTCTTAAAATAGAAAATTTAAAATGAACTTAAAATTCAAAACTGAAAACTGAAACACAAACCAAACAGACCCTTATGTTTTATGTTTGTTAGGTTTTAATGTAATTAACAATTTTGTGAACAAAAATGACTAAATAGAACATATGTAAAAGTCAAGGAATTAAGCAAAATTTTGTATCGTTTTGCGTGTTTCTGTCGATTTTAACATTATTTTGCATGCTTTTGTCAGTTTTAGCTTTGTTCTACTTGCTTAGGTTCGTTTTTGCATTGCTTGACATGAATTTGGATATTTTGCATCAATTTATATGATTTACACAGTTTTTTTACCTCGTTTCACGTGCATTCATGCTTATCATGCCTTGGGTGGTCTACGAAGTTTACAATATCCTAGTTTCGTCTCTTGATCTCTTGGCCTTGCTTATTTGTTTGAGATGGAACCTAAGCAAGCCCGTACTTCTGCACAACCATCTGGTGGATCTACTTCTTACAGTAGGTTTGGGTTCATATCCTCTACAGCTTAGGAGGTCTTCGAATCTCAGTTCTCCCTTTGCCCTGTTCTTGTAGAGCATGAGGTAATTCTTTCAGACCTATCTCCCGATTTAGACGCCATCTTCATTACAAGAGATTGGGAGCCCCTTTTCATTGATTTGTAACCTCCACCTAGTCTTCTAGTCTAAGAGTTCTACATGAATATTCATGATATTAGCGGGTCCACATTTAGGGTTTTCCTCAGGAGTACAACAATTAATATTACACCGAATGTCATTTCTAGTACTACGCATATTTCCTGGGTCGTTCATCCCATATTTTCATATTTATCTGCTGACACCCTCCTGACTCATTCACTTGTTCGGTCGACTTTGTTTAACAACCCATTAGGAGGGGGTCTGACTGCGATCTGTACTGGATCTCTTCCTACTGATCATTAAATTTTGTTGCGCATTGTGTGCACAAATCTGTGACCGATTTCTCACATCTCTTCCTTGCCCATGGAGAAGGCGGGGTTTCTTTATGCGCTTTTACATGGTGACTCGATTGGCCTGTCTACATTCATTTGCCACCACATGTTACGTACATTTAGAGTACCAGGTCATCGGATAGATCTTCCTTACGCTTTGTTTGATTCATCGTCTGGTTACATCTCTTGGGGCTACATTCCCAAATGGAGTCTCGAGGCGGGTTAGTCATCCTATTGGTCACACTACTACATCCCAGAGTCGATCATATGTCCCCACATCTTCTGCTCCTACTAAGCCAGTTGAGCATGTTGATCCGATAGTGCCAAATGATCCTATTGGTGATCTTCTCTCTAGTAATCCTTGTGATATTTCTCCATCTCAATCTTCTATTCCTACTTCCACTACTGATATTTTGTCATCCTTTACCTCTGTTCCATATCCACCTGCTGATTCCATTCCACCGTCTGCTTCTATTCCTGTTGATCCTTTGGTTGCGCTTATGGGTCAGATGTCTATACTGATCGAGCAACAGGCTCACATGATGGCTGAGATCACATAGTTGAGAGCTGCTTCTGAGCGTCATACTGCAGAGTTCGCTACCCTTCACAGCGCGCTTGGCTTTCTCCAATGCAGGCTTCGATGGACGTGAGCATTGAGATTACGAGGGTGATGATGAGGATGCTGACGATGGAGATTGAGCTGCTGCTAACTAGTTTGCTTGGGATACCCTTATCATTTGTAACAAAAAAAATGGGAGTAGTAGTAGACTGACATGACGTAGTAGACAGACATGGCATATTTTTGATACATTGCTAGATTAAATTTTGATGTTTTGCAATATTGATGTATGCTTTTTTTATGCTTTGGCTTACATTAATATTGTATCTTAATCTAACTAATATGATTTTGTATTTATTGATACCTCTCTTTAACTGCTTTTACTTATGTTACTGTTTCACGTGCTTTTACACTTGGTATGTGAGTTGTGATTTCAGGAAAACAGGTTTGACAAAGGCTAAGCAGGAGTCAGTTGAGTCAGTTGTTTTGGGTAGGTCATGTTGGTTGTATTTGACGTAATGAATGTTTTGCCAAAGAATGTCAAATGGGGAGTTTGCTAGGTTTTAATGTAATTGACAATTCTATTAACAAAAAGGAAAAGTCAAGGAGTTAAGTGCAATTTTATATAAATGAGTTAGGTATGTTACGATTCGAGCTCAGGATAAGGAAAGAAGAGTCGTCGCAATTTCATTCACCTCTCACCAAGTTGTTGCTCGAGCGACAAAAACATAATGAATTTCGCTAGCTTGTCGTCGGGCCTTCGCTCAGCGAAACACTGTCGCTCGCTTTTCATTGAGTTTTCACTCGAGCGACAGTGTATACTGAGAAACCCTAATTTTCGATTTTCGATATTTTAACGGGCCCATACTACCCAAAACGTCCACTATATAATTACTTGCACCTCTTCACGTAATTCTTTGGATTGAACATTGTGAGAAACCATATATACTACGTCTATATCATTCAATCCTTTCATTCTTAAGTGTTGTAGTTGAAAAACATCAAAAGTTCACAAATCAAACACCAAAACCCATACTTTTAGAGCATCTATCAATGGTTGAAGATCAAGAAAGATGACCAGAGTTCCGGTTGTTGGAGAACAAGAAGTTCTCGGGAATTCATAGGAGATAGACAAAATCAGAAAGCCATGAGCTGGTGAAGAAGCACGCAGTCCAAGAGTTCTTTGGGGAATTACAGTCAGGAGGTCAAAAAGTACTTTTGTTTGTTGAGTCTGACAGTACTGTAAGTTGATTCGTTTATAGTGGATTCATACTAGCTTGGGCTCGGAGTTTTTAATCACGCAAGGGGTTTTCTCCGTCAACTAATATCGTGTGTTATTTACTTTTCTGCAATTTATTGTACTGCGACAATTCAACATATGATATATTGCATGTGAATTCATCTGAACAAATTAGTAACTATGACTTGATTGCAATTATAAATTACATTGTTTAAATTCTACACAAACACCTATTCACTTCTCCTTTGGGTGTTAGTCAGGTCAAACTATATAATTTTCGGAGTTGTTAGCGGAAGCTCTTGATCTCAAATGCGATCACCTAGTTTCCATGGGATGCACCAAAGGATGCACTTTTGTTTGTCACTACTGTCCAGAATGCCCAGAGCTGGAACTGACTTCGGAAACCAGCAAGCACACTGATCCTGGTTTCATAATTGTTGTTCTACAAGATCAAATTGGTGGCCTTCAAGTCCTCAAAAATAACCAGTCGATTGATGTTCAACCCCTAGCTGGGAGTTCGATCGTAAACTTGGGAGACTTCCTTCCAGTTTAACCAGTTGCCATCTCGATTTTTTAATATATGATTTTTCTACTTAGTTGAACTGCTTTCTGTAACACTTTTTTCTGTGATGTGTTCAGATGTATCTAATGACGAGTTCAAAAGTGTTGAGCATAGAGTGGAAGCCAACCGGGTAGGACCAAGAATTTTGACTGCATGATTCTTCATCGGTATTACAGTGCCTTAAAAGTTGTATCATCCAATCAGGCTTCAACCATCTAGCTTGAAAATCAATTCGTCTGTAAGCTAAACCTTTTATAACATTCTCACAACCATCTTATGGGAGACACTATATTTTCTCTTATCTTCTCTGTTATGGATTAAACTCTAATCCTTACTTCTGATAGAAATAATAAACCAAAATAAAATCAAAAAACAAGCAAAGCCCACAAACATCTATCTACACCCTCAATGTAAAAATGTAATAGATTTTACAAAACTACACCTTAAGTTGAATATAACATTTTACTTTCCTGCAAGAGATCTGCAATGTTCACTATCAACACCCCAGGAGACGAGGGGATGTCGATCCACTGGTTCTCATAGATGACTTGTAGGCCACCAATTTGATCTTGGTGTACCATAGTTAGAAAGCCACTGTCCGTGTGGCTGCTAAGCCAAGCTGTCAATTCTGCTTCAGGTCGAGCTAGCTAGTAGTTGCCCAGAAGTAAAAGCCCCTCGGTGTTGTTCATGTCATTCAGGTGACCAGGTTCTATCCCCAAAGCTTCGGACAGTAGTTTGAAGAGAATATGCCCCAACCTCATGATGTAGCATACTCGGTCATCATGCCTCTTAAAATCATGCAAGAATGCCATAAACATAGGACTTTTGTATGCTCTGATAGATGTAATAAAAGACCTAACAACTTAAAATTTTAGGCGAGGTGGTTCAAGAGTTGTAAAGGAGATAAATCAAGAATTTCCAAAATACAGTAAGTGCAAAGCTCAGTCAGAAGATTTTGTATTTTGTATTGAGAAATGTTTTGTTGCCTCATATTGAATTGTACGATTAAGAGGTTCGTCTCCCAACGACGTTATATACTCTCGTACTAGTACATGATTATTGGTAGAAACTCAACTAAGTATATCAATTACTTTAGACATCGACATTTTGACAAATACTAAGAAAATGAACATGAAAAGCAAAAGTCGTTACTTTCAAGCAATTTGCAAATAGAACACAAAATTGCAAACTAAAATTCCAAGTAGGAGCTAGAAAAATTGTTGAAACATAATGTAAATAAGTTAATTTATCTTCTCGCTAAAATTTTAAGCTTCTAGATGAGGTGGTTCAACAAGAACGACTCATGTTTCTAAACTGTAGCATTTTGCTTAATTCAAGCATGGAATCACAAATAGATAGAAATGAGTTATGTATAAGTTGGTAGTAATCGTGGGTCCCTCTAAATTTATTGATAAAATGTGATTTAATAGTTTATAAACATGAGCTACACATAGGCTAGTTGGATGATGAGCCAAATTGCATTCAAGAGTCTTTCTCCATTAAGTTGCTGGACCTTGGTATAGATCATTATTACTGTTGTATGTGAACTTTCTTCAAAATACCTTGAATAACACTGTTTCTTCACTTCAATATCTTTTTCATGAAATTTGCTTGCGGCATCCATCACTTCATTGATAACAGAACTCATTATCTGAAAAAAAAATCCCCAAATCTCCCTAGCATCTCCGATTTTTTCGATAATCTCAGAGCGCCTGGAATCATTCTTGTAGATGCCTACAAAGTCTATAATCGGAACACTTAAGCGAGAATTGCAGGATTCTGGAAACTGATTAAGCTTGCTCTTAAATATACAAGGGATTTTCACAATCTTGGAATCTACAAGCTCCTACACGCCAGCTTTCATATCATCAAAAGCTTTTAGGTCATCTATACGATCATCTTCAAGAGTTACAACTTTTCGACTGCTCATGACCCTATTAAATTCTTCCCTCTTCTGAGATGACCTTGTCATATGATTGAATTGGATGTACAAAGTATCTAACATGCAGAAAAAGAAGTTTGATTTCTGTAGACTTTGAATACAGTATTAGACAGCATGATGATAATAAATATTTTCTAAAATAAGAATAATGCAGCTCTCACTGAAAAATCAACATTAATGACAGAAAAAGGAAGACGATAACAAGAAGGAGACAACTTTGTTATCATTTATGTTAATATTGACTTCTTTGTTTTCATTTATGTTAATATTGACAATAATGTCTTCAACAGAACATCTTAAAGCATATACAACCAGAAAATCTAAATGATAGTTCAGATTGCAATGTCTTATTAACAGATTTTAAAATGAGACAGTGCAGAAGTACCATCAAGCCCTTTATTGTAGTAATGTGTGAGGTAGTCCATCGTGGTTATCTCCTTGTAAATTTGGGGGTTTTCTTCAGACAAAAGTTCCTTTATCGGTCCGTAAACTTTTGATGCAGTCCCTTCTCTAAAATGTGTTCTGAAGAAAGATGCCACTGATATTCTTGGATCTATCTTCTTGGCCAGTACTCTATGATTCACACTTTTGAACTTGTCATTGGTAATAAGCTGAGATAGAGAATAATTTGTTAGGAAGAATTATAGTTTAGTTGTCTATCTGAATAACCTTAAAATATGTAAGAAAAATGACAAACAGTTTATATTGTCTTGCCTGCAAAAGATCAGCAATGTTTACAACTAGAGCTCCATTTGTTGGAGGAACATCAATCCATTTATTCTCATGAAGGATTTGAAGTCCACCAACATGATCTTGTATAAGAACAGTAAGGAAGCCGCTATCAGAATGGTTGCTAGTGGCATAAGTCAACTCGGGTTCAGGGCATGATGGATAGTAATGACCTAAGACGAAAAGTCCCTCGGTACAACCCATGTTTTCCAGGTGAGATGAATCAAGACCAAGAGCTTCAGAAAGCAACTCGAACAGAATATGCCCAAATTTCATCATGTGATTTGAATATTCGAAATATATATCTCTGCAGTCAATAATACGAGTGACAGTAGTAAAAATTGTCATGAATAATGCACAATGGGAAGGGAATCTGTCAATGGACGGAACTGTGATAAAGAACTAATTATGCTACTATGCTAGGCCTTTCCCAAGCATAAAGACCTGCATTAACACGAGTCACAAAGAACAGATACAATTAAATGTTTAAATGGAGAGATTTTTCCATCTTAACAAATGGAATAAAAATTGAAAACCAGCAAAGCAAACACACGTATATATCTCGGTTCAGGGCAATGCAAAGGGTACATTTGTTAAGGGCATGAAAATAATTGCGAGGATCCAATCAGAACAAAAAATCGACCTTTCAATATGGAACCCATAGACCTCAAACAAGCACTCCGGTTGGTCAAAATGCTTAACCGAGCTATCAGTTTACAAGATTGGTATTCTCAAACGAGCAATCATCTGCAGAGGAATCTTAAGGGTAAAACATCGGCTAAATATGAAAATAATAGCGGTAGTATAGGGATTGAGTTATACATCTTATCAAATAATTGAACTTTTAAGTTAGAACCCAAGATCCAATTGCCATTTTCACTATATCTGAGCATAGATTACATAGTTTTTATTCTATTATGTCTCTCGAGCACTTAAATCGACCCTCTAAAATCCTTTCCATAGTGTGACTGAATACGTGCACTTATATCCAGTTGTACAGTACAACTAAGCTCTACAGAGTCCAACAAATTAGCCCAAAAAAGTTAAGCGTATACCTGCAAACTGGAGGCAAATCTCTGGGGTCTGGTGGATTAGGAGCCATAACACAAGATATAGTATCCCTCCAATTAGCTGCAGGGGCTTGGTAAAGATCAAAATTGCTATTATATATAAACCCTTTAGTAGCATCTCGCGAATAGTACTGTTTCTTTACCTCGGATTTTTGTTCATGAAATCCTCGTACCCCATCAATCATTTGATTCATTATACTTAGCGGAATCTCATGATTAATTACCTGAAAAAATCCCCAGTTTTCACAGGCGTCTCGAATTCTCTCCACGATTTCATGACGCCGAGCTTTGTCTACATAAATTCGATCAAAGTCAACGATGGGAACATTAAATTGAGAATTTTTACAGTTTGACTTCTCCGCAAGCTTCTCAACTCGATCATCGTGAACGAAAATACGAGGTATTTTCGATATCCCAGAATCCACAAGTCCCTTAACACCAACTTTTGAATCATCAAACAATCTTAATTCACTTTTCCTGTCGTAGACTGATATTCCTTTTGCCTTATCTTCCATATCTAGAGAGAGCAGAGGGAACCAAAGACGAATGGAAAGTGATTTTTGATACAAAATTATCCCAAAGTAATTTTTTTCTTGACTGAAGTACAGTTTTGTTGCTTTCAGACATGTATTCAAACAAGATATGGACATGTATTTATTTCCGGGTTAATTTCAGAAATGATCACTCAAATTACATGAAAATTATAAAATGATTACTGAAGTTCAAATTTTTCATGAACGATCACTCAAGTTTCAGGCTCTTTTAGAAATGATCACTAAAGTTTAAGACGTTCACCAACGGTCACTCAAGTTTAGGGAATGTTTCACTAACGGTCACTGAAATTACAAAAAGTTTCAGGAACGATCACTGAAGGATCATGCATTTTTTCAATTTTTTGGGCAACTTTTTCGGTCACTTTCGATCACCAAAATCGTTGAATTTTGATACCATAGAAAAGCCCACAATCTCCTCTTCAATTACCAACCAAAATTTCCCCCAAATTCCAAACGATTCAACCAGAAAATTGTCGCAAAATTCGCCCAAAAAATTGGAAAAATCAGCCCAGATTTTTCAAATTTTTTGGATAACTTTCAGACGACTTTCCGGCAACTTCCGACCACCAAAATCGTCATATTTTGATACATTTGAAAAGCTCACAATGTCCTCTTCAATTATCACCCAAAATCTCCCCCAAACTCCAAAAGATTCGACCAGAAAATCGTCGTAAAATCAGCTACCCAAAAAGGCCGAAAATCTGCCCATATTTTTCATGCTGAATTTGCGACGATTTTCTGGCCGAATATTTTAAAGTTTGGGGGAGATTTTGTGTGGTAATTGAAAAGGACATTGTGGGATTTCCAACGGTATCAAAATTCAGCGATTTTGGTGGTCGGAAGTTGCCGAAAAGTCGCCGCAAAATCGCCCAAAATTTTTGAAAAATCTGGGCAGATTTTTCCAATTTTTTGGGAGACTTTTACGTCGATTTTTTGATCGAATCGTTTGGAGTTTGGGGGAGATTTTCGATATTAATTGAAGAGGAGATTGTGGGCTTTTCTACGGTATCAAAATTTGACGATTTTGGTGGTCTGCAATGGCCGAAAAAATCGCCCAAAAAATTGAAAAAATGCATGACCCTTCAGTGACCCCTCCTAAAACTTTTTGTAATTTCAGTGACCGTTAGTGAAATATCCCCTAAATTTCAGTAATCGTTGGTGAAAGTCTTAAACTTCAATGACCATTTCTGAAAGCGCCTGAAACTTGAGTGACCGTTCATGAAAGTTTTGAATTTCAGTGACCATTTTGTAATTTTCATGTAACTTCAGTAACCATTTCTGAAATTAACCCATTTATTTCCAGTTAAAGTATCGAATAAACCTATGCTTAAAAATAGAAAGAAACACAGCGGGGGCCATTTGGCGCCCTCAGCTTCTCAAGATTCATTTTTTTCATCAAACTAGGGTCGCTCGGCTCCCATTATTTCCATTAAATTATAATTCTTCTCTCTCTCTCTCTCTCTCCAATAAAAAAATATTATACATAAAATCAAAAAAAAAAAATTGCTAAATGGCCAGAGAGCTTGATAGTAGCCGTGATTGAACCCCACAAACGGACGCTTAAAAATTTACTTCTCAAAATAGAAAATTAGAAAATATGTTTTTCTTAAAATTTTGAAAAATATTTTATGATATTTCATTCCAAAAAATTTATGATATTTCATTCCAAATTTATGTTAATATATTATCAAATAATATGCACATTCTAATGCCAGTGAATCATGTAATATTTCTCTCTCGCTATAAAAGTAAATAAACAATAAATTGGACTAAAAAAATTTTTTACTTTTATTTATTTAAATATTTTATTAGAATTTTATGTAAATAATCATTAAGAGTTTGATTTTTTTTTTTTTTTTTTATTTTTCAAAAGTTTTTGTAATTTTTTTGAGAATTTTTTATTTTTATTTTATTTCATAAGAATTTTTTACTTTTTTTTCATTTTCAATTTTTTTTAAATTTATCATTTTTTTAATATTATTTTTTAAACTTAAATTTTTTATTTTTTAAAATTTCATTTTATATATAGAATTGTTTCCAATATTTTGAGTGTTTTTAGAATTTTCGTTAGAAACACTCAAAATATCAAAATTGCGTTTTGAATTTGATGTTATAAGTTTAATCATGTTTTTCAAAAATGCATTTTTAGAAACACCAAACTAAACATGATTTCAGTATTTACAAAATTGAAAACAACAAATCAAAAATGGACTTAGTAAAAAGGAATTGATTGTAGTGAAATATATATCCAATTAATTGGTCACCAATTACTTTATGATCATAAATTGCAAATTTTATAAGTTCCAATTTATTTTTGGTCACACATTATCATATTAATAGTTCATATATTATTTTTCAGTCACAAATCATAAATTTTATATATCACAACTTATTTGTTACAAATGATCAAATTAATTTATCACAACTTACTAAATTTTGAGTTACAATTATTAATTTAGTTTTAATCTCACATTTTTTTTCTTAAATCTCAATTTACTTATTAGTCACAACTTATCTATTTTATTGATTACATATTATTTATTAATTACAAATTAATTAATCTATTGATCACAATTACAGAAATAATTCACCACAAACACTCTTCATTCCAATTCACCACACCCTCAATCCACCGTCGACATTAACTGAACGTCGTGCTACCTCACCATTACCTCTAGCACTACCACCACCACCATTATTGTCGCACCACCAATATCATACTGACTACCACCACCATCACTACCACCATATCTACTGCTATCACAACCACTACCTCACAATCATTGCCATCACCACCTGCACCATCACCACCACCATTTGCAAAACACGAACAAAACTCCAACTAGCATCAGATCATATCCAAAACCACCCCAAAAATTATCTTCAATCTATGACATACACCACACTAGTCAGTATGCAGATTAATCAAAACTTAAATACACGTAGCGTTGCACACGGAGCACCACGCAGTGGAGTTGTCATCGTCTCTGTTGAAAGCATCAATATGCGGTAGTGAGCGTCACTGTGTTGTGAACACCGACAACGGTCTCTTACAGTATCTTCTAATGGAAAATGAGAAGAGAGAAGGAAGATGATAGAGAGGGAATGAAGGAGAGAAAATACAGAATGGAGATGATAGAGATGGAGGAATGGATAAGAGAGAGGAAAATGATCAGGATTTGGGTTAAGTTGGATTGGATGGTTATGTAGATTAATGTAATTTTATAATATTATTATTAATATTAAAAAGTTGAATTATCACTTAGGCTATGTTTGATAGCCTTGAAAATTGGTGGAAAAGGAAAATCAATTCCAATTTCATGTTTAATTTTGGTGTTTGATTGTCAAACAATTCCATGGAATTCATTTCCACCCAAATTCTAGTTACAATCAATTAAAACACATTTTTCATCTTTTTTTTTCTTGGGAATGGAAACATATTTTAAATCCAATGGTAAATAAATTTATCCATTTAATTGACAATTTGCATGAAAAACAAAGTCAAACGAACATAAAAAAAAAAATTCAAATTTTTTTTTATATATATATATATATATTTTATTTTTTTACTTTTTGGCAATCCAAACAAATTTTAATACATATTCTAAAATAAAATTATCCCAAAAAGTAACAATTTGTATGAAAAACAAAGTCAAACGGATTAGGTGAAAAATTATATCAATCAAACACCATTAATTACAATTTCCTCTAAAACGAATTCTAAACAATTGAATTCTCTTCAATTCGTTTTCTTTCCACCCAAATTCCACTCTTGTAATTAAATGCACTCTAAATAGTTTTAAGCCTGACATTTGAATTGGGAAGTTAAAAATCACGTGTGAATGTAATTTTTACTTGATTTTATGAGATTGATGTGGGCCCCAGAATTAAATAAATTATATAACAATAATAACCATTTGTGCCCGCTATTGACTTGCAGAAAAGGCTATAAGCTCTCCCACCATTTTGTGCAGAAAAAATAATCAGCCTCTACATACATTATTGGGGAAATGTATTGTCTTTCAGTTGCCAGTATATAAAATGAAATAGACCCAGATAAATATGAGTATGAATAATCGAAAAAGAGAGATGGTACGTGTACATCATGCTTGTACAATATTGTGTACAACCCCTCACATGAGGGAGGACTCATAATCGGCCCCTGTATGCATTATTGGGGAAATGTATTGACTTTCAGTTGCTAGTATATAAAACAAAACGGATCCAGATAAGTATGGGTATGAATATCGAAAAAAAGATATGTTACGTGTACACTATGCTTGTACAATATGGTATACAACCCCCTCACAATAGGAAGTCCCACGATTTTTTTTATTCATGGTGGGGCCCTCATATGAGGGGGTTGTACAACATGCTATATAAATAGCAATATTCATTCAAAAAATTTGAACTTTTTATTGTTTTATTTTTCCAAAGTGTTTGACGTATGGATAAACAACTTTGGCCCCAAGAATAGTACAAATGAAATTCTCAACGGAATAATGATATTTTTGAGAAATGTTTGATTAAAATGTAGGGAAAAAATTTTGAATTTACATAAAAAAAATATTTTATTGAGAAAATGTGTCATTAAAAATAAACTCGAAAAAAAAAATGAATTTTTAGGTATGGAGCTCAAACAAGGGCTAAACTATAACCTAAACCTTCATCATACCACACCATTTGCGAACTCGACTATAGTACATTTCTCGTTTCACATATTTCTAACCCATGTAATCGTGTATTTAATTCCAAGTCATGCCTCAGCATAGGGGCACATTCATCTCAGTCGTTACCTATTCTTCCTCACCTGGTCTATCTCAGCATTCCTCGTCCTTATCAACAATTTAAAATGCTTCATAAAACATATTCGGACCTTCTATGGAAGTTGTACACTATCATAGTTGCAAACAATGCAATCTTACAAAAACGGCTCCCAATATGTCCTCTCAAGTTCTTTTTTGCTTTAGGAGCATTCTTCTGCAATCTCCTTGATGAGTTTTTCATCCCAATGAAAAATAGCAGTGTCCCGAAAAGTGCTAAACTGTTGCATATGGGTAGAGTTTAGCGCTAGACAGGTAGATTGTTGGGAATGGTTTAATATTAGTGAAATTGATCAACTTTGAGCCATTTAACGGGACCTAGCATATTCACATTCTACTCCACGAGATTATTAACGTGATATATTTATGTATCGAAAATCATTTAGAATTGAATGAAATACTTAATGTCAAAGTAATCCACTTAAAACTATGAACTAGTAAAGAATTTGATGTATTGGAAATTGCCAAAACCTTTGTCCCGCATAGAAAAGTTAGGAAACTTTGGTGTGATTTATATTGTGTAAGTTTGAAAATTGGGTTTGGGCCCCAAGGGGTACCAATAGTCTTTGAAATAGAGAGACATATATCATATAGGATTCGGTCCTAAGACCACACGCGTGCGCCACCGCCGCCGTTCGTCCGATCCACTCAGCACGAGCACGTGGCCGTGTTCGACTCTGATCGGTTCTGGTTCGTGTTCGTGTGGGTCTTTGTTCTATATTAACTTTTTCGACAAAAAATATTTAAATTTTTGGGCCAAATTTAATTAATCAAATTCCTGGGTACTTAACGAAATTATTTTTTATTGTTAAAAGTTGCCCGTTAATCGTTGCAATACTGAACAGTGTTGTCTGTTCATTGCAAATATTCTATACTTTGAATCTCATTCTCCATATCTCTTTCGTTTTGATATTATTCTCGAAATAAATACACTTCATTGGGTTCATTAAAACTCCTACAGATTGTTGTGCTGCTTCCGTAGGAGACGAAATTTGTTCTATCCTGAAAAATGATTGTTGAACGTCTTTAGCACCTTTGAAGGCAACGAACTCGTTTTAAGAAAACATCATGAAGTCGGTGGGCTCAAATTGATTTTCTGATCCTGTTGATCATATTGTAACGCTGTGCAAATTACGTTTAGTTAATTATGTCAGATTGTTCGAAGAGAAACTTATACTCTAGAAGTAACAATTTTAAAACGAATTTTTTCTATTCTGGTTTATTATTTTTTTAGTCCTTCATATTGTTTACCTTCTGATTGTATTTTAAAAATGGCAATTCCGGTACTACGCGCCCTAATACAACTAGAGAAAAATCAGAGAAATTTAATGGGTCGGATTTTAATCGTTGGCAACAAAAATGCTTTTTTATCTCACAACATTAAGTTTGGCAAAATTTTCTCAAAGAAAATGCGCCTTCATATACCAAAGAAGATAGTGATGTTGAGAAATAAGATGCGGTTAATGCATGGAAGCATTCTGACTTTCTATGTAGAAATTATGTACTCAACGGACTGGACAACACATTTTATAATATGTAATGCAATGCGAAATCTGCAAAAAGAATTGTGGGAATCTTTGGATACCAAGTACAAAATCGAAGATGCCGACACGAAGAAATTCATTGTCGATCGTTTTTTAGATTACAAAATGGTTGACAGCAAGACTGTCATATCCCAAGTTCAAGAATTTCAAATTACACTTAGTAACATCCATGCTGAAGGAATGAAACTAAGTGAATCATTTCAAGTTGCTGCACTGATTGAGAAATTGCTGCCTTCCTGGAAAGACTTCAAGAATTATCTAAAACATAAGCAGAAGGAAATGAAACTTGAAGATGTCATTGTCCAATTGAGAATAGAATAAGACAATCGCAAATCTGAAAAGAGGAGTGGTACATCTCATTCGATGGAATCAAAGGCCAACATTGTAGAATGAGGTGTAAAGACTAGCAAAAAGAGGAAACACAATGGCGAAGGGAAAATTAGTTCTTCAAAGACTCCTAAAAAGTTCAAATGCAACTGTTACAATTGCGGCAAGACTAGACATCGATCCAAGGACTGTCGGAAGCCAAAGAATGTTAAGAGAAAAGCTCACCAGGCCAATGTAACAGAACATGACAACATTTCTGATAAGGTGCAAGAAATAAATCTTTCAGCGGTCGTTTCTAAATGCGACTTAGTTAGAAATACTAAGGAATGGTGGGTTGATATTGGAGTTACTCGTCACATATGCACAAACCGAGGATGTTCTCTACCTACAAAGCGATGGATCATGATGAACAACTCTACATGGAAAACTCTTCATCTTCCAAGGTTGAAGGACATGGAAAGATCACGTTGAAAATAACTAGTGGAAAGGAGCTCACTTTGAATGAAGTTCTTCATGTGCCCGATATTCTAAAGAATTTAGTATTTGGTTCCCTGTTAAGCAAGAACGGGTTTAAGTTAGTATTTTTTTTGGACAAATTTGTACTTACAAAGAATGACATGTTTGTAGAAAAGAGCTACCTGAATGAGGGGCTCTTTAAGTTGAATGTAATGACTATTGTACCTCCTATTATGAATAAAATTACATCTTCTTCTTATTTGCTTGAGTCGTTTAATGTTTGGCATGAACGATTAGGACATATAAATTATAATACTTTGCGTAGACTAATCAAATTGAATTTATTACCAAAGTGCGATTTAAATCCTAATCATAAATGCAATATATGTGTAGAAGCGAAAATGTCTCGTTTACCCTTTCGTTATGTGGAAAGAAGTATCGAACCCCTAGATTTAATTCACATTGATATTTGTGATTTAAAGTTTGTTCAAACTAGAGGCGGTAAAAATACATTATCACCTTTATCGATGATTGCACTCGATATTGCTATGTGTATTTACTCAAAACCAAAGACGAAGCAATTGGAGTATTTAAATACTATAAGTTAGAAGTTGAGAATCAACTTAGCAAAAAGATTTAGACTATAAGCAGTGATAGAAACGGTGAATATGATTATCCATTTGAACAATTCTGTTCAAAACATGAAATTATTCATCAAACTACCGCGTCTTATTCTCCTTAATCTAATGGCGTTACTGAATGCAAGAATCGAACATTGAAGGAGATGATGAATGTTATGTTGATAAGTTCTGGATTACCGCAGAACCTGTGAGGGAAAACTTTGTTTTCTGCCAATTATATTCTCAATAAATTACTTCATTGAAAAACACATAAGATACCTTATGAATTATGAAAAAATAAAAAACCTAACTATAAATATTTAAGGCTATGGAAATGTTTGACTAAGGTAGTGGTTCCTAAACCTAAAATGGTTAAGATATGACCTAAAACCATTTATTGTGTATTCATTGGTTATGCCTATCATAGTAGTGCGTATAGATTTATAGTACATAAGTCTGAAATACTTGACGTGCATGTTAATACGATTATTGAATCGAGGAATGCTACATTTTTCTAAAATGGTTTTCCTTATAACTTGTAAAGTGAATCAAATTCACTAAAAATATCTCATGATAATAAAGAGGTTGTAGATCAAAAGGTCTATAAATGAATAAGAACTCAGACGCAATAAGAGGGCAATGACGATAACATCTTTTGGGCTTGATTTTCTAACATATTTGTTAGAAAATTTTGAAAATGAACCTCAAAGTTATAAGGAGGCTATGTCATCAACCGAAACATCATTTTGAGAAGAAGCGGTTAATAGTGAAATTGAATCCATACTACAAAATCAGACACGAGAATTAGTATACCTTCCTCCTGGCAATAATTCATTGGAGTGTAAATGAATTTTCAAAAAGAAAATGAAAGCAGATGGATCAATTGACAAATATAAGGCCAGACTTCTCACTGAAGGCTACAAGCAAAAAAGAATTTCTTGATTATTTCGATACATATTCACCAATAACAAGAATTACGTCCATACGTATGCTTATTGCGATAGCATCACTGTATTGTTTGTATATTCATCAAATGGATGTACAAACGGCCTTTTTGAATGGTGAATTAGATGAAGAGATTTATATGAAGCAACCTAAAGGGTTTGTGGCCTCAAGACAAGAAAAGAAAGGCATGAAAAATTTGACACAGTAACGATGTCAAATGGTTTCAAAATTAACGAGTGTGACAAATGTGTGTATGTCAAGAGCACTAAAAATGGATATGTCATGACATGTTTATACGTAGATGACATGCTTATTATGGGTAACAATGATACCATAATTCAAACTACTAAAAGGATGTTAATAAGTGAATTTTAAATGAAGGATTTAGGTGTGGCCGATGTTATATTAGGAATTAAAATTTATAGAATATTCGATGGCCTCATTTTATCTCAATCACACTACATTGAGAAGATTCTTGATAAATTCAAGAAATATAATATTATTCCTATGAAAACACATATGGATGAGAGTATGCATCTTGTTTTCAATACTGGTGACAGTAAGTTTCAATTGAAATACTCTCGTATTATTGACAATTTAATTTATGTCATGAACTGCACTTGACCCGATATTGCTTACTCAATTAATAGGCTAAGTCGATATACGAGTAATCCAAGCACTAAGCATGGAAGGCATTTGTTAGAGTTTTAGAGTACTTAAAATATATCAAAAACTTTGGATTGCACTATTCAAGATATCCAGCAGTACTTGAAGTATACTGTAATGCAAATTGGATATAAGATACTAAAGATTCCAAGTTGACAAGTGGATATGTTTTTACACTTGGGGTTCTGCAGTGTCATGGAAATTTTCAAAACAGACATGTATAGCTAGATCAACGATGGAATCTGAATTCATTGCATTAGACAAAGTTGGGAAAAAAGTCGAATGGCTACGAATGTTTCTAGAAGATATTCCACGTTGGACAAAACATGTGCCTGCTATATATATCCATTGTGATAATCAATCAGCAATTGGTAGGGCACAAAATGCTATGTATAATGGTAAATCTCGACATATACGTCGTAGACATAATACCGTTAGACATTTGCTCTCTACTGGTATTATCTATATAGATTATGTGAAATCAAAAGAGAATATTGCAGATCCGCTAATTAAAGGTTTGACGAGAGAGCAAGTCGAAAGTTCATCGAAGGGGATGGGGTTAAAACCACTAAAATAATCAAAAGTTTTCATGGTCGCAACCCAACCTAGTTGCCCAATCCTTAGGTTCAATTGGACAATCGAATTGTGAAAAACTTAGTACGCACTGGGGAGATTTTACTTCTACCCATTCATATGATGAGCCAGTGCCTAGCTGTTGCGTAATAGGTTAAATTATGCTTTTAATGATTTCTATATCTTGATTCATTCAAGTCGAGAATAGCATAATACTCTTTATGGAGATCACCTATGTGAGTGAGAAAGGGATGCTTCTAAGAGAATTAGGTGAAGATAAATTCTTTAAAAAATACTCATGAACCAGGAGGTGTCCAAGGCCAAAATGGACACAAACGTGAGAAACAATTGTGTTTTGAAGGGAACTGTGTGACTTCTATTGTCTAGGTTTACATGAACGGTTGACTGCTCAAAGCATATTTCTACTGATTGGCTAAGTAAATTCGATAGATTTTACTAGAAAAAGTTCAGAGTCTTTGACCACTTATCCCGATGCAATTTTCTTCAACTTTACTTCGAAAAAATATATCAGAAGTTGTTGTTTGGAAAATGCCGACATTTCATTCATGTGGGAGATTGTTGAAAATGGTTTAATATTAGTGAAATGGGTCAACTTTGAGCCCGAATTTCTGTGGGACCCGTACGTTAATTCTAACGGGACCTAGCATATCCACGTAGAATTGAATGAAATATTTAATGTCAAGTTAATCCACTTGAAACTATGAACTATTGAAGAATTTGATGTATTGAAAATTGCGCAAACATTTATCTCACATAGGAAACTTTGGTGTTATTTATATTGTATAAATTTGGGAATTGGGTTTGGCTCCAAAGGGTACCAATAGTCTTTTGAAGGGGAGAACTATATCCTATTAGGTTTGGTCCTAAGACCACATGCGCGTCCGCCTTCCCCATCCGTCCGTTCGATTGGCTCGCTCGGCATGGCACGAGCACGTGCCCATGTCCGAGTTAGGTTCGATAAGGTTCGTGTTCAGGTGCGGGTGGGTCCTTGTATTATATTAACTTTTTGGACAAAAAATATTTAAATTTTTGGGTCAAATTTAATTAATCAAATTCTTGGGTACTTAATGAAATTATTTTCGATTGACTTATTTCTAGGTAATTTTTGGTCTAGATGGTTTGTTAACCAACGTAACGGTTTTCTGTTAATAGTTGTCTGCTTACGACTAACAGTCACCTGTTAACTGTTTTAACCGTTGCAGTACTGAACAATGTTGTCTGTTTGAGTTTGAAGGTTATTTTGAAAAGGTTTGAGATGTTCGAATGACCACGAACGAGTCTGTAAATAACCAGCCCGGCTGCCAAAATAATTACATAATTTTCTTTGCAAATATTCTCTGCTTTGAATCTCATTCTCCATCTCTATCTCGTTCTGATATTATTCTCGAAGTGAATACATTTCATTGAGTTCGTTGGAACTCTTGCAGATTGTTGTGCTGCTTCAGTAAGAGACAAAATTCGTTATATCTTGGAAAACGATTGCTGAACGCATTTAGCAGCTTTGAATGCAACAAATTCATTTTAAGGAAATATCGTGAAGTCGGTGGGTTTGAATTGATTTTTTTATCCTGTTGATCATACTGTCACGCCGTGCAGATTATGTTAATGTGATTCTGTCGGATTGTTCGAAGGAGAAACTTATACTCCAAAAGTAACACAGATTAGATTACAATGATCAAGTAGACGAGGCATGTAAAGGAAGAATACAAGGATTAACAGAAATACCAGGATAAAAGCTTCATGAGAGCTGCCAAAATGAACAACATGCTTCCGAGTCCCTTCATCCTGATGGCACCCAAGACTAAATTTTTCCTCTGTAAACAACAAATCTCCAAATTACTAGGCGTTCTTATCAATAATTATATTCTCAAGACAACGACTTGGATAGTGAGAAAGTTCATTTAATATTATTAAATAAGACTTAGAGAATTCGCTTGTTTCGCACTGAATGTCAAACTGTTGAATTGAAAGAATTTACTTGTGGACAGTGGGAGTATTACTAATTGTGACAGAATTCAACTTATCAACTAACCCAATATTGAATTCATTAACCATTTCTTATTTTCTGATAGCCTGGAACGACAAAAAGAAAGATCGTTATTTTCTATCACTAAGTAACAATCCCCAATGTTCACTTGGTCACCTACAAATTTAGACATATTATGACAATTCCAAGTACATCAAATTCCAAGTACATCAAATTATTTGAACTTGCCACATCATTACACTAATCAACAATTACCCATTCCATAACCAAAGGAAATTTATGTTACAATAGCTAGCGATTAACCAATAAAATTGCGCCTAATTTGGATGGTTTACATCCCACTATATTAAGGGCCCATTTGGTATAGTTTTTACTTTAGTTTTTACATTTTGAAGAAGAGTTTTAAGAGAAAGTTACCTTAATTTTTATTTGAAAACTAATATTTAAAAACACTTCCCATTCCAGAAGTGGTTTTAGAAGAAGCTTCTAAAAGTTCTTCTAACTACGAAAAACATTTTAACAAAATTAACCAAACGGGTCCAAAAACAACATTTGAGTCTCAAAAGCTTATTTTGACTTTTCAAAAACCATGTCAAACGGGCCTTAAATCCAGTTAAAATAAATTCAAATGAACTATAATAAATACATACTTCAGAAAGATTAAATAATCTTTATTTCTGTGACATTAAATATGGAAGCAATTCAATTATGTTACAGAAGTTCAAAAAAGTGACAAATATCAATCAAAACATTATAATATATTTAGCGGGTGGTTGGTTTTTTTCTACATGTTATTTATTTGTGATTATGATTCACTTGTATTAACTAAATGTATAACATAATTTTAGGAACACACAACCTGAAAAAAAAAAAAAAAATGGGTGATAAAGAAAAGTGAGAAAAACCCATTCCATTTCGTTATGTCATTGATAATTCTACCTCATTTCAGACCCTCGAAAGCCCCATGCCATCATGATCTCATTTTATCTATTAGGCCACACAATTCCCTTTGTCAATCTAGCAATTAAACTTGCTTCAAAGGATGTCACCATCATTTCCATTCACAAGAAATTCATTTATCACCAGATTATCAAATATTAATACGCACAAGTTGACATCTTCAGTGAAGCAAGAAATTACGGGCTACATCAATTACACAACAATTAGCAATGGTTTCTCAATCGACGATCGGTTGGGAACTTAGACTGGTATTCAGATTATTTTTTTCTTGATTTCCATCTCTAGTAGATGAAATTGTCGAAAAAATACTCCATTCTCATTCATCATCTTCTAATAACTACTTCTTGGTCGTTGGTACTAAATGTGTTTGGCCTGCAAAAATTGCTAGAACGTATAATATGGTGAATGATTCATTCTAGATTGAAACCAACACTTGTATTTTCCATGTATTATTATTTAGATCTTCTGAGGAAAAATGGTTGTCCCAGAAAATGGTTTACAGGAAAACATAAATTATATACCTGAAATTCAATCCGTTAATACAAAAGATTTTGTCTTATCTTCAGGAACTCGAGTCGACCATTATACACATTATAATGTTTAAAGCATTTTAGGGGGTGAAAAGTGCAGATTTCATCTTATGTAATACAATTCAAGAACTTGAAGCAGAAGTAGTTTCAACACTGAATAAAATCAACCATTTTATCAGAAGCAGACAGCAAAGAGTGGTTTAAAAGTTAAAATACACTTAAATGAAAAAACATCCTTCTCTTACACTACCATTTGAAATCATTGTGGCTGGATTATAGTCTTGGCCGCAACGTTTCTGATCCCCAAATTAGCCACAAAATCCACAAATCTTTTATACAACTGTGGAGTCCAACAAAAGCCGTGGAAGCTTCAGTATTCGAGCCGGCTCATCCATCAGCATATTCTACGGTGTCATGATGGTGACACCGATCACCATACTTCTTCCATTAGAAGCCGACAACAGACGTGACTGGATTTCATACTCATTTTCCATAGATCAAGATTGATCTTTATTATTATTATTATTATTTTTTGAATTACGCCCAATTCCTGACGCCCTCACCTGCCCGCCCCTAGGCCTTGGTGGAGGGGTAAATCAAGGATTATGCCTGAAGTTGGCTAGGGTTGACATGCGTTTCCACTGTGTTTCCCAAGTTCTCCTCCAAAGTAATCGAACCCAAGTTTTCCAGCTATGTAATTTTAATCTCGTGCCTCTTTTGTCAACTCAGATGTGCACCTGGGGGCTTTATTATTATTATGAGAGAGAGAGAGAGAGAGAGAGAGAGAGAGAGAGATTAGAATTTAGCTTGTTGATTGCTAAAATTTACAATATATTAAAAGTGTGGATTGAGGAAAAAAAATTTATTACAAAATTTACCTTTACATATTTAACTATATATCCAATATACCCTCATTTATCCTTATATCTTTAATTTTTCATTTTACCCTAGTATTTTTATGTTTATGGTCAATAATACCCTTAAAATTAAATTTATTTCAACTAAATTCAATTATTATTAAAATTAAAATGATTTTTTTTTTTTTTAAAATTAAGCCAATTAATTTCCTCTAAACATTATTTTTACTAATTATTAGTATATGATTAATAAAAACTTATATAAAATCAAAATAAAAATTGTAATAATACTACATATATAATTAACATGAAATGATATAGACTATTAAGTCAATTAATATTAATATCTAAAATTTATAAATATAACAAAATTATATATACAATTAACAATGTAGATAATGTTTAACTTATGAATTTTCTTATAAATGAAACAGTTATAATTTAGAGAAAAAATAATTTTCAAAATGATCACCATATCTAAAGTGTAGATAGTGTATTGATCGATAGAATTTTTTAATTACTTGAAAAAGGACGAGGATAGGGATTTGGCTGCTAAAATGGAGTTATCAGGAAGATGAGATTTTGTAGTGACTATGAAATCTAGATGTACTGATCGTTGGGGCATGTCGTATGAACGAGAGGTTGAATGTTTTACTAAACTTAATGTATTCTCCTTTAACAATATCGATTGCATCAATTACTTTTAAAAAAAATTATTAGTACTTAAAAAATATAGCGCATATCATTTTTTCGATATATAATACGTGCAACGCAGGTACTTACTTCTAGTTAATGTAAAAACACATTAATTATACTTTCTAATTACTTTCACATGTTTTTTTTGTCTAATTTCCTCAACATACAAAGGCATAATTAGGCCCAGCACTTTAATACAATCCCAAACATGAAAATGGGCCAGTGTTTTATTAAGTTCCCTTTCACAATCATTATTTTAAATTTTTTTCTACATATTTATTTTAATACATTTACAAAATAAAATATTCTATAGATGAACTCAAAATTCTTTCCTACTTTTTAATCACATTCTCCTAAAATTCACTATTCAAAACTCAGTTCTACCCAAATAATAGTTCTCAAATAGGGGCTATGATATTGGTCGATTTATGGGCGGATGTAAGCATGCAATTTGGTTTAGAGAATGGGAAATATACATAACTACAAATGTTTAAAATAAAATACACTTTAAAAAATAAGAAACTTTTGAAAAAGTTTCAAAAATCATGTGACCACATGATAACAATTGTATGACTTATTAAATAGATTAAGGTCACGTTAACACGTTATTTATGGTCATCGGTCACGTACTAGTCACAAATTGTACAAGTCGTGGTCCCAAAGACAAATTGTAAATCACAATTACAAATATAGTCGCAAATTACACTTTTTTAGATTTGGTATGGGTGTAATTTCCTCTTTGTTAGTGGAGAGAAAGGGAAATGTAGAAGAATGGACTAGGGTTTATCTTTAAAAATGGGCTTAGCCGGTAACTTTAGGCTTTTGGATGAACCTCTAATGGAATAATTAGGCGCACCACTTTAGTAACAATCACAAAAATTAAACCTTTAAGTGTGACAATTCATCCATCACTTAACGCCGATTTTCTTGTCCTAAATATACGCTTGATTCCCACCTGAAATACCTTTATTCTCAATCAAATACTTTGTATGAATTCCTCCCACTAGCTTTTGTTACTTTCTATTACTTTTCATATCTGTGGTACTTACCACATTACTTCTCCATCTTTAAAGGAAAATGGTCTCACAACTTTAGCATGGAAACAAGATGATCTTGTGATTTCCGCCAGTGAACGGTATCGCGAATAAGTAATAAAATAATAAGTAGAATATCGTTAACACAAGAACTATGTACTTAATTTTGTATCAATTAATGTTAACTCTAATCGAATAACCAAAATTGTTTTAAAGAATTTATACTAATTAACTAATTAAATTAACAATTCTAGCGATAAAATTTTCAAGCTTCTGTAAATCAATTATACTAGTTGTACATTATTGTGTACAACTTGGATGACATTTGGATAATGACAATCAAGGTCATTGATTGTTTTAAGCATTGGAGAAATCAATGATAAAATTGTGTACCACATGGTAGAATGTAAAGCATAATGTCAACTAAAATGTCAGTGTAGCGAAACTCTTTGTAAATTTAGATGAGAATGTTACTTAAACTTCAAATCCCCCTAATTAATTTGTTTCAATGCAATTCAATAACATGACAATATATGCACATTCTTGTTGATCAATGTTTTTAAATTAATTAAAATCATTTCTTGATGTCAACCAAAATCTATTATCTCATAGGATATTCATATATCTCTATGAAAAATGCGAACATAAAAGCAAACATTAAAAACGTTTGAACATCTATTTAAATCATGCAAAGTATAAAAGTATATTTCTACTCCCTATCGAACTTTACAATGATTATTATAATGTACTAGCTATTCTATTGTTTTTTTTTCGAAATCAATAAAATATACAATCAATCCAATTAATGATCACGTAATTGAAAAAGCAATAAATTACATAACAATCATTCAAGAATAAATATATATTATGCATCAAATTATCGAATTTATATTAAAATACCATAATAAGGGTTCATCAATAGCTTAATAATTAAAACTCGAGCTTGATACTGCGAGATCAAAAGAAATCATAATTAATTGGACAAACAAAACTCGGATTTTAGGTTGATGAAGTAGAAAAGGACGAGTCTTGATGTTGTTGAAGTTCTTCAATTTTCCCCCTTAATTCTTCTTCTTGTTGCCCAAAAATCAAGGTTGGAACTCTAATAGATGATAATTTTTGCAATTGCCCTTAATTATCTTTGAAGAACAATGAATTGACATCTCTTTGATGATGATAATAGATGAATTTTATAGTATGCGAGTTTTTAGTTTTTTTTTTTAGCGTCTGAGGCTGTTGTGTATTTATAGGGCTTGAAAATCGTGTTCAAAATTGAATTGGAGAAGAATTCTAATCAAATTCGAAATATGTACCAAATAGCCCAAATTAGCCTAGGTAGTTGCCCACTGTAAACCCAGGCGATCGTCTAGGCCAATAATTTTGCCCCTGCTTTTGTTTTTATAGGCTGCGAGGTCGCCTAGGCTTAATGTCACACCCACGCTAGGGCGGAGAGAAGGTGATCACGGGCAGGTTCTGGACCCCAAGTTTTCTGAATTTATTTTAAAAAATAATTTGTAGCTTCAATTTATCTTATTTTTATATTTAGCGCTATGAGGTGACAAGGTAAATTGAGGTCAAAATAGAATTATATGTCAAATTGATATCTAAAAATGGAAATGAAATCAGATTATCGAAATCACTTTTAGCCTCTATGTTTGACTAGTTATTTTAAACATGCCGTTTCATATATATATATATATATATATATATTCAATTTGAAAGGTACATTTCGAATTGTGCCAATGCCATGAACACTTCGATGCCGTACTAAGAACATAACCAATAATAGCCCTCCGGGACATATTCAAGTTGGTAAAAGACGGACATTGCTGGACTTGCAATTTCAGGGTGGGGAGTTCGATTTTTGGTTGGAGCAACTAAGTGATGTAATAATCATTATTGGTTGGAGCAGCTAAGTGATGTAATAACCATTCTTGGTTGGAGCAGTTTGGTGATGTAATAATCATAGAGGATGATCTTTTGGGGTCAGGAGTATAAAGGGTACACGGACCCTAGTCAACTTGGACATAACCTGCAATTTACTTCCGCCAGTTATTGAGGGGCCGTGACTGGTGGTCCAGGATATAGTCTGGCATAAGTTGGGAAACCTGGGTATAAAAAATAAAAAATAAAAAAAAAAAAAGAACATACCCAATAATAAGTCAAAAGAGATGAAACAAAAATGAGAATAAATAAAAAGATAAAAAGTAGTATTATTAACAACATGTTTGATTCTCATTCTTTTCAAAATTCGTTTTTCTTTCTCTTTTTTCAACCATATGTTCTTTATTAAAATAATATTACATGCAAATAAAAAAATTAATTTTTTTTAACCACACATTCTCTATCAATTTATTATTCCAAAATACATTCTTAAAAAAAAGTGGATCAAACACACCCATAAGCAGGGACGGAGCCAGAATTTTTGTCAGTGCGGTCACAATTTAATCAACACTGAATTTTGAGTTTTTGACCATAGATTTATTGATAAAAAAAATTATAAAAAAAATATTACGACAATACTAAAATTGTCAGTTTATAATTTACACTTGTTTCTTGTGAGTTTTCATACTTTAATATCGTTGTATAATGACTTCATTATCAATTGATATTTCTATCAAGACCACTAACCTCAAAATAAAACCAATAGGCACTGAACAAGCATTTCAAAACTAATCTCAAGCATTTTATCACTATCATAGACACAGAATAAGCATTTTACAAAAGATATACCACAACTAAAACCTACAAGAATGCAATAATCAATTAACATGTAATCATACAAGACTCAGTGGATCGAAAATTTCAAAATACTTTGAAACTAGAGAATACATTAGCATAAACAAATCAACTAAAAAAAATCCCAAATTCAAAATTCAAACCTTGGCATGGGAAGAGTGACTAATCACTATCTAAGCTTGGCACCCATCTTCAATGCCTTATAGACTAAACCCGTTCTCGAAAAGGGCAAGAGAAAGGTTGACAAGTAAAACCCATGAAAAAGTACGGCAAAATTAGATGGGTGGTGGAAGTAGGAATGGTTTAAGATTTGGGATTAAAATTTAACAAAAGCATTAGATTGAGGACCTCCTCTGCTATTTTCCGGACAAATGTGTTCAGGCCTTGAATAATGGGGAGATTTGGATAAGAAAATCAAATCTCATCAATATGGTGTCTTCCATTTCTACTCTCTTCTTCTTCTTCACATTAAACACTTCAATATTAACAACTTTTTAGATCTATTATAGATTTTTAAGCAACGTAGACTGTATTTTAAAGAGGAAATTACACCAAGTGTCAAATTTCTTGTATCTAATTACAAATGTCACTTTTTTTTAGACATATCAAAAATGTCAATTTTGTACTGTTTTACCCTTCACAGAAATTGTAATACCATGCATGTCCCCTAATGAATGTGGGCTGAAAATTGTACAAAAGTACTGTATGTGTCAGATAAAATTGCTGCACAACCGTCAGAGAATGTCTGTTGCTACAGTAATTCTCGACAGATGGGTAAATCTCGACAGATGAAATGTCGTTCCCAACAGATGAAATGTCGTTCCTGACAGTTCACCTCAATAATTCTAGACAGATGAGTGCATAAAATTTGACTTGTCAACCAGATGGATGCATAAAATCAATCAACATTACAGTTAAATAATAATTTAATTGTTTATGTATATTATTTGTTTAATTGTTTATTTAAATAATTATTTAAAAAGTAAAGAAACAATTAAATTAAATATGAAATAAGTAATTAAAATAATTCATTAAAATAAATAACTAATTAAATATTAAGTATACATAAACAATTAAAATAATTGATGACGTATTTAAATAAAAATGAAATTAAATATTAGATAAATAATTAAAATAAGTAATTTAAAAAAAATAATTAAATAAAGTAATGAAATATTAAGGAAATAATATACATAAACAATTAAAATAATTAATGAAATATTTAAAGAAATTAAATTAAATATTGAATAAACAATTTAAATAAATAAATAAAAATAACTAATTAAATGTGAAGTAAATAATATACGTAAATAATTAAAGTAATTAATGAAATATTTAATTAAATATTACATAAACAATTAAAATAAATAAACAATTAATTAATTAAACAGTAAATAAATAATATATGTAAACAATTAAAATAATTAATGATATATTTAAATAAACAAGTGAATTAAATAATAAATAAATAATTAAAATAAGTAATTAGTAGAGTTAACATTTTAACTTCTTTTATCTTTTTTTTTTTGTATTAACAAAATTGAAAATAGACAATATAATATACATATATATTACAATAAAATATTAAAATTTAATCAAAATATCAAGACCATTAATGCCATTCAAATCATGTTATAAATGATATCATATGTGTTTGCAAGGGTAATGAGGACATTTCACAACATAAAAGTGACATTTTTGAACAAATTATGTGCAAATGAAAAAAAATGGTGGATTTTCTATTTTAGTGACATTTATGAAAATTCCCCTATTTTAAATAATGTACACAATTGATTTGAATATTCATTCATATTGAAATTATTCTTCCGACAAGCTCTCACTCCAATTCTCATTTTCTCTCTTAGGTGTGCGAGGATCATTATTTATTATTATTATTATTATTTATTTTATTTTATTTTTTTTGAGAAAAAGCAAAAATGAAAATTGACTACCCACTTCAAAAAAAAAAAAAAAAAAAAAAAAAAAGAGTTATATGGTCTTTCCCTATGAATTTAGGAGAAGAAAACAACATACCTATTGATCATAAAATATTGCAACCTTATCTGTTTCCTATAAACTCTCTCTTTGTAATGGACTCATGGTCTGCGAAATAATTGAATTGGAAAGCCCCATAATCCAAATCTTTAAAAAATGAGAAAATTACATGAAATCCTTCTTTTTAAAATTACAATTCAAAAATAAAGGGATAAAGTTTTACAATTCAAAAATCAGGTGGTAAATATGATTATTAATTAATATTATAAAACTAAAAATTAATTTGTATACATCCCACCCCACCCCACTTCACCCCATCCCATCCCATTTTAAATCCCTAAATCATCTGATTCACCTTTCTCTCTCTCTCTGCCTTCTCCGGTGCGTAGGACAATGGCGATGGTGGTGGTGGTGCCTAGCTTGGTGTTGGTGGCGCCTAGCTTGGTGTTGGTGGCGGTGGTACCGATCTTGTGATGGGTGGTTGGTCGCGGTGATGGTGGTGAATCTGGCGGCGGCACCGACTGCTCATCTTCTCTCGTCGTCACAGCGGCGTTCGCTCTCTCTCTACCACGTTCTCTTTGGCGACGTCGCGTGACCGGCGGTGTCGAGAGCAGTGGTGCAAACTGAACTTGAGACTTGTCTTTGGTCTCGTTTAGTGGTTCTCCATACTCGTGGAGCTTCTCGATGTTCTTCGCGTCGTCGGAGGTTTCTGCCATTGCTTTACAGTGCGTGTGTTTGTGAGTGAAGAAAGTGACAGCTTACCTGTAGATATAGAGTAATCGTTGCAATATGCGGGCCCGCGTAATGCAGTGAACTGAGTAGAGAATATGTAAAACCTACAGTCGGAGAATATGTGGCTAATTGATGGTGCATATTTTTGGGTGACCGATGCAGCAATTTTGTGATTGGTGGTGACTGGTGTAACGATTTCGTAACCGGTGCAGATGCAGACAGTGGTGCAGATTAGGGGTGTTTTTGTGATTTTTCAGATTGGTTGTTTTGTAATTTTCAGTTTGGTTTAGGTTATTAGATTTTCAGATCTGGCGGTGGTTTTTAGATTGATTTTCAAATTGGTTGCTTTCACTTAGATTGATTTTTAAATTGGTTTTTGATTCGGACTACTGTGCGGCGGTTTGGCGGTGGTGGTGTTTGCGGGTGACGATTTGTGCATGGGATGGCATGGATGACGATTTTGTATTGTTTTGGTGGTGTTGCTATTTCTGTGGTGGCGGTCCAGGCAGTGGGTGTGGTGGTGATTGTGAGATGTTGGTGGTGATGGGCTTGTCGGTTTGTTGATAGATCTGATGCGTGGTGTTTCTCTGTTGATTTGTGTGAGGTGGTGGTCCTGTTGTCGGGAGGTAGTGGTGGTTTTGACGGCGACGGTGGTAGAGGTGATTGTGTTGATGGTGGTGGTCAATTGCGATACTTGTATGCGGTGTGCAGATTTGTTTGTGGTGATCCTATGCGACCAAATATGTGCTTGTTGTGACTATTTGTGACCAATTTTGTGTTGATTGTGATCGATTGTGACTTGAGATTGACTAGTCATCGATGGTCACACCGAATACACATTTGGTCACAGTTAGTCACAGTTTGTTACAATTAGTCACAGTTAGTCACACCGAAAACAAAGTTAATTGTTGAAACAAAGTCAATGAATTGGTCACATACAATATAGGCATGGTCAAGGATAACACAGTTATAAATCTGATCTACTATGCACCATTACAACCATCACATTTTTTGGAGATTTTTCTATTAGCGTTGCCGGAGTAGTGGTCGGAGCAGTTTGTTGTAGTGGTCGGAGTCGGAGTAGTCGTCGGAGCAGTCGTCGGAGGTTGGTTGGTGTTGCCGGAGTAGTCGCTGGAGGTTGGTTGGTGTCACCGAAACAGTCGCCAGAGGTGAATGGGGTGGAGAGAGAAACAGATGAGTTTGAATTTAAATTTTAGTGTGATAGGTGACTGGGTGGGTTATAAGTGAGGTGAGGTAAATAATTAATGTATATAATATTATAATTTAATATTTAATAAATTTATTTACCACCTGTTTTTTGAAATAAATAGACAAGTTTGATAATTTTGAAAAGTAATTCTTAAATGTGGATTTTATGTATTATTTCCTTAAAAAAAAAAAAGATATATATAATAAAAAAAGGGCTACGCCCAAAGTTGCCTGCACTGATCCCTCTTGGGCTTCGCGACCCTAAGTCCGTTTCTAGAAGCCATTTTTGCCTTATCAGCGTAAACTCAGCACATATGCTTTTGCTGAGATATGAAAATATGGGGGCATTCTGTATTGCTTTTGTTTGAGGAGCTGTAGTGGAGGAGAAAAAGAGAGTGGGAAGAGGAATTGATTATAGGGAAAAAAAAAATATTAATAGCGACTAGTGAGGATTTTGGTAGCGATGGAGGAGATGGGGGTGGAAATTGTGAAAATTTTAAAATTTAAATTCTATAAAAGCATCAATTCACGATATTAATATTAGAATTATGCTAGTGGTACATCAAAAGATGTACATAAGGGTATTCACTCCTCTCACATGGAGGGTGAGACCCACTTGAATAATATTTTTTTTATTCAAGTGGATCCCAAACTCATGTGAGGGGGTGGATACCCTTGTGTACAAGTGAAATTGTCCTTAATATTAGAAGTCTACTACATGTACACAATAGTATATATAACACCCTACACCCCCCTCACATTGAGGGGGCCCCACATATAATAAAATATTTGTGGGTCCTCCTTCATGTGAGGGGGGTGTAGGGTGTTATGTACACTATTATGTGTACAAGTAAATTTATTTTTAATATTAATATCAATAATCTACAGTAACAATTAGTGTAACTGGTATATTATTAAAAAAGGTTAGACTTATATTGCTTTTCTTCTTTTAAATTGATAGAGAAGGAAAATAATGGGAAATGTGATAAATTAGTTGTTGCTTTTCTTCTTTTAAATATGAGGTCAAGTGATTATTAAGAACTGAAAAGTGAATATACATTAACAATTATTTAAAGAACGGAGAAGTGAGTTTATAATATATATTAACAAATTTTAGTTATACTTAAGTAAAAATCTTTGAAATTGTGTAAGAAAGTATTTTTTAATTTTGTTAAACCCGTGTTTGACCACCATTCATTTGGGAAAATAAAGTTTTAAATAGTACATTTTAAGAGAATGTGTTAAAAAAGCAGAAAAAATTTGAATTTCGTGCAAAATATTTTATTGTGTAAATGTTTGGTTGAAAATGAATATGTAAAAAAAAAAAAAAAAATGAAAATAATGGTTGTTAAACGGGAGACAAGAAATCAAGTAGGTAGCCCAATTATCTAAAATTCACTACAAAAGGGCCTGGGCTGGAATTGTTTTCAACCAATTTTGAGAGACCATAGCCCAAAAGGAGTAAAGGACTAGTTTCTGCTTTTGCCATTAACCCTCCCCTAGGCTGAACTCATTGGACTGAGCGAGGGGATGGTTTTTATTAGAAAGAAAGCATGGTACCATACTGGCTTGGCAGGCTACTATCGATACTGCACTCCTACCAAGCCTTCTCTCTTTTCTCATGAAATAATATGGTTTAGAATTTTGAAATGAATGCTCATAACTTCAAAGGAAAGGGCATTAAGATTAATCAGAAGGGGAATATTTTGAGCCCCGCTCGAACCAGAAAAGCATATAATTTCGACTATGGTCTAATATTTAGAAAAAACCAACCCTGGAACACCATAGCATGTCGAGAATAAGGGGGGCCATACCGAATATAAGCGCTCCCTTAATTAGGGGTTGTGTCACTCTGCCTCCTTTTTTTTTTTTTTTCAACAAAATGCTGCTTTACTAATAATGTAACTTAATAATATTATTCTTGTTATGTTAATTATTATTATTGTTGTTGCTGTCATACACCTTCCCTTTTCTTCTTCTTTTTTAATTTTTCTTCATGAACTTTTAATTTCTAAATGCCCGTGCAACCTTTCGTTCTTAAAATTATTGCATTTAGACACTTGGCTAAGTGAGTCTTAAATGATTCTGTTCCTCAAACTATTGCTTTTAGACCTTAGCTAAGTCAGCCTAAAACGATTAACGATATTCGTATTCGAAATGGCCTACAACACTTTTGATTCAACATCCTCAAAGAATGTGCTACAACACTTTTGATTTAGGTTGCTGTCAAGCTGATAATACATTATGGTTTCTTTTTGTTTCTTGTTTTACTTTCTTTTAATTAAGATGAACGAAATGGGCAAATGGCCATCTTTTTTACTTTGAGGCAAAAAGTTAAGGGTTATACTATGGTCACCCCCCTCCTTGACAGAGGGGGTGATCGGACCCTCACAATAGGGGGGTGGGGCTTGTCAAGGAGGGGGGCAAAGTGACAAAACTCAAAAGTTAAATATTCCCATTACAAGTGTTGCAAAAAATAAAAATAAATAAATAAATAAATAATTGAAAAAGTTAAACTAATAAAAGATGTTATCATAGCAACTTTTGATCAAACATTAGTTAATTTGATCATTTCATGTCTTATATGTAATCTTACACCTATATTTGACGATATTGTCTGAATATTAATATTGATCATTTCATTTTCAAGTCTCATTTGATTCTCATTCTTTGTAAAATGAGAATAAAAAATATAGTCGTTATAACTCTACGCAAAAGATGGAAAGTTAAAAATGATGGCTGGATGTGATTGATAATGGTCATATTTTGCATTTTTAGGGAGAAAAAATGGGTACCAAATGGGCCTATATAAAGTTCATATTCTTTTATCGTTATTTGTGAACTAAACAATTTTTTACTTAATGATTAATCGATAAGATAAAAACCGTTAGTAAATGTTACTATTTATCAAAAGTATAATCTAATAAGTCTATTGAAATCCAACCACGTCTTCAAAACCATCACAAATTACCGTGAGCTAATACACAAGAAACGACGTTCATATCAAAAGTAAAAGAGCAATAAATAAAATAAGAAAAGTAACATTACCAAAGGAAAGCAAACATATGAAGAAATAATGGGAAATAACATGAGAGAGTATAAAATTAGGGCTTTAACCAATAAAGAGAAAATTTTTGAGAGTTTGACAAACTGCGCCACTACGTTTGTAACTATCATAGAAAACCCTCGTTAATAGTTAGCTAGTTATTTATGCAACGTCTCGCTAATTAGTAAGATGACCTCTTATATTCAAATGCATAGAAGAAGCGAAGTCGGGGCGACAATTTATTTTTATTTTTATTTTTTATGTCTACAAAAAATTTAAATGGGCTGCTACATGGGAGTTTGCAAATTGTAATTTATCTTTGACAATGATATGTTCTTCCATTGGTGGGCAAGGAGGCACCATCTTCACTTCTTCATGTAGAGGTGCCAATAGTAGGTGAAAACTAATTTCCTTTTATTAGGTTGCAATTTCATTAGGTAAAATTCAAGTGAGTTTCTTTTTTTAATTTCCAATTGGTCCAATTTTGATGAAAGATAATTTTATTTTATTTTTATTCTTTTTTCAGAACATTCCAGAGCGTGCTGAAGAATTTTTGTTTTTATGTTCTTTATTTCGTTTTCAGTTTGCCTTTAGTTTTGCCACCCAGAACTTTATTTCTTAGCAAGATAGAGACAAGACTTTTTAAAATTATCAAATCGATAATTGACAGATAAATTAAATTTGTGATTAAGCTATAATACCTCGTTTACAATGTTACTAGTTCCAATTATCTCTAATTCATGCTAGATATCGAGTATGTGATTTTAGAAAATAAAGAAAAGGAAATTCGTAAGGAGAAAAAAGCGACGGATTTAAGATAAAACTTGAATAAATAAATTTCCTCTTCGTGAACTATTTATGAAAATTGTGTACGTATTAAGCCTTTTGAAAATGAACCTAACATTCACGGGAGATCGTGCTAAAGTAGAAAATAAAATAAATAAATTTGCTCATTCTTTAATTATATAAAATTATTTTAAAAAAAAATATTCTTTCAAAGTATTGCCTTTTTTCTTTTTGTTTAAAATTGAGGCATTCTAGTCCTAATTTCAATACTCGATTATATGTCTAATCAAACTCCATGCACGTAAATTATCGTGAAATGAAAGCTTTTGAATTGTTAATCATTCATCATTAGTTATCACGTAATTGTTAACAAATTTGACGATTTTTGACGGTGTAAACATATCGATGGCCGAACCTAAAACAACAAAATATGTGGACAAAAAGCAACAAATAATTAACTTTACTAACAAATAATTAAATTTACTAATAATTGTATGAGAAAGTACAAGAAGATTCGTGGGGTAAGTTCAAACTGCCTTAGAAAAATTCTTCTAAAAGAAATGATTCCGAACACAAATAATCGCATGCAATTGGAGGGAAAATTACTCAAAGTATTTTCATTGATTTTTAACCAATTAATTAATGGAATTGTTGATACAGGCTTTTTACCACTCCACTAAGTTATATTTTGACTTCATACTATAGAGATGTAGAATTGGAATGGAAGTTATTAAGAAATGTAACAAATGCTCTCAGATGCCATTATTTGATCGTTTTATGAGCCACTCAACCATACTTTCAAGTTGTTGATTGGAATGGAATTTGATGTGTCAGGTTTGGTTGATTGTCGGAAGGACTATCTCATCCGATCAACTACTTATGTCGTAGCAAGCAGACTTTATTCGTAAATAAGGAGACAGAACGGATAGAGTGATCTCCCTCATGTAGGTGAGGATGGGCGAACTTCTCTTTTCCTCAAAAAAGTGCTACAAATTAGGTATCTCTAAAACACACGAGTTGGAGCAATTGAACTACAATTAAGCCAAACCCACAATTGAAAAAAAAAAACATCATAATCCAGTTGTCCTAGTGCCATTAGGTTCTTTTTGTCATTCTATTCTTGTCTTTGAATCTTTTGATTAAAATTATCCAACAAGTCACCAACTCCAACTATTGATCACCTTTTGACAAAATCACTTATAATTAAGACAAGTTTCCATATGCAAAATCGTCTTTTCTTTAACATAAACTATTTATTATCATCTATGACCACAAATAAATTATTTTAAAGTAAAATTTTGACAATGATGTTAGTTAAAGCATTGATAATCTTTTCCTCATTTCACATCTCATTTTCTTTACTACTCAAACAAAGGTTTGTAATTTTGTCTGTCTTGATATTGTCCACATTGAAGAGTTTGTTCAATTAAAAGTACTAAAAGCATCTCCAAAAGCATCTCTATTTTTAAAGATTATATTCTATCATTTGAAGAGCATTTATAAATTTAGAGAGTTAAAATTTTGAAGTACTCCAACAAGCTCTTATATTTAATACATAATTTTACTACTCTAAAAAAATATTTAAGTCTTGTTTGTTTCCAATACTTTGAAGAAGAAAATGAATTTTTTGATCGTTTTTTGCTAGCAGTGGGACTCAGCGTAAGAGACAAAGTCCACAATGTCAACTGAGGACTCCCCCAACGGTCCAAAAATGACTTTAAAATAGGGGGAAAATGGAAAACAAACAATCCCTTATTGTTTTTCTTTATTTTTATTTTAGCTAGTTTTTCTTTAGATTATTTTATTATTTTCCTACATTAAAAATTGAAACACTTTAAATGCATTTAATTATAGAGAGTGAGTTTGACTCTCCTCTCTAAATTTAAATGTTAATTTAAAGGGTTTCTTGAAACATAATTTTATTTGTTGACTCTTCAAAATAGAAAGTATCTTATATGTAAACAGTCACTTGAAGATGCTCTAAGTATATTTGATACCTGTTCATATGCTCTGATAATTGTATGTCATAAATTTTACACATGTAGCTAATTATGTGTAGTCATGCAAGTAGTTGAATGTAACGTGCATTTATTTCAATCAATGTGCTTTAAATTTTGTCTCCTCATTCTAGTCCACATGCAAAATCAACAAATTCATATTTCATGTTTAATTCAACTTAAAAGTGGATTAAAAATGTAAGTCATCAATAATTAATATAATCACACATTTTATAAGACTTTCAACTTTTCAATTACACGTTTCATTAAATTTTATCAAAATTTACTAAATTTTTTAATTTTTATCTAAATGAAATAGAGGCATATTAAATTTCTCTACGAATGACAAATTCTAATAATGTTTTTTTATTTGAATTTTAATTCTTGTTCACATGTGAAGTCAAAAGATTAATTTTTACCTACCCCCATTGAAGTTCTCCATTACTGCCCACCTGAACATACTCTGATTTAAATATTACTTTCGTTAAATTTTGACCAAATTAAATTTCTCCATTAGGGTACATATTTTTAAAATAAAAAAGTCAACATGGTCAGAATGGTATCTCACCAAATAAAAAGATGCAAAAATAAAAAACTAAAAATCTTTGAAAGTCATAAAACTATATACGAATCCAAATTTTCGAACTTTCTCAAATGTTTCTTAATTTTCATTTAACTCTAAAATGCTTATGAGTTATTATTAAAATTATCAAAATATTAACTTATCTGTCACTCTATCATTCGTCGTTTTAAAAGTTAACCAATTCAATGACATGACATGATATTGGTCGATGAAATTTCACATTTGAAATGATTATATTGTCACGAAAGTTTTTCAAATATTTCTCAATACGTATTAAGCTTTAAAAATGAACTTATGAAAATGTAGTGAATGCTGTATATATTTATAGTCAACAAGGTCAAAATGGTGTGTCACCTGAAAATAATTAAAGTGAAAAAAAAATGGAAAAACTAAATTAAATTACAAGGTTTTTTTTTTTTAAGGGGAAAGTTGTTAATAAACTTTGAATCCTTCCCAATATATATATAAAGTCAACAGGTCAAAATGGTGTGTCACCTAATTAAAATAATTAAATTGAAGGAAAAAAAAAAAGGAAAAACTAAATTAAATTACAATTTATTTATTTATTTATTTATTTATTATTATTTTTTTTTAAGGGGAAAGTTGCAAGTTATAAACTTTGAATCCTTCACAACTGTCATTACCTTTTAGAAAAAATCATTACATTGCAAATCTCTCCGAAAAACACACACACCCCCGGCATTGGAAAAGTCCCTCTTGATTATCAATCAGTAATCCCCCTTTCTTTTTCCCTCCATTCTTTCTTTCTTTCTTTCATTTTACATATTACCCAATTTGCAGTTGCATGCTAAAGGAAAAAAATCTGGGCTTTATTTTCCTGAAGTATTAAGATTGCACTTCAGCTGTTTGCATATCTTCTTAGCCAAATGCGAGTGGAAAATTTTGTAGCCAGATCTGAAGCCAAGGTTCAGTTTTTCTGATAAATGGTTGAGTAGAGACAGAAATGGTGGCTGAAACTTGGATATTAAAGATGGGAAATCAGATGAGTGGCAGTTTAAAGCATGCTTCGCTTCTTGAGAATTCAAAAAAGTCATCATCCAAGAAACAAGGTCAGCAAGAAAAACAAATTATTGGAATTCTTTCATTTGAAGTTGCTAATGTGATGTCCAAGATTATTCACTTGCATAAATCTTTGACTGACATTGAGATTGTTAAGCTTAAAAATGAGATCTTGAAGTCTGAGGGAATAAAAGCCCTTGTGACTAATGATGAGTCAATGCTTTTAGAGATAGCCCTTGTTGAAAAACTAGATGATTTGAATAGGGTTGCTAGTGTCGTGTCTAGGTTAGGGAAGATGCACAATTCCAGTACTGCAAGGATTTGAGCATGTGTATTTAGACCTTGTTTCTGGGTTGATTGAGGTGAAAGAGTTGGGATTCTTGGTGAAGGATATGGAAAGTATGATTAAGAAAATGGAGAGGTTTGTCAGTTCCACAGCTAGTTTGTATAGCGAAATTGAGGTCATGAATGAGCTAGAGGTGGCCACAAAGAAATTTCAGCAAAACCAGCATGAGGAGAGTAGGAAGGCTTTCGAACAGAAATTGTTGTGGCAGAAACAAGATGTGAGACATTTGAAGGATGTTTCTCTTTGGAACCGAACATATGATAAGGTTGTTGAGCTGCTGGCAAGGACTGTGTGCACAGTCTATGTGCGGATATGTATAATATTTGGGGATGCCATTTCGAAAAAGGACATTTTGAATGCTTCGGTTTCCAGGTTACAGGTTAATTTTGGTGGAAGTCTGCAACGATTGAAACAAGAATCTGAACATAAATCCAGTCAATTGGATTTAAACCGAGCAGTTCAAACAAATGCTAGTTCAACAAAGTCATTTTCAGCCAAGAGTAGTGGTTATGGTCATTCAGTTCCCAATGAGAAAGGGCAGTCAGAGGAGAGGACGGTAAATTTCAGGCCTCAGGTTGAGTTGCACAAAAGTGAAGGTGGCTTGTTTGGTCCTGAGGCTTTCAATTTTACATGTGGTATGGGGCCCGGGAGGATGTTTATGGAATGTTTAAGTTTGAGCAATTCGACTTTGAAAGTGGACGATGATGATTATGTTAATCATGATGATCGAAGCAGTCAAATTTCAGGATGCTGCAGTGTTTCAAGTGGTGTGAAGAGAGAACAACTCAATCTTTCTGGTTATTCAATTCGTTCCCTGAACAGCGATCCTTTCGGTGATAACCAGAGGTCGTGTAAGTCTGGTTTGATAAATGGCGTAAGGTTTGGACCTAAAAGTAGGTTGATGGCGTATGCTCCTCCTAGCACTGTTGGAGGCTCTGCTTTAGCCCTGCGTTATGCAAATGTTATAATTGTCATAGAGAAACTGCTACGTTACCCACATCTAGTTGGTGAAGAAGCTAGAGATGATTTATATCAGATGCTGCCAGCAAGCCTACGAAAGACTTTGAAGATCAAATTGAAGTCTTATGTAAAAGATCTGGCAATTTATGATGCGCCACTAGCCCATGATTGGAAGGAGAGGCTTAATGAAATGCTTAAGTTGCTAGCCCCACTAGCACATAACATGATCAGGTGGCAAAGCGAGCGTAATTTTGAGCAGCATCAAATTGTCACAAGAACAAATGTTCTTTTGATCCAGACATTATATTTTGCTGATCGCGAAAAGATGGAGGCAGCCATCTGTGAGATACTTGTTGGTTTAAATTATATATGTCATTATGAGAATCAACAAAATGCGCTCTTGGACTGTGCAAGTAGCTTTGATTTTGAGGATTGCATGGAGTGGCAATTGCAACTTGGCTCTTCAGTTCATCATCAATTTTAATGTTGACATTCATACACAACTATGGTGGTATTTTTTAGAACTTTCTTCACTTGTATTATAACATAGATGATAGTTCTATACATTGTGATTATGTCGGAGCTTTGGACACTGAATGTGTCAAATGGTATATTGTAAGATGAACATCGATATATGTATTTGATTGCAAGATGTTGACAAGCTGAAAAGCTACTTTTTAGTGAAGTAGGGTAAGACATACTTCTTAAAAAAGTAGCTAAAAAGCAACTTTAAAGCTAAGCGAAACATGCTTATCCATCTAACTTGGGTGGAAAACTTTCATATTCTATTGCCATGTTTTCTAGTGAGGAATGGTATTTGAATGACTTGGCTGTTTCTTGCTTTCCTAGATGTACTAATGATTGTGTGAGCAAGCCCCTGTTGACCCAGAAACTCAAATTAGAGGCTATCTCACTCATTGTCTGGTTATGGATGACATACTATATATTATATTTTCCTGAAACTAGAAGTGATATTAATATGCATTTATGCGACCCGCTTGTGCAATTAAGATTGGATATTCTAAGATATTTATGAATTGCATTATCCTAAATAATATTAATGTCTTTGAGTTAAGAATTATTCAAATAGAAGTTTTTTCACAATGCTTAGATATTGTGTTAGAGATGCCTCGTATTCTCTCTTGTCACTCACAAAGCACAACACGAGTGTTTTTTATGGTTTGTTAATCTGGAGTTTGGTACCCATCGTACTGCAAATAACTGCTTGAATTAATTTGTTAATTTTGGGATTTGGGATGTGCATCATACTGCACTGTGTCAGTGGTCAATCACAATCTTAAGCAATAGCTAACCTGGTATTTGGCACTTGAAGTGTTTAAACTTGTAAATACTCAATCACATTAATCTATTGCGTTTGCCTGAATTGTTACCGTTTGAAGATAGAATATGTTTTGTTATGCCATTCAAAGCAACATATCTGGAGCAATATTATCAAATCTTAGCAGGCTGCATGCTATACTATGAATTGGTAGTATTGACAAGATCCAAACAATTTTGCTTCCTGTTTCTTTATTCTGATTTTATATAGTCTTTTTTTGGTCTTCTTCAATGACTATTTGTTGTGGTGACTGTGGTTCATCCGACCTTTTCATCATGCAAATGGAATGTGAATTTCATGTACCTGATAGTACGTATCATCCATGTACTCCATTTATTTTCTTTATCAGCTTTGTTGGGTTTTTTTTCCCTCAGTTTGTGTGCTCGTGTGAAAAATACCATCAATCATGCACAAAAACAGTAAAGGACACAGAACCAATTGTTCACCCAGTTCAGCAAATTGCTTAATCTGGGGAGCTTAGAGACTAGCTCATTCACTATGTGCAAATCAACCCTCCAAGAGACAGCAATGACAAGAGACTACAATCAAATCTAAGATTTGATCCTCGATCCAACAAGGATCTCATAGATAACAAGTAAAATCAACAACATATCTAAGAACCCTACTGCCTAATACAAAAGGCACAACCCAGGCCAAACAAAACCGGCCAAACACTGTAGCATCACCAACTACACATAATTCTAGTAAAACCGTCGTGTACGATCTATTGTGAAGTCTCAAAGTAGAAGAAAGATCTTTGAAGAAGAAGAGGAGACAAATAGAGAATATCTCTCAGATGCGGAAGCCCTTTTTTCTTCAAAGTGAGAGAATGATCGTCCAAATGAGGCTCTCCAAGTACAAGTCAATTCTCTCCAACATTTTCTGCCATTGATCAAAATGGACGATGGAGATGAAGTTCAAAGAAGCACAACTCGTGTGAAGCTCCATCAGCCAATTGGGGGTTGCCACTTGGACCTTCCACATCTAATTGACAGAAATGCCCTTACTAAAGTGTCAGATTTTAGAAACACGTTTTTTACAATCTTCACCTTGGTTCTCAAATCACCTACTGTCTCTAGTATGCTACATTTGCACATGAACGGACTTGGCATTTCATCATTGCCCAAGGTACCTGCAAGAGAAATCAACCTGTATCAATATGAAGAATAGATAAACATAGTCTAAACTTATTAACAGGTAAAATTTTAGTGCCCATTTAAGATGTGTTTTCATCAGTGTGAATTTTCTTTAGGTTTACTTCACCAGTGGATATCTTTTCTCTTATGAAGTGATACTTCACCTCAATATGTTTGGACTTTTCATGGTACACAGGGTTCTTACTCAATAGTAAAGCACTTTGGCTATCAGTGAGAATTACAGGGACTTCTTGTAAGAAATTCAATTCAGCTAAGATCCTTTTCAACCATAGGCACTCTTTTCACTGATTCAGTGATAGCTATATATTCAGCCTCAGTGCTAGATAAAGTAACTATTGGTTGTAGCTGAGATTTCTAGGTTATACACTTTCCACTTGGTGTGAAAAAGAAAGCAGTAGTAGACTTCCTCTGATCTTTGTCACCAGCAAAATCAGAGTCTACATACCCCCACAAGAGTTAAATCTTCAGACCTCTTTTCAAATGTCAAACCAGTTGTTAATGTGCTAGCAATGTATCTTAATAACCATTTTAGGCCTGCCCAATGGGGCTTTCCTGGATTTGACGTAAACCTACTTAGAAAACTAATGGCATAGGCAAGATCAGGTCTTGTTATGATCATTGTGAACATGACAGACCCTATAGCGTTGGCATATGGAAAGTTTTTCATCTCTCTTATCTCATTTTCAGTTTTTGGTGATTGGGCAGTAGAGAGATTCATTTGAGCACCTAAGGGGACATTTACAGATTTGGCCTCTTTCATACCAAACTTGGTTATAACTTTATTTAGATAGGACTCCTATGAAATTGTCAACTTGTTTTCAAACCTATCTCTTTTTATAACCATCCCTAAGATTTTCTTGGCATTGTCTAAATCTTTCATATCAAACTCAGATTTTAAGAGGTTCTAAAGTCTTATTATTTCAGTCATAGTGGAACTAACTAGAAGCATATCATCAACATAAAGAAGAAGATATACTTCACTTCCAGTCTTAGCATTGTTAAAGTATAGACAATGATCATAATTGCTCATCTTGAAACCAATTTTTAGCACATAGGTGTCAAACTTAATATACCACTGCCTAGGGCTTTATTTGCATCCATACAAAGATTTTTGTAGTTTGCATACAAAATCTTGTTTTCCTTTCACCTCAAAGCCTTGAGGTTGACACATGTAAATATCCTCTTTTAATTTACCATGTAGGAATGCAGTTTTGACATTAGTTGTTCAAGTTCCCAATTGAATTGAACAACTAGAGCAAGAATCATTCTTACGGTTTTGTATTTTATAACAGTGGAGAATATTTCATTGTAATCCACTCCTTATCTTTAGGTAAAGCCTTTGGCTACTAGCTTGGCTCTATAACTTAAGGGATCAGTGGAGTTATTTCCTTCATTTAACTTGTAAATCCACTTACACTGAACAACTCTATGATCATTCAGGTTTTTCACCAACTTCCAAGTATTATTTCAGTCAGGGATTTCATTTCTTCCCTCATTGCAGCTTTGCAGTCAGAAGTATTGGGACAATTCATAGCTTCTTCAAAAGAAGAAGGTTCTGAATTCTCCAAGGCTTCACTAGAGGTTAATGCAAAGTCAGTCAAATTATTAATTTCATACCTAGGGTTAGGCCTCACTTGCCTCCTTTCCCTATCTCTCACAAGTTGGTAGTCTTGATATGACGCTATGTGTCAAGCTTTTGCATAGGTGGCAGACCTCGCGGCAGATGATGAACGGTGGTCACATGCTATAATGAATTGGATAAAAAATGAAAGTACTCTACTTATGAGTGCAAATTCGAATTTCATGTCCGTTTGCATCAGACTTTTCCAGTATCTAAAAACACATCGAGCGGGACGCGCTAGACCCAATATCGGTACGTAGAAAGGGCGCACCAAAGAAATTTCGGAGAGAAAACCCATTGGAGTCAACTTCAAAGAAGTTAAAGGTATGTTTAGCATTTGCCTATACTTTTGGTTGATTTGAAATAGATTTAGTCTAAATAATTTTGATGCATATACAGACCGGTTCGATGTCAACAATAGGGAAACGATCAAAATCGAGGCAGAGTAATATGCCTGATAGCACAATCAACATTCAGCCGGCTCAACAACAGTACTCCACGTCGTCACCATTCTCCCTTTCACAATATTCCATCAACACATCATTATTGAAAGGGTAATCAAGTTTCTTGTACTCTTAGTTTCTACTAGTTTTGGGTGTATAGCCTAATTTCATATTCTTCATGAATGCACCAAGTAAATGTAAAGTGATTTTTGGAGTAGTTTCTATCTTTTGATGGTTTTTTATGGCAATGATGCACGCGTGTGAATATTATCCACATCCACAACCTCTCAATCTTCATGCAGAAACACAATGACAGAATAATTGGTGCAGTGGCAGGATGTGTTGCAGTTTTTGTTGTTAAAACTTTTTGGATTGTATTTTGGAAACAATACCTGCCCCTGTTATTCCTATGCGTTTTGTTATCATGCTGTTTTTTGGTGATTGTGTAACGACTCGGACCTTGCACCCAAGCCGTTACCTTACATACTGTCCGCTTTGGATGGGCTTTGCACCCACTTGACCCCTCACGAATTTCTATCGCGTTTTTCAGAATTCGAACTCATAACCTCTCCCTTAAGAATGACTTAAGTGGAATCCTGTACCAATTGGGCAAGTCATTTTTAAGAGAGAGGTTATGAGTCCGAATCTTGAGGAACGCGATAGAAATTTGTGAGGAGTCAAGTGGGCGCAAGACCCATCCAAAATGGACTTACATAAGCTAATAACTTGGGCGCAAGGTTCGGGTCGTTACAAAAAAATGATGTCTGTAAGCTTATGAATTTGCTACAGATATGCTTAAGTAACATTAACTTTTGAGATTTTCCAAGATTTTATCACAGTCAATGTACTAGTCAGTGATGAAAATATATACTAAATTTTCAAAGTACCATGTAGAATGTGTCGTTAACATCCATTGAAGCATAACTGTTCAAAATACAAACTCAAGAGAATTCCAAAATACAAACATGGGCTCGAGTTAAAGTAGTCATACATGTACAAAAGTTTGCCAAATAACTAAGGTACTTTCAACAAAATATTCGATCAACATCTACTAATCAATAAGGCCGCTTTTCTTTTGCATTCACTACCACGCTTACTTTCTCCATTCGAATCGTCATGTCCATCGAAATCTTGAGCTCTTCTTCGTTAGTTAGCCGAAGCCGAGATTCAAACATGCAGGACAATTTATCAACTTTTTCATTCTTTGTAGGGTTAACTGCGGTAGCGCCAACACTACTAGATGCACTGCTTGATTTGTTTGTTACAACCTAACTCAAAAAACCACACTTGTTATTGTAGCAAACAAATAATTTTCCTTTATTGCACTCTCTTTCTCCATGATAAAACATTTCTCAAATTGACGTTTACATGACTGGCATGGGCGTTTCCTCGGGCAATCGTTAAAGAAGTGGGTCTTAGCTCTACAACTATGACAAATGCCGAAGTTCCTTCCAACCATTCTACACTACAAACAAAAAGAGATTGAAGCATAACTAACATATATTGAACAACATATATATCCATGTTCTGTGACGTTGCAAAATTCCACTAACATCCCTAACCACAGACATATTCTAAAATGAGTCCTAAAATGAATGTATACATTAATGGGAACATATTCAACGTTGTCAAAATGTTGTCTAAATTTTACTCAAATCATAGATTCATTAGCAAAACAATGATTGCATAAATGGCTAATTTTCTATTTATTTTTAAGCTGGTAAATCATTCTCCTTCAATTCTAGATTTCGTTAAACCTCAAAACTAATATTTTGCAATTACGATTGAAAATTTGATATAACTATTTTGCGAAATGGAAAAAAAAAAAACCACCCGCTGGCTACCTCCCACTGTACCTGAGCACAACAAACAAACAGTAGCAGAAACCTTGACAAGCTGTGTTGATTTTGCTGAACGCTAAAAGTGAAAAACATGGCGACAACTTCGAGAAATAAGGTCTTTTACGGATGAACGTTGTGCTTAGCTGGGTACCACAGTCGAGGAAAATAATTTAAAATACAGTAAACCAAACATATATCGTGGTGGCAATATAATTAGCCTTATTGTAAAGGGGTTATATAATATATTCGCACCACAATTTTTGTTTACTCCACCACATTTTAATTTACAATGAATATTCTTAAACTTTTATTATTTTTGCACTTATATTCTCAACTTTTTAATTTTTAATTTTTTTTATCATCAACCTTCTATTAATTTTCGCATCTTGTCTACAGAAACGATTTTTGTCCAAAATATATGTTATGAGGGCCAAAAAGACATAATTATCTCTTGTATTTTTAAATAATCGAAATAAATAAATAATAAAAAAGTTAAACAAAATATTTGTTTATCTTTTCAATGTACATTAGTAGAATATTTGGGTGAAAATTGATATTAGAGATAATATACGTTAATTAATTAAAGATTGAGAATGACAATCCGATGAAAAAAAAGTTGAGGACAAAAAAGCAAAAATGAGCAAATATTGAAAACCTTACTTGTAATTAAAATGTGGTGCAAATTTAAAAAAATTGATGTGTGAATATAATTACTCTATTGTAAATAAAACAGTATTTATAAATGACAGCTCTACCCCTATAACCCTAGATATTATTCCAATTTATCACTAATTCTTTTTTATAAATAAGGGGCTTTAGTTTTCAATAAAAATACAAAACTCTATTTACTTCTTTATTTTTCTTTATTTTATAATACATTATCAACGTGATTATCTCAAAATCAAATATTAGAAGGTAAAATTTTTCATAAGCATAATCATGTGTCCAAAATCAATTTGGTAACAAGATATATATACATATACGTGATAGATTTTTTCAAAATTGCACCGCTACAACTTTTAAATTTCTGCCACAATCATTAAATGTACCCAGCTCTTTCTAAATCATAGACCATTCATTAGATGTATATGAATTTGAGTCAATTTTCTAATTTGAATCAATCTGAGTCATCAACATCACTATTACTATATGAATTTTTCAATAATTTGGGGCAAAAACTATTTGTACTCTTTGCTTTATAACACATGTATAATTAGATGTATTAATTCATGCTCTAATTCATGTACCCTTTTCTTTAATGGTTGCGAAATATACGTTTATGATGATTATTAAATACTCTTTGTATCTTTAATCTGATTAAATATTTTTAAATGTTCATTTTAAATCTTAAATTGATAATTCATTATGTTCTTACTCCTGAAATATCATAACATTATAATTAATATTTCAAAAAAATATTAATCGTAGATCTGTCCATTACAAATAGTTTGTTGATACTCCTGAAGTAGCATAATATTATAATTAATATTTCAAAAGAATATTAATATATTGCTTTTGAAGAAGCAATAATAAATAAGTGTTCTAGAAGTAGCACATATTTCGAAAAATATATAATTAGTGTTTATCTCTGAAGGAAAATATATAACTCATGTCATACTAACATTGACTACTTGATTAATTATTATGTGATTATACAATGCTTAATCATGTTCTTCTAAATTAATTGTATTTTCTTTTGCTTTATTGTGCAATTACTCAAATGTCAAATATCACAAAAATTGGTTTGTTACACTTGAGTTTGAATTTATCAATTATGAATCCTTGATGCTGAGGTTTATCTTGTCTCAAAGGATCTAAGAGAGATAATAAAAGACGAAAAGTATAATCCCTTCAGGATCGTGCAAAAACAATTATCTTCATTCGTTACCATCTTCATGATGGATTGAAAAATCGAATACTTCACTATGAAGGATTCACAGGTTCTTTGAAAAAGATTGATCGAAAGATTGGACCACAAAAAAATTATAGTCATCCTCGAAGCCCATTATGAATGGATGCATCTTCACTTGCAAGATTTTAAAAATGTTAGTGAGTACAATTCTAAACTGTTCAGAATATGTTCAAAATTAATTTTATGTGAAGAAAAAGTCACTAATAAAGATATGTCGGAGAATTTTTTTTTCCACCTGTCATGTCTCGAATGTGCTCCTACAGCAGCAATATTGTGAGCGTAGTTTCAAAAAGTACTCAGAACTCATATAGTGTCTGCTTGTAGCTCAATAAAATAATGAAAGACTAATGAAAAGTTATGGATTACGTTCAACTAGTTCTGTACCTTTGCCTGAAGTAAATGATACTGTATTGCATGAAGAAAATACAATATTATGATAAGGACATGGACCTGGACATGAACATAGACGCGAGCTGAAAGAAACTATGAACAAAATAATCAACAAAATTACCAATAACAAGGCAACCATTTCAAAAAGTACAAAGCAAACGAAAGTGGCATATTTAAAAAGGAAAATTCTCATGCGTACAGAAAATGTATACAGATTGTTTACATAAATTTGAAATGGTTTCATCCAATCTGTTTGTCTGTTTTTTTTCCTCTTCCCATTTTCAATATTTCTCCTCCATTTCAATTTTCTGTATGATTTCTGTATAATTTCTTTGTACTTATAGCAGGATTTATTTAAAAAGTAGTACAAAAAAAGTTGCTTTAGATGTGGAATGAATGAACATTGGGCATGTACATGTCGTATGACAAAACATCTTGTGGATCTTTACCAAAAGTCAATTAAAGAAAAAGAAGAGGTGAAGACAAATTTTGTTTATTATGAAAGTTCGATTGATTTGATTCACTTGAATGTCTCAGATTTTTTTGCTGACCCAAATGACAATATTGATCAGATGATCAAACTTGATGTGATCGATAGTATTGATTAATTTATTTTTCAGTATCTTAGTAATTTATTTGATTTAGAAGTTAGTCTAAAGAATGTTTTTCTTGTTTCTTTAAAGTTTGAGACATTGCATTATTAAACTACTTTTAGTTGATTAAAGTATTTCTTAATTCCTTTTGATTATAAAATTAGGTTTTTAAAATATTTTTTTTGTCATAAATTCAGAATGAATTGTCAAGATACCTGCATAGTTGATAGTGCAACCACATACTATTTTTCAAGACAAAACTATTTTGTTGGACTTAACATTAGTAGAAAATAATGATAATACGATATCAAGTGTATCAAATATTATTGAAAGCTCTAGAATAACTATATTGACGATAGACTTTATGCTAGCAAATTTAGAAAAAAAAATTGCTTAATTTTAAAGATATTCGTTTCAATGAACATCATTGAGATGATGCAATAAAATGATATATTTGCATAACTTCTTTTTGTATCTGGCCAGAAATAGATAAAAGAAAAACATTTATCACGAACCCAAAGTTCATTAATCAAAAAAAAAAATATAGTTTGACATGACCAGTTAAACCATCACTGAATCAACAATGATGCAAAACAAGAAATTAAAAAATTTTAACTTCAATCCAATAATTTCATATTTAAAGCTTGTTTTCTTTATTGAGTTGATCATTAATTATCACTAGGTAAAGTTGAGACTAAATTCCTAAATTTTTTAAAATTTAAAAGGGTGATATATGGCATCTCGCCACCCTCTATGTTAACCATCTAGATATTATTTGTTTCTAATTGATTAGATACATCTATTAAATGATTGCATGATGTTTATATGAGCATAATTTTCAGATTATATACAATCAAAACGTGTCTTGTTAATGCTAGCGAGTCTAAATCTCAACATTTTAATGAGTGTTAGTTGGGTTGGCAATAAATGGTTTAACACTATTATTTATTAAGTGCCTCCAAATTAATTTATAAATCATTACTATTGAGAATAAAGTACTTCCTCTTTCTGTTTAGGGAATGCTATTACTTATCATACCAACACTCCATGTTATAATTAGCTTATAGTCATAGCCTAATACTTTCCATCAAATGATTTTTGAAAGTGCAATATATCTATAATTGCTCAACTGTGATGCACTGAGATAGATATTAAAGAATGTTGAGAATAGAAATTTAGTTTGAACTCTTATAAAATATCTTATGGAACGGGCGATATTTTATAATGCAATTGGTTGACTGTAAATTTGATTGAATTGTTTTCTTAGCATTAGGGGAAGAAATTAATATGCTAAAAATAATGTACAAATGTATTATTATTTATCTAAATTCTTGCAAAAGATAATTTGAACCTGAAGTTTGAAAAATAATTTACTTAGATACATTTATTGACAAAAGAGAATAACAATATCTCACATGCCAGTTTTAAATGTTCCAACTCGAATTGATTTCTAGAATGACACTTCATTAACGTTATATTTGATAAATTGATACCTGAAGCATGATAACATTCAGTTCCAAACCAAATTCTCTAAAAAAATGAAACAAATAAAGAAGATGGTCTCATTTAGGAAGCTTATATTCTTGGAGTTTATAACTAATTATAAAATCTTAGAAGATGTTTAAGTATTTGAAATAGTAAAAATAAATATCTTAATAAGTTATGTCATTATTAGAAAGAAAATGAAATCAAAAGAGAAAAAGAAAAAGTTGTTGACAACATTTTTGCACGTGATGTGTTGCTTCATACTATGAACATCAATGAATCAAAATAAATTTGTCTAAGCAAAGTAATGATTGGCTATTAAAAAGAAAGAAATCCTACTAAATTTTAATTTACTACAGGAATTGGACCTGCAGTCTAAAAGGTTGATAAAATCTTAAATGAAGATGATAGTGCTTGAAGGCTATGACAAGACAATATGAAACATATTTCAACAAAAGATAATACAACAATTTTGTATGAAAATAATGTAACTTATATTGCACAAGAAGGCTATATCAAAGGGAACGAGATTATATTTCTCCAAAATTATTCCATACACATGAGTTTAAGAAGAATGACGACATCAATATTCAACAAATTCGTTCAAGTGACAATGTGACTGATATATTCACAAAAGTACTAACAACATTTATATTCAAGAAATTGGTTCACAAGATTGAAATGCGTTAACTCAAAGATTTTTAGTGATCAATGTCAGGAAGAGTAGTTGTATATTTTTTGTTTCTTTCGCTTAGGTTTTATCCCATTTGATTTTCCAACAAAGTTTTGATGAGGTAACATTTATTTTTAATACTCTAAAATAACTGTGTTATTTTTCCTTCATTTGATATTTTTGTCTCATTAAATTTTTATCAAATAAGGTTTTAACGAAACAAATATTTTGCAATGTGTCATTCAAGAAGGAGTGTTGTAAATAAAGTAGTATTTGTGAATGACAACTATACCCCTACAGTCCTAAATTTTATTATTATTTTATCCTTAATTCTTCCTTATATCTATATGAGACTTTGATTCTCAAAAAAAAAAAAAAAACACAAATCTATTGATTTTTTATTCTTCTCCTTTTCTCTTTTTTTCATAACATGAATTAGATATTTTGTAAACCATAATGGTAACAAATTAAATTGTTAATTTGTGGGACCTCTGCTTAATTATATATGTCTACTTGTCATTCTTAATAGGGTAAATCTTGAACCACTTAAATTCTGTATCCCTGACTTGCAATAATGGCAAAGACATTTGCTAACTTGAAAATATTCATAATTAGAGTTTGAATAGTTGTTTTAAAACTATAATATTTAGTAACAAATTAAGTTGTTGAATGGGAATATCTGTAAGTGTGGTTATATTACAATTTGATATAAATCTAAGAAAAAAGAAAGAATAACATAAGAGAATTGAGAAATATTCGAAACTCTTGTGTATTATATTAAAAATAAAAACTCAATATTTATATGGTATAATTAGGATTGCACGGACACAAAATATACAAATAATATCTAACATACAACACTTCCCATACCCTTTTAGATAAAAATCCAATGAAAAAAATCAAATGAAGGAAAAAAAATATAGTAAATTAATTTGTTAAAGGTTTGGAGTATTAAAAAAAAATTCTATTTATTTAAACTTTGCTAGAAAAACTTAATAGGACAAAAATTTTAGTGAAGGAAAAAGAGTACAACCCAACCTGATAATGATCATCGAAGATCTTCGAGTTAACACATTTTTATTTCTTGAGCTAGTGTTTTGAATTTTGATGTTGGTAATGTTTTTGTGAATAAGTTAGTCCCATTATCACTTGAGTGAATTTATTGAACATCAATATCATTTTGAAGAAATATGCTTCATGTCTCATTTGAGTTGTGCAATACAAGTTGAAATGTTTTAATATAATATTGTTAAAACTATATTTTCTTAAAGCTTATTCGGATGATACTTAGGATACGAAAGGTCATATTCCTTTACCATAAACATTCTTGACAAACTTAATGGTTGCAACAATTTTATAATGATTTGAAGATATTTCTGTAAAAGTTTGCTTCACAGTTCTCTATGATATAAATATCCTTCATGTGTAAACACATATTTTGATTGTGATCTATCTTTATGTGAATCGAAGAGATAACCTTCATATCTCAATCTCATGCAAATATACCTCTTAAATAATGAAAAATATGTTCAACACCATTATTACAATGCTTTAAGTTTGTGTATAGCTATATCTTACAAGGAGATTTACTAAAAACAAGGATATATATGGTCAAGTACAATTTGTAGTATACATTAATGCTCTAATTGCACTATGATATGGTACTTTAGAACAAAGAATTACTTCCCCATCTTCAAGTGTGTGAAATTTGTTTTATTATTATATATGGTACTTTGTGAAGATTGTGTAAATAATATTTCTTAAAAAATGGAGGGGAAGTTTGAATCTGTTGAGGACGTGGTCTTATCTATTAAATTTTGGTTACAACAGGTTTCTCTTACTCTGACAAGTGCCAAATTGCTAACTAGTCAAGATGAGGGTATGCTTCGAATGCTGAAGGTACCTCAAGTACCAATCAGAACAAAGCAGATTCAGGTGGTCTCATGGAAAAAATCACATCATAATCGTGTGAAACTCAATGTAGATGGAAGTAGTCTTGGGAATCCTGGACAGATCGGCGGGGGAGGTGTGATTAGGAATGTAAGAGGTGGACTGGTTTCAGCTTTTAGTATTTATTTTGGTGAAGGGACCAACAATGAAGCTGAATTGAGAGCACTCATTGAAGGCTTAAAACTTTGTCGAGAATTGGGTGTAAACCATATTGACATCGAGAGTGATTCATCAGTGGTTGTTTCATGGATTTCATCTCTGAAATGCTCTATGTGGTATCTATGGGATTTCTGGGATGATCTTTTGAATCTATTACAGCAATTTGACTATCAAGTGACACATCAATGGAGAGAGGGAAACCAAGTGGCAGATTGTTTAGCTGGATTGGGAGCTAAAGGCCCTGTCGAAACGCTTTAATACTTGGACAGAATTGTCAAGGCTTGCTCGAGGATTACTTCGCCTAGATGTGATGGGGGTGGCGTATTGGAGGAAGTGAGATGGAGGTCGAGGTTAGGGTAGGGGCTTTTTTTGAGTTTCCATGTCTAGTTTCCTAGTGGTTCTGTAAGGGAAGTAGTACTTCCTTAAACCAAAAAAAAAAAACAAAAAAAAAAAAAAAAAGGGTTAAAAATTAATAGAAAAAAGGGTACATGATGTGGTACAACTTCACATGCTAAGACCTTTCCAAACAAAACAAAAAGGTCAAATGCTTAGAGAAGGTTCAAATTGAATTGTGGTTATTTGAAGCTTCAAATTTTGTTATTGTAGGCTATATTGGCTGCACGTTAAATCTTATGTTTTAGATTGTAAGAACCTATTAATTGTTACTTTTGTATGTTACCATAAAGTGGTAGATGATGCATTGGATCGAAATATATATATATATATATATTTCTTAAAAATGTTCATTCCTTTTTAAGACTTTTGAGGAGTGAATCATTTGCATTTGACACTTTTAATCCTCCAAGGACTTTCATGTATATGTCGCTATCATACAAATAAGCAGTTACTTCAAGGATTTTCACATATAATTCACATGTCAAGCCATTCAAACACATGCAATTTATTCAAACATGAATTAAAGTGTAACGAAATCCATCACAGGAAAATATTTTTCCTCATTTTTAAATCTTTTAGAGGTTTCGAAAATAAAAAATAAAAAATCATTCGAATCCTGTGGAGATTATATTTCGACTGTTTGAAATACATGTCTAAACACTTTATGCCAAAAAAAAATTGCCTAGATGGCTTCTTCTATTTGTTTTTGGCCAATAATTTTCTACATCACATTTTTTGATGGATTTTGTTTTAATATCCTCATTATCATTAATAATATTGAGTGCTAAAATATTTTTCAACAAATACTTCTATTCGATTTTAATTATTTGATATCGTAACATAATTTTATCAAGATCATATTATTTCAAAAAATTTATATACGCTAACCTATTCTCATGTTATTAGAATAGTTGTATCGTATGATCTCTTTATAATAGGACCTTCTTTATTATTTGCTCATTATTCCTTTCTTTTGAGATAATTTTGTCTTTAGAATCGATTTGTGTAACACACATCATACATGTGTTAGATTATTAACTTTCACAATTGTAGATTTTCTAACTCGAATAACAATGAAAATTGAAGCATTTATACCTTGTTACATGTAAACTGATAGTATTAAATATGATAAATGATTTGGTATTATTATTGAATATCTGGTTCACATTGCCTTGTGCTAGAATAAATGTAATGCACTTTATATAATTTGTTTTTCAGTAATTTGATTTCTCCCCTTATTGAGAACCTTTACGAAGTCCTCGAGAGGAAGAAACATCTCGATTTGACGTATAATGCAACTTGTTAGATATATTGCTGGAATAATCGTCTCATAAACAATGGCAGTTGGCAAATCACGTTGTAAAACAATACCCACAAATGGTTATTTTGTATAGAAGCGATTTAAGATCCAACGCATATTCCTAACATTCTTTGAAAAGAAATTTTAATAGGAGACTTAAAATAGTATTTTTGCTTAATGCATTCGAGTGGTGATGCATATAAATATCATGTCTCCAAATTAACATAAATAAGAAAATTAGTTCTCATTTGTAATGATTTAACTATCATCTCACAAACTTTAAGTTGCGAGTAGATAATAGACTTACTTCTAACTATGTAGTGGATACATCTTTTAAAATATCTAAATGGCCCACGTGGAGGTGAGTGAGTCCACGCATATTACCCACAAATAATTTCTAGAAAATGAAGGGAATTCAGCTCATCTTATTTAGTGAAGTAATGATCTAAAATTTATCTCACAAAAATTAGGTTACGAGTGATAATAGCTTCAATTGTGACTATCTAGTCGATGTACCTTTTAAAATACCTAAATGATCCATGTGGAGGGTGTGCGAGTCCACGCATATCTCCTGCAAATAATTTCTAAAAAATGAAGGGAATTCAGCCTATGTTCAACTATTGAAGGTCAAGCAAGTAATGGTTCTAATCTATAATTTATATATCCGAAATGAATGTCATACTCATAATATTATTTACCAGAGTAACACATGAATTTCATGATTACACTAGCCTAAATATTATTAGTTCTAACATTTTTCAAGTGAAAAGTGTAAGCAAAACATTAAAACTCTTATATGCTTACGGGGTTGAAATAACTATAACATGTAATAGAATGATTTTTATTAATGAATATAACCTGGCTCAAAAATGAAATAGGCACTTGTATTAATTTATTTATTTAATCAAATATAGAAAATAAAGTATATTGTTGCATAAATATATTTTTCTGCTTCTGGCAGTAACATAGGGCTTAAAAACAAGGGTTTTGCTGTGTACATAGCATTTTATATGGAGGGCGACATAATGCGAGTGGGGTGAGACCTATGCTACAATATCGTGGGCCCCACCTCACTCACATTATATCAACCTCTATGTAAAATACTATGTACACATAGTATTTCCCTAAAAACAATTACAAATTTGACGCGAATCCAAACTTCACGTGTTCAAACGTGTCTTGATGCGAACTTCGTAGCAACGGTGACTACGAAACCCACAACGAGATTGATGCGGAACCCAAGAAAGCCAATAAAATTCGGGTTGGACTTAAACCCAACAAAATGAACCAAAAACTCAATGATAACGATGATGCGGTGAACCCCTTGATTACATAATTGAAGAACTCTCGTACCAATGTTTGAACGCCACAAAGATTATTCATCTTTCATAAGTTCAATAAAATTGTTCATGGAAGAATAAAGTAGAAAGCAAAAGTTTTTCAATTTAATTCAATAGCAAAGTTGTTAATACAATGAGAATAAAAATCATATTTATACTAAAATAATAAATCCTAGGAAATCTGAAAAACACGAAATTCTAGAGTTCTAAAATATAGAAATTATCAAAAATAAGAAGGGTTAATTTTAGAAATGGTCACTGAAGTTCAAAATTTTCATGAACGGTCACTCAAGTTTCAGGCGCTTTCAGAAATGGTCACTAAATTTTAAAACTTTCACCAACGATCACTGAAATTTAGGTGATGTTTCACTAATGGTCACTAAAATTACAAAAAGTTTGAAGAACGGTCACTGAAGGGTCATGCAATATTTTAATTTTTTGGGCGACATTTTCGACCACTTTCGGCCATCAAAACCCGTCTAATTTTGATACAGTAGAAAAGCCCACAATCTCCTCTTCAATTACCACCCAAAATCTCCCCCAAACTCCAAACAATTCGACCGGAAAATCACCACAAAAGTCGTCCAAAAAATTGGAAAAATATGCCCAGATTTTTTCAATTTTTTGGGCAACTTTGCGGCGACTTCTTGGCAACTTTCGACCACCAAAATCGCTGAATTTTGATACCATTGAAAAGCCCAAAATGTCATCTTCAATTACCACGCAAAATCTCCCCCAAAATTCAAAAGATTCGACCGAAAAATCACTGCAAAGTCAGCATGAAAAATATGGGCAGATTTTCGGTCTTTTTGGGTGGCTGACTTTATGGTTATTTTCTGGTTGAACCTTTTGGAGTTTGGGGGATATTTTGGGTGTTAATTGAAGAGGACATTGTGGGCTTTCCAACGATATCAAAATTCGACAATTTTGGTGCTCGGAAGTTGCCGGGAAGTCGCCGCAAAGTTGCCCAAAAAATTGGAAAAATCTGGGCAGTTTTTTCCAATTTTTTGGGTGATTTTTCGGTCGAATCGTTTGGCGTTTGGGAGAGATTTTGGGTGGTAATTGAAGAGGAGATTGTGGGCTTTCTACGGTATCAAAATTCAACAGTTTTGGTGGTCGAAAGTGATCGAAAAAGTCGCCCAAAAAACTGAAAAAATGCATGACCCTTCAGTGACCGTTCCTCAAACTTTTTGTAACTTCAGTGACCGTTAGTAAAACATCCCCTAAATTTCAGTGACCGTTAGTGAAAGTCTTAAACTTTAGTGACCATTTCTGAAAGTGCCTGAAACTTGAGTGACCGTTCATGAAAGTTTTGAATTTCAGTGACCATTTTGTAATTTTCATGTAATTTCAGTGACCATTTCTGAAATTAACCCTAAATAAGAATTATAGTCAAACTAAACATCTCGCCAAAAAATAGGAAAATCGGACCAAAATTATAACCAAGCGATCGATTGGAAGAACCCATGGACGCCTTTTGAGTTTCGGTACGGGTTGAGCGACCGCTTGACAATTTACTCTAAGTGGTCGCTTAGTTGCTCCGACTGGCCTCTTTCTTCGGTTGTTTGTATCATGTTGATCCAATTGGTTCCCGACCTCGACCCCAACATGAAACTTGTTCTTTGGCTTGTCATCTTCAATCCCATGTATTCCATTTCTCGAGCATGCATTTGTATGACTTTGTGCGACGTCATTAACCACGTTATCGATCCTAAACACCTTCGAACGAGCCCTCAACTTCTTCTCAATGAACATTGCACTTTTGATCGCCCGGGGCCTAGCCTGGCTCATATCATCCCCTCTCTCTTTAAAAGAATTCGTCCTCTAATCCGTATCTTCAATGCTCATATTATAACCCTTGCTCCCAATCAACTCAAGTACATGGAATGACCCATCTCCTCTAGGATGCAGTTTGGACCTCTTCTGAATTTTTTCTCGCCTCTATAGTATGAACACCCAATAACCAGCACATAGATCAAAGTGTGCTCGTCCTAATGGCTTCCTTCTGCAAGTTTGTGATGTTCTCATTAGCATGTCACTGTTCTTTCTTCATGTCTTATGCTGTCTCAATGATTGTAACAATGTCAATGCAAATGATCCCTTGTTTCCCTTCTGTTTAACCTTGTTGCTTAAACCACTGCATATAAATTTCTTTGGATTCTTGATGGTTTCTAGCGTAGCCCGAATTATATCATGTCTAAACTTGAATTAATAATGTCAACTTGAACACAACTAAAATATCTCATAATTCAAGGACCAAATATATGAACTAAAACACAGAAGACCAAAACCAATCAATTACAAACTTAAAACAAAACCGATAAATTACAGCTTGAATTCAATATCACACCGTCCACCTACTTCAAGTGGAAATGCATTGGCATCTCAAACCCATGCTTGTTCATTACTACTAATAATCATTTACAAAGCAGCCGCCATTATTTAAACGTGTCTGCAATGTAGAAGGTATATTTTATCAAAGCAGCTTTATTTTAATTATTCCTTTCTTTTTCCCCTCAAACTAACTGCCCAAGTTTAATATATTAGGCAATCTGCGAAAAAAAGGAAAAGATAATTCTATGGGATCCACATGTTGGTTTTTACCCATAAAAGTTAAAACAACAAAGTCGGGCTATCATAATTTTGCACTAGTCAATCGATGCACATGTCCATTACCATAAGTCACATCGGATTATTGCTTTCCCGATTTTTCCTTTTTCTATAGTTTTTTTCTTACGTTGAGAGGCGACGTGGAAGAAATTGCAGACATTTGAAACCAGCCATTGATATTCTAAGGAAACAATATGGTATTGGTACCAGAAAAATGAAATTAATTGAGTTTCTTTCTTCCAAAAAAAACAATGAGTTCAAATTTTTTTTTAACAATATGATTTTTCAAGAACTACAATCACAATAGTGTTCTAAAATATTGTTGTACGTTTTTAAGTGTAACAACATAATATTTATCTAAAATATTGATATGTAATACTTTATGCTTCTTTAGAAATGATAATGGAGTATTCTTATAATATTTAAGTTTAAATAAAAATGAGTTTGTCTAATAACAACAACATAATGTTCTTCAAGAATATTTATGTATAAAATTCATGACTCTTCCTTTGCAACATTGTAATATTCTTATATAAAATTATGTTTTTTCAAGAATAATACCATAATGTATTTCTAGATTATTACACATAGTCAATTGAAGCTTCCTCAGAAGCAATGACACAATAATTTTCTAGAACTTTATAAGTTATAAAAAGCAATTTTTTTAAACTACAAAATGGGTATAGTAATAAAGCCATAACCACATAAAATAATATATAGGGCAACTTACAAAATACTCTTAAAATTATGGTTGCTTTGAAAAGGCATATGAAAAAAATTTTGTAAGTAAAAAATACTGTGTAAAATTAAAAAGTGACATAAGATCACTTTTTTTTTTCTTTTTTTTTTTAAAGTAACACAATTTCATTTTTAAAAGTTTAGTATCAATTTTTTTATTAAAAAAATTACATGCAATGTCAATTTTATTAAAAATTGATGTTTGTCACTAAAAAAGTGAGAAAAATTTCAAGAATGTGACTGAAAAAAGTGACACACTAAAAACAAAGTGACAAAAATTCAAAAAAGTTACATAGATTCAAAAAAAAAAATGTCAAACATTCAAAAAGTGAAGAAATTAAAAAAAAAGTGACAAAAGTTAAAAAAAAGTGACAGAAACTCAAAAAAAAAAAAAAAAAAAAAAAAATGACAAACACTCAAAAAAGTAACAGAACACTAAAAAATGTGTCACTTATTTATTAAAAAGAGACACGAAGTCTACCCACTTGAGAAAATGGTTAAGTATTAACCAGACTAAAATAACTCCAATTAAACACCTTAAAAAAAACAAAAACAAAACAATTCAGTTAACTTTATCTCTACATCATGTTTTCATTTCAAATGTTACTAAAGAATGATGCATCGCTCCATTTTGAATAGTGATTAAAGCAGTAGGGCAGCAGCATTAGTAATCATGCAAGTGAGATAATTTAATTTATCTAAGCAGCCTTAGATTAGGAAAACTTTTAACAATAAAGATTAAAGATACAGAAACTCAGAAGCTTTTTCTAAAAAAAGTTGAGAATTTTACATGTTCTACGACACTATAAAGAAAAATGACATCCCGTCCCATCAAGAAAACGATTGGTATGCCACCCTTTAAACTGAAGCTCCAAAAGAAAGGGAGAAAACACGCTATTCATCCTCTCATACACATCCTGCAAGGATTCAGGCACATTTTGTGAAATGACTCAGTGGCATACTTTATAGGGAAAAAGTTACCCAAATAAAAAGATAATGCAAATAATTGGAGAGTATAATCAATTATTATAGTAATATGTTGCTAAAAAAATATATTGACAAAAAGGTAATCATGAACCGAGTACCCACAGTCAATTCCAGACCATAATGTATGGTATTGCTGTAAATACCTAAACTCTACCTAAAAACTAATCAGGAAACCCCAATAATCCACATCTGGCACAAGGTTTGGCACCAAGAGACGATGTCCCATTGCAATCCCTTTTTTGCTTGACGGAGAGGCCTTTCACACAAAAAGTCATACATAAAAGGCAGCATAAAGAAACATGTGATATTATATAAATCATAGATTTATATTCAAGAAACCTGTCTGAGAACGCAATATGTGTCATCTGGTTTTAATTCAATTCGTATTTTCAAACTCAAAAAGAAAAAGAAAAAAAAGTTATAGAACTTGTTTTGAACTTTTTAATCTGTTTAGAAAAAAATACGCATCAAGAATGAATAAAACATGAAAAGATTTATCTATCTACGAACTTCAATGTCAAATAATTTTCTTCAATAAATGTGAAGTGAACAAACCTGATGAGACCAACAAGATGAGTATTTATTTATTTATTTTTCCACTGATCTCTTCATCAATAAAATTCAAAGGCACAATCACCAAAGTTTCTGATTTCGTGGGTTTTGATTTGAGGCTTTCTAGGATTCTGGGGTTCGATGGTTGAAGTAGCTTGTGGGTGAGAGTTTCTCAGCAAGAATTTTGGAGTTCTCTACGAGTTGGACGATTCTGAGATGATTTGGGGTGTTTTGAACGTATTATTTACGGTTTAAAAGATTTTAATTAGTTGTAAGCTTATTATTCTAAATTATTACTTTTTGTGGGTAATGGGCCTAATTTCCTCGTTTTAACTCATAACTTGAGACCGAACCCAATCTCAAATTTATTTTTTTAACACAATCCAATTGAACTTAAATATCAACCCAAATCGATTGGATCGGGTTATTTTGTTAGTGTTAGATTATTGTAATTGACTATTCTGTGAACAAATGACCAACTTGAACATTTTAGAAGTTTAGGGACTTAATTGTAAAGTTTCATAACTGGTTGTATAGCTTAGGGTTCGGGGTCCAAATTTGGAATACGAAGGTTTCTCGCCGCATTTTCGCTAGATGCTCGCTGGAGTTTCGCTCGAGCAGATGAAACAGGAATATCCTCGCTCGACCTTCGCCCCATTGTCGCTCGAGCGACCATGTTATATGATCGACTTAATTCTCGACCCGTGAGATTTTTGTCAGGTCTTATTTCCATAATTGTCCAACATATAAATAGAGGCACTGCATTCTCGAAAACCTAAGGATTGAATCCTATTCATTCAAGAGAACAACATAATTCTCTCAAGAGCAAAACATACTACAAGATTCAATCCTTCGTCTTTTATTGTGCCTCTCATTGTGAAAATATCAAAACCTTCAATACTTGGAGATATTCTTCATTTGAATTCGTCAGGAGATTGTGTCATCGATTTGACTGACTGCAAAGATCAAGGAAGAAACGAAGAACGAGGAGTTCTTGGAGGATTTACAGGAGATAAACTGCAAGAAGAGCTAAGATTGAAGTTCGTGTGCTTAATCCAAGAGAGCTGCTTCAAAACTTCAGATCAGAAAGTTTGTGTCGCCAACTTTGCTAGTGGTCTGTAAGTTTATTTAACAGTTTATAGTGGATCTTTGACTGGTAAAGTGCCCGGAGTTTTTCCCACTTGGGTTTCTCCGTAAACACACCTTGTGTTAATTACTGCTTTGACAAACTGTGGTAATTTAATATAGGATTAACTGACTTGATTGTTTAATCACCTAGATATAATTAACTCGTGACTTGTTGCTTGTTAATTAAAGGTTTAATTCCACGTTTACACCTAATCACCTCCCCTCTAAGTGTAGTTGGGTCGAATCTCTGATTTTTCAACTTTGATTGAGCGGTTTGGGAAAGTGTATCCAATTTACTACACCACACACACACACACACACACACACACATATATATATATATATATATATATATATATGTATATGTATATGTATATGTATGTACAAAAGGTTGACATATTTGGTTATTGTCACATTCACATCTCCAATTTTTTTTTATTTTTTTTTTTTTATTCGCATTCTTAGTCTCCATTAATTAGCAATTTGATCCCTCATTAAGATTTTTGTCTAAATATTATATTATCTTGCCTCACAATGAAGGGCAATATTCTGCCCACTTTTGATTTTTTTTTTCCTTATTCAAAAATATTAAGAGCAAATAAGTCTTATATGTCTTTCTAAAGAAGTTTTTCGACAAAAATCGTAATCAAAGGCAATATATGATAATTAAAGGAGGTTGAAGTTAATTAGACGATGAAAAAAACTTGTCGATATAAGTGAGATAATGAGTGAAGATTGAGGACATTTAATACTCTAATTAAAAAAAATGGTGGAACAAAAGAAAAATGTGGTGGCAATCCTATCTATAATATGTTAAAGTTGCATTACATGAGAATGATTTTTTGAATGATTGTATTCCAAATAAGTGATTGAATGATCAACAGCATGTTTGGGAAGTGTTTATAAACGGTTTAAATTAAAAATATATATACAACTGAGAGATAAATAAGTGAATAACGTAGGTTTCTCAAAATATATGAATAAAAAATGATTTGAGTGTTTATAAATAGTTTATAAATATGAGCCAAACATAGGCTATGAGTTCTTGAGTGACTGTGAACACACCATTTGGCTCACATAGTTTTTAGATCAAGGAGTGAGTTATATGAGCTATTTGGATTGGGGTTTACGGTAATGTTTCTATTTAATAATTGTTAATTTATGCAAATAAATGTGTGGGGGGTTCGAGTGTTAAGATTGGTGTGAATATTGTGATATCTGTAAAATTAATAACAGACCATTTTAATTTATATCAAACAGACCATTAGACTATTTTAATATCTGTAAAATTAATAACAGATATATTATATGTTAATTGAAGCCTTTTACAGAACTCTTCAATTCTATAAAATGTACCAAGTGCTTGATGTATACAATGCATCAAGTCCTATAGCGTATACTAGTCATAGTTAAATTTGCATTACACGTTATTTTGAAAATATTTTATAGTTGCTATAAAAACAATATTTATAGGTGTGCGAATATAAAAAATAATTAATACAAATTGTTTATGTGGAATGTACTTTTGATTTAAATGAAATAAAAATCAGTTTATGAAAACAATTTATATAGTTGAAGAAATCATTTAGAATAGTCTATCGATTTACCCTTTTGTCTGAACTGAACATTCAAAAAATATCATCATTTCTTCATATTCGCTTAATATGCATTGCATATATCAATTGAAATTATCATAACACTCGAATCCCCCACATCAATCCAACATCTAAAAATAATACTTTTACAGCATTTATAAAAGATCTAAAACAAAGTGTAATACACATTTTACACTGACTAGTATTTATAAATAAAGCACTACAACATGATGTCCAATCATGTAAAATATTTTGGTATGAAAATTATGAACATATAAAAATGAATTTCGCACGTAATGAGACATGGTAAAACCACTAAAATTTAAATGAATTAGAATATTTTAAGCTAAGCTCAAAAAAGATAACTGAAGATAAGTTTTTAAAATAATATTTTTATATGTTAAAGTCAAAAGTAAGTAAGTTGCTTAATTATTGACTATGAGATACATAAGAGTGTTGCACACAAAAGAAATAACTTTTTTTTTTTTTTTAGGCTATTCACTTATTATAGAAACAAAAAGCTAAGCCTGTATTTGGTTCATGTTTATAAACATTCATATCACTTTTTATTTACATATTTCGAAGTATTCAAAAGTACCATCCACTTATCCACTATTCATTTAAATTTATAAATTAAATAGTTTATAAACACTTTTCCAACATAACTTTACCTTTTTTAAGATTCGCCAATTTGTTTTCCAAATGCATATATATTATCTTTCATTGACTAGCTTTTGAGAATACATATAGTTCAACATACATTATACACATATTTATTTTGTACAAATGAAGGTGTAAATTGACTTGGATCTTATAATACTCTTTAGGATATGGGATAAGGTTATTGGACTGAACCATGGTAAAATTTTAATTTTCTAAAATTAACTTGACGCTTAAATTGCATGACAATTTCATACTAAACACCCTTTATGTGCCCATTTCCATTCATTGGAAAACTAAATCCTCCAACTATATATATATATATATATATATATATATATATATATACACACACACACAAAATTAAAAAAAAAAAAAAAAAATATATATATATATATATATATAGCCCCTCATGGGGTAGTCGAGTTGGTGGAATAGGTGAGCGCGAAGGCCTTTGATCACGAATTTGATTCTCCTTACCAATATTTTCTCGGTGTTTGCCTAGTATAGTTAACTTGATTGGCGTAGTTTGCAGGCAATTGCCTCAACTCGAGAGTTTACCCATTGCATATTCGAAGGGTAGCACTTACGGGTTCTCTCGTCATAACATATATAATTTGAAGACACATTATGTGCTAGTTTGGGAAAGTACTTAAAAAACTAATTTTAACAAAAAATAGTACTTCTATGTTTAATTTGTGGTTCAAATTATTTATTAATTTTTTACTTTAGCTTTTTATATGAGCCGATTAATATAAGGTAAGAAATTAATATATGCGTTTAGGGGGCTTCCCTCCTTTAATTTGTCGGGACACGAGACAGCGACGTGCTCCCTACCTTCCCACTCGCACGTTACCCCACCACCATCAACCCTAATTTTGTGAACAGTGACTCCAAATAGGGAGAGATAATGAGTGCATTATAATATAAAGAAAACCCTCGGCTGCCCAAATCACTACATGAGCATATAAAAAAACATAGTAAAAGATGGCACATATGTTTCATTGCATAGTGTTTGTGTTTTAGGTACCAAATATTTTATTCTGCATACCATTAGTTTTTCAACTCTCTGCCTTTTTCTTTTCCCTATTTCTTCATTCTTGATTCTGTTTCAAAGGTTTTTTTTTCTTTCTTTTGTACTGTGTTTTAAATCCACTTAGATTGCTTGGTGGTTTGTTTAACCTATAAACATCTCACTGCATCTAATTCTCTTCTTCTTCTTTTTTTTCTTCTTCTCCTCCTTCTCCTTCACATCATCCTAATCAACTCCCTCCCTCCCTCCCTCCCTCATCGAGCTGGTACCATATTAATTTGATTTTAGTCTGTTAAAGAAGTTTACAGATCTAGGAAGAAATTAAGGATCTTCTTTCTTGATTAGGCTTAAGTAATTTTGCGTGTGTGATTTTTGTTGTCCTTTCACAGGAAAAAAGACTAGGGTTTGAATTTTGTTTGCATACACAAATTCAATCAAGAGAGTTTAAAGAAAGCAAAGATCAATCACCAGCTTTTGATCTTTCATTTCTTTCAGCTGACCCAATGAAATCTGCAAGTATGGCTAATAATAATCGGTGGTGGACCGGCGGCTTGCCAGTGGTTGAACCGGCTCTGATGAACAAACACGAAAGGCAATTTCCGATCAATGAAAACAGTGATGGAAGCAATGAATCTGATGATAAAGATGCTGTAGATGAGCCTAAAGAGGGTGCTGTTGAGGTTGGCACACGTAGACAGCGAGGCCGGCCGGCGGGATCCAAGAACAAGCCAAAACCACCAATTTTCGTCACCAAGGACAGCCCTAACGCCTTGTGTAGCCACGTCATGGAGGTGGCTGGTGGCGCAGATGTGGCTGAGAGCATAGCCCAGTTCGCCAGGAGGCGTCAAAGAGGGGTATGTGTATTGAGTGGTAGTGGATCAGTGACTAGTGTCACCATAAGACAGCCTGCTGCACCTGGCGCCGCTGTGGCACTACATGGAAGGTTTGAAATTCTGTCATTAACCGGAGCTTTCCTCCCTGGCCCCGCCCCTCCCGGCGCCACCGGCCTGACGGTGTACCTAGCCGGTGGTCCAGGACAGGTGGTGGGGGGAAGTGTAGTAGGACCCCTAGTGGCAGCAGGGCCAGTTATGGTTGTCGCTGCCACTTTTTCTAATGCAACTTATGAAAGATTGCCACTTGAAGATGATGAAGATAGAGGCGTCTCTGCCCCGCCAGCTCCCGTGGCCAGAGAAACAGAAACTTCTCCTCCAGGAATCGGAACAAGCGGAGGACCACAACAACATGGGATTCCTGATCCTTCAGCACTTCCAATTTACAATTTTACGCCGAATTTATTAGCAAATGGTGGACAGTTGAATCATGAAGCATATGCTTGGGCACATCCTCGACCTCCTTATTGACAGGAACAGAAAATAAGTAGGTAACTGCAATAATAATCAATTATGTGTTTGTGTTGTGTTACATGGAAATTTAGGTACATGTTAGAGATTTTGGGATGTTGATTCGGCTTCAAGATTACAGACCTAAAATCTTTATCTCGTACTAATGTCGTCTGAAAAAAATGTTGGGATGTTTTAGCTAGATAGAGCATTGTTCTCTATATATATAAAATATTAAAACTTAATTTTCCTTCTAACTTGTTTGGAATAAAAATATGTTTTTTCTGCAATAAATTTCTGGTTAATCAACTGTGTTTGCAATAAAAATATGGTTTCTTTATTTGCTTTTCTCTGTTTAATCCCATATAAAATTAGAATTTTAAATATCAGGTTTTATATATGAATCTCACATTTAATAAATATTTTTATGTTCTGTGTTTGCTTACTAATATTTATTGTAACAAGAACACCTTGATTGATGACTATTAGGTAGAGCAGCTTTAGCTCTATAATCTTAACGTCGTATGCGATGTAAATCATAAGGTTTTTTTAGTAAATACTTTGGACTAGATTTTTCGAGTTATAGGGAGTATTTTTAATTACTTCCTCATTTCCAACAATAATTTAAAGGAATTTAAAAAAATATATATTTATTTCAAGACATGATGTATTTTAATTCTTTTTCTTCTTTAAGATATGTTTGGATAGGTTTAATTATTTTTTATTTAACGAAAAAGAAAAATGTTCGATACTCGTGTATCTTATAAAGCATAATAAATAGTTCATTAAAAATAAAAAGGAATGTAATGTAGACTTAAAGCAAGATCCCCAACATACGAATACAAAACCAAGAAAAATGGAGTATTTATATTTTTAAAAATGATATTGGTATTGGAAAGTTTACTAAAAATGCAAGGAACATTAGAAAAATTTTATTAGACCTTGATAATGTAAAATAATATATAGTGAGGCCGTATATGAAAGAAGTTAATTTACTATAGCCTCCTACTAGTTTATATAGAAAATAAATGATTGAAGATTTAAAATTGTAGACTTGTTTTATAATATCCAATAAATTAAAAAATTAAATTAGCCCTTGCTTGAGCCCATTTTTCAAAACTTTTTTCAACCACACATTCTCCAGTAAATATTTTTATACGCAAATCAAATTTTTTCTTATTTTTTAATATACATTCTACAAAAAATCACTATTTCTAAATACATTTTGCCTCAAATTAGCCGCTCGACAAAGTTGACTTCTCCAATACGTTAGGAGCATGTACTATATACATAGATGAACAATAATAGAAGCCCATGTCACGTATCATTTCGATGAATTTAAGGGCATGTTTGTTTCAAATTAAAATCTGATTTTAATCTAAGTCAAAGTCAAACAATCAATATCAACCACATTTTTTTTGGGTCCAACCATTTTTTAATCACATATTTCAAAAAATTCTATCACAATCTACTAAAAATCTGATTTTAATTCCCACCTAACACCCTCTAAGTTTGAACAATAGTAACATTATTGTAAGATTTCAAAACATTCATAATGGTTTATTAAAAATTTAGAAAATGTTAAAAACATCGACTCCTTAACCAATTATTACATATGTAATTAATAGCCACGACAAGCGGTCGACGTATTTTGATGTTCGAACAGTTATTAGACGGGGATCTTGTCAAGATTCCTTCTGAGAAAATGATTTTTTTTTTCGTGATAACAAGTCCAATTTCTGTTACGAGATAAATTATCCTAGAGGGTTTTTGATGGAGATTAAAATCAAATTTTTAGTAGATTGTGATAAAAAAATTTAAAATTTGTGGTTAACAAGTTGTGGGACCCAAGAAAAATCTGATTGATATTAAAATCAGATTTTAATCGGAAACAAACAGACCCCTTATCAGTTTTACACGTTGACTAAGTTTATCAGTGGGAGGGTTTAAAGATTTAACTTTTTAACTTAATTTCTTGGAAAACATCAAACTTTTCTTGCCCTACATAATATATACACTATAGTCTTGTATAACCATCGTCTAGGGATATCATTTAGTGAAAAAGGATAGTAGAATATTTACCACTTTTTGGACTCTTGTCACATTCATTTACTCACTTAGACGCGGAATGAAAATAATTCAACATACATTTTTCACGAATATTTGTCAGTATAAACGCGTTGAAAAGATTGATTACACATACCTCACAATTTTATACAGGTTTACTAGTTATTGTTGGGTATACGACCAAAGTTCCACATCGAATAAAAATGGGGAGGATCATGAGTTTATAAGTGTGGAAATATATCTCCATTGGTATGAGGCCTTTTGGGGTAAAGCCCAAAAGCAAATCCATGAGAGTCCAGGCCCAAAGTGGACAATATCATACCAGTGTGGAGATATGTGTGGGTCCATACTTATAACAAGTTGGGATATGTGGTGTTACATATTCCTAACAGTGGTATCAGAGCCAATCCCCAAAAAATTGGCCATGTGGATGAATCCTTGGAATGCCGAACGAAAGTGGTGCCTCGGTTAGCTCGCGATGGGATCCGTTAATGAGCTCTATGGACAGGCGGTGTGCTCCTGATGTTTCACGTAAGGCGTGCGTCCAAACGCGGTGAAGAGGAGTTGATCTGGATAGAGCAAGCTCTTGGTGAGGAAGATGGACGGATAGATGATCGTTTGAGGGGAGGCTCGGTGGTCCTTTGTTCGAGGGGAGGATTGTTGGGTATACGACCAAAGTCCCACATCGGATAAAAATGGGGAGGATCATGAGTTTATAAGTGTGGAAATATATCTCCATTGATATGAGGCCTTTTGGGGTAAAGCCCAAAAACAAATTCATGAGGGTCCGGGCCCAAAGTGGACAATATCATACCAGTGTGGAGATATGTGTGGGTCCATACTTATAACAAGTTGGGATATGTGGTGTTACATATTCCTAACAGTTATAATTCATTGACGTGACTTCATGTCCAATATATAGAAGCGCGACAAAAATAATTAGTTGACATGTAAATTTTATCAATTATGCTACATAAATACTGCTCCTTAGTCACATCGACAAAAATCTCAAAGCTCTTATTCTTATTCATACCCAACAAATTATGTTCATTAATTATATGAATTCGAAGTGATGAGAGTAGTGTTCCAAAGCTTCTATAATCAGATGAATTATTCATTTAATTGGACTTGTTTGTTTTCCAACATGAATCCAATTTATATCAATATTTTGCTAGAAACTATTATACATGTAGAAAGTTGTTTTCTTTATGGACTGAATAGCAATTTTGGAAGTTTTATTCCAATTTAGGATCGATTATCATGTCTGTTATCATTAACTTTTTCAAGTGTATATAATGTATTTTTTATCGCATAAAAAAAATATAAAATCAATTTTTTAAAGTGATTTATACGATGTTTTCACGACAACAAAAACAACATTTTGCAACATTTTTTACTGAAGACCTTTTGCAACGTTTTTCTGTGTATTGCAAATCTCAATGTTGTCGTAGAGTGGGTCACTTTCGACAACGTTACAATAGACCCTTTTAGCAACATTTAATTCATAAATGTTGCCTTTAAAGTGTCCCAAAATGGAATTTTTATTGTAGTGTTTGTATCGTACGAGAACAAAGGATATAGATACATTGATCTCCCGAACATGATAGATCAATAGGTCAGTCTTTTCATTTTATGTATTTTTCTTTACAAAATGGCTTAGAATAAATAAAGTTATTAATAATATATCCTTCGTATGAGCCTATTATACATATTGATTATAGATTCGCCAACTTTTAGGATAGTTAATACTCGAGAGTGTCAATACTAAGCTATTTACTATTAATTCAAATTTTTTTTGTCTGAATTTTTGTAACTCTTTCTTAATCAAACTTAATAAAATAGCATGTAAAGATATTTGAAGCATACTTTATTTTAGTATATTATTGTCAATAAATATATTAAATTAGACTAGAAATTTGTAGAGATACAATCTCATTTCATATAAAAATGTGTGAATTAATACCCTCGGATTAAATAATATTTTACAATTAAAGATTAAATAATTTAATAGGATGTTCTCTGAACACGGAAAGGATATGGCAAAGTTGGAGTAACATGGAGGACCCACTTCACATGAATTCACATTAATTTATCTTAAGAATTTAATATTGGTTAATTAGCAACTTGGTTGAAGCATTCCAATGCTAAAAGTCCAATATGACGGGCCCTATTAGATTCAATAATTACTAATTCCTATTAAATTAACCATGGTTTAAGACTAATAAAACAAATTGATTAGCCCTTTTGTTCCTATTTGCCGTTCCAAGTGTTACCACACTACCACTTGCATAATATATGCAGCCCTACCCAAAAGATATACATGATACTGTCAACGACGTAATTGAAATAAATAAATTATCTTTTCATAGTTTAAACTTTTAATAGTTATTTTTCAAAGCCACAAGTTCAAATATCTGTGTCACCGGCCATGTGTTTGCTCTCCAATGATCACCAGTTCAAGTTCCCTAAGGGTCATTGAGGTGAGTATCCAACTATAAATTTTAGGGTCCCGTGGAATTAATCGATGTGCGCGTAAGTTGACCCGAACATCCATGGTCATAAAAAAATGAAAAAAGAAAAAAAAAAAAAAAAAAAGAGTATATGTATCTTGCTTTCGATCAATTATATGCTCCAAGCAAGAAAGCAGGTTAAACATAATCAAATAATAATTTGTGCCCACTTCAATAATAAATCATCTAAATAAAGCGATTATAGAAAATGTCATGTCTTCTTCCATCTTGTTTTTAGCATTTGTTTGGTTTAGCTACAAAAATTGATTAAAATTTAAATCAAAGTCAACAATTAACACATATTTTATTGAATTCACAACTTTTCAACCACACAATTTCATCATTTTTATTTATCAAAATATATTATAAAATTCATTTTTGTCTAAACCAATATGGATTTAATTCAATCCGACGCACCGACGCACCTAGAATAGCCAACGAAATTGAAAATTAAATGACCTTGAAAGTGAATCCACTAAATATATAATTAATATAACTTGGACTACCCTAACCACGAAATTATTAGTGTGTAGGAAAATATAATATTATTTGCTCGGTGGGGTCGTATAGAAATAAAACGCCACCCAAATGTTTGGCTTTTCATTGAAAATCGGCCGAGTCTATGTCGTGTAGTACATGCCATTTTGTTTAATCCAGTGGACATTTGCTAATTTAAAAAAAAAATTAAAACCAATCAATTTGTAGAGGGTGAAGGACGTAAGGCCGATAAAAGAGAAAAAAAAATGTTTGGCTTTTTAGTTTAATTTTCTAGATGATAATCGATCTCTTAGTCGCCCACGCGGTTAATTGGATTTTTTAGCACAAACATATCTTCTACGGTATGATTTTATGTCTGCAACAGTTCCTTGATCAATCTAATATTTTTTTATCGACAATCTCATACTAGAAATTTATCTGAACAGTACGATTAATTTGTAATAAATATTTTATCAATCTCTTTTTAAATGATAATTTTATTAACAAATTTTCAACTGTAAAATTTCGTCGAAAATCCCATAATAAAGATTTCATACAAAATAGCCGAGGTTACGTATTACTTGCTCGAAAATCCTATAATAAGTAAACCCTAAAGCTACAAATACCCTATACAAAAGAAGTAAATCTTAAAGATTATTGTTAAGTAAAATGAAGCATTAATTTCAAAAGTAAAATGATTTTCGAAATAGATGAAAAGACTAAAAGAAAATCAATAGTGTGATGAGATGGAGGGAAGAGATCGATTTCGAAGATTTGTAGGTCCGAAATCCAAGGTGATACATGACCTAGTCACTCACTATTAACACTCATGACGTCGGTCTTTCGACAAAATCAGTGGCATCCTGATTTGTTGTTCTCCACCAGTTTGATAAATTGGTTTCAAATTCAAGTTAATTTGCTAATGTTTGTCATAAAGATTCACGTATATTTTCCACCGCCTGTCCTATCATCTTCACAAGCCAGGGATCATTGAATACCTCTTCAATTATAAGTTCTTTAGAGAAATTTCGTCTAAGTATTAGAAAAACGTTCAAAAATGAAAGAATAAGTGTCTGTTCAATTAAATTTTCGTAATATAGCTATGTCCCAAGTTCTTATTTTCAAAACAATTCATGTGAAGGATAAGTTTGAATCATCCCATGATCTTAAATCACTTCCTCAAAGCTATATTTCTAAATGAGGAGTAAGGAAAGTGAAGGGCAATTTTGAATCTTGAACAACTTAACAACTAACCTATGAGATGGTATTTTTCTCTTCACAACATACAACAGCTTGTCTTAATGTTAAATTATGCTTTTGGATCTTAATTATTCTCAACAAAATCATGTGTTACACATTTTTCCTCTTTCAAAGAAACACTTTATGATTGGCTAAAAAGTGCCCCCACTTCAAGGGTTGTGAATGATGATAAACACTACAAACAATGAATATAATATGAAAAGAAATATATGAGGATAAATTTCATATCGAATAATGATTATACAACATAAAAAGGGGTTTGTACTACTTCTTTTGACAAGATTTTCCCTTTTAAGATGAAATCTCAATTGTATCAGAGACCATAAAGTTCTAAAACTCAAACAATATATGTAGATTTCAATATCAATGTTCTCAAACGAGTTATCATCTCATGGAGACGTGTAAGGGTAAATTTCACTTTGAATAACGACCCAAAAAAAAAAAAAAACAGATAAGGGTTAGGGACATTCCTACAAGATTAATGACTTGTTAATTTGGAATTTCAAATCTTAATAAAACACAATCATACAGAATTAACAAAATCAAATTTACTATTGTTGAAGTGATGGTTATACACAATTTACTGAAAGAACTTGAGAAGTATACAACTAAGTTTTTAAAAAAAAAAAAAAAGAAGCTGTAATTGTTCTATAATTTCCATAAAAAAAGGTTTGTACTACGAAAATTGAACTTATATTATGTTCTTAATTAAAATTTGAGAAGATAACATTGCTTAAAAGTATCATTACTCAAAATAAAGAAGGGTCTTTCTACTTGTACCGTCTTATTTAACTTTGTTTTACTTGATCCTACCCGCCCTCTCACATGGAAGTCGGGCCCCACACATTTATTGGACGTGGGACCCGACCTCCATGTGTGAGGACGGGTGGGATCAGGTTAACATGAGTGTAAACAAGAGGGTACAAATAGCTTAATTCAATAAATAATTGTAATGTTGGTGTCTAACTTATTGTCGTGACAGTAATTTAGTTCCCAATATTTAAATGGTGAAAATGGTACTTCATTTTTCATTATAGTTAGACAGTTGTTTCTCGATGGATCACACATGTTCAACTTTAAAAGTTAGATTTTTCTTTTCAACTTAGATTGGTGCTAAATTTTAGAATGAGAAATGTTTTGAATAGACTCACATGACAATTTCGGATGGTTTCCTCTATTGAGAATTGTTAGAGTGCCAATTTCTTATTGGTAAGATAGATTGAGGAGTAACAGTGCATTTTTTTCATAAATGAAAATGAGAAATTACATTTGCGAGTCAAATCTTTTTGGATTATTTATTAGTCAATGGCCGGCTGTACTTTATAATTTGTGGTTGGGAAGTTCATACTTTTGTTTGAGGAGTCGCAAACCATACATTGTGTTGTTGCTTCATTTGATTAATGCAAGGTGCTTTAGGAAATCAGATTTTGTCATATATGTCTGTCAACTAGTTAATGATAGTTGCTTAATTTGACATTAATTTTATCAATGATTAAACAAGTTGCCATGTCACGTATCATTTGGACATCGAATCAATAATTGTGTTTTTTAATGAAATTATATTTAAGGAAAATGATTGAAAATAATAAATGAATCTATTTATCATGGTTATAGATTTTTAAAGAAACAATACAAGAGAACGACTCTCACCTTTTTGGCAATATAAAAAATTTAATGATTCAATCTCTTTAACCATGCCGTTATATCATACATATTTTCCGTTTTGCGATGTCTTTCATAAGGTAGAGGTATTGGTTTTAAATCTCGAAAGACGCAATAGAAAGCTATGAAGACTCGAGCATACATGTTCAAACCGTTATATTATACATACTATTTTCTTTCCATTTGATTCCTTACGAATTTCTAGCACATCTCCCCCCCCCCCCCCCCACCCCCAAAAAATTGAACCCAAATTATTTGTCTTATGAGAGAGTAAATTTGAGTTGATCAATTGGTACCAAAATTTAATTTAAGTATCTTATAAGACAAATGCCTTGAATTTTAATCCTAGGGGACACAAAGAAATTTGTGAGGGATAAAATGGACAAAGATTCATTCAAAGCGATCATAAGTATAATATAATGAATTAAGCATAGAGGCTCGTGTCATTAAAAGAAACACCCCTTCAAGATTCAAAATTATTACTGGTCTTCCATATTTTTAATTTGAGTACACCGTGTTCACTCTCTTATCACCTTTAAGTCTAATTAGTGATTAAATGTAAATTTTAATACCTAACTTACCTTTGAGAACAATATATAAAAACTGCATGCCATCTATGCATTAGTTTGAAACTAAGGATCGCAACATATTATCAAAACTAGTAACAACTTTTACCATTCGTTTCATTAAACTTAACAACACACATGGCTGGTCCTGAGAATTTTGATGTCCTAGGTGACTCATTATATAAGGCCCTTAAACGTAAAAAAAAAAAAAAAAAAAATTACGAGCATAAAATACTTAAATATTTAAATAAATAATATATATATTTTAAACAAAAAGTTGTTACAATCCAAAATATAGAAAAAAAAAAAAAAATTATCTCGACAATTCAAGAGACTAGGGTAACATAATTTTTAGCACAATATCCCGTTTATCAGAGTGTAAATAATAATCTCTAAAATTATTAATCGGAAAATATATATTTCTAGAAGATAATGTGAAGAGTTGGGATTATTTTGTGATGAGAAACAAAACTAGATTCTAATGATATTGATTTGAGAACCTTTTAATAAATTTGAGATTTTTGAAAAACTAAAATTTCGAGATCAATAATGTATTTAGACCAAATGTGTATCTATTGAAGGATCGAGAATTACCCTATTAATATTGGACTCATTTTGAAACTCTTAATAAATGACACATTATGGACTCGAGAAAAAGCTAATTTGAATAAACCAAATTCACGTTATAACTTATTAAAGTAAACTACTTAATGTGTGATTTAGTTTCCAAATTAAATCATAATTACCGTAGTAATATTGAGCTCATTTGATAGCTCGTAATTAGAGTCGAGCAAAACAAATATAGTTACATGAATTTTTATGTAGTAAATAAGTAATTTAATTGGGCTTCTATTTCAATCTGAGGCCCCCTTCACAGTTGAGGCCCTAGGCCATTGCTTCGTTGGCTTTGGCCTAGGGCCTCAAATTTATACATTATCACATGTGGAAATTACATAGGCACGGTTTTTTTAAAGATTACAATTCAAAAAACAAGGTTGAAGATTTGTTTATTCAAAAATCAGGTGACAATTCTATATTTTAATAATAATAATATATTATAAAATTAAATTACACACGGCTCCCTAACCTACCCAGAGCCAGATTTAATCCAAATTTCATATCTCTCTAACTTATCATCCCTCTCCCTTATCCGCATTAGTATCTATCTCTACTATTTTGGCTCTACACTCCCTCTTTGTATCATTTCTCCTCTACTCTCTCTATGGAAGCAGGAAGCAGAAACCAATTTCTAAGGTCTCACCTTTCCAATTTTTCCATTAGGGCTCAAATCGTAGTTGCAGCGATTTTGTGTGGGGAGTTTTTGGTAAATTTTGTGGTGGTTTGCAGTAGTTTATGTGATGATTTTTGTGGTGGTTTTGCGGCAGCTTTGTAATGATTTTTGAGGTGGTTTTGTGCTGGTTTATAAGGCTTTTTGTGATATTTTTGAGTTGGTTTGTGCTATTTGGTGGTGGTGGTGGTTTTTGAGGCGATGATGCTTGTGGTGTTGGTTGTGGTCACATATTCATAGAGTGCATGTCAAATAATGTGTTGGTATCTATTAGTGGTGCCGATAGTGGTGATAGGTCACAGGTCACTGGCTATTGTGCATTGGTCACGTATAAATATTCACAAGTTACAAATGAAACATAAGTGGTCACAGATTATATTTGTATGTCACAAGTCACACTCCATAAGTCAAATGTCATATTGCATAAGTCATAGATCAATGGTCATTGTGTGTGGGTCACGGATCAATATTCACATGTAACAGGTCACCATGAGTAAGTCACAGATCAATGTCTACATGTCACGAATAAATTAAAATGGGTCATAGATCAATGTCCATAGAGTTACAGATCACATGTAACATGTCATATGTTAAAGAGCATAGGTCACAGATCACAAATTCAAGATATCTGCTGATATTTCCTACCTCAGTTCTCCGAATTTGTTATAAATTTAATAAATCAGATTTCGACATTGAGAACTGAAATTATTTGCTCCGATGAGTACTTTTAAATTGCACTAGAGGCTGTTTTTCAATTTCTAATTTTAAAAAATAGATTTAAATTACACCAACATTGCTCAGTCATCGACAATTCTGTATCAATGTTCTCCAATGGCCACTATGTTTTTCCCTCCATCTCTACTATTTGAGCCGACGACACTCAGTTGTCGCTGAGTGATGATCAATTCATCGTTGAAGAAGTTGTAGGCCATATCTATAAATTCTAGCTTTCCTCTACTGAAATTATTTGGATGCTGATAACTACGATGATGGATGTTGATGGGTAGATGCCAACGATGGATGGAAGCCGAGGACTGTATGAGGGAATGACGATGGACAAATACGCAGGAATCGGGGTGGGGTGGGTAGATTAATTTAATTTAATAATATTATTATTTAAAAACAAAATATTGAATATATACCAGACTTTTGAAATTTTAAACTAAATCTCTGGAAATTGAACTGGTGCATACTTAAAAACTGATATATGAATTTTTCCCTTATCACATTTATGTCACAAATTTTTTCATCCTATTCTTATTTTCAAATTAATATAAATTATTCCTGATAATGGTTTCTGTCTAGAAAGACTCATCTGCCCATTATTTTTTTTTTTTTCTAAATAAGTAAAAATAATAATAATACAAAAATGCGATTAAATATTTGATCATCATTTTAAAGCATGTTAACAATATTTTTTGACGGAAATCGTGATTAAGGATAAGATTTTCTAATCAATGAAATGTTAAAAATAAGAATTTGATAAAAAAAAAAAAAAAAAAAAAGAAGTTATGTGTATAAATGTGATAATGAATATAGGTTAATAACCTTTAATGTAATTAAAATATGATGTATTGATAAAAAAATGTGGTGTGAAAATAATCACCTAGATTTATATAGTAGTGGAACAAACAAAAATTGTTGTGACAATATATTTACCCTTTTATGAAAGGGAAAAATTAATGCATAGATAGTGTGAAGGTTCATATATTGTTGTCAAGGATTATTTAGGTATTATCAATTTAAACGTAATCACTAATTAGTTTTAAATAGAAATAAGGGAGGTTGGAGATTAGTAATACTTTTGAAATGTGATACGGTGTTGTGATATTGTCTCATGCAAAAAATAAGATGCCCGTAGATTTTATCTTCTCCCGTGACATTTAGGTAATAGCCATACACGTTAAGGGCACGTCTAGTAGACTTTACTGAATTAGGGAGATATGATTACGAGGGATAAGATTAGGGATAATAGAATTAGGGTGGATAGTTTTAAGGTGAATTGTGTGTACTATTATAGTACGATGTTTCGTGCTACAGAATATTAGAAGACCATACAAGTAATTAAAAAAAAAAAATAACTATGACATTTTTTTAGTTTTACAATATTTTTGAACTTATAAGTGATTTTATACTATAAGTACTTTGATTACGTATAATGATTTTTAACTTAGAAGATAATTTTTATTTAAAAATTATTTCACTTGTAAGAATATTTTTATTTTATAAGTGAAAATTATATATAAGAATTGTTTTTCATAAAAGTGAATTTTTAACTTATATGTAATTCATTGATTATAAGTAAATTTTAACTTATAATTGATTTTTTTACACAGGTAATTATATATATAAATGAGTTTTTAACTTATATGTGATTTTCCTTTTACTCATAAATAAAACATTTACATATATGTAAAATGTTTAGTATAATACTTATAAGTGAATTTTTATACTTATAAGAAAACATTATCTTATCAATGATTTTTATCTATTAATAAATGTTTAACTATAAGTGATTTTTCCACCTATAAGTTTATTTTTTTATTCATAAGTAAACTTTTACAATTATTTAATACTAAGTAAAGTTTTACATTTTTTTTTTACTTGTAAGTAAACAAATACAATGTTTACCCTATTACTCGTCACTTCAATTACAACACCTCGTACGAGTTGGATATGGTCTACCAAACGTTGTATATCTCACTTTTGAACAGAAAAACATATTAAATTCACAAAGCCTCCAAATGGCTCATCAGTATCATTGTACACGATGTCCCTATAGTTGCATTAAAGTACTTAGAATGATAAGAGCTGGATCCATATATACTTGCAATAGCCTTTATAAAAAAAAAAAAAAAAAAATACATATAATACAGTGAATAAGTAAATGAATTTTGGCACGTTCATGCAGGAAGGAATTGGATGATAATTTTTTTTTCTCTCTTTTTTTTCCTTTAACTAATTAAGCCAATACCCTATATTATAATTGTGGGAAGAAGAAAAGGGGCGCCGCGGTGCCGGTGCCTGAAACCCGGCACTGTGGCGCCACTCATCCGGCGCCGCGGCGGCCCGGTACCTATTTTAAGCCCTTGTTTCCCCCATTCATATGTCCGAGTTTTGAGAGAAAAATAGAGAGGTTTGAGAGAGTTTTCCTAAGGTAAGAAGTTATTCTTTCTTGGGTATAAATCAAAGCCCTTTTTCTTTCTTGTGAATTAACTTGTGGCTTGTACAAGTAATCCATTATCATTGTTCTTCATATCTATTAGAAATCATTTCTTCCCCAAAATTTCTTATTTTTTCAATTTTCTTAAATTGTCTAATTCTTGTGGTTGCTTCAACATTGATTCAAGGCATTGATCGGATATCGTTTTCTAACAATTTTGTATCAGAGTTACATATCAAATCAAGGTGGTCAACCTTCGATTTGAGGAAAGTAGGCTTGAGTCAATTGTGCACACAAGGTGTTTGTGAAAATTCTTGAGTGAACTTGGTTGTCGAATTTCATCGAAACAAGTGGATAGATCATGTCTACTATTGGAACGGTGAAGGTTGGGAAGTATGATATCGCAAAATTCAATGGAAAAAAATGATTTTTCATATTGGAGGATGCAAATGAAAAATGTGTTCATTTCTCAAAAGTTGTGCAAGGCTTTGGGGGCCAAGGAGAAGAAGCACAAAGATATGTCGGACGAGGATTGGGAGGAGCTTGATCTCGAAGCACGGGCGTCGATCATTCTATGCCTTGAAAGAGATGTTGCTTTCTTGGTAGATAGCGAGGTAACGGCGGCGGAAGTATGGAAAAAGTTGGAGACAAACTTTATGACGAAGACTCTAATTAATTGGATCTACTTGAAATCCAAATTGTATACTTGCAAGATGGATGAAGGTACACCAATCCGGGAGTATGTCAACAAGTTTGATAGGTGTATATCGAACTTGAAGGACATTGATGTGAAAGTTGATGATGAGGATCAAGCACTTCTTCTACTTCTTTCTTTGCCAAAGTCTTATGAGAATCTAGGGCAAACATTGATGCTTGTGGGTGATAAACTTGTGATGGAGGATACTAGAACGTCACTTCTAGCGGATGATCTTCGAAAGATTGTAACTAGTGGCATGTCTACCATTGGTAACAAGGAGCAAGCTCAAGGGTTGTTTGTGAGAGGGAGGGGCAATGAACGAGCAAGGAGCAAGGGTGAAAAATCTAGATCCAGTTCTAGACCTCTTGCAGAAAAGGCTTGTTTTAAATGTGGCGAGTTCGGGCACTTCAAGGCAAATTGTACTAACAAAAGAGCGGGATGGAAGAAGAACAATAAGAATGACAAAAACTTCAATGGGAAGGTGCAAGTCAAATAGGAGGTTAGCTATGCTTCGGAAGGAGGGGAAAGCGATGAATGCTACACCATCTCTTGTGATGAAGAATCCTCCGGTAAGTGGATTCTTGATTCTGGTTGCTCTTACCATATGTGTCCCAATAGGAAGTGGTTTACTACCTATAGAAGCACTGATGGCGGAACCGTGTTGATGGGTAATAACCATTCTTGTAAAACGGAGGGGCTTGATTCGGTTAGAATCAAGATGCATGATGGAGTGGTTAGAACATTGATGAATGTTAGACATGTTCCTGAATTGCGGAAGAACCTTATTTCTATTGGTGCTTTAGACTCCGGTGGTTGCAAGATTGTGACATGGAATGGAGTAAAGAAGGTTGTTCGGGGTTCTTTGATTGTGATGAAGGGTATTTGTGAAGGCAATCTCTATGTCCTTCAGGGTACTACAGTTATAGAAGATGTGGTAGTTGGAACAAGTGGAAGTGGTGGAGACCTATGTGAGTGCACTCGGCTATGGCATAGGCGGCTTGGGCAAATGTCAGAAAAGGGTCTAAATCTGCGTAATAAGGAAGGTTTGCTAAAGAACTTGAAGAAACCTTGCATGGATTTTTGTGAGCATTGTGTGTATGGGAAAGCACACCAGGTTCAGTTCCAGTCAAGTAAACATAGAAGCAGAGAAATACTAGACTATGTGCATACAGATGTTTGGGGTCCGACCTCTGTCACTTTCAAAGGCGGTTCCAGGTACTTTGCTACATTTGTTGATAATTATTCTAGATATGCTTGGATTTATTTTTTGAAGCATAAGAATGAGGTATTCGACACTTTCAAGAAGTAGAAGGCAATGGTTGAAAACAGAACAGGAAAAAAATTGAAGGCACTACGATCTGATAACGGTACAGAGTATACAGATGGTGCTTTCAAGGAGTTCTGTGATAAGGAAGACATTGCGAGACACTAGACAGTCATGAATACACCGCAACAGAATGGGGTCGCAGAAAGACTGAATCGCACATTTCGAGAGAAATCGATGTATATGCGATCCTATGTTGGTTTGGGCAGAAAATGGTGGGCAGAGTCGGTTGCAAATGCTTGCTATCTAGTGAACCGGTCTCCACATTCAAAGCTAGATGGAGATGTACCTTTCAGGGTATTGACAGGAGAACATGCAGATTATGATAAACTCAGAATATTTGGATGCGCCGCCTACTACCACGTCAACGAGGGAAAGCTTGATGCGAGAGCCAAGAAGGCAATATTCTTGGGCTATGGAGTGGGTGTAAAAGGCTATCGCCTATGGTGTGTAGAAAATTCTAAGTTCATAATCAGCAGAGATGTTACTTTTGATGAGAACTCCATGATAGCTTCGTTGAAAACTACAGTGCCCGATAGTGATGAAGTTGAGACTTCAAAGTCTCAAGTTATTGACATAGAACCTAAAGATAAATCTGGTCCTAGTCAGGTTCAAGAGGAGCATCATGTAGACACTCAAGATGAGAGAGATGATGAGCTTGAACATGAGGCGATTCAGTAAGAGAATGTACAGGCACAACAACAACAGTAACTTGTAGATAGCTTGGCTTCCTCTAGGCCACGGCGTACATACAAGCAAGTTCTGAAGTTGGGGTCAGACGAGCCTTTAAGGCACTATGGGCAGACAAATTTGGTTGAGTATGCACTCTCGGTGGAGGATGATAAGCCTGCCACTTCAAGGAAGTTATTCTTAATAGCAATAGTGAGAATTGGTTGGCCGCGATGGAAGAAGAGATGGAATCACTTCATAAGAACCAAACATGAGAAATTGTGTCATTGCCCATAGATAAGAAAGCTATTGGTTGCAAGTGGTTGTACAAAAAGAAAGAGGATCCTTCCAAGTTCGGTGGTACAAGGTACAAGGCAAGGCTAGTAGCTAAAGAGTTTGCACAAAGAGAGAGAGTCAACTACATTGAGATCTTTTCTCCGGTGGTCAAGCACACTTCCATTCGGGTGCTATTGAGTATTGTTGCTCATAGTGATTTTGAGCTAGAACAACTCGATGTCAAAACGGTATTCTTGCACGGGGATTTGGATGAGGAAATCTATATGCATCAACCTGAGGGCTACAAGGTTGAGAATAAGGAACGTCAGGTATGTCACTTGAGAAAATCACTATATGGATTGAAGCAATCTCCTCGGCAGTGGTACAAGCGATTTGACTCCTTCATGCTAAAGCATGGTTTCTCCAGAAGTGAGTATGCTGTTGTGTTTATATTCGAAAACTTCGTGGAGGTAATTATATCTATCTTCTCTTGTATGTAGATGACATGCTTATCGCTTCGAAAAGCAAGGTGGAGATAGATAGGTTGAAATCTCAACTTGGTAAAGAGTTTGAGATGAAGGATATGAGAACTGCTAGGAAAATATTGGGTATGGAGATTAGAAGAGAGAGGTCGAACCGGCGAATGTTCTTGAGTCAGAAAGGCTACATTGAGCGGGTTATTGCTAGGTTCGGGTTGCAAGGTGCTAAGTCAATGGTGACTCCATTGGCTCCACATTTCAGGCTCTCTGGTAAACAATCTCCCACTACAGCAGATGAGAAGGTACACATGGATCGTGTACCTTATGCTAGTGCAGTTGGCAGTTTGATGTATGCCATGGTGTGTACACGGCCAGATATCTCACAGGCAGTTAGTGTGGTCAGTAGGTTCATGGCGAATCCGGGGAAGACACATTAGGAAGCTGTGATGTGGATACTGAGGTACTTGAAAGGTACCGCGGATACGGGTTTGTGTTTTGGTGGAGATACTTGTCATATTAGTTGGTTTGTGGACTCAAATTATGCAGGTGATCTAGATAGACGACGGTCTACTACTGGTTATGTGTTCAGTATACACGGTGCTCCAGTTAGTTGGCGATCGATATTACAGGCTACAGTGACACTTTCTACTACAGAGGTCGAGTATACGGCTATGGCAGAGGGAGTGAAGAAAACATTGTGGTTGTGGGGTCTTCTAGATGATTTGGGGATTGAGCAGGATTGTGTGGACTTGTGGTGTGATAGCTAGAGTGCGATTCACTTGGCTAAGAATCAGGTTCATCATGCTCGTACCAAGCATATTGATGTCAGGTATCATTTTGTGCGGGATGTGATAGAGGAATGTGATATTTCTCTTCTGAAAGTACATACAAATGAGAACCCAGCAGACATGTTAACCAAAGTGGTAACGATTAGCAAGTTCCAACATTGCTTAGACTTGCTACATATTAGCTCGTGTTGATATGCCCAATAGGGCATGGCCCTTCGGGGTGGGGTTGGAATGAAGTGGAGAGTATGTGAAGGCGGAGGTGAACTACGGAGGCTTGATCCCGAGTTTTGAGTACGTAAGCAACCATGGTTTGAATGGTGCAGTCGAGTGGAGATTCATCTTGTGTTCGTTCAAAATTTGAGGTCTATCAAATGATTAATGAGGTGGAGAATTGTGGGAAGAAGAAAAGGGGCGCCGCGGCGCCCCGGTACCTATTTTAAGCTCTTGTTTCCCCCCATTCATATGTCCGAGTTTTGAGAGAAAAATAGAGAGGTTCGAGGGAGTTTTCCTAAGGTAAGATGTTGTTCTTTCTTGGGTATAAATCAAAGCCATTTTTCTTTCTTGTGGATTAACTTGTGGCTTGTACAAGTAATTCATTATCATTGTTCTTCATATCTATTGGAAATCATTTCTTCTCCAAAATTTCTTCTTTGTTCAATTTTCTTGAATTGTCTAATTTTTATGGTTATTTCAACATTGATTCAAAATATTGATTGGGCATCATTTTCTAACAATAACAAAATTCTAACCCCGTGCAACAGTTGGCCTTGCAAATGAAGAACGCAGGCCATCTGGACATAAACCTCAAATGGGACACTCAGTCGTGGAAGTAGCTAGCAAACGTGGGATAACAGATAAAGACTAGTTCAGAACATGACACTGATTATAAGAGGGATCACGACCTCCAAGAAATATCTCACAAAAATAGTATAATTAGGACTTTTAGACTTTTTGCCATTTTCCCAATTTATTTTCAGTATTTTATTTATTTATTTATTTTTTTTTTTATTAAGAGTAACCATAACTTTTGTATATCTTTGCTTTCATTATCAATTAATAAATATTCTGGCTATATGGTTTTAAAAAAAAAAAAAAAAAATTGTAGCTTAGCATATATAGTTATATTTACATCTTTTAGCATGAAAGCATTTGAATCCTTACGTCTTAAAATCTCAAACCCTATTAATTAGAGTAGCTCAAACTTATATATATATTGATATTGAATACTTTTTTCAAGTTTAAGCAATGGTTTTTACGTGTTACAATGTAAAACAAGATAGTGGCTCATTTTGAAAACATCAATCTAGGATTTCAACTCCTCGTTATATAGAAGTTGACCATTCTATTCTATTGCTACATTTTCTTGATTTCGAAGAGCCAAAGATTTTAAAAAGAGGCTGGAAGAGGGGTGAATAACATTTCAGGTATTGAATCCAGAGAAGCGATAATTTCCTCATCGGATAGATTGTTAAGAGTCCGAAAATGAAATGAACATTGAACTAGTTACAAGGTGTATGATGAAGTTCGCCGAAGACTCCATCATTACCTAACCAAATTCAGCTTGGGATTGACATAAGTGTTGGTCATTGTCAAACTTCTGAGAACTATATGCACGAGCAAAGAGACATGGTCACTGTTATGATCGATTCTATTGGGTTGTTGGTACATTTTCTTAATATCGAAGAGCAAGTGGAATTACTATACCTTTTTGAAAATATGTAGAGATAACGGTGGTGATGGATTTGGTTAGCTTGATTTGTGGAGTATTACAACATTGTGGTGGGATTGAAGAAATCAACCGGTTTATGGTTGAGGAAGGCATAATTCTATTTAAGTTCGCTCGATTTTCTTCTACAAGATATGGCTTAAATGATTAGTTTGCTATTATTCTTCCGGTGAATTTGTCAATTAGATTACGAGACAATACATGAGACCACGAAAAAAGTTTTAGGGCGAATACTCTCGACCCAAGGGGAATGATATAGTTCATGGTAAAAGGCCCAAGGCTCGATTCGTGTTCATGGTAAAGTTAACATAGGAGTACTTCAATCCCGTATCCAAAATTATTCCATATCTAGTTATTAGTTAATATGGGGCTTTTCTTCTCATATATTATAAACACATACACAACCTGGAGGAAATGGCAAAAAGTTGCTGCTCCCTATAGAAGTTCATCATGTGGATAGATACCATAGGAAAGCAAGAGGAAATGAATTGGGTTGCGTGGGAGAATTGAAGGCAAGCGATCACAAAAGACAGCATTGTGGATTAGGCCTTGGATAAGATGCATGTGTAGATACAGAATACAAGATTCATTCAATTTTGAGCTCAAGCTTTCCACTACTGAAATGGGTAGAGCACATAAACTTCATTGCTAAGAAATACACCCAAATTCTGCATATACTTGTGTTTCCTGAAAAATCGATAAGATTAAGCCCATGTTTGATACCCATTATTTAAAAAAAAAAAAAAAAAAATAGTTCTGAATAGTATTTTTTGGAAATGTGTGGTTAAAAGGTAGGGAAGAGTTTTGGATTTACGTGAAAGATATTTTATTATGTGAATGTCTGGTTGAAAATGATCATATAGCAAAAAAAAAAAAGTTTTAAAGAATTAAAAAGAATATTCTTACTTTTTTGCATGATGCCCAAGTAGACGTACCATCAACATAATGGCTTCAGGTGCAACTTAAACTAAAAAATGTTGATGGTTTAAGGGATTCTAAAGGGATTCTACAATTCACTCAAAAGGTATGTATAAAGGATCCTCGACAGTAAGGAATAAATTCAGATTGACTAATAATAGAAAAACTCTGTAAGTATCATAGAACGTTTCCGTCGTCTACACATAAACCACATGAATTGGATTTCAGGAATTCAGTTATCTTCTATTCAAGGAATTGATCTGGGGTTCTACAAAATTTAGAATCAAGTGCAATTATAAAAATAAATTACAAGAAAACTAATCGAGCCGGTGTGATTGGGCTTTAGGTCAAATATAAAAGGGACTTCATTTTCGCTTTATAAAAAAAAATGTGCGGAATTTTTATTTTTATTTTTTGTTATATATTTGGCCAACTTAAAAGATTTTTTAGTCAAGTCCGATCCTGCACAAAGTCGAGAAGAACATTTCACTAATAACCAAAACGGGAGAATACAAGTACTGAAACTCCATATCCTAACACCCCAAAACATACATCAAGCAAGATTAAGAAAAGCTCAAAGTCTCACCAAACGAAAGCTCTCTCCAAACTAGGGATGGATCCAAGATTGGATCGGAGACTGGGCTACAAAATTTTCGATCGGGCTAATACGTGCAAAAAAAAAAATTACACATAATTTTTTTTTTTTTTTGCCGTAATGGACTGTGGGGGGGGAGGGGGACTGGGCTACAGCCCTACCCAGCCCCCCTACATCCGTCTCTGCTCTAAACCTATATTTTTCTAATACTTATAAATTACTTATAATTGATTAAATTATCTTTTATCCACACATTTTATAGGATCTACAAGTAGTATCCACTTATCCAACCCCTCATTTCAAAAAAAAAAAAAAAATTTAAACTGTTAATTTCAAATTTGGATGGGAACATAAACTCAAGAGCTCCTTCTATAGGAGCGCACAGTGAGAGCTGATTGATCTCCATTAGATGTGGGACAAGAAAGAATCCTATTACATGTAGGACAGATAAATTGCTCAAAGCCACTGGGAGAGAAGAAAACTCTAATCCTATTCTATTTAAAATTGCTCAAAGCCACAGTTAAACACTATGTATATGTATATATGTACAAGCAGATTTGTTGGAAGATGGTGCATACTCAATCATATTTTGTAGGAAGTGCCCATAAGAGCAAAGGAAAAAGATATATGTTAGGTAAAAAATTAAAAAGATACATATCATGTCAAAAAACTTTAGAAACTTTATCTTCCTCAATTTCCAGTAATAGGCCTTTGAATAAGATGGTTACCAGAATCAAGTGCTAACTATCCCTAGGATGTGAGATTTCCCAAGAAAAGATTAGTGATAACTGAGTGTTCAAATAGTTTACATCAGAAGTATCCAATTATGGACAGATATATGTATTTACACCCTCATTAATTAAGATCCCAAAGCTCTATAAACACAGTATGATGAGAAACTGATTGTAACGTTCGTCTTAATCTTTTGATTCGTAACAAAATCAATGAAATTATATATTTAAGCACGTTGTGCAGTGGCTTGTGTTATTGAATACAATGTACAAAAGTTATATTTCTTTTTCTCAATTTTTTGTGAATTTACCAAACTTTCGTGTTTCGCAAATGTTTTTATCTGAATGAAATTAACTTACAATACCCAGTACTAAGAAAACTGCAATTGAAGGGGAAAAAAGGAGAGAGAGAGAGAGAAATAATGAACTGATTTTCATGTTCAAACTTAATAATACATGCATGCGGACCTCATTAAGAAATTATTGGCTTAATTTTAAGTTTTCCATACACTTTCTGTGAGTTTCTATCTTAGCTAAATGATTTATTAGGAAAGGTTTAAAAGAGCTTAAATTAAGAGAAAGATGATAGCACAATCTCAAGACTGGTAGCCCTAACGTATAATTAGACAGAGAATTATTTAACTAAAATTTGAACAATCTTCCAATTAAGATTCTATAAAACTGTTCATTAAAATTAAAAAGAAAAAAGGGATTACCGAAATTAATGCCTTTAAAAATGTATGAATTTTTACTTTTGCATTTGTATCTTTAATTTCACATGCTCTTGCACATGAGAACAAGAGACAGAAAGAAAGAGAGAGAATCAGTAAACAAACTTGTATTCTTCTTTTCCTTATATATTTTAAACCAAAGTTAAAGAGGAAACTATTCATAATTCGTGTTCAAATACGAAGTAATTAAGGCTGTCTGTAAACTCACGCAGATATCTGTACACTGTAAAACTGGATTTATTACCAATAGATGAATACTTGATTATGGATCATGCCCGTGGCCAAGACGAAGCTCCAAATCTACTTCGTTTTCCTTCTCGTTTACCTTTTCGTTCTGTCTGTCGTTTCTAGGTGGGGAACCGATCCTCAGACTAAGGTTTGCATCCTTATGATCATCGAAAAATATAATATTTTTCTGTGGCAAATTGTTCTGATGAAGATCATGAGCAGACAAATTAGGGTTTGATGATGGCAAGTAGACTTGATAGTTCCTCACAGCCTTAAAATAATTTCTATTTGTTTGATGATGATCACTGGATGGAACTGGAGGGAAAAATCTTGAATCTAAGAAATCTTCATTGGTATATTTATTCTGAATTGAAGATCCCTCCTGTTTTTTCTGCTTCGCTTTGGCTTTATCTTTCCTGTGTATATTCATGTGCCCTCCTAAAGCTTGAGCGTTCGTGAAGCCACGCTTGCAGAAGTTGCACTCGTATGATCTTCCAATACCTGTGTTGTCATCGTCGTTGATTTTCTCCTTCTGATTATCACTTTCTTGGCTTGAATTTGCGTCGGAACTCATAAGTTTTCCGGGCTCCATCTCAAACAAATTTTGCTTCCAGAAAGTCTCCCTAGGAAGTTGAAATTTACAAGAGCAGATTACTCTCCAGTGGAAATTATTATATGACGTTTGAAGAGAAAGGGATGGACAACAATCAGCCGTATATTGTCTATATTTTATTTGTATTTTGTGATTTGTTTCCTGAAGCCGGCTTTAATATATGCGTGCTGTTTCTTGGCAGAGGTTTTTTTTTTCCTACATGAACTTGGTTAGAAGAACTTGATTGTGACATCATACATTCATTAAATTCATTACTTGTTAGTCATGTTCATAGGAATAAAATTAGGTTTCTATATGCACTATGGGTTCAAAGGAAGTGTTAAATAAGTTCGATTCTTAATAATTGCTTTTGAATCGTGAAGAGAGATCAAATAATGTATGTGATTCAACCATTGATACTTCACATGCGACTGTAAATGTAACACCACCACCAACAATACGGGACATTTTTTGTGTTTTATTTATTATGTTGATTTATTTAATTAGGGCTTAGAGGGTTAGATACAATTTTTATTAGAGTCGAGGGCAAGGGTCTTGGTTTTTTTGGCTTATTTTGAATTGAACAAAAACTCTATTGAGATCTTTTCATTGGAATCAATGTTCGTTGACCTCAAATTCTCAAATATTCGTAGAATCAAGAAATTTTCACATGTTTAACATCATGTAACCATTCAGTATGATGGCTTATCACTTTGTCATTACATATTTTACATATTTTTATTGCGGCAAGGATAGCAAAATTTGAAATAAATAAATTACTCATATCTCTTATGCAACACAATGTCCCCCGTGCATAATGTCTTACTCTATGTATTATCTGTTTCTAGAACATCTATACATCGAGAAATAAAAATTATTCAAGAATAGTAAATTATTTGAAAAGAATGAAACGAAGTATTTCACATAAAACACGTCTTCATGTGTGTAACGTTGTTTAGCTGGTTCCCTTCGGACAGAACAGATGGCCAAGGTTACGCGTTAATGGAGGCTGCTAACTGTACTTAATTTTTCTTTCTTCATTTGGATGATATCAGTACAAGAAGACGGCCATTGACACAGATTACAACATGCATTAGAAACTGTAACGGACAAATTGAAGTATAACATCAATGAAAATAACACAAGTGGCTTTTGTAGATTACTGTCTTCACTGGGTACAGTTCATTCCCAGTTGGATATGAACATGATCATGAACATTCTATTTGACGAAATCTGTGTCGTTTTTAACGATGTGTAGCGTACAACCTTATTAATTAATTCATCTCAGTTTGAATGGTCAAACACTTTGATTTGACGATACAATAAGAAAATAAGAACATGTATGAATTTTCATGAGGTTAAAAAGATGGATAAATCTATTTTGACTAAAGAAAAATGACATAAAAGTTGACAGACGTGTATGTGATAGTAGATGAGTGGATGAAAAAACTTATTATGTCATGTGGCATTATATCTCTGTGAGATATTTGATATATTTGATTTGGGTTATATCCATGGCACTATGACTTCAACTCCACCTTTGTCATAGCCCAAATTTTAATAGAATGGGTTATAAGAGCTGGATCAATCCTAATTTTTGTCATATCCCAAATTTTATCATCGCCCCCATATGGGTTGAATTTGGCATTACAGCCTAACATGTATTACAATCGTATTCCTTGCCCATTACTTCCAAAACTTCATTGTTATGTAGAATGTCTCAAAGATCACTTTTATTATTATTATTAATTTTTTTTTTAATCATAAAAGACCTTTGTCTTTTAATATAATCAAAATCTACATATATTGGTCAAAGATCGTAAATTGTGCCGCCTTTTCGCACGAATAAAGCCACTTAGCCAGATTGAAAAAATAGGGAATGAAAAGACAGACTGATGTGTCAGAAAATGAATGAGTGTTTTTGTTTTAATTTTTCAAACTGTTCAATCATTTGTCGATGAGTGTCTCATCTGAATTTGAGCCCGAATGTGTAGCATGATTGCTTTCGCACCACCCCAACCACCGTCCTTGCTCTCACCCTTGCCCAGGCTTAGCATTTATTTTCCATAAGCAAATTTCTAAAGAAAACCTTAAACACATAACTTCGAAACAATAAAAATTTGGTCAACTCACCAGTGAATGATAATTCCACGACCAGGATTAGCATTTATTTTTCTTGTTGGTGCCGTAAATGATATGGCAGTAAAGGTGGCAGGCTCAAATTAATGTTACACTTTCTTTCACATTTTGTATACATAGAATTCGTATTTGGGCCCAATAAAGCTCCAAACAGGCCAAATTTTCATTTCTCAGGATCTGAATTTAGGTCAAATTCTGAAGCCCAATTTAATTCCAAAATATCGAGAATCCTTTATCAAAAGCCTTGTTTTGGGCATAACACTAAAATTTGCAAACGAGTGGCCGATGTAGGCAGAAGCATAAAACAATGACGAACACGCGTTCGAAGTTATGTTGATTCCAAAAGAATACTATAACACGATTACCTTCTAGTTTTCGTTGATTCCTATGAATGTTAAAACACAAGGATCAAAGCTTCATTGATTCGTGTAAAAATGCCGAGAATTTGGATCTAAATTGGAGACAAACTCATAATTTTTATTATTTTCAATAAAGTCAAAAAGCCAAGAATTCAAGAGTTTTTGGCTACTTAAAAGAAACCCTAATCAACACTTTTTATTGAAATTGCATTTCTAGTCCCTAAACTCTCAACAAATCATTATAGACACCCAATAATGAAGATGCCAATGTGCTGGTGCAATGAAAGTCAGATTTTGAAAAGGAATGGAAAGATAAGCAAGTGAATGGGGCCGGTGCGTGGCGAACAGAACGGTTCATCAAGTCATTTTTCACCTCATTAAAAAAAAAAAAAAATCTTTATTCCATCTTAATAAGTGGAAAATGAAAACATAAAACAATTTGCACTTGTAATAATTACATTGTTGTGCTAGGGGCGTGCTAGGAGCCGTGAAAGCATTCAGAGTAATTGTCAAACTTTCACTTTTAGATAAAGTTGCATGAAGTTATATAGACCCTATTTAGTGGAGATTAAATCAGATTCTTAATAGATTTTAATAAAAGTTGACAAAATATATTGTTAAAAAGTTGTGTATATTATGAAATATGCGTTTAAAATTAATGATTAACTTTAACTAATTAGATTAAATCTGAATTTTAATTTCAGCCAAACAAGGACATAAATATGATCACATTCTACAAAGCAAATGATTTTACATAAGAAAGTTCATTCAAGAATTGGAATTGCATAATTTTTGAGTTAATGTAAAAAATAATACTTATTTATGAAATAGATATTTACATTTAGGTCGGTGAAGGCCAGAGACAGATCCAGGATTTGATTCGAGATCGGACTACAAAATTTCAAGTTGGGCTACTACGCAAAAAAAAATAAAAATTTACACATAAAAAAAAGGTTTTTTGAAAAAAAAAATAAATAAAAATAAAAAACCTTTAAGAAAAAAAAAAAAGGGCTTGAGTGGGGGGCTGCAGCAGAACCCCCCCCCCCCCCCACTGAATCCGTCCCTGGTGAAGGCATATCCAACATTTTTAGACAAATTTCTTGAGTTCAAGTCTCTTTGGATATGCTGAGCTTTGATACGAAGGAAAAAAAGGGGTACATTGCATACATGTGAAAGAGTGCGTTGAAATTAATATACAGTTGATACATCTAAATGCATAAGAGTATCTCCACATACTCTCCGAATATAGGATAATATGTATTCTAGATAATCGTTATTTAAAAATAAGTTTCAAAAAACTTTATTTTAACTTTATAAAATAGATAACTCTATTCTTACTTTAAAATTGCATTTAATAAGTAGGCACTACATATCATATTCGGTGACCTTTGTATCTGCTAAACTTGACAGTGCTTTGGTTGGAAAGATGAAAATTACAAAGTTTGCGGTCTAGGTTATAGATATATATAGCTAAAGTTTTGTAGATAATGCGGTTCATATCTTCCTTAGAAGTAAAGTCTACAACCCAATTTCATCTTCTCCATTTTGTGCACTTCTGATAACTCCAATTACATTTTCATTATTGTTTTTCATTTTATTGATTTTCAGGAAATTAATTAAAACGATTGTTCTTTTATATGCCAGAAAGAAAATCTATTATTTATTATAGAAAATTTATGACAAGATTCAACTTTTCTACGCAATCACAATATCATATATGTAGGGAATCAACCCGAAATTCCCAATCAGTGAGAAATAAAAGTAGAGAAAAAATGCACGCCAAAGAAATGAAACAATCACACTCACAAGACAATATCTACGTGGTTCAGCAATTTGTCTACGTCCACGAAGTTGCAGAGATTTCACTATTAAGCCTGAGAAAATTTCCCATTAAAGACCCATGCAAGATTATTCGGGTCGGGTCGTCAACCGGATGAAAATACAAAACTAAGCTCCACAAAGCCCAACAATATATATTAACAAAAAACAATTATATTTTGACATGATATGAAAAAAAATTCATTTGTTCTTTTTCCAAACGAAAATGTTACCAAAACATTTTTATTCTGTTCAATAAATTGAAATATATAATATTGAGTTCAATAACTGAGATGAGAAACAATTATATTATGCTTGTGGGTCCTCTTGGCTGCGAAAAATTTGCGGTGTATCCATCTTGAACTTTTATTTTTACCGCACATAATTTTTAAATTATTACTTTTATAATGTTATTATCTACCTTCTTTTATAGTTATATTTTGTATGTTGATTTTATAATTGGTATTGGAGCTAGATCTTGAAGATCTATTGAAGGAATATCCTAACATGATTTTGGTGGTGAATTTTTGTATTGCATTTGTCAACTATATTATCTAAAATGTGAAATGCACTTACCAGTGAAAATTATTGGTTTTTCTTTATTAGTTTCTTAAATCTAGTTCATTAGTTTGTTGGGTTGGAGTGGGGTGGAAAATAATATATATATATATATATATATATATAGAGTTGACGAAATTCCCCTAAATTAAAAAAAAAAAAAAAAAAAAAAAAACAAGGGCAATTGCATTGCACCTACAAAACTAAGGGTCTGTTTGATTGCAAATGTGGAATTTGGGCGAATAGAAAACGAATTGCTGGGAATTGAATTGCCTAGAACTTGTTTTATCAGAAATTGTCAATTAATTGTATTTGATCGACATAATTTTCTACCCAATTCTTTTTAAAATTTTGAATTTTTTGTTGTTCGTTTGACTTTGTTTTTCATAAAAATTGTCCATTAAAGGGATAAAATTTGTTACAATTGGGGATATAATTTTTTCTAATTGCCAATAAAAAAAAAAAGCCCTTGAAAAACTTTTTTCCCACCAAAATCATAGGAAAAGCAATTCCTTCAAAATCAAGAAAAGTGGCACGTGGGGGTTCAGTGGGAAAATCAATTGCCAAGAACTTTTTGCCTATCAAACATACTTCTTGGGTGGAAATGGAATTTAATTTCCATTTTCCATGAAAAAACTTATCATATCATGCAGGGCCTAACAATTATTTGGGTGGATTCCGTACAAAATAACCATTTGTGCCAACAATAAAAAATTTGGACCAGTTGCACCACATTTAAAAGGTTTGGACCAAAATTGTAATTGAGCAAAGATTGGGACAAAGTGTGCCAAATCTCTATTTAAAAATTTACTTTTAAATATATTCTCTATTATACATAATATACTCTTATCTTAAAGATATTCTAATCTTTTAGATCAAATAATCTGACATAAAGCATAGAGCAAACCAAATACATGACAGTATTTCAAGGACGAAAGAGGTAAGGGATAAGGGTAGGGGTGTAAGCGGTCCGGTTTTACCGGTTTTTGATAGATTTTCAAACCAAACCGTTTACACCGGTTTGAGAAAAACTCAAACATAAACCAAACCATTTTGAACGGTTTGAAAAAAACTCAAACCTAAACCTAACGGTTTGGTCCGGTTTTAAACCGCCGGTTTCGCCGTATATTTTTTTTTTGCCCGTCGTCCGATTTTAAACCACCGATTTCGCCGTATATTTTTTTTTTATCTATCTACTTTTATACCATTAATTTAAGAGTGGACAATTTTTTTCAAGAACCGGTGGAATCGGATCGGGACCATTTAGTTTAAAATGTAATTTAATTTTGGGACAAATTATTAAGAACCAACCAGTTTCGGTCCAGTTCTCGGTTCTAGTATGGGAACTATTGGGAACCGGATGATTCTCATATGATTTTTTTTTTTTTGGTAAAATACATGATTCAATCTCCAATCACTTTTATAAAAAAACTAATAAGATTCCTTTTTCATTTTAGACCTTAGCACTTTCCTTTTTCTCTTTGATTCTTTTCTTCTCTCTTCTTATAATTATTTTGATTAATTGATTCTCAAACCAAATTAGAATATTGGGTAAATCTATACCTAAATAAATTTATTTACAATATATAATTTTATTTCTAAGATCCAAAATTTTTATTTTGTTTTCACTTTGATTACATAGTTGTTGATCCGATCAAAACTTTTCATTTAGATTTCTACAAATTATAATCGACAGAACCAGAAGTTGCAATAATTTTTGAAAGGATATCCAATTCAATGTAAGATTTTGATTTTGATTGAAGTTTATTTAATCATTGGAGTACTATGCAGTTTATATAAGTTGATGATTGTTTATGATAGTAATTTGTATGGAATATAATGTGGGATTGCTTGATGAATCGTTTCAGACTTTTAGTTTAAAAGACTATGGAATATATGAACCTCATTTAAAAATAAATAAAAAGTTTAACACAAAAGTCTTACAAGTTACAATTAGAAAATTTCATTTTTTTTAATTTTTTTTTTTTTATATATTTTTTTGTGGTCCCGGTTTGGTTTTAAACCGCCATAAAATTTCTCAAACCTAAACCAAACCGTTTTTGACCGGTTTGGTTTGGTTCAAAACCATTTCGTTGACGAGTCCACGTGGCACCAAACCGACGGTTTCCAAAATGCGGTTTCGATTTGATTTTCCGGTTTGACGGTTTTTGCTTACAGCCCTAGATAAGGGCATGTTTTGTAGTATGTAAATGTTGTGTCTTTCAGTTGTCATTCGATTAGTTTAAGGAAATGTAATGATGATATTTGAAACTGGACATATCGTTGGGAACATGCAAATTAACTGCTATTGGGAAATGCATTCAATGGCACTCCAAAATCAACACCATTTAGAATCATTTGATGACATGGCCACAGTGAAGATATGATTCAAGTTTATGTCAAAACCGACAAGAAATATGGGATTGTTTTTTATTTTTTTGGAAGTTTGATTTTCGTATGTGTGATGAAGTTAAATGGAGAAATTAACCTCTATTTTAAAAAAAAAAAAAAAAAAAAAAAAAATTTGTTTGTGTATCCCATAAGACATTAAAATTGGTTATAAAATTTAAGAATTATGCCACCGAAAATGGCATTCTTAAGACCATTGGGGGAAATCACATGTTAAGAGGAATCTCGTCTTTTAAACGAAGATCAATTTTGAGTTTATTTTATTGAAACTTTGTAAAAAGATAACAATTTATGGTATTTTAGCTCCATCAAACAAAGGGGAAAATATAAAAATCTTGCTAATTTATAAAATGAATTAAAAAGTGGGTATTTATATCTATACAGTTATGGCTTATTTTGAGTATTGGATAAGTGGTCGTGGTCATATACGAATTTTGAGAGAGAGAGAGTAGTTCTTGCATAATAATTCTTAGACGGGAACAAGTGTTAGCTTGAGGAGCTCTCATTGGTCGACATCTCTTCTGCGTGGAAATGTACATTAAAGACACTTACTCCTTGCATTATATGTGGCAATACAGAGTGATGAGTGATGTGTTATTGAATGCAAAATTAGATGAGAATCGAGCGCAATGACTTAGAGAATGTTTTATAAATCATGAAATCAAGTATACTCGTCCTCACTTGAGCTTGATTGACATGACCGAACAAGATTATGACCACTTTGCAACCTCTTTGACTGGTCTTCACTTGACTTTTCTTAAGATTATGTCAACTCTTCGAACTGTGAAGGAACTTGTAAACGTGTAGCAAAATTAATGACCGAATATAATAGCATGTAGGTGTAATATGTGTTTTGTGGTAAAGAATGAGTCTTTGTACTTTCCATCTCGTCTAAGCCTCCAATTAATGCTTGCTTTTGTGATTAGTTTAAGCGATTTTCCTCATTTATTTTTCATTAAATATTTTTCTTCCACTTGTACACCTTATTATTATAAAGGGAAAAGGATTGATCTTGGGGGGGGGGAGCATGAAAATGGCATTGCTCTTTAGTTAATATATAACCACATCATTAATCTATAAATCAATTTGTATACAATGATGTATCAATAGCATTTTAATACATTCTTATATATAACATCGTGGTTGATTTTATATATAATAACCTAAATAAATAGGTTTGGGTAAAATAAACATTGCTTAAGTTTGAAATAATAATCAACATTTATAAGGTTTCTTGCTACAAATATATATAAGGGTTTGTGTTACAATAGTAACATTGATATTCTAAGATGAAATCCTAATACTAATCATAGCTCAAGTATACAATTTGATCGTTTAAAGCTCAAACGAGTAGTTGAAAGATTAATATCCTCAAACAAATCACCAATATCTGATACGAGCATTTTACACATAAATCTCACGTTACTTAAATACACCTTCTACAATAAAAACCCCAAAACTCAATACAACCATCACACAATGGTGAGTGATTGCAATTAGTGAAATCACATATCAATAATATGGATAGACCATCATATACATGACCATTTTGGAAGTAAATTAGAGGTGTTTTGAGGAAGGGGAAAACAACATTAATTTTCTGCCTGCAGTTCTCATGGCAATATCTTGAAAGCGGCTCATTTTCATGCTACCAATATGGAACATTCCCACAATTCTTAACAGTGTAAAATTTCCTGTTTTGTAGCTAATATTCTTCAAATTGGTAATAGCAAAGTAACAATAAAATAGCTAACCCTAGACCTAGTAGGCCAACAACCTCAAGAGTATACTAAAATAAAATCTAAAGGTAACCAAGCCGAAGTTCCAAATCCAAGTCTTCCTTTGGTTCACGAATTGGGACACTTTTCAATTTATTTAAAATTTCGAAGTTTTTTTCTTGCTCAAATGAAGTTAGATTTTCGACCCCGGAAAGTGTTTTCGTGGCTTTCACCTTCACCAAATTTGTTATTAAAGACCCCGAATGATTTACTGGAACAGCATCTTTACCCCATCTCTTTCCAGTGAAAGTAGCAGAAAAACAAGAAGGCGTAGAGGGAGGAAATATTTGAGGTAATGTGGAATTAAAAGGTGAGAATCTTGCCAATGTAGTTGAGGATAAAATGCTAGGGTTAGGGTTCATATTTTCAGAAGGATTAGGGTTCAAATTTTTATAAGGATTAGGGTTAGGGTTCAAAATTTGATTAGGGTTTGGTTCAAGATTAAGGTTTAGAAGTGAATACTGACCAATATCGCTTGGTGGAGACTGTCTCAATCTGGCTCTTTCTCTCCTATGAACATTCATATGACCGCCAAGAGCTTGAGCAGATTTGAACTCTCTCTTGCAAAAGTTGCAAGTATAAAATCTTGGTGGCCATGAAAATTCACCAAGTAAATCTCCTCCTCCATTGCACTCAGTACTGTAAAAATTCCGTGAATCTGTTAACTTCTTGACATTCATTTCTTTCATGCTTCTGCTACAAATACTCTGCCTTCAAGTTGCTGGAAAAATCTTCTTTTCCATGATTCTGATTATAAAGTGAGTCCAAGCAAGATTAAGATGAGAAAGAGAGAGAGAGGAAAAGTTAAAAGATGAGTCGCTTATTAGGGAGATGGGATGATGACAAATAGCTTGGACTTGGGACACACACAAGACACGATGTTGACGTGTTTCGTAAGGTGACGTATACTAAAGAGCAGTATTAACTACGAAAACAAAAATTCTATTAATTGTATATTATGTTAATATTGTATATTAAACATATGTTCTCTGTTCAAGTGTGTATCAAGAGAGAAGTCAAAAGGTTAGTCATTGACTCTCAATAAATGGGATGATGACAAAGTGGTTGGACTTAGGACACACGCGAAGAAATGTTAATGACATGTTCGATAAGATAAATAAAAATATAATGAGAAAATAAGGATATCATAACCAATCAAACACATTGGTAATTGAAGAGAAAACATTGACTCTAAACACTGTGTGCCTTTATCATGCACCTTGTAAGATATTGTATCGGCTCATAGCGTTTATTTATTCTTAATATGAACTAGTAAAAAATCCATCAATCTTATTTTATTTACTATTTATGTCCAATACTATATACCAAATATAAATTGGAACAATGTCATATGTATAGGAAAAATGCACGAATGAGCTTACAGAATGTCACATGACAATATTTTATTGGATTTTGAACAAAAAACATAGTTATAACTACCAATCAAGTACTGTCATCTCGACACCTGTAAACTATTTGTGCATATTCCCATACAAGTATCATTCATGTTGTTAAAATTATAGTGACTCGAATTCTAATGAGTATTTTGATTGAAAATATCGTTGGAGTAGTATTAAGAATTGGTAGTAGACTTGAAGGAGTTCAAGAATGATTAGGAGAATGATTCTTCTTTTTGGTATTTTTTTTTTAATTATATTTCATACCAAATATTTCATTATTGGTTTTACTCATTATATTGGGACTTCGTCTTATATTAAACTCTTCATGTATTAATTCTTCTAGTATGTTACGGATTCCTGTATTATGAATATCTGAGGCATTACACATATTTATTTGATTGACTTTGAGAATTATCTAGAGAGATTCAAGATAACAATTAGATCATTGTTTTATACATTAGAAACTTGAGAGAATTGTTTAAATTTAGATTGAGAAAATTAAATCTTGTAAAGACAATTTTAGTTTCTTGGTATAATAAATTATTCTCTTCTTCCACAAAAAAATTGTTTGTTGTGTGATACATTATTTTCATATTACCCATATTTTCTCGTTCTTTAATTATTTGGTCGGATTCTCAACAAATTGGTATTAAAGTTGTTTCCCTTTCAACAAAGTTATTCTAGATGATCCGAATTATAACAAATGGTATTAGAGTTTAAAGTCTTTTTTGGCGGGTTCTTGGGAGGTCTAAATTGGATATTAAAGAGAGGCTAGAGCGAGGTCAATTGTTTTAGCGATGGCAACTAAGAAATTCAAGATTCCACTTTTGGATCGAAATAGTAGATTTTCTTTGTGGCAGATCATGATGATAGATCCTCTTGTTCAATTGGATCTTGATGATGCTTTGTTAGTGATAGATAGAATGCCTGCAACAATAATTGTGGAAGAGAAGCAACAGAAGGATCGAAAAGCCCTATCACGGATACTTCTTCATGTTTCTAACCAAATTCTTCAAGACGTGATAAAAGAGAAAAGTGTCACTAGGTTGTGGTTAAAGTTAAAGCAATTTTATATGACAAAGAGTTTGACAAGTAAGTTACACTTGAAGGAGTAGTATTGAGAGTTTGTAGTAGAATTGAAGGAGTTCAAGAAGGATAAAGAGAATAATTCCCCTTATAGGTAGTTTTTTTTTTACTCTTATTTCCTCCCAAATATTCCATTATTGGTTTTACTCATTGTACTGAGACTTCACCTTATATTAAACTCTTCATGTATTAATTTTTATAGTATATTAGGGATTCTTGTATTATAAATATGTGAGGCATTACACATATTTATTTGATTGGCTTTGAGAGCCATCTAGAGAGGCTCAAGATAATAGTTAGATCATTATTTTATATATCGGAAACTTGAGAGAAATTGTTTAGATTTAGATTGAAAAAATTAAATTTTGTAAAGATAATTTTAGTTTTTTAGGTGTTGGAAAATATAGGTCCTGAGTCACCCATATGAGGTGATCTAACCCTCAAGACATTAAAAGGGTTGGAGGGAGTGGTTTGAACTTGAAATTTAAACCTACAACTCCCTATAACCATCCTTAACTCTCATATAACTTCCAATTTTTGTCCAGCATTTGAGAGAGAAAAAAAAAAAAAAAAAAAAAAAAAAAAAAAAAATGGTGAAATTCGTATGAAAAATATATCACAAAATATATATCACCAAAATTGGAAAGGCCCTAAAATCACTATTTTGGCATGAAAACTCACAAAATAAGGTACTTAGATTGTGGATAATAATTTCTTTTCATTGTGATCGAGATTGGGACCATTGAAGTAGAAGAAAATTGTAGATATGGAGATTTGGAAAGCAAGGTGATTCGATCATTCAAAAGATCTTGGAATTCATTTTTTCAAGCAAGGATTCTTGACTCGAAATTTATGTTAAAGAATGCTACGAATTATTACACTTGGTATAATAAATTCTTCTCTTCCACAAAAAAATTGTTTGTTGTGTGATCCATTATTTTCATATTACCTATATTTTCTCGTTCTTTATTTATTTGACCAGATTTTTAACAAATTGATATCAGAGTTGTTTGGTTTTCAACAAAGTGATTCCAGATCTTGTCCAGATTATAACACATGTATAAATATGTGGGTTTTTTTTTTTTTGGGGGGGGGGGGGGGGGGGGGGGAGCGGCGATGGGGGGTTTGCAGATTAAACGAAAGTAGAGGCCATCAAATTCCAAGCCAGAACTGATAATTTCTATTGGATGGAATTAAGGAGTGCATGTTCCCTATGTTTGGCTATTACTTGCTAAATGTAGAGCCTGGCACAGCCAATTTTTCGGTTTGGGAAACAGACCTAGTGGATTTTCCTGACTCTTCTTCATATTTGTGTGACAATCTTTACGTCATATTCAGTAAAATAATTTAATAACTGCATTTGGTGAACAATTTCCCATGTTTTTTATCAAATTTTTTTTTTTTATTGGGATCTAGATTGGTCCGCTGGAATAAAAGTAATTGATGCCCCTGAGAAAGTAAACTTGTTATGGTGTGGTTTTCTTCTAGTTACGAATCCAAAATGTTGAATTTATGGAGTTACCATTTTTCTTGGACACAAATTGACTTTCTCGGCAAGGTCGACAGATCTGTTTAGTTCGGAGCTTCGGGGTAGAAGTTCCGGCTTAGGCAAAAAATTAATGTCATAGAAGTATATTGGTAGTTTGCACATTGTTTAAGTAAACCCTAATATTCCTTTTTATATATAATAATAATAGTGCAAGAATGTTTAGGTTTAGACAGAGAGACAAAACTGATCATTGTGATCATCTTATTTTATTTTGAAAATATGCAACGGTAAGTGAGTGAGTGTAACTCTCGCATTGAGAGTGAATCACCCTAAATCATGTGTTCTTTTACTTATTTATTTTGTTTTATGTTTGCTCTCGATATTACAAAATTAACCAAAAATCATCATAAATCTGAATTGAACATCATCCCAGGTCTACAATGACCCATAATTACCCTACAATTAGGTTTAGTTTGTTCTTGAAAATACAGAAAAGATTAATTCATGCAATGATGACAAATGAGTGGTAGGGATTATAATCAGTGGCAGCCAAACTCATTAAAAAAGCTGTGAATCAAAATAATTTGCTTTTTTGCAGAAAATAAGTAAGTTTTGACAGAGCATCCAAACAAACAAAAGATTGCACTACATTTGGAGAGATTTAGTGAGTGACTGGTGGCCAATGAAATGAATCAATCTTATTCTATATGTAGTTGCAGTTTTCTTAGGTTACACAGCCCAAACCGCAGGAATTTGTCAACAGTGTATAAAACACGGAGGTGTCTTTTTAAATCCAACCAAACATTTAGCCCATGTTTATCCCAATTTTCTAAAATTCATTTTCAACTAAACATTTTACGAAACCCACAAATTTTGTCAATATTTCAACCATATTTCATCAACTTTTATCAAAATTTACTAAAAATCTAATTTCAAAACTTCCTTGAAAAAGGTACGATGATCAAAAGGTTCAATCGGGACCATACCATTTTGTACATGATGGAATATAATTAAAGTTTGGAATATGTCACGCTCCTTGATAAATTCTGTTCTTTAAAAGTAATGCTATCCAGCACTCAAGTTTGATAGTCTATAGGATCAGCAAATATGACATTAAATGATATATTCAATTAAAATATAACAATAAATGTTATTGTCTGTTAAACACATTTGTTCTAGATATCCTTAAAAACCGAATCAATCAATAGATTAATTGTTTATCCTCCTTTTTTTTTTTTTTTTTTTTTTTTTTTTTTTTGGAGCTGGCTCACATAGTAGGTTTCATCTCAATTTTATAAGAACGATATAAAAACTATTACTGACCAAATTTTTGGTTTTTCTAATTGAATCGACCCAAACCAATATCTTTTAAACCAAAAAAAAAAAAAAAAATTGAGCCATGGGTGGTAAAAACTTCTACTTCTGTATATGACAGAAAAATGTAGGAAAAAAGCATAATTACTTTACTATAACTTCAAGAAGGCAAAGGGACATAGTGATATTGTGCTCCCCTTTTAATTAGCAGAAGCCCCTTTGGCCTATGGTTGTTGATTGCTGTCTTGTCTGGATAGCACTTAGGTTTTGAACAAGTTGAGGAAACAGTAAATTACTTGGGAACTATCAAAACTTTGTCACTTTTCTATATGCAGGGAATAATTTGTACAAATGAATCGTTTCACGTGTTACGTTTTAGATTATGATTGGTGGAAATATTATATTAATCCAATTGATGCTGCTTGTGATTTTTGAGGTGATAAGAAATAAAGCTAGACATTTCACATTTTATTGTGCCCAAGTTTGAAAACATATATATATATATATATATATATATATATATATGATATAGTGTCCGTTTTTTTGACCGCTTAAATTATCACACTCACACATTGAGAGAAAAATTATTATTTTATTTTCGCAGGACCCACACACCCATGTGAGGATGTGGTCATCCAAGTGGGTTTTCAAACTGTTTTTAATTACGCATTCTCTCAAATAAAATAATTTTACAAGTAAATTTAAATTTTTTTTCTTACGTTTTAATCACATGTTCTGTTAAAAAAAAATCACTTTTAAAAAAAAATATTGTAGAAAAATAGGCTCAAACATGGACAGTAAATAATAGGGAAAATTGCATGTAGTCCCCAGCCTTTAAAAAACCGTTGTAGATCTACCCAAGTCTTTATAAAAGGCACTAAACATACCCAATGTTTAAATATGAATCATGCTAGTGGTATATCGGGGTATACATCATGGTGTACATCCTCCTCACATGAGTGAGGGATCCACTTGAATATTTTATTCGAATGGGTCCACTCATGTGAGAGAATGTACACCTTGATGTATATTTTATTATGTACCACTAGCATAATTCGTTTAAATATATAGGCATGGTTCGTCCATGTTGACAGAATCCGTCTAATTTGGCTGATTATTTGTACTTTTCAAAATGTTTAAGACTTCCATTGCAATTTTTTCTTTACTTTTTCATTATGCTGCCTTCTTTTCCTCTTTTTTTTTTTTTTTTATATATATATGAAGGGGAGGACAATTTGTCATTTTACATGACCGAACAAATTGGACGGACTATCCATGCCTATTTCCTTAAATATTGTGAAGTCTGGTTCCATTTTTTAAAGGTTGGGGTAGATATGTAATGTCTTCGAAAGGTTGAGACCAAATATTCAATTTTCCATACATATTATAATAAGCCTCCATTTGATACTGCTAAAAAATTCAATTAAAATTTAAGTTAAAGATAACAATTAATTTTAATCACACATTTCACGACAAAAGAATTGCGCTCCACCAACCAAGGTTATAGCAACCAAAAAATTTTGGTTGCTATAATACACTTTCTGTGACCAATCGTTGGTTGGTAATATTTTTAGTCAGTTAAGATGATACAAATTTTTCATACCGGTGGATTTTGAAAGTCCAATTACATACCACTAATCAAAATACCAAAAATAAAACCATGTCTTGGCTGCTAGAAGTCAAAAACAAATTGTTGACCATTCACCGACCCAATGACGAATCCAGGTAGTGGCGAGTTAGGGCGACCGCTCTAATTGGATTCGCTGGAACGTTTGATCATAAGGCGACGAGGAGGCCGAAATCGAAAGGTCCATGGTCGCCATTACTTTTTTCTCGAGAAATACAAAGGTTTTTTCTAGATTGATGACTGTGAGTGTGAGAAGAGAAGAGAGCGGGCGAATGAGATTATATGGAAGAAGATGAAAAAGATCTAGGAGAAAATTGCATTATTGTGGATAAAAAGCGTTCGCGTTTAGTACTTGATTTCATTGTTGAAGAAGAACATTATAAACCTCTCTCTCTCTCTCTCTCTCTCTCTCTCTCTCTCTCTAAGGAGGAGGGTGCTCCTTGTGGAATGTGGCTGTAATTGTTACCCAAAATGACCCCATGAATCCATGATCACGTGCTCGCTTCTTTCATAAAGTATTTAGGATTTTCTTTTTCTTTTTTTAAATGTACGCAGCAGCCAACTGTTTCCTTGTTTTAGTTTTGTGGTCTTTTCTCAAAGGTGAAATTTGGGTTGAAAGAAAATGAATTGAATTATCTAAAATTTATTTTATTGAAAATTGTCAATTAATTGTGTTTGATTAGTATAATTTTTCAGCTGAAAATGTTGATTTTTTTATCTTTTTATGTACGTTTAACTTTCTTTTTCATGAAAATTATCAATTAAAGGAATAGAATTTATTATAATTGGGGATAGAATTTGTTTTAATTGAAAAAAAAAATGGAAAACCAAATATCATTCATTTGACTTTGTTATCCATGAAAATTGTCAATTAAAGAAATGATTTTACATATTATGGAGCGATTTTTTCAATCGAAATGAAAGTTCATACCTAGCTCTTCTCGTTGTAGTTGTGCATCAAATTTTAATAAACGACGGAGTTATTACGATTGTTGATTGTCAACATTCAACGGTCAAACTCCGCGGCCTCTGCCATAGCTGAACTTCGGAGTTGGATTCACCCTTGCACAAACCATCATTTGGTCATTGATATTTATGTTTAGTGACCAGAGCGCACTGCAAGTATACTATCAACGACCAGTTATGGGTCCATGATAGATAATATATATTTACCGAATGTTCTTTAGAGACCAATATTTGGTAGTTGATTGAGTATTTTCACCAACCAAACATTGTTTGAAGAAAAAATGTAACAATTTTTACCCACCAAATTTTAGTCGAAAAAAGAATGCAAATCAACCACTTTGTTATGATTATTAGCCGCCAAAAACAATACTTTTACCGATCAAATAGTGGTCACTGAATGTTATAGATTTACCGATCAAAAGTATTTGGTCGCTAAAGCGTTTTATCGATGCTGAATTAGCGACCATCTTGCAACCACATTTTATTGGTCGCTAAAGGTCTTCAGTGACAAAAAATTAGCTTTTACTGACCAATTTTTTTGGTCGTTGGAGAGCATTTTTTGTTGTGGTGTTTTTAATAGGATCCGCAACTTTCTTTATCACACATTTCATCAACTTTTATCAAAATCTACTCAAATTTTGATTTTAATTTCTACCAAACATGGGCTAAATTTCAAATCCAAATAAAGTTGAATGTTTTATAATGCAGTATTATATTAAGATATTTGTAAAGTCTATTTTGACGATAGTTTAAGTCAATGATTGCCTTGCATCAAGAGGAAAAAAACTCAAGAAGAATCTCATTATTCATGCATGATGTACTTGACTCGGAGATATGACTCAAGCTCCAGCTCTTGTAATTGGATCATTACAATAAGAATTTAAAAATGCCTAATTGTCCATGCAGTAATTATAGTATCTTATAGATGATCAAAACATTCCACTGAAGATTCTACTAACAAAGATGGATTGTCGAGAACGTAAAAGAATGTATGATGGATATGTGTTAGATAATATGGATCATACGTACACAAATGATAGTCCGAGTTTGCGACTTTTCCAAGGGTTTCTCACTTGAGATACCAAGTGACGAGGATCAAGTTGACCCTTGCGAATAGTTTCAACTTGTATGTGTTTTCGATCCTCTGAACAAAATACAGTAAAAGAGAATGAAAGAAAATCTATGGACCAATCTCAATCATGTGTTGAAAAATGTTTATAAACAATATAAATTATAAATAAAAAAAAAGAATGGTAAATAAATGGTGGTCACTGAACGTTATAGATTTACCGATCAAAAGTATTTGGTCGCTAAAGCGTTTTTATCAACGGTGATAGAATCCAGAAAGGTATATATATATATATATATATATAGGTGATAATAACTCATAATTGTTCTTGGAAGTGGTGGCATTGCAATCAAAATGTATGATGACATTTTTAGACAGATTAAGAATGTGAGACATGTCCCAAATCTCAAAAGAGATTTCATCTCATTGGGAATTCTTGAAAATGAAGGACATACATTCAAGTCTGAAAATAACACTTTGAAAATTCTGAAATGATCTCTTGTAGTTATGAAGGGACCCAAAAGGAATGGATTGTATTACCTTATGGGAGAAAACTGTCAATCCTCAAGACTCAAAATCTTTTACTATAATTGAAAGTAAATCTGATCTTTGGCACCGTAGGATGGATCATATTGGAAACAAAGGTCTAAAATATCTGAATGACCAAAAGTTACTTGGAAAAATATAGAATATAACCTTTTGAATTTCGTGAAACATGTATGCTAGGGAAGTCTCATAAAATAAGTTTTGAGACAAGGTCACACATGACAATAGAGAAGAAATGAAGTCTCTGCTATGAGAGAAGAAATGAAGTCTCTGCTAAAAAAAAATGGAAACTTGAAAAAAAAAAAAAAAACAAATAATCAAATAGTAGTTCAATGTAAGTGGATCTTTAAACTCAAAGAATAGATCTCACCAACTAACCCTTTGAGGTACAAGGCAAAGCTTGTAGCCAAAGGTTTCACTCAATGGGAGAGAGTCGATTATAATGAAATATTCTCCCCTATAATCAGATATAAAATTATATGGCTAATGCTTGTTCTAGTTGTTCAATTCAATTGGGAACATGAGTAATCAGATGTCAAAAATGCCTTTTTACATGGGGAATTAGATGATTACATTTATATGTGTCAACCTCAAGGTTTTGAGGAAAAATGAATATCTGATTTTGTTTGTAAATTGCAAAAATTCCTGTATGGACTTATAACATAGTCCAAGATAGTAATATATAAGGTTTGACACATATGTGCTGGAAATTGGTTCTAGGAGAAGTGAATATGACCATTGCTTATATTATAATAACTCTAGCTAGCAATGAGATATATTTACTCTTGTATGTAGATGATATATTGCTAGCCAGCTCTAGCAAAGTTGAGATAATGAGACTAAAAAATCTCCTAAAATCTGAATTTGACATAAAAGACTTAGGTAATGCTAAGAAAATTTTGGGGATGGTGATAAATAGAAATAGACAGGAAAACATGTTAACAATAACACAAGAATCTTACTCGAACAAAGTAATAACAAAGCTTGGCATGAAAGAAGTTAAGTCTATTAATGTGCCAGTTGCTGTCCACATGAACCTCTCCTTAGCCCAATGTCCTAAAACTAAATCTCACAGCTAAGCTTGATTTGGCATATTCTATCAGTTAAGTAGGTTTATAGCTAATCCTGTGAAACCAATCTTGGGAAACCACATTGGGTTGGGGTTAAAGTGGTTATTAAGATATATAGCAGGAACACTAAGGGTATTATTAGTGTTTAAAAGGGGATAAGAACCATTAACCCTTAAAGGGTATGTGGATTCTAATTTTGCTGGAGACAATGATCAAAAAAAGTTTACCACTACATTTTTCTTTACACTAGGTGATAATTGTATCACATGGAAGTCTCAACATCAATCCATTATTACTTTATCCAGCACTGAAACTGAATATGTGGCAATTACTGAATGTGTAAAAGAATGCATATGGCTAGGAGGAATTTTGAGTTAATTGAATTTTCTAGACACATCACTGATTATACTGACTAATAGTCAAAGTGATTTACTCTTAAGCAAGAACCTAGTCTATCATGAAAGGTCTAAACATATTGAGGTGAAGTACCATTTCATAAGAGAAAAACTTTCATCAGATGGAATCGTTCTTGAGAAAATTCATACTGACTTTAACCCTTCTAATATGGGCACCAAAACTATGCCTGTTAATAAATTCAGATCTTGTTCGTCGCTCCTTAATATTGATACATGTTAATTTTCTCTTGCTGGTACTTGGGAAATGATGTAGGGTAATGTTTTGTCACATGCATTATAGCAACTAATACGGTGTTGAGGTTTGAGAACCAAGGTGAAGAATTGTGAAGTTGTGTTTCTCAAACCACAACTACTTAAGTGAAAAATCTTTTTTCCCCTACCATTTAGATTGGACGAATGGCATCCTCGCATTGGCTAACTCTTGGTCACTCGAGTTGTGCTACTTTATACACGCTCTAGACCGTTGATTATATCTGATGGTTGAGATTTAACCACTCAACCATATTGGTATATAGTGGCCTCTTCAAGTCTCCGAAGTCTTCAGTCGTGATTTTTGGTTCTTGAGTTTTTCTCTCTCTACAGAGTCTGTATTCATCCTTTCTATTCGATCTTTTTTTTTTATCGTGAAGCTGTAATAATATTTGGTTATCATTTGATGGTAGAACTATGATACAGTGTTTTAGGCCTAAGATTGGCTCATAAATCTATACTGAGTCGATTGAAAGGATTTTTGTAGTCAAAGTTTGGTTAGGGTTTGTCGTTTGCGAGATCTCTTTAGATCGATGACCAAATAGGTGTCTGATTGAGTTTTTCATTCTGTTTGTATACTCTTTCTTGAAGCTTTCTTGCATAATGACGGGCTTACCTTTGAGCCTCCCAAATTATGCCTTTTTGGTTGAACTGGGTGAACAATCCATTGTGTTCATTATAATTTTTGCATTGTGTTTGATTCGTTTATTACTGTTTGTGGTCTTTGGGTCAAAATATCCAACATATTTGATTCAATTTCTGGATTCCAACGAGGGATTCGGGAGCTGGAATGAAAGGAAATGAAAAGAGGTTTTTTTTTTTTTTAAGTTTGAAAATGATTTCACCGAGGGAAAGAGATTTTTATTTTAGGGAAATTCTTACCCACGGTACCCAAACATTTCCATTCGTCTCACTTAGATCCCCACTCATTTTTTAATTACACTTAGGTCCCCAAACTGTCTTTTTTGTTTGCACGTAACGACTTTTTGTCCAATAGCCATTTGAAGGGCACGTGACCCATTCTTTCAACAAGTCTATCTATAATCTAAGTTCCCATTCTTTTAAATGGAAGGCAGTTTATGTGGCAATGATATTAATTAATCATTTATTACATTGTCACATGTTATATTTAAAAACTCAATAAAATTCGACGAGATTGAATTCTGGTATTGTTTATATGCTTTGCATTTATGATTTCTTGGATTTTCGAAAATGGGGTATGTTATTGTACATTGCTTCTTTTCAAGACCAAATACGATCTTTGATTATAATGAAACGTCGCTATTAGACAAATGAAACGTGAGTATACAATCGGTCGAGGAATCAATTGCAAATGAGGCAAGCGAATTAGCAACCTTTATTCTCGTCCCTATGGGTAACATAAGATGAACCAAACACAATCTTACAAAGAAACGAATGGTAGAAACTGATTAAGAATTCAATATTCAAATTGATCACATAGATTTATTTTGATTTCACTAAAACCATCACAAGAACCTTATTTCTTACATTGGAAATTTCAATAGAAATCGCAATATCCCCTCAATTAGACAGCTTTGGTATCAATCCTTCTAGTATAGGAAGGCTTAGAACAAAAATATAAAGGGACAAAAAACCTTGTCCAAACATCTCTTCAACATTTCTTCTGTGAATCAATCCTCTGATGCCTCCAATAAAGCAACCCAAATTCAATAGAACCAACAGGATTAAGGGTATCATGAAATTCTTTGCACCTTTGAAATTGAATTTACCCTTCTCGTATTTTTCGAGCTTCTCGTGATCGATGGATTTGTTAATCGATTTGAAACTTGCTTTCGCTATGCCTAACCATTTGAAGAAAACATCGAGACATCCAAATAAGCAAGCTGTTACCGATTTTATCATCCAAATTCTCTGTTCATTCCACCATGTACTAACTGAGCCACCACTCGAGAGTACTTCGTATAAATGTTGACAAAGGGATGATATGAAAACAGTTGCAAATGCTGCGAACCAGGGGTTTGTAACCTGAAATGGAAAACAACACGAAAGTTTATGTGTAGAACATTGTAGTTCTCAAATCATGTGTAAGCATAATTTTAAGGTGAAAACATGGGATTTGTGTATAGGAGAGATTAGAAAGATTGCTGTCAGCAATTGTTTGTTTTCAAATTGCAATGTCCTCTTGAAGATTACATTCAGTAGGACTAATTGTTCGATTGTGTCGAGCCCAATCATAGTGTTTTGGGGTTCAGAGACAAAGTCCCCGAGGTGAATTTTCTTGATATATAAACGATAGTAGGCAGGGGGTTGGTTTTGAGTTAGTGAGAGGTGTGAGATTTTGTGAGTAAATCCTTGTACTCTTCTCCATTAAAGCGAAATAATGTGCAGCCGTAGACTTAATTGTCACATCGGGGGTTAACTACTATAAATCTGCATTTTTCCCTTGCCTGATTTGCATTGAGTTTACTATTTCTATTATATGAAGGGATTAGTGATTAATCCCTAAAACTAATTATCTGAATCTGTAAGCAATTTTAGTTAATGGAAACGAATAATTATTTGAAATTTACTTACCTTAGGGTACAAAGGGATTCCATACAGGAAGCATAGTTGAGGAACTATGCCATATAAAAAGCAGGGCACGGAGAAAAAGTGCGAAAACATGAAGTATCCATAGCAGAGGTTCTGAAGAATGGAAACCCGAGACATTCCATAAGTAAGAGGGCTGAATCTCGATAGACCAGCTTCGACCAATGCAGAAGACCAATTCATGAGTTGAACCATTGCATCTTTCATGTCAATGGTTGCGCAACCAAGAAAACATGGCCTTTTTGGATAAAGGTAGACCGATTTCCATCCCTTGCAGTGTAAGAGATAGCCAGTGAAAGTACTCTCCAACATACAGTCATAAGAGTAGCCAATCTATCATAAAAAAGCAACAAATATTAGAGTCAGCTATGTAAGTCATATTTCGTCTATAGAATTTTGTCACAAGATACTACAAAGTTTTTTACCGGTTGTCAAAGAAATTGAATTATGAAACGTAAGTGTTCTAAAACTTACTTCTTTCCCCCATTCGGTGTTGTCTTCGTACGTGCAAGAGGCAAGGGATTTGGCCTCTTCTATAATTGCGACAGACAGATTTTCTCTTTTATTGATAGGTTTTCCATTTAGCGTCGTTAATGAATCAATGAACTTGCTAGAGCGGCCGAAGTTCTTTTCTGCCTCGCTAAGGAATTCATCTGTTCAACCAATGAAATATTACATTTGATATATTTTCATCTTATTCAGTAAATGATCCAATGTTTAAGCCAATTCCACAAGAAAATACAGTAATACCTTCACAACTAGGACGACAGTACAAGGCATTTTTCTTCAGATAATACCCAGTGCCTGCGCAAACCGTCCCCCTTATCCCATCCATACCTTGATACCTAGTCTATATACATACAGAAGTTCAATCGTAGATAATATCAATTTCATCAATACCAGTAAGAGGAAAAATACAGCCAGAGTCTCCAATTAACCAATTGGAAATAGACCAAGTGAGTTCTGAACCTTTCAATTTTATAACAAGTAGATCCAGCTGGGATGTTTTTGGTCCAAATGGTGGTTAGAAAGTCGTGTGACTCGAAAATAATATATTTTGAATGAATTAGTGTAATTATCATTAGTTGTAATCATCACCGTTCTAGGTGGCGATGGGCCTTGATTCAGTTTCCAATGTATTAAAATGTGTTACAATTCCATTGGATAATGAATCAGGGGGCCTAGTGCGACCTAGTTCAGTGATGATTGAAACTAGTGATGAATAAAATTACTTATTTTGAATAAGTTGGAGGCCCCAGTTGTAATTTTCCTTCACTCGAAACCTAAAAATAGTCATGAACATGGAAAATGAGATATTTGTACCTTGTAAGCAGATCTTGCTTGGCCATCATAAATGTCATTCTTACTGACATTGTAGAAAACTTGAGGGAACTGTACATATGCAAGTGAGCCTGATATTTTGGGATCAAGATGGAAGCACATTGCTTGTTTAGCAGAAGTAGGATCATTGCAATACATGTCACAATCTAACACTAGTGTGTAGGGTGCATTGCTCATTATTCCCGAAACTCGGAGCTGCAAAAACATGAGAGGAACATTATTTTATGTAAGTCATGTACTCGTACATACGCTCGCTCTTTACCAGAAAAAACATCAACAAAGGAGAGAGTTTCTACATACAAGAGCATTGAGGGCTCCGGCTTTGAAGTGATGAGGATGTGATGGCCTCCTCTCGCGGGATACATAAACAAGAAGAGGCATCTTAGATTGATTATCCTCTAATCCTTCATTCTTCCTATTATCGTATATCACCTGTAACGAGCAAATCAATCAGTTCCTCTAATTTAAACTGGATTTCTATGTGAAAAAGGAAATCTTTTTTAGTTCTAGACACTAGTTTATTTTATTTTTTAATATAGAGAATCTTTTTTCTCGAATGATCACAGAAGGGGGGACCTGATTTTCTTGTGAATATGACTGAGAATATCGAAAATCAGAAAAATAGATTTTGCCCCAGAAAGATAAATTGAATCATCAAAAATTTTGTGCGCTATTTAGAGCATGTTTGGCCTTAACTTCTTCTAGAAAGGAAGTTGGCCAAGTATTTTCATCCTATCAAGAAAATTCTAGATGGCCAAGTATTTTCATCCTATCAAGAAAAACTATTTAAGCTCGGTGAAACATGGTTATGCTTTAAGTCAAAAAAAGAAGCATTTTTTGGCTTATAATCTTAACCAAACATGTATGTCCATACGAAAATTTATCAATTTGAAATTTAAATTATGCTTTCAGAATCAGATTATCTTTATCACTTGAATTTGAATTTGAAAACTTATTAACAGTTCACTATGAAATCCATATATACCATGGTATTGAATTACTGATAACATTCTCTTTTCTTCATTAACATAAAACAGTACATACCTCAACATGTGCGGGTCGATCAGGTCTGTCGGAGTCTTCGACCTCGGTATCTTTGTCTACATTTTTCTTGAATTTTTCATAATTTAACTGCACAATATTTGGTAAAATCAGGCACCATTTTTTTTTTTTGGTCCTTCCCGGGGATTGGTTTCATGCTCTAACTTTCTTATTTTGATACAAAAGTAAGAATAATTTCCGAATAAAAATTAATGTAAATTATTCAAAAGTAATTAAAGATAAATACTAAATAGTTTCTTAAATTTGTTACATACCTTGATCTTTTGTTCCTCTCCCTCGAATTCATCGCTCCAAACCTGTCGTTCAGAATCATCGGACATTGAAAAATACGCATCGGGACATCTATTCTTGATCCCATATCTCCTACAAAAAGGAATCCACGACCTAGCAAACTCACATGCTTCTTTTATAGCATAAAGTGTCATGGGGGCTCCCCCGTCGTCTGAGACATAAACTGCCAGTTTGTCCGTTGGGTAATCGAGCGCCATGGCTGACAAAACTGTATTCATTACCTCCACCACCGGCTCCTTATTCGAATCCGTAGTACAAATAAACACATCCACCCCAGGCAACTTGTGGTCCTCGGGAAGGTTCTCCGGCTCCACGGCCCTAACCACCGGCCGCCACCGGAAAGCTTGCGTTAGAATCCATAGGAACGTGAAAATCAGCTCGGAAATAGTGATAACAGTCCATGAAACAAGTGGAACATTGCCTTGCAAGAGGTTTGAGATTCTGTAGTAAAGAAGAGTTAAAATGGCAGTAAAATGGAAAAGAACGTGAACCCGGTTGAGGAGGGCACGAGATTTCTGGACTGTGCATGTATTGAGTGAACCAGACGCCATTTTTGTGTTTCTTGAACTTAATTTCTGCTATATTATAGCTGCCTGTAATGGAAGATGTTTATATAGGATTATTGAAGATGGTAGAGAACAAATGTGAGAACATTTTAATGTAAATGTATATGCTTTGCGTTGTCTTAATAGAAATTAATTAATATCAAATTATTTGTTTAAGGAATCTTACCTTGAATACAGATAAAATACAGCACTAAAATATATACTACATGTTAACAATTAGCTAATTGGCTTTCATTTCATGGAATCCTCCCCCAGAAAAATTAACTTCTCTTGGCATAATTTCTTGAGAAGAAATTTTATTTTGTTTTTCCAATAATTAAGCTTATATATGAAAGATGAATAATCAGAAAAGTAGATGACAAAGATGGGTTGAGAAAAACAAAATTATGGTTTGTACAAATAAACTGAAAATGTAATTCTCATGAGTAACAAGAAGTGGTGGACTTGATGTGTAAATCTTTACATTTGGGATATGAATTAAATTTGTATTGTAATGTTTAAGCCCATTAGGATATTTTATGTTAGGGAATTTTGAGTATAACTTTGGCCCATTTTAATAATAAGAAAATAAGTTTCAATTTTCAAAAATCAGATTTTTATTAATTTTTATTTATAATTTAATTAATTAAATATATTAAGGTCACAGATCTATATAATTTGGTCACAGATTAACAATTTAGTTAGTCACATATGATTTTCGGTCACAAATCAAAATTTTTAAATGTCACAAATTATTTTACGATCACAATTCAAAAATTTTATAGGTCACAAGTTCTTTCTTGGTCACAAGCGAAAAATTTATAAGTTACAATTTCTTTATCGGTCACAGATCACCAACATTATAAGTCACAACTTAGGTCACACATTATTTCTTGGTCACAATTTATTTTTTTCATTGATCACATATTATTTGTTAATCACAGATTAACTAAGTTAACGGTCACAGTTAAACAAAAAATTTGTGACTACCAACATCACTTGTGACCACCTCCTCATCACCTCCTAAATCACCACCACCTCCCGATAACAACACCACCACCAAACAAAACATGATCATCTTCATCGACGTATACCTCTCGTTTGAATATTGACAGCACTATCGCTACCACAGCCACCACCGCAACACCTTCACCACCACCACCACCGTCGCCCCAACCCCACCTAGCCTAGTCCACCACCAACACTTGCAACGACAGAACAGATAGGAAGAAAAACACAAAAAACCACCATAAAAATCATTTCAAAACCACAGGTCACAGCATCAACCCACCTCCACCACCGTCAACACCTCCACCTGCACCACCACCACTTGTAACGACAGAACAGATGGAAGAAAAACACAAAAAATCACCATAAAAATCATTTCAAAACCACAGGCCACGACATCAACCCGCGTCCACCGCCGTCAACACCTCCACATGCACCACGGCCGGCACCACCTCACAATCTGAAAAACAAAAATAAAAAATCTGGCACCTATAGTAAACATCACCACCACCATAGCCACAGCCATAACCACCGCCACCGCCACCGCCACCGCCACCATCGTCACCACCTGCACCAACAAAATTACTACACAACCAGTACCAAAATCAGATATGTCGCTACCATTAACATAAACCAGTCGTCGATCACAAATCTGTCATGCCACCACGAAGAAGCACACTCGTTCAAAACCACAATGGCTCTGCAACCACAATTAAAGAGAGGAGTGAAGATTTGGCAACACAAAGAGACGGGAAGAAGACGATATAGAAATCGGGGAGAGAGGAGGGGAGTGGAGGGGGGAGATAAAATGGGGGGAAGGAATATTAGGGTTTGCCGTTTAGGTGTATATAATTAATTAATTAGTTGAATTATATAATATTATTATTTAATATTAAAAATTGTATTGTTATCTGATTTTTGAAATAGTAAAACTTGCATGTGATTCATGAAATGTGATCTTTAAAGGTAGGGTTACATGTAATTTTCATTTTATATTAAGGGCATGTTTGAATCCTTTTTTTAGGTTTGAATGCATTTTAAATTTGTAGATTGATGGAAAATGTGCAGTTAAAAAATAAGAAAAGGTTTTAAATTTGTGTGTAATATTATTTTATTGAATAATATGTGGTTGAAAAAAAAAAAAAAGGGAAAAATATATTTTTAAAAAAAGGGAAATCAAACAAAGACTAAATAAATAAAAATGATAAATAATAAATATATATGAATTAAAAAAAATATTTGGGATGGGGATCTTATTCCTCATCTGTCGTCCATGCCTCGTCCCTGTCAATAGGTCCGATTAAGTGAGGATTTCATGTCCAATTAGGGCGAGTCTATACGAGAATTCCCTGCCATGTTGTCATCCCTAAAAGTTAAGAGCGAGAAACTCTCCCATGCAATAATAGGAGGATTGCGAGCTAGACTATATGTACAAGGACTAACTAGCTTACGTACATTCAATAACAAGATAATTACATGTAGGGATGGCAATTTGGCGTGGGAGCTTGGGTAGCCCATGGCTCGACCCTGAAAAAGCTCGAGTTGGCCCAGCTCGAGGCTTGGTGGAATCGAGCCTCGGCCCGAGCTGGCCTGCAGCTCGGAGGAAAAAAAATTGGCAACATCAAGTGCTTCCTTTTAAGGCAGCAAAAAGGAGAAAAAAAAGTCGAAAGCTCGGATTGAGCCTCTTTTTTTTGGGTGAGCAAAACCGTGGCTCGTCTCCAAAAAAAGCCGCAAGTCGACTCGGCTCGCCTCATTGACATCCCTAATTACACGTGAAGGCTTGCCTCAAAAAAATAATACAATTATGAGCTATGACTTATAAGATGGCCTAGGATGGATAGTCGAAGTATAAATTGGATGTCTTATGTGATGGCCTCGGGAGGGTGAGTGGCATGCCTCAATAATAAGCATTGATCAATGAGAAACTTCAAAATAAGGCAAATTCAGGTGGGCATCTTGCGCAACGGTAGGTGTGCAAAGTCACAATACTAATTTTTATTTGCAGCGTGTATTCATGCCATTTACGCCAAGACTGCCAGAATTCTCATAGCAATCCTAAAGCAACAAGAAAATCCAAGAAGTGCATCAAATTTTGTGGTGTGGTGTTAACACTCCATAATATTTACACCAATTAATCTCTAATCAAACCCAATTAAAATATGCTATGCAATTCAATTAATATCCAAGTGGACTATAAAAGTATATGTTATAAATTCAGTTGATCTCCATTAGACCACATTAAATTATTATGCATTGGAAATGACCAGAGAGAGACAATTTTGATAGATTAGTGATGGCTTCCATACAATTTTAGATACTTTTTCAATCATCAAATTATTCAATATCGAATCAATTTTTCATGGAATTAGGAAAATATATCCACATTTCCGCTCACTAAATCCCATGCTCGAACTGTACTAAGGGCATCTCAATTTTTTACAATGTTATGCATTCGAAATTTCAAACAGGTGATGGATAATACATTGCAACAATGAAGCCAAGGACGGAGGAGCTTGCCACCAAGCAAATTTTAAGGTAAAAAAAACTTATGTCTACTTTTTTTTGTGGAAAACTTATGGCGTCAAACGACTCAAACCTTTATTTCTTGCAACAAAGTGCTTGTGATGCAATATGGTCTACTTTTTGTAATAAAATAATATTTGTTGCTAAATATTCTATAGGTGGAGGAAAAAATTGCTACAAGAAAAATAATTTTTTTGCAAAGGACAAAAAATGTTGTAGTAGATTTTTTACAACTTTCACCTGTATATTGTAGGTTCTAATATTGTCGTACAGTAAAGGATACAACAACATGCAATGCATGTTGCCAAAGCCCTCAAATATACGTTGTTGTAAAAATTTTCAATGTACTTAACCGTTGCTTTTATTATATTTTGTACACTACACCAAAAAAAATTTTTTGCAACATGCAAAAAACATTGTCAAAGAGTTTTTGCAGTGTTCGGGCGCACGTTGCGGATTGTGATGTTGCCATAGAGTGGAACATTGCGAAAAAAGGCAACGAACGTTGCCGTTTCCCTTTTTCGCAACGTGCAGCGAACGTTGCCGTTTTCTTTTTTCGCAACATGCAACGAACGTTGCCGTTTCCTTTTTTGGTAAGTTTTTCGTAACATTCACCGAACGTTGCGATATGCGTTTTTTTTCTTTTTTGTTTCAATTATCATATATTTGTTTCATTAATTATTTCCTCAATAAACAATTGTCCAAATGCATTTCTAGTACATATAATCAATGACAACAAGTATACAACATGCACCAAGTGCGAAAGTAAAATTAAACTAATATTCCAATTGACAAAAATTTCTAATTATATTCAACACATTTTCTCATCCCATAAAGAGCACATCAACAATATTGAGATTTTTACTTTCTACTGTGTAATCTCAGTGTCGATCAAAATACTCAACAATATGAAACAAAATATTTCTCTAACCAAAAAAAATAAGCGTACATAAGTATGCTTCAAAGTTACAATAGCAAATACATAGAAGAAGCTCTTATAAGAGTCCATTTTCTGTGTCATGACTATGGCAGGTGTAAAATGAAAAAGGTGCCTTGAACATCAAGCTCTTCATTGGAACAAGAATTAGAGAAGACATCAAAATGTGGAGACTCATATCCATATATCTTTTATTCTGCTGAAACAATAGACAACAAGATATAAGACTAACAGAAAAATACAGAGCACTGCGTGTCATTCAATACATTAGCATGCTGCATCTCAAATAGAAGATTAACCAAAGTGAATACTAAAACTCTTCAGGCAAGCATGTATGGCAACTGGTGGACAAAAATATAAAAATGAAGAAATAAAAACATGCAAAAGTGCAAAAATTCATAGAATACCTTCGTCAAATGAGTCTAATACTACTCTTTGGCCAAGCAACAGTACTTCCCATGGCTTCATGTAGCATTTAAAATTCATCAGTAGGTCTATATAAGGTCAAATGATCCATATACACTTCTTCAACCCAAACCTTCAACAATCTTGTCCAAGTGGCATGTGGTGTACCTTTACGCTTGGGTCGGTTGATGCAATCTTCCCTTCTCCTACAATTTCTTTCTCATCATACTGGTACCAATACAATAATTGACACCTTAAATTTTTCGAAGGTGTAGTACCTCCGAGGATACCACTTCCTTGTTGGGACTACAAATTCACAGTAAAATGAACATATTCCCTTTAAAATTAGTATGCTATAGTCTGAATTTATATGTAACAAACAATAAATAATATAAGATACATAACCTGAGGAGTAAAAGCACATGAACTCATGTCATCTACATTCTTAGTTTGATTCTGTAGAATATTACAAAAATTAACAAGTTATTTTACGTACTAAGTTATGTAAAGCTATGGTATCATTTTAGATATAATGATAAAGTATATAACCTCTGATAACTTGAGAAGTGCTTCAACTTTTTCCTCTAGTGCTTCCATCCTTCTGATTGAGATTGTATTCTTTCTGATTGAGTTTGCACTTGGCTTTCAAGTTCTCTCACCCGAGGATTACACTGAATTTGTCCATCGACTTTTGATGGTGTAACCCCAAATCCAAGTCCTCTTACTTTTCTACGACGTTCAGGACCTAGAACCCGAGCAACAGCATCATCACGAATGGAATCTTATGAAACTTAATTTTTATACTAGCAAGTGATACATATAATAAGTTTAATTATTATAAGAATGTTGATATAGCATACCAAAGTTTCGGCAACCGCTTCATTTATAGGTTTCCCATCCCTTCTAAGATGTCCACGAGTCCACACTGTAGTTCTTAACCCTTTTATGTCTGGGTCATTTTTCTTCTGCAATACAAATCAAGTAATTAATTATACTAGTATTAGACATATATGCAAGAAACTCGATATAAACTAACAAGAATGAAGATAAAAAAGAAAATCGTTATAGACAAGTAAAGATAGTTTGTATGTATACCAAATCGTGAGCCATACGTGGATAACATTTTCGACCCATAGTATGTAAAAGCTTCTGATTAGTTCTCATTTTGCTGAATCTAGCACTTTTTTCCTTTAAGAAAACCAAAAAAAAAAAAAAAAATGAACAACAATAATCAAATTAATTTTAAGCTCAATATGAACAAACCGACTTACTTTAAAGCCAGCAGAAAGAGTATCTTCTACAAATTGTTTCCATGCTTCTTCAGAGTTGACATTCTTCGGTCTAAGAAGGGAAATAACGCGTGTTCTATTCACAGATGATGTTGTTTGAGTTCTGATTTGTTTTCTCAATCTTGATTTGTATGTTCTCCAATACTTTCCCATACATTGAAATGTCATTTTTTGGTGGAAATCATCCACATTGAACCTTTGCTGTATTTTGTGCACAAATATAAGAAATAATGTCATTAGGAAGGAAATATATATATAATAAATAATGAAAGAAATTATATTATCTATAAATGTACCTGTATGAAAGTCCAAAGTTCCATTTTTTATCGTCACCCACCGACTGCCAATCCTTAATCACAACAGGCATGTGTTCTCGTACCATGGCTCCAACTATGCTAGCAAATTTGTCAGAGTTAATGTCCACTACTTGCCCAAATTCATTAAATTCAAGCTCCATCTTATGCTTCCTATTTTCAGGAACTGATTTCACTTGAATTGGTCCTCTTCTCTTTTTTGGAGCATCTATATTCGTCGGCAGCATGTTTTGCTCATTAGTATTTGGAGTTAATTGGGTATTTTCACTTGGTTCACTAGAAAGTCTTAGTCTTTTACTAATCTCTCGAATTGCAACGGCAATTGCAGCTCTACGACGTTTTGAACTCTTCGAAGCTTGCTGAGTTGACTTAAATAATGCAACATGAAAATCAAATATGAGTATAATGGTTCTCGGAAGTTAACAAATATCTGAACAAGTATAAATAAACATACTGACTTGAGCTGCGTCCATCATATAAAGTATATTACTGTCAAGAATAAATTAGAAGCAAATCACTTCACAGGAAAAAAAACCTGCATCACAAAAAAAAGAATAACCAAACTAATTAATCATTATAACAAAAATAAATTAGGTAAAGTGACATGTTAAAATAAACTTCAAAAGATTAATCATTGTACCAAAAACACTTTATCTACTCTATCAATTTAAAACATGTGTCATTTATAAGAATATTTACCAAACTAATTAATATTATGTATCACATAATATGCCTTCAACATCTATCCTTGCATAATTCTCATCCTCATCATGATTGTCTTCAAGTTGGGTTATATCTAATGGAATAGTTGCCCCGTGGGAAGTATCTTCTTCCATGTGTATAGCGTGAAAGTCTCTTGGTGATGCTTGCAAAGCAACATACCAATTAGATGTTTCATTCTCCCTAGAATAAAACACTTGTTTCGCCTATGATGCCAAAATGAAAGGATCGTTTTCAAATTGTCTGTATCCCTCATGAAGATTAACCAAAGTGAATCCATCTTCTTTTTTTATTCCATTCACGATATTTGCCCAATCACATTTGAATATTGGAATATGAAATGTATTGTAATCAAGCACTATAACATCGCGCAAAACTCCATAATAAAGAACATTCCCAACGACATGTGCATTATCTTTTGCACTAGATCTACAAATGGTTGCTGCTTCAACTAAAATACCACTATTTTGCCGAGACTTTTCTGCATCTTTAGTGTGAAATCGAAGACCATTTATTAGGAAACTGGAATATAACATGGATTGACATCTAGGACCACGTGCAAGCCACTTCAAAGAATTTGAAATGGGTACCAACAACAGTTGACCTTTGATCTGTTTTTATTTTAAACATGTTAGGAATGCAAGAATAAACAACATAACTTGGCACTAATTATTTCTTAGATGTTGGTCAACCTTATCATCCAGCCAAGCAGCAAATGAGTCATTGTGTTTCTTATATAATAAATTCTCGTTTCTTGCAAGACGTTTGTTAAAATTCTTAAGTTCATCCATATGCATCCTAAGTAAATAACAAGATATCAAAAAGAGGTACTAGTCGAAGAACTTAAAATCTAACGTAGTTATTTGACAAACATACTGTATGTACGGTGCCACTTCTATACTATTTAGCAACACATATCGATGAGCAATTTTCAACATCTCATCTGGTAGTACAAGTGACTTCCCTTTAGAAATTGTACGCCCTACAACTAAGAAGTCACTCTTATATTCTTCATTGTGTGCAGACTTCGAGCCTATTTTAGATGCTTGTTTTATGTACTTGCTACAAAACATCGCATTTTCTTCAACTATGTATCGTTCGGCTATGCACCATTCAGGTCGTGCACGATTCATAACATACACTTTCATATACCTACGCATTTATCCAAAATATCATAAAATATAAAATCATGTTGATAATAAATTTCACTTTTGGTAATAACTTAAAGGAATATTACCTCTCAAATGGGTACATCTAACGATATTGGACTGGTCCACATAGACGAACTTCTCTCCCAATAAGGATTGTTAAATGGACCATAATATCAAAAAATGAAGGTGGAAAATACCTTTCCAACATGCATAAAGTTTCAGAAACATTCTCCTCTAAACTTTCAATATTATTCCTATCTACAACTCCTTGACATATTTTATTGAAAAATAAACACAATTTAAAAATGGAGTTCCTTGGACCTTTAGGTAGAAGTTTTCTCAATGCAACTGACAGTGATTGTTGCATTAGAATGTGATAATCATGAGACTTAAGTTCAACTATCTTACACTCTTCCACTGAAATACAATTTTCAATATTAGAACCATAACCATCGGGCAATCTCACGTTAGCAAGCTGTTTGCAAAAAAAATGTTTTTCTACTTTTGATAAAATGTGAGGGGCAACATGTAGATAGAATTTAGTTCCTCTACTCTGAGGATGTAAATCATGCCTAATGTTCATCTCTTCCAAGTCCTTACAAGAGTTAATGTCATCTTTAGATTTTCCTTTCACATCCAAAAGTGTACCAATGATGCTCTCGCAAATATTCTTTTCCACATGCATCACATCCAAATTATGACGTACAAGTAAAGTCTGCAAATTAAACATTAATGATGTCACGATATACTACATGCCATTGGAAGTATTAAATAAAATAGAAAGGCATATTAGAGTTGCCTTCCAATATGGAAGCATGAAAAATATTGACTTTTTCTTCCACATTACATCTGATTGAGCTGTATTCTTCTTCCTCTTTCGCTCACCACTTTTTCTCCAATCATATGCAATTTTATCAACTTCATTAAAATCTTCTTCACCCTTCTTTATTTTTGGCCTAATGCCATTTTCAATATATCCATTAAACAAACTCTTTTCATGCGAAATGGATGACTCAAGTGGAGAAATCTTCTATGTCTCATGTACGCAAACTTCCTACCATGTGACAACCATAGGGAACATGTATCTTCACGACAAATAGGGCGTGCAATTTTTCCCTTAACGGGCCATCCAGATACACTTCCATATGCAGGAAAATCATGTATTGTCCACATCAAAATAGCTTTTAAGTTGAATGAGATTTCGTAATTGCATCATACATCTCAACCCCATCACTCCATAACAATATTAAGTCGTCTACAAGTGGTGCCAAATAAACGTCTATATCATTACCTGACTGCTTTGGTCCCGGGATCAATAAACTCAACATCAAACTTTCCTTCAACATGCATAATGAGGGCATAATGAGGGCGGCAAATTATATATAGTTAAAATTACTGGCCAACAACTGTATTTAAAGCTAAGATCTTTGAAAGGATTAAATCCATCAGTTGCAAGTCCTAATCGAACGTTTCGAGGATCTGATGCAAAATGTGGCCATCTTCTATTTATCATTTCCCAACTTAATGAGTCAACAGGATGTCTAATTTTACTATCTGATCTTTTATTATTTGAGTGACATCTAAGTTGTGTCTATTCCAAACATCCTCTTAAGTCTTGGTATTATAGGGAAATAATGCAACACTTTTGCTGGGATTTTTTTTTTTTCAATTTTCTTAGTCCGTTGGTTAACTTTCCATCTTGAACAACCACATTTTGAACATAAATCAGCATGTTCAAGCTCCTTTCTATACAGACAACAATCATTCAAGCAAGCATGTATCTTTTCATAGCCAATGTCAAATGTATTGACACCATTTTTCATCTCATAAAATGAGTTGGGAAGTGTATTATTCTCTGGCAGCATGACCCGAACAAGATTTATAACTTCATCGAAACCACTATCCGAAAAATCGTGTCTTGCTTTAAGTTTCAACATGGCAATCGAAGCTGACGTCTTCGTAAATGCTGTACAACCAGGATACAAAGGTATTTCGGCATCATCAACCAAAATTTGAATCTCTCCATCTCTTCCATCAACAGGGTTTTCAAGATCTACATCATGTTGTACATAGAAGTCCCTAAACATCTTATGTGACTCGGGCATTTCCACATCAACTGGATTTAATACACGCTTGGGTCGTTCTCCATGAAATACCCAAATAGTGTACGTAGGATCCATTCCCTTAATAACCAAATGTTCATACACTATTTCATAATGATGATGCTTTAAATTCCTACACTTAACACAAGGACATCCTATCATTTCTGAACATAGATTTTTACGAGCTAGTTCAACAAAATTTCATGCTCCATCTTTATATTGCTCTGAAAACCTATAAGCAAAATACTATGATCACTTCATGTGAAATTGTTTAAAGTTTGTAAGTAGATTCACGAGATCTTATTCCAGACAATAACCTTGATAGTTACAGCCATGCTTTGTCCATTATTATTCTCTCAAACACTGAACAACACAAATACAAATTCAAAGTTTAAAAATAAGTAAAAGTTTTTTTTCTACAAATAAAGTTACTTATTTTGAATAATTTTTTATGGCTCATCTCACTATCAAAATAAGTAGCATACTTGTTTATGGCTCATCTCACAATTAGAGTTTTTAATATAGTTACTACGTGCGCTTGTGCAATTTTTGATCCTACAATAATCAATCATATAAGTCAACCAGGCTACAATTATATAAGCCGACAATGTTTCAAACATTCTTAATATATTTAATGACAAATTAGGACAAGACATTGCTTACCTGAGTGCAATCAATTTCTTCAAGACATGATGCAACAAATAATTTTGATCAGCCACAATGATTATATTTAATGCAGTGTGGCTTGCTAAATTACGTATAAATAGTGCCTACAATTAATTTATATATAAATATAATTAACACCTTATTATAAATATTTTATTTTTTATTATATTAATTATTTTAAGATAAAATCTAAATTATGTTATTCTTAATATTTACAAGTATCAATAAAAGTTACCCGAAATTCTGGAGTAGACCAATACTGACACAACCATTCCCAATCAACTTGCATCACGTCAGTTGGGTAGTTCTTTATTGCATTATCCAATATTTTTCTATTGAAATATTTCTCTTTGAGTCTACATCTATAATCATGATATATTCTCGCTAAATATGACAAGTAGTACCTCCTCATTTATTGATTTCTTTACATTTTTTTTATTGTTTGGAGGTGAGGTGCATGCCCCCTCGCTTATATTCTTGCGAGTTTCATATATCTCATGGTTGAGAAATCTTAACACCCATAATCATTCTTTGGTGAATCATATATATTCAGTGAGAATGTGTTGGTGATCTGCTTTAAGAAAAAAACAATTTACTTCAACTTCATTCTAAATAAACAAAAAAAAATGGAAATCAACTTCGAACCACTGTTGCCAAAAACCAATCATTTAAATTATCTCGAACCCTATGTATAAAGTGCACATAGGTCACGAGCAAGATCTAAAAACCGTTACTAGTGTACACTAGTTCAAAATACTTGCTTAACACAAAATCTAAACTATTGAAATTCGTTACCAACTTTATCATACATTTAAAAAAAAACACATATATTTATCAGTTATTTTGGAAAAAAGGGTTTCGACCCCAAATTTATTAATACGTTAGTTACTTTCTTATGATAAAAAAGCTCAATTATTTTAAATTTCTATCCCCATAGACTCTCGAAACGTAAATTAAATTGAAAAATCAATTCATTAATTTCAAAGTTTTCAATTTTTGTGTCCGATAAACCCTCATGTTTGTGTGGAACACTACTACTTTTGAACTCACATCAAACTTGCACAACGCCACGACAAGATGTATACCCTTTTGAAGATGTTGTAACTTGTGAGTTTTTATTATTGTGAACCGCTTTATACGTCGATTTTTGTCCAAAATGGAAATGTGTTGTAACTATTACACATTTTGTGGGTTTCCATTATAACCTACTAATGCTAGAAAATGAAAACAAAACGTGTCTAATATGAAAGGAATGGTAAGAAACGGTGTGATACCCGACTTGATATTTCTCGTGTTGATCTTTATTCATTAATTCAAATGCTTCAAATTCGAAAATACATTATTATTACCGTGTTTGGGTTTTGTTCCTTCTTGAATACAAATATACAATCAACATTTCTTATTCCTTTCCAGTTTTCACATCTTTTGTGAATTCAGTTTTCAACTCTGCCCAGAAATTACTTTATTTCATATTAATTAAGACTTTTCAGCTAAATAAAATTACGTGAATAAGTTCCTTCTTGACAACGTGTTAGAAATATGTAACACCACATATCCCACTTGTTATAAGTATGAGCTCACACATATCTCCACATTGGTATGATATTGTCCACTTTGAGTCTAGACTCTCATGGCTTTGCTTTTGAACTTACCCAAAATGCCTCATATCAATGGAGATATATTTTCGGGTAATTTTCATAAGTAAGAATATAACTTTGGTCCAATTCAATAATAAGAAAATAAGTTTCAACTTTCAAAAATCAGATTTTTGTTAATTTTTATTTATAATTTAATTAATTAATTATATATTTAATTAATTAAATATATTAAGGTCACAGATCTATATAATTTGGTCACAGATTCACAATTTAGTTAGTCACATATTATTTTCGGTCACAAATCAAAAATTCAAAATGTCAAAAATTATTTTACGTCACAATTCAAAAATTTTATAGGTCACAATTTGTTCATCGATCACAGATTCACAATTTAATTAGTCACATATTATTTTTCGGTCACAAATCAAAATTTTTAAATGTCACAAATTTTTTACGGTCACAATTCAAAAATTTTAAAGATCACAATTTTTTCATCGGTCACAAATCACGTCACAACTTATTTTACAATCACAAATTATCAAATTATTGGTCACAGATTAATAATTTGTTAGATCACATATTATTTCTTAGTCACAAATTATCCAAATCATTGATCTCATAGGTCACAATTTATTTATCTGTCACAAATCACGTCACAACTTATTTTACAATCACAAATTATCAGATTATTAGTCACAGATTAATAATTTGTTAGGTCACATATTATTTCTTAATCACAAATTATCTAAATCATTAGTCACATATTTTTTATTGATCACAAATTAACCAATTTAATAGTCGCTATCAATCAATTAATCTGTGACCACCACCACCACCCCCACAATCATCACCATACCACACGACCAAGCAAAAAATTCCCAAATCCGCCGTCGCCACGGCCACCGCCACCAATCCTGTAAACAATTAAAACTGCCACCACTAACCCACACCACCACCAACCCGCACGCCCACCACCACTGCACCACCACCTCCTCCACATTAACACGCCCCGCCCACCACCACTGCACCACCAACACGCCCCGCCCATCACCACTGCAACGACAGCAGATTAGAAGAAAAAAAAAACACTGTAAAAATCACCACCACACCGCACCACTGCCAACCACAACAAGCGACGCCGCCCACCGCCGCCACCACCGTTGACATCAACACTATTACATCAACCACTAGATTCACCCATGCCAAACCACCCAACAGATCGACGATTCATTGCAGATTTGAGCAGATCGGCGTTGCAAACCACCGCTTCACGTTGCTGCACTACCAGATTCACCGTCGCCGCCGCAACCAATAAAGCAGCCGCACACAGAAGCACACGCACCCAACCACCGCCACCAACGCCCAACCACCGCCACCAACGCATCGCATGCCCGATCCACCACAACCCGTCACCAACGTAGCACACGGCCACCACCGTTGACCAAAACTCCTCTTTCCCAACACCAAACCGCACATCTCCACCACCACCGCGACCAACAACCTCTCATCATCACCACCGTTGACCGCCACCGCCACCGCCACCGCCAACCACTGCGTGAGAGAGAGAGAGAGAGAGAGAGGGGGGGTGAGATTTGAGAGAATAGAGGAAACCTGCGAGTTTTCAATAGAGAGAGTGCGAGAAGAAGGGGGCGGGGGCGCCGGGGGGGGGGAGTGAGGGTGATATAATTTAGGGTTTGATTTGTGGAAGATAAATTAATTAATTTTAAAACATATTAATTAGGAAAAAAAATCTGATTTTTGTATAATCAAACTTTCCATCTTATTTTTGAAAATGGATCTTGAGAAGTAGGTGAATGTGTAATTTCCACTTATTTTTAACCTATCACCTCTTATTAAAGGTTGAACCCAACCTTGAGGGTCCTCCACTGTCCAACTTCTAGAGCACTGTGAAGAAAGTAAATCGCGGAATATGCTTCAACAGGTCATGATAGAAAAGCTATCATACTGGTGCCTACAAAGAGTTCAATTACAAATCTTGTAAAAGACAGAAATCAAACTATCACACTGCGGCTGCTATCTCAACTGAAACTACATCACTCTTTTCCTTTGCACCACTGAATTATACTCTGAGGGCACCTATCACCTCTTATTGCTTATGTATGCATACGATACAAGTCAAAAGTATGAATTGCTAAATTATGAAGAAAAAAAATTAATGAAAATTTAATTTTTATCCTATTTCGTGCGAATGTTCCATTTAGCGAGCATTACTGAACGAAACTAAATGGAACAATAAACGAGAGTCTTTAATATATTATTCAATCTTTCTTATTAAAGTGCAAGTTTGACAAGCGTTACTGACACAGATTAAACGGAAAAATAAAAGGGAGTTTTGTATTGTATTATTCAAATTTCCTTATTAAAAACACTCAAAGACGAGTAATTAACTATAAATATAATACCTAGTATCCTCTTGAGATTTTTTTTTTTTTTTTTAGGTTTAAATATAAAAAGTTATATTACAAATTGATACAAACAAACCTAAATTATTAATACTTAATGATTTTATATATTATATATTTTCTCCGCCTCTTCTCTTCATTTTCTTCTGCTACTCTCCATTCCTCCCCCTCCTCTATATCTCTCATACATCCCATTTACTAAATTAATCAATAAAGATTTAATTTTTCATGCCTCAGGTTTGTTTTACTTCTATCTCTTGATCTGAATTTTTGTTCCTTCGATTTTCTTTTATCTAATTAATGGTTAAAAAAAATCTCGATTGCCTTTTCTGGTTGGGTTTTTGGGTATTATGGTTTGTTTGTATTGGAAAGGGAATTTCAGAATTTATCTGTGGGTTTTTGAATTGATGTTCTGATTAGGTTAACTGCTTGAAGCTTGACAATTACTGGGTTTTCTTTATGATTCTTGAAAAATGGGATTGGGTTTTTTAACGGTGGTTTTTAATCTTGATTGATCATAGTTGAGTTCAGTTTTCTGGTTGGGTTCTTTTGTTACTGGGGATATATGGAATCTAAGGTTTAAAAATTTCTCTACTTTTGTGTGGGTTTTTGTATTTGAGGAATTTGATGTATGTGTATTAAATAAGTCGATTAATTAGAATAGATATTTGAAATGTGTGAAATTGAGCATTCATCAACGTGTCAACTTTAAGAGATCTTCTTGATTTTTATTTGAAGAAGCTCACATTTTTTAAATTATACACAATTTTAAGATGTCAAAATGAGTTTAGTTAAGAAGGGGGCATGTCAAGCAATTAACTGTCGTTGCTATCAAAATAGTTTCATTCGCTATATCAACTCATTTATCCAAATGCTTGAGTTCGCCTCTCATGTGCCCAAGCGGCTGGGCAGATGCATGTGCTTAAACAGCTGTGCAGAGCCGCAGACACAGACCTGCTTGCACACACACACACACACACACACACACACACACACACACATATAATTAGGTATTCATAACGGGTTCAGTTTTTGTTGTAGCAGGGTGAAGTAGGGGAAGTGTGACGTGAATTGATAGAGGGGGATATGGCTGGGATTGCGACTGAGGAGTCTGAAGAGGGGAGATCATTGGAAGGGATTTTAAGCAGCCAGCTACAGCAATGTCAATTTGGGGAGGCATTAGCGGAATGGAGGTCTTCTGAGCAGGTGGAGAATGGGACCCCTTCAACTTCGCCCCCCTTACTGGGACAGCGACAGTGATGATGATAATGGTATGTGATTTGTTCCTTTCAATTACGTGGTAGCCTGTGTTTATTTTTTCTTTATTTATTTATTTTATTTTTTTGAGTTCTTGTTTATTGCTTGACATTTGTCCTAATGTCTCTCTGAAGACAATTTTCTTCAGTATTTTAGAAAGTATGTGTTACTTACCATTTCAAGGAAATGGGTATTAGAGGAGTGAATCAACCCTCTCTCTCCTCGACAGGAAAATATTTTTAAGGAATGGGAAAACGAAAGGAGAAACTGAAATAGAGAAGGAAGAAGAATCCAAAAGACTATATTACCATGGGATATAACGAATTAATGGCCAATACGAGAGAAAATTGTCTTGGAAAAGGAAGAAGAACCAAAAGCTTTTGGTAATTGGTATCATATTATTGTGCATCGAATTTATGTATAAAATATGAATTTGTTGGTGGAACTTGGTAAATATTTATTCTCTGTTTTGTTCACTTTCCGTGTAATTATCTGTAAGATCCATAAGTATTGTCTGCACTGTTGCTTTGTCTGATGTGTTGACACTTTTGGGTTTGTAAAATGTATTCCATATGCATGGTTTAAAAATGCGGTAGTGAGGCGCGCCTTGAGACCCGTCTCACCGTGAGGTGCATGTAATATGCCTCGAGACGGTATTTTTGAGGCTAAAAATCTGAGGCTCATGCCTCTAAATATGAGACACAAGGCTCATTTAAAATTTGAAAGGCCCTTCCTAAAAAAGAAAAGGACCCATTTAAAAAGATATTTTGGACCCAAATAAAATAATAAAATATCTAGAAAGCTAAACGACAACCATAAATTAGAAAACCAAAATTGGAAATTCAAAAGTTAGCCTTCAAAAAATTAATGGCCATATATCCTATTTACTATATGCTCCAACTTTGATTTTTTTTGTATTTTGTATTATTTTATAATTCTTTTATTTAGATATTTTATTTTTTGTGAGGCTTACGTCGCAATCCGCCTCGAAGCTTACGCCTCGCCTTATAAAAAAAAATCGTCTTAGTACTTAGTTTCGTCTTTTTAAGCCTTGTCCATATGCAAGGGTCTAATGTTGTCTTTGGGCAGTTTTTTTGTTTGATTATTATGAAGTTTCTGAGATTGCAGAATCATCTAAATGCAATCCACTTGGGTTGTTAAGTAGTGATGATTACTTTTTATGCTCTAGTATGAATTGTTATAAGGAAATTATGACTTGATTAAATTCTTTGGTTGAAACCGTAGTTTGTGCTTTCTTCTTTTTCCTCTTTTAAGAAATGTCTAGAGGCTGATCGTTTCTCTCAATCAGCTATGGCAACATTATAGTGTTAAATTTAAAGGAATTGGAAATGAATTTGAGCAATTTGCAACTCAACTACTAATTGCTTTCATTTGGTGTTGACACAAACTTTTTGCATTGGTGCTGAAGATTTACATGAAGCAAACAATTGTTTTCTTGGTAAAGAAACCTATCATTGATTCTTGTGGTTGATGTGAACTTATATTACATGATATTCTTAGGATAATTGCTTTCTGCTTTTTACGTTGCAGGACCGCGACCTTCTGAATTGTATGGAAAGCATACATGGGAGATTAACAAATTTTCACAAATTAACAAAAGAGAACTTCGAAGTGATGTATTTGAGGTTGGAAGCTACAAATGGTATGATTCTTGAGAAAAAATGGTTCTAGAATATCTTTATGTGCTCGTCATGCATCTATTATTTGCAGCTCCATTGGCTTCCTATTTATAGGAAGACCATGTGTCATTTGTGCTAAACTTCGAGTTGAGATTTCTTGCCACTTCCTTTGGTTGACTTATTATCTCAGAATTTTATCGATGTTGGTATTAATCTACTATACTCTTCATGGGTAATTTATTTAACATGGATGCAAAGCAATTTCAGTAAATTATTTTCCTTCAGGATAAATGCTTATTTAATTCTGTCTTTCTACCCAACAACTGATTTTTTTCACAAATTTTTGGGCAATGTGGTCCATCTTGCTGTCTTTGTTTAATTGGTCGTTCTTGTCCAGTGATATCTTTTACTGTATGTGCATACATATGGCAGGTGATGCCATTGTATGATTTCAATATTGCTGCAAACATTAATATTTATTCAAATTTGGATGGTAGGTATATTTTGATTTACCCCCAGGGATGTGATGTCTGCAATCATCTCTCTTTATTTCTCTGTGTGGCTAATCATGACAAGCTTCTTCCAGGTATGATAAATGACATGTGATGAATTCGTTTGAAATTATAATTGTATGTTTTGGAGTTGATATCATGTGATTTTTCTACTATAACTAGGATGGAGTCATTTTGCGCAGTTCACTATTGCTGTGGTGAACAAAGATGCTAAAAAGTCCAAGTATTCTGGTAAGTTATTCAATATCACTATTACTTTTGTGGTCAAGTTTTCATTTTCTATCATGACCAGCCTGAATATGCATTTAAAATTTTTGCAGATACACTACACCGGTTTTGGAAAAAGGAGCACGATTGGGGATGGAAAAAATTTATGGAGCTATCAAAATTGTTAGATGGGTTTATTGATGCTGATAATTTAATAATTAAAGCTCAAGTCCAAGTCATCAGGTGTCTGTGGTTAACATACTTATGAATATTTGCAATGTTTAATTGTTTGACTGTAATAGTTTTACACTCTTTTTATAGATTTGTAGGTTTTTAATTTATGTGATCTTTTTGGATTGAGTTAATCTATTAGTGGTTACAATTACAAATTGATTTTATTCGCATCATATAACAATTCTATATATTTTAACCTTTGCCATTGGTTTGCAGGGAGAGAGTAGATCGTCCCTTCCGTTGCCTTGACATTCAATATAGGAGGGAACTTGTTCGAGTATATTTGACAAATGTCGAACAAATTTGCCGACGTTTTGTGGAAGAAAAAAGGAGCAAACTTGGAAAGTCAATAGAGGATAAAGCTAGATGGTCAAGGTAATGGGGCCTGGTTTTTATGTTGGTTCTCGTTATTTGTTTAAGACATTGCTATAAGTACTTTAATGGGGGCTTCTTATCTCTCTTGGTGGACAAAATGCATTGTACGTTTATTTGTTTGATCAATTCAGAGCAGCATTATTGGGCCAAGCCCAGTTCACAAGCATCAGCAGATACTACTTAATCTATCCTGTTCAATAATAACAAGATTTTGTATGAAATTATTTTTAGCCCCGGTTTGGGTTAGTTAAATTGCATCTAGTGTTAAGTATGGAGAGAAGTCAGGTGTTTTCTGGTTTCCTGATTATCAATATTTTGTTTTGCGAATCTAATATCATAAGAAGCTCGCGCGCGCACACATATTGTCTTTATCGATAAATCTATAATAGGCTTCTTTTGAAACTCTTGTTCTTGGACATGTTTAAAAGTTTGTATCTAAGAAACTAGGTTTAGAACTGTGGGGACTGATTTCCTCTTAGAGTAGTTTTAGAGCTTGCCAAAGACTGGTTCAAAATCTTCTTTCTCCACCATGATAAAAAAAAAAATTCTCTATAAGTTAACCAATTGTTATTACTATATATATGTCCATTTATTTTTCATTTCTCATTATTCAAATTTAATGCATATAGACAAGAATCATTTTTTGAAAATAATTCTTTTATTCAATTTACATCATCCAAATATTATTTACTGGATGTGTCATACTTTCCAGCTTCCGTACCTTCTGGATGGGTATAGACCAAAGCGCCAGGCACCGCATGTCACGAGAGAGAACAGACTCCATACTAAAAGTACTTGTGAAGCACTTTTTCATAGAAAAAGAAGTCACGTCAACTCTGGTCATGGATTCATTGTACAGTGGACTGAAGGCACTTGAAGGACAGACCAAGGGGAATAAAGATAAGGGAAAATATTTGGAGGCAGAAGAATTACCAGTTCCTATTATTCGCATTGAGAAAGATATGTTTGTTTTGGTGGATGATGTGTTACTACTACTTGAGAGGGCTGCCATGGAGCCTTTGCCTCCAAAGGATGAGAAGGGTCCTCAAAATCGTATTAAGGTGAGCATCATGATGTGCAACTATTTATGTGTGCAAACTGCAAAGCATGGCGTTGATTGCTTATTTTTTTATTAGGTACTAACAACTAACAGAAATGCTTAGGTTGGGTTGTTTCAAGGAACTGGCATCTCTGAAGGAAATTTTAGACATCACCTTATCCGCTTAGATAGTGGAATTAGCTTTTCATTAAAAGCACTTATTTAGGCAGTTTACACCTGGGTAAATGAAAGGGTTAATCGAAAGTTTTTCTGATTTTAAGCGAAACCAAGAACTCCCAGCTCCAATGTGAAAAGAAAAAGAAAAAAACTGCTCATTTGCTCAAGTGTTACTGAAAGTGCAAGCATGTATTGAATTAATTTATTGTCCAATGAGCATTTGCTGAGCCTGCAATTTTTTATTTTTCAAGGATGGGAATGCTGGAGAGGAGTTCAACAAAGATTTTATTGAACGTGACGAGAGGCGTCTTACTGAACTGGGTCGTCGGACAATTGAAATATTTATCTTAGCCCATTTATTCAGGTATACATTTTGCCTAATGTGCATAATTGGTCCTTTTACTATCATCAAATGCAGCAGTCCTTCAGAGGTTATGATTATATATACTTTACATTGCACTCTTGCCACAATATGTCCTAGAAGAAATCTAGGATGTCAGTGTCAGATAGTATGAGTTGTTTGCTTCGAGGTTATCTGCACTAGTTAAGCTTTGAATTAGAAGTGCACCATTTGCATTTGTCACTATGGCGGTCAAATAGACATTCATTTTATGATGGTCGTTTCATCATTATTTCTTTTTGATAGACATTAAAAGCATGTATGGGAAGTGTATATAAATGGTTTTAATTATAAATAGATAGATATGAGGGATAGATAAATGGATAGTACATGTGGGTTCTCGAAATATGTGGATAAAAAGTGGCCTGAGTATTTATAAACAGTTTATAATCATGGGCCTAACTTAGGCTAAGTTTTTTAATATTATACATGTCTCATCGGAGTTTGCGAATGTAGTGGGCATTAATAAATTATTTTCGTCCTCATAGTTCCTCCAAGCAGTAGTCTACAATACTGGGCATTATGGTTAGAATAGCACCAAGTTGCAACTTAATACACTACATAGGACAATAAACAATTTTTAACTTTTTCTAATCCAGAATGCCAAACGTACCATGATTTTATTATTTTAGTCCTGAATGTTTACCCTCGCTTGTTGCAGCAGTAAAATTGAAGTCGCATACCAGGAGGCTGTTGCTTTAAAGAGGCAAGAAGAGCTCATCCGTGAAGAGGAGGCAGCTTGGATGGTTGAGAATGAGCATAAAGCAAAACGTGGAGCAGCTGATAAGGAAAAGAAGTCAAAGAAAAAGCAGGTTTGGTAAAAATCACTCTATACCTCGTGAATGTTTGACAATTTCCATCCAATTGGAAATAAAGAAGTTAGAGTTACAGTCGAAGTTGTTGAATTTTTACTAATAGACAACAGAAAATGTTGCATGATGCTGAAATCCTGGAGTATATTGCAATAGTCTGGAAAAGGGTGGCATCGTCCTTTAAATTTGTCTTCTTCAGTGTGATCGACTTCATGAAGTATCTGCATTTTTGTTACTATGAACATATCTTGGCTCTGGATTCAGTGTTAATTGTATGATATCTTGTATGATTCTATGCAGTGTGCGTGCACAGGCACTTGCTTTAATATATATACGAGCTAAGAAGCACGGATACTTCTAAACTTATTGTGGACCCGTATTCGATATGTATCCAGCTTGGACATGCTTTTTAAATTTACGATATGTATTGGACACTTTAGGACACGTAAAGAAGAATTTTATTGGTTTTAAACTCATTATTATTGACAATAGATAATAGTTTTTTCACTTAAAAGACAACTCCTGTTATTATTAATAACTTATTGAAATATTTATTGGCAATAGATGACAACTTTTTTTATTCAATATTTATTATTGGCATCTACTCTTTTGTGCGTCTATGAGAAGGAATAAAATGATTCCACGACGAGCTAAAGAATTGGTTTTCACCATGACAATTTACGTCTTTTATCAACATCAATAAATTTTTATTCGAAAGGAGAATGCAAAATGTGGAACAATGTTGGAGACTCATTTAATACTCCTGAAAGTGTTGGACTGCTGGAGATTGTTAATCTATAATTAGATGAGCCAAAGTTGGAGAGTATGATTTTTAAAGATAGTGAAGAAGCTGATGGTGATGTTAAAATAAATGAAGTTGGGATAATTAAGATTAAGATAAAATATTTTAATATTTTATTTTATTTTTATTTCCAGGCGTATGTTTTAATATTTTCTTTTGCAATAATGATATTATGCTGAATGTTATGATTTAACTTGTGAAAAATATTACATACATTATAAATATATATACACGTATCCTAATTTTTTTTTCTTAAAAAAGCTATGCTATTTACTATATGGTAAAATAATGTGGTGACACATAGGAAAACGTTGAATTTAGAATATGTAACTGGACATAGTATAAACTTAATTTTTCCTTTGTTCTGTTGACCTTTGCATTGTAAAGTTTGGTAAATATTCTGCGTAGTACTGTAAACTATAGTATTTGGCATTGCCATGCACCATGTACTAGTGGCCAGCATCTCTATTTTTGGAGAGATGTTATCTTTATATGTGTACGTCCCAGCAAGATTCCAAGTATTGGCCTTATTCGGTTGAATGCCTTCTACCGTTGGTTATTACATATTATTTTGTTCATTCAGGGAAAACAAAAACGAAATAATCGCAAAGCAAAAGACAAGGGAAGGGAAGATAAAGCTGACATTGTTCTTCAAGGCAAGACTGAGCCAGATACTCATACTGGTGAAAGGAAAGACTATTTAACCATGGATTCCAAAATCCTACTTGAAAAAGCTGATGCAATGGAAGATGTTTCTGATGTATCCGATGCAGTAGATTGTGTTTCAGAAGTACTTTTCCCTGATGCAGAAGACAGAGATGTGAGTCCTGTTAATTGGGATACTGATACTGCTGAAATGCATCCTCCTGTAGAAGGCAGTAGTAGTGTGGTTGATGGACTTTCCAGTGTTCAAAATGGCATAGCAGAGAGAACTCCATCTGTAGTGGATGATAGTTCATCCACATGCTCGACTGATTCAGTCCCTTCGGTTGTAATGAATGTTCCTTATAAAGAAAATCCTCCAAACCTAAAACACAAACAATCACCGAGCAGGTAAACATTTATTCCCCTTGTATGTGATTTTTGCATATAGGTTATGGTAAATATAATGACTTCTTTATTTAACATCTAGAGTGAGGAACCATCGAGGCAAGGTGGCTTTTGACGCAGTTGACTTGGCTAATGAAACACCTAGTCAATCACTTGAATCCGTGTCAGATGCAGGGAAGCAAACTGATCAATCTGGAGCAATAAGTGGATCTGTGTCTCGAACTGTTGTTCAATCCTTCCAGGATAGGGTAAACCTGCCCATGCAGCAGGTGGGAAAGGTGGTTTTCTTGCTTGAAATTTTTTTTCTTATGTTTGAGATTGTGTTTAGGAAAGATTAGCTGTGTGCGGGAATATTCTAAAAACTCCTCACCACTTCCCCTCTTGTTGATTCACATAGATCGATAAGATTCTGCATTGTTGACTATAGGAGAAAGTAATAGTTTCACCACAGAGATATCCCAGTGCCAAGGACGTGGCTCGGATGGAAGCATCTACAGAGAAGACAGCTGGTGTAATATCCTCTCCCAGTTGCCCTTCCAAAAGTATTCCTTCTACTGCTCTGCCAACATCAGAGCCAAAAAATAATGCTGCCAGCAACCATGTCGTGGTTAAGAGACCATCTTCAGACATTATAAAGGGAGCTGATAGATCACTGAAATTGGAAACTATAGCTGCAAACTCTGCCCCATGGAAACCTGGATCTCAGAAAATTGCGATTCCAAAACTGGTTGATAAGCCTTCTGAACAGCAATTACCTGCTGCAAGTGAAAGGACTTCTGGACTGCAAGTGCGCGTTGCAACTGAAAAGCCTTCTATGCAGCAAGTGCTGGTCACGAATGAAAAGCTTTCAAAACCAAAATTGCCTATTGTGTCAAGACCCTTGAGTGCTCCTCTAACTCCTGGGCCGAGACCAACTGTTTCCATGGTCCAGACAACCCCACTTTTAGCACGCTCTAGTAGCGCTGCTGGTCGACTGGGTCCTGACCCTTCATCTGAAAGTCAGACTTATGTCCCGCTGTCCTATCGAAATGCAATAATGGGTAACCCTGTCGCTGGAAGTTCGCCAGCTTATACACCACATCATACGCTGAATTCAGTGGTAAATTCATCATATTCGCACTCACAGGCGCCAGCTCTTGTATCTGCTCCACTCTTTCCACCACAAAGCCCTGATATGATGGAACAAAATTCAGTGAATACAAGTCCTCAATTTGGAATGGTAAATCATGAAATGCAACAAAATGGGTCCTTATGGATGGAGTCCTCTCAAAGGGATAGCAGCAGGAACATACCTGATAATCATTCTTCCGTGCTTTATGAAATGAAAAATTCTGTTGTATACATGCCTCTGTTAAACAGATTCCAGGATCACCATACATCATCTGAGTCTCTTGCCCAAACATCTGGCCGTCAAAGTCATGGTGCATTTGTAGATGAGTTTCCCCACCTGGATATAATCAATGAGTTGCTAGATGAGGAGCAGGGTTATGGGATATTAGCCGAAGAAAATCTGGGTTATCAAAGCTTCAGCAATGGGGCTCACCATCTAAACCAGCAGTTTAGTTTCCAAAGTGAGATGGGCATGTCAAGTGTCCTGGGCCCCTCTACGAGCTCGTGTAGATTTGAGCGGACTCAAAGTTATCACGATGATGAATTTCAACACGGTTATTTCGCTTCTGGGAGCCATTTGGATATGCTTAGTATTATGATTCCCCAGTCTAGTCCACAACTTCATTTAAATGGTCAGATTGATGGTTTGATTCCTAATCAATGGCAAATGGCCAGTTCTGATCTGCCCTTGATCAGGAATATGGCTAGTGATGGCTATCTACATTACATCCCGGAGTATCCAAATCTGTCACATGGCATCAATGGCCATACAGTATTCCAGCCGTCTAATAGACGTTGAAGCCTATTTATGATGGAGCTCAAACAGGAACATAAGAGGTTATGGTCCATAGTGATAATCTATTCGAGGAAGCCTTGGGTGTTCTAGATTTCTAAAGAGGTTTGTAACCTTTTAGTTAAGAGATTATTTTGTAAAAAGTGATTCTGCTTTTCTTTCTTTCATAATTACTTTTCTAACAGATGTGGCTTTGCTGTTCTCCCGGATTGGAGGTTTCAACTTTAATATACTGATTTTTATTCTGTTATCCAGTATATCTCATCTAAGCTTTTGCTACTTTGCATTAATCACGACGCTGGCCTTTTAGGGCGTTTCTCAGGGAATGGACTTCATACCAGAGGTAGTCTTATAAACCTCTTGCATATTTTGTGATTGTAAGGTATTGCTTTTAGAAGCATCTTTAAGAGATTCTCTATTTTTAAAGACATATTCTACAATTTAGGGAGCATTTATAAATTTAAAGAGTACAATTATTTTAAGTACTCCAACACGCTCTTTATATTTAACACTTACTACTCCCAAAAAAATATTTATTATTTTTCCTTATCTTTTATTTTCACTAGCTTTCCTTTAAATTATTATATTATTTTTCTCCATTGAAATTTGAAACATTTTTAATGCATTTAATTATTGAGAGTGGATTTGAATTAAAATGTTAATTTAAAGAGTCTCTTGGAACATAATTTTTGAGGGTTGACTCTTTAAAATAGAGTGCATCTTATGTTTAAAGAGTCTCTTAGTGCTCTAAGTACTTATAAGCAATGGGTTCTACGGAATGTGAGGATAATAAGTGGAGAGTAAATTGTGAGTCCTATGAAATGTGTGAATAATAAGTATATTTGATCAGATTAAATTAAAATTTAGCACTCCCAAACATGCTCTTTATAGTATGCCATAAGTATCAAGGTGTAAGGTTATAAATTTGGGGTACACGGTTTGCTATTTATTTTACAGTTAGATGACTTGTGTGACCAAGAAAAACAAGGCAGTGCAGGATTTTTTTATGCATATAGGCTATATTTTAGTTCTTTATGCTAAGTTATATGCCAAAATGAATGTTTGGTATTAAGCATTGGACTTGAATATTGGACACAGTAACAACTACTTTGATTTGAACTTGTCCTTAAATTTGATTTGTAAGAGGGAGGATGTTCAAAGTAGTTATAAAAACCTACAAGGAAAGCCTTGTACTGGGTGATGTGATACATTTAGATTGTTACATTTCAAGTCTCTTCAAAATTGATGTCCACCGACCTCGGCGGACCCTTTTTTCTGTTTTTTTTTTTTTTTTTTTACTCCATGAAACCATTTTCTACTGAAGTATTCTTCCACTTATCAGCCGTTCACTACGAAGACCTTATCTTGATATCAATTATAACAATCATTTTGAGTAGAACGTACTCTTAAAAGCAACTTGTAAGTAGGTACTCAGAAGTGTTTATAAACTCAAAAGGGATGACAAGATGAAAGAGAAAGAAGTTGTATCAAATCGAAACGTTACTGAAATACAATTCATAACAAATTATTGAGAAAAATATTATGATAATAGAAATTTCCTAACAAAGTTAGTTCGAACATTAGTAACTATATAAACTTTAAAATTAGTCTAGGGAAACAAACTTCATTAAAATTACAAGACTAATATTTGGGAACTGGAGTTTAAAAATAATACTAGGGCCCCGTTTGATTCCCATTTTAATTTTCATTCTCATTCTTCTACTCATTTTTAACCACACATTCTTCAATAAAAGTAATATTTTCTATCACATCAATAACTTTTCCTTCTTTTTCAACCACACATTTCCCATCATATCACTATTCTAAAATGCATTTTTCCCAAATAATGCCTATCAAACACACTCTAGACATTTAATTAATAAAACATCCAGTAAGATACGTGCTGTTTTTATTCAAGTATAATATAAACGCAAATCATATGCATATCAATAGAACGTTTCATAGGAATTTCTTCGAACCCCTACATCCAGAAGGAATTATATTAATTGATCCGAAAGTCTCTTCCGAAAAATTTACATAAATTGACCAGAAAGTTAATCCCGAAGGATTTACTTTAAATTTTATGCATTCAATATGTAAACATTACGAAGAACAAGAATTTAACCACATTTACCTCGATTAAAAAATTGAAAATTTTGAAATAAACCTTGAAAGAAAAATAGATTACCTGCTTGTAATATTCTTTTTTCAATTTATCCTATTTGGCTCTGGCTTCTGCTAATCTTATGGTCGAACATGTGTGAAATTATGAATCTCTTAATTGCTTTTTGTGTAATTATTTGTATATACATATCATAGTCTCCAAGTTCTAATCCAATTCAAATAGACGTAGTTTAGTGATAGTAAACTTAAATTCTAATCAAATTCTATCTTATTAGATTTCAAAGAATATTTTATACCAATGAAATAAACCTTTGGTGGCTTAGTGCCATTAGGATATAATAATATAACTAATTTTCTTGCATCTAAACGAAAAGCACTTAAATAAATATTAGGATTCATTTAAAAGTTTTAGACTACTTTAAATTGGATCTAACTTATCCAAATCAACTTTTTTTCTTAAGCCCTATATAAGTTGCTAAATTCGAGCTCCGATTTTTCACGAATTTTAATAAAAAAGTAACATGCCTAAAGTTTATAGGGATCGTCTTAAAGCACCATGTAAGGTTTTCTTTTTCTCCAAGGCAAGGCAAAAACATGCACGTTTAGAATCACTTTGTTACGGTATTAAAGAAAGCTATAGTCCAAACCTAGCTTTCATTTTCTGCAGTTTATTTTTGACTTAGAAAAGAGTCCGTTTTTGTAATAGTTCAATATTCCATTGCCAACCCAATATCTCTTGGAATAATTTCATATTACCTGTTATAATTAAGTGTGTATGTATTAGTCTATATGTCTGCCTTAAGTTTGACATATACAAATGTTCAAAAATTCAAACTTCAAAGGGATTAACAGTTGCTGCCAAGAATTTTCCTTGAATAGAATTCCACAAATTAGGGCAGAATTTTGCATGAATCAATGGAGACGCTGATGAGAGTCTAGCTATGAGAAAGAAATACAAAACCATCTTCATCATGAACATTGAATTTTTCATATTTATGCAAAACAACGAATAAATTTCTTCCTTAATCTTGTCGGTTATGGTGTGCGAACGGTTGTTGAGTTGTTATTTGAGACAATACACTCTTTTACATACACATTCAAAACCCCATTGAAAAGTCTTTAACTGGAAATTAAACGCGTAAAATATACGTATCCACAATGTCAAATGATAAATAAACATGGGACACATGTTTAAACCTATCTCCATAATTACTTAGGGTTAAAATGTCAAAGGATTGAAAAACATGGGACACATATTCAAAACCAATCTCTTTAACTATACATCTATTACTTAGTCAATATACACCCAAAATTTTCAATTGGAAATGATCAAGAGCTTACAACTAATAAGTTAATGAGAAAAAGTGTCAGGACCCTCCATATAAATACCCAGTTCCCCTACATAAAACTACTCTCCATTATTGCTTATAAATCTGTTTTGTTGTACAAAATGAGACATCTCAATTGCATTGTGCTAGTAGTACTAGTCATTCTTATATGTGTCCGACCAGGTAATAGTCGATTATTGAGTGATCAAGAGAAGGGATTAAAGAAAACTGTCCCTCCTTCTGGACCATCAGGTTGCACCTACATCCCTGGAAGTGGTGGCTCCGGCTGTCCGATCAAGGAAAAGCACTTTGCCGGTGGTGCTGGTGCTGGTGCTGGTGCACGGCCTGGAGCTTCCACCTAGCACCCAATGAATATATTTGGTGTGGATACTAATCAAAACTGAAGTTCAACGTTACACACATTTTTTTTTTTCTTTCACTTCTATTTTTCCTTGTTATATTTTTTCAGTATGCGGGATTTTACACCTGATGATTATCTAAATTAATATCTACTTGTTAAACTTAGATGGCATGTTCGATACATTGTAATGCACGTAGAGGCGCGTCCAAAGTTTGATTCCTTTTATATTATTTGTATTCATTTATTGTGTTATTTTATGAATTAGATTTTGTTATATATTCTGTTATAAGTTAATAGACTTAACTTGCAATTTTCTACTTAAAAACTTGCATTATGCTGTTTGAGGAATATTTTAAGTTCTTGTGATTTTTCTCTCTTTTTTTTTATTTTTAATATAGAATTAAGTTTATTAATATTAGTTTATAAATATATAAATAATATCAGAAAATCTGAAAATTATAACTATATTACCAGAACACGTAAGTATTTTCATTTTTTAACACTTATACTTCGATTGTGAATATTAGATCAATTAACTAGTTATGACTTTATGTTTTCTTGTTCTTAATTTACTCTAATAAGTTCACTTCTTTTACGTTGGATTGAACTTATAAATCTTTTTTTCCTTACAAAAGATTACTGCTCGTACAATTTTCCTTTTCCTGTCCAATCAGTTCCTTTAAATGCAGGTAGCCAATTAAAAATCTTTTGTTGGATATCTGGTTTCAACCTATGGAAAAAAAAAAAAGAGAGAGAGCGCAAAAAGGACAAGTTAACTTGAGCAAGAACTCTAAAATGGGCACTGTTGCGGAAATTTTAGGCCCGTTTGATTTTGATGGAATTAGGTGAAAAAAGAAAATCCTTAAATTTGATGTTTGATTGTATAATTTTTTTATGAAATTCATTTTCACCCATTTTCTAGGTACAACTATTTAAAGCACATTTTCCATCTTTTATTTTTCTATGGGTATGATGGAAAAATGTTTTTCATCCTTTATTTTTTTTTTTTTTTTTTTTTTTTTTGCAATCCAAACAAATTTTAAGATTGTGAAAAAATTTATCCCAAAAGGTAACAATTTGCATGAAAAATAAAGTCAAACGGATTAGGTGAAAAATTATACCAATCAAACACCATTAATTACAACTCCCTCTAAAACAAATTCTATTTAACTTAATTCCCTGTCATTTATTTTCTTTCCACTCATTTTCCACCCTTGCAATCAAATGGACCCTTAGAAAAATCTTGATTCCGGACTTGGAAAACAACCAAACGAGCGCCAATCAACCAGCTCGACCCAACAACTCTTAACACCTTGGTTGAACCCAACAGACAAAACCTCTAAGTTTCGAATAGCTATATAAAGAGTAGTTAACTAGAGGATACTTACTAATATAGAATTATTCATATCGACTAGGTTCTGTTGGGATTCAAACCTTAGACGGTTTGGATGGTGTGCTTTCACAATTATTTGATGGGAAAAACGTATTTACTTAAATGACGTTTTTTCTTAGTGGAATCAATTTATCAGATGCTGACACGTGAAACTTTGATGGACGTTGGATTATATTCTAGATGGTTCTGATATTATTTGAGGAGTTGGGCTCTTTGACTTCAGGAGACGACTCATTCATTTCATCTCATACTACTCGACTTTCTCTCTACCCTCCAGTGAGAAAATCTCCTTTTTTGAGGTTTCTTTGATTCTTGAGTGATTCAAATGTATAGTTGATAGAATCTTGATGTAATACTGCTGATAGTTGATATGTGATGCTTTACCGAGTGTTTAGCTGGTCGAATCTGTGTGATTCATGTTATCAGTTAGGGTTTAGAATAGATCTGTGTGATCTATCGTGATTCTTGGCTTGAGGTGCTTAGATCTAAAGTCTGTGTGAGAAAGATAAGTCTAGCTGCCTTATCTTGTATTGTTTGAACAGTTTTGTATCTTCTCTTCCATATTATTGTTCGAACAGTTTTGTATCTTCTCTTCCATATAGTGCAACCGAGCTTTATTCATTTTATGATGGATGCTCAATGAAGGATTAAGCGTTAGATGTGGTCGTTGAACCTCTGGGGCTTCGGCCTGAAAAATCCTTGTGTTATTTTATATTTTTGTACTTTTCATTTTGTATTACGATGTTTATTTTAGATCTTTGTTAATCTTGAATGTTTATTCAATCTTTCAGGTTCCTCCATCACAAAGTGGGGTTGAGCAATGTGCATTTCTTATGTGCTATGGGAGAATTGTTCCCATATGATAATAAAGAAAGTTCTTGGATGAGAAAAAAGAGACTTGGCCTTCGGCGCCACCAACCACAAGTGTTGATAGTTAAATCACTTTAGAAGCCGATACTTCATTTTTAGCATGTTCGACTAAGCTTCAAAAAGAGTAAATTACTTTCAAGTAAACTTTTATCTAAAAATATGTTTGGGTAATTTACTCATTTCGAACTTTGATCAAGAAAAGAATTATTTATTTTAAATTTTCTTATTTATTTATTATCCAAACATGCCGAAGCCAAGAGATCTCCATTCCATGCAAAGCTTCTATGACAATAAAGAAGAGAGGAAAAGAAGAGAAAAAAAGGCAGTATACTTCTCTATGGAAGAATTTACAAACGAATAAGTTTATAAATTCATAGAAATGAATAATGAAGAAGTGAATGATACTTACGAATATGTAGAAATGTGTGTTTAATAATGAAGTTTGATTATTTATAAATTACTATAAATTTTGCCAATTGGAGCCTTTTACATATGTATACTCTAAAAATATATTTTTTTTAAACGAAGAAAGTGATGAAATACATTACTTTATAATGGAATTCAATATTACATCAATTACATAAGTTGAACAACTAGATATGTAATGGTTGTTCAAAGTAACAAATAAAAAAAATTGAAAATCCGTCTAAAAAATTTTGTTTCCTGTCTTAGTTTAATTCTAGAAAAAGAATAATCACGAAGTTGAATCATTCTTGGCACTCGTTGGAGAAGCAGATGGAGGATGAACAGCACCACCACCGGAAAAGTGCTTTTCATTCAACGAGCACGTTCTGGCACTCGAACCAGGAGGCCCGGGAATGTAAGTACAAGGAGAACCACCAGACGGTGGCACTGGACCCCTAGGAAGAGAAGCCAATAATGGAACTTGTTCCCTAACCCATTTCTCCAAGCCCAAAGATCTTATAGCATTTGCTTCTTGAAAAGATAGTGAAACCAAAAAAGTGCAGAAAATGAGAAAATAAGTAGTTTTAATAGAAACCATCTTCGAATACAACATAAACGGTGTACTTTTCTGTAAGTTAAGAATAAGCAGAAAAGGGTTAGTTTTCGAATGATCAAACTCTAAAAGCTGGTGAATATATATAGGCAGCTTAAAGTTTATTTTTCACATTGAAATTATTATTTTTACTTTGACTTGACCTAAATTTTTTGTTATTTTTAGTTCTTAAAACCTGATCGGACTGTAGTGCAAGTTTGAATGTATGCAGTCTAAGTTCAATATCAGAGACACGAATTTTTGAATGCTCTAATATTAATAATATAAAGGTTGAAAAATTGGTATTTTTAACAGCCTAATTTGACATATTGTGTTATAACTTTGTATAGAAAAATGGTTTGACCAATTTTTTTTTTTTATTATTCAAGTGATAATCATTAAACGGCGAATGAAAAATTAAGATCAAATTTAAGCTGCTTAACTACGTGAAATTGTAGAAAAATTATGTAGAATGAAATATTCTAAAACCTATTTGAAATAATATTTTTCCAAAAGTTACATCTTTTTACCGTAGAGACGTGTCATTTTGAATATGTATTTTTCAATAAAAATATGTTTTTTAGACATGCATGTTCATTGAGTTGTGTCTTTTGAGTTAACTTTTAAACCTCTATATATACTCCTCGTATTAGGGTTGAACAATGAAATCGTTAAATCGTAAAAATGAATCGAAATCGCTTTCTTGAAACTGTTGATTTGGGTCTACATAAATCCATCAACATTTTGATTTTGAACCGAATCAAATTATTTCGAAGTGTTTTGATTTAGGGTTTCAATCTTTAATAACAATTTCAATCCGTCAAACTGTTTACAAACAAGTTGAAAATAAATTAATTTAAATTTTATTATACCTAATTAAAACTAAACACATTCTAGTTAAAAAAAATTAAAAAAAATTTTGTATTAGACATAACCAAATTAAACTTATACCTAAATAAATAATTATTCATTCCAATTAATTAATTAAATCATACCCAAATACTCATTAATCATCACAACTGTTAATGCAAAACTGTCAAATTGAGTGAAGTGTTGAACAACTGCGATTGAACCATATTTAATTCAAACTCACACATTTCTTTTCCTCCTACTAATAATTTTCTTTAATTTTGGCTAAATTTTTAGGTTACTTTATCCAATTTTATTTTATTATTATTTTTTTTTCTAATTGTTTGGTATATTTTATTGACAATTGTGTTATTTAGTTCTATTTTTTACTAGGATCTCATAAATTTTTGCAAAAATGATTTTTTGTTTATTTGCATCTCAATTTCCTGGCCAAGTCACTGGATTAATTATTTACATTTCAATGTAGTTTCTAGATTGTATTGTTAATTGTTACAATGATTTAGTCGATTACTTAAATAATCGTTTTGAAGATTTGTTAACAAGCTTTTCAACATATTACTTTGATGAAAATTGAATGTAAATAAATACAAAATTGTCCTCAAAATTGTTAAAGATGTGTTAGCTATTCAAATATCCACAATTATTTCTGAGTCTGGCTTTCCTATTAATGATCAAATTCTTGAATTTTTTAAGAGTTCGTCGAGTACAAATATGGTTGAAGCAGTGATTTGTCCTAAAACTTTGTTGCATAATTATAAGAAATCTATAATAATTCGTCAATATTTGGATGAAGTAGAAGCATTTGATGATTCACAAAAAAGTTATAAAATGTATTATCATATTAGATTTTTTTTTTTTTTTTTTTTTTTTTTCACTTTCTTCTATTAGGCCCTGTTTGATAGCCTAGAAATTAGGTGGAGAAGGAAAAGTTTTTCCAACTTTTTGGTAAATGGCTTGTTTGATTGTATTTCATTTTCATGGAATTTGTTTTCTTGATTTGCTTCACACATATACTAATTCCTTGTTTTTGTTGAAGACCAATTTCCACCTATTAGGTGGTTTTTGATTTTCCATCTTTTCCTCTTTTTTTTTTTTTTTTTTTTGGAAGCAAAATCTATCCCCAATAGTAAAAAAAATTTATCCCTTTAATGGACAATTTGAATGAAAAATAAAATCAAACGAACAAAAAAAAATTTCGAAAATTATTATTATTTTTTTATATTTTTTGGCGATCCAAACAAATTTTAATATAGATTGTAAAAAAATTTATCTCAATAATTAACAATTTGCATGAAAAACAAAGTCAAACGAATTAGATAGAAAATTATATCAATCAAACACAAATAATTAAAATTCCCTCTAAAACAAATTTTAGACAATTCATTTTCTTTCCACCCAAATTTCACATTTATAATCAAACGGACCCTTAGTTATTTTATATTTATGTATAATCAATGAATTCATGTACTATATTCTTATCTTTATGGAGAAATTGAATCATGTGTTACAATTGCGGATATTTCACGAATCAGTATCAACTAAGAGGTTAAAATATTTTCCATCGTGTTGTTGTATTATAATGATTAGAATTACAGAACTTCGATTTGTAATATTTTAATGATATTATTTATATTTTAGTGTGAAATTTTAGATTAATATTTATAAATTAACTTATTTGATATATGTTATTTTTTTTTTTTATTAAACCCGTGATTTTGAATCGAACAAAACTGAAAAAAATAGTTTGGATTGGTTTTTGGTTTAAAAATAGAAGTGATTTGATTTGGTTTGGAAAATTCCAAACTAGTTTAAGTGGTTTGGTTGAAAATTTTGTTATAAACCATCCAAAGCGAATCGTGTTCCCCCTGCCCCATATGTTTGGAATTTTCATTCATTCAAATCATTCCTGAATTATCATGCTGATGCATATTCATTTTTAAATAATTTCAGCATTTATTTTGGGTCGATTTTCATATAAAAAGAGTTCAAAATATTATCAAGTTTTCTAATCTATGTAATTTGAAGCGTTCCTATTAGGGACGTGGTCGTTCTATTTTGGGAAACGAATACCATAAATTTGTTGGCATGAGAGGCATTATAGTCCTAAGGAGAAAGAGTTAAAATCTTGCCTCGACCGAATAAATATTCATGCATTTCTCATTTCTACTTTTATATTTTTTATTTTTGTAAGTCGAAATTCTATTACTTTTATACATGTAAAATATTGGTTATGGGAATATAATTTATGCACATTAATTTTTCCCAATATATTCCACGTTTGATAAATGGAGTGGTAATAGCAAGATTTTACTTTTAATAAATTTAAAAGTTGATAAAATAAATTATTTTTCAAAACTTTTGTTTTAATTTATGAGTCAATACATATTAAGAATCAATGTCTTATATTTATAGAGTTCAAACTGAGAGTTACAATTGAAATAAAATAAATCTTATAGACTAGATAAAATTTATCTATGTATCATGATAATATTAAATAATCATCAATAATTATCTCATTATTTTACAACACTCCCCTTTGATAATTATTTGCACAATAACTATACCATTGAAACATTGTTTGACAAAAAATCCAATAGAACAAAAATGCCAACAAATAAAAAAAGAATAAAAATAATTTGAAGTATAAAATGTCACATGGTTAAAACATTGTCAAGAAAACTCAGTGAGACAAAAGTTGATCGAAGGAAAAAGAGTATAGCTACTCCCCTGATTTCAATAAGTGAAAATTCTTGTATCAAGCAATATATATCTTGTAAGTCAATGTCTTCAATATTGCAATTTTTGGTAAAGCATGTCTCATGTTGTCTTGTAAATTCTTCAAATAACATTGTCTTCATAAGAGATATTTTATCAATCTTTGATAATTGTTATAACATGATGATTCAAAAAAAAAGCACTTGTTGATCTCTTCGAAAGTCTCATACATATAAGAGTATTCCTTTTGAGAATAAATGCCTTGTAGGTTAAAGACATTATTGCACAATGAATATGTCTCATTAAAACCGTATTTGAAAAAATCTTGTGGAAAAAATTCTAATGAAGAAAAAGAATACATTATTCTTTTGAGTATGCTGCAAAAATTGTCTCATTAAAAACTTTACCAAAAAAATTCAATGGAACAAAACATTGGTCAATGGAAAAATAGTACAACACATATTTAATCCCCCTTATTATAATATCACTTGAATTATGCTTCAAGCAAATCTTTCAAGGATAGTATTAAATTTATGTAAGATAAGTTAACTATATCACATTTATTATATGCATATCAAATTTAATGTATTGTCAAGCTAACATGGTAGAAACGTGTGATTATAGCCACCACACAATAACTTATATATTTATACAAGTCTTCGTGACATTTATTATATAAAGAGTCCTACATTTCATACTATGACTTTACTTTTTTCTTTTTCATTTTGCATAAGTATACACCTTTGTGTGTTTAAACTGTAGATCCAAAAATTTCATATTTCTCCAGTAAGTTTAATTTTGCCAGAATCACGTTCGAAATTTCAGATTTGTCTAGTAAGTTTTTTTACTAGACAAATTTTAAATTTTTCGATCGATGAATACTCATTAAGAGTATATATCTCCTTAATGCTAACAAATTGTCCTCTTAGCACATCAATTGTGTTGGAGCATTTAAAATTGGCATCATGAGATATTGTTGATATATTTGGTCAGTAAATGCATCTAAATAAATTATTTTTCTAACTTTTGGTTCGAATTATTTTTTGCGAAGATTTATATAATGAAGCATTTGTACATTATTTCCAGCTTCTTAATTTCTCTTTCTAATGTTGAGAGAATTGTCCAATCAAGTTGACAATCATTTTTCCAATGTTATAAAATATCACTCACTTGGGATAAGAGTTCAAACTACGCTTTTATTATCAACATTCTTTACTTTCCATCTCAGTGCATCGTGGTGAATCAATTTTACATATATTGTACCATCAAAATAATTAGATGGATTTATTAGGCTTTGACCATAAGTTAAGTTCTACCTGGGAGAACTATGATATTTGCATGATGCGTAACTGTAGTCCCCAAATAGAAATGAGAAGTACTTTGCTCTCAATTAAATTAATTGAAGGCGTTTAACAAAGAATAGTATTAAATCATTTATCGACATTGATCTCAACTAACACTTATTAAAATTTAGATTTAGGATCACTACTTTTAACAAGACACGCTGTCTTGATTATATAATCTGGAAATTAAGCTTATAATTTGAGCAGAATTTCGCAAACTTCATGTTGCAAATATCATGCAATTATCTAGTATTTGTATCAAAGCTATTAGACACCAATAATATCTAGATGATCAACATAAAGGATAATGAAGCCCCATTTATTATCATGATTAATTTTCAGAAATATAGGGAATTTTGTCCCTATTTTAGCTAGCGATGGATGGTTAATGAGAAATTTTCATGTAAGAAAACAAACGTCATATAGGATTTCATTTGATTGAAGAATCTTTTGGTTCTTTATTGAATATCCATTTGAATTTTTAATTTCGCATCATTATTGATCCAGTGATAATCCAACTGGTCATGTCAAACAATAAAGTCAAATTGAACTTCTGGTTTAATATAAGATATATCCAATTATTTAATTTCGAAGAATATGATTAAACCTTGTATAATCATATATCAGTCAAGTAGTCAAACTAATCAATATCCTCGTGACATTAAATACATGTTTTCCTTTAGGGACAAACATGAATTGAAAATAATACTTTCTTCAAAAAATGTGCTATTTCGAAAGAACATTATCTTTAATTATTGTTTCTTCAAAAATAATATGCAAATATTCTTGTGGAATGTTGAAAACTATAATATTATGCACTTTAGGAACAATAACATATTATTATTTAAAATAATAAAGTATGTAAGAATTTACTCTTTAAGAGTAAAAAAACATAATTTATGTTTAAATCATATTTTTATACTCTTTCAGAGCAAGTAAAATTTAACTAAAACATTAATATATAAATACGTATGCGGAAGAATAGACACGTAAATAAAATAAGTAATTTAATTCGTGATTTTACACAAATCGATCAATATTCTTCCAAAATATTGAAAATGTAATATCATGCTATTCTAGAGCAATTGGTATTCTTTTACAACATTAATTATAATGATGTGATACTTTAGGAGCAACAAAATATTTGTTAATAGACATATCTAAAGATAACATTCTTTTGGAATATTTGAATCACAGTGTTATGCTCTTCAGGAGCAATACCATATGATTATTTTGAAATAATAAATAGTATAAGAATTTACTCTTCAGGAATAAAAATATAATTTATGTTAGATTTTATTTAATTATACTTTTCATGAGCAAGTAAAATCTAACTAAAATATTAATATTATTGTTCTAATTCAGGAGCAACAATATTTTATAATAGACATATATGCTACTACTAAATTCATAAAGTATACTCATATTAAAAAAGAATAATAACGAGGTAATTAATTGGATAAGAAAAGAAGCAAAAAAAAAAAAATTTGATTACAGTGATTGGATATGCATAATTATGATTGCTTATTCTACTATATGATTATTGGACATGTACAATTTGGTGATTGGATTTCAAAAATGTGGACACAAAGAAATCTGGGTAGAAACCAATTTGCTATGCGACAATGAAAATTAATTGGGCATAAATCATTTCATGAAAATTAATTATACATGTAGGCTACAATAAAAAAATATTAAAAAAAAAACATGTATGATTTGAGATTGGCTATATACTACCTTCAAACTAAGATAATATGAGTCAATAGAATCATGTATATTATTAAGAACTAGGGCTGTAAACAAAAATCGTCAAATCGGAAAATCAAACTGAAATTGCATTTTGGTAATCGTCAATTTGGTGCCACGTGAACCTGTTAACGAAATGATTTTGAACCAAATCAAACTGGTCAAAAACGGTTTGGTTTAGATTTGAGAATTTTTTTTGCGGTTTAAAACCAAAACGAACAGGTGAAAACATATATAAAAATTAAAAAAAATTGCAAATTTTCTAAATTGTAACTTGTATGTGTTAGGCTTTTTATTTATTTTTAAATAAGGCTCATATATTCCATAGGCTTTTAAACTGAAAGTCTGGAACGATTCATCAAGCAATCTCGCGTTGTATTCCATATAAATTACTATCACCAAACAATCATCAACTTTTATAAACTGCATAATACTCCAATGATTAAACAAATTTCAATCAAAATCAAAATCCTACATTGAATTGGACATCCTTTAAAAAATATTACAACTTCTGGTTCTGTCGATTATAATTTGTAGAAATGTAGATGAAAAATTTTGATCGAATCAACAACTATGTAATCAAAGTGAAAACAAAATAAAAATTTCGGATCTTAGAAATGAAATTATATATTGTAAATAAATTTATTTAGGTATAGATTTACCCAATATTCTAATTTGACTTGAGAATCAGTTAATCAAATAATTATAAGAAGAGAGATCAAAAAAGAATCAAAGAGAAGAAGGAAAGTGTTAAAGTCTAAAATGAAGAAAGAACCTTATTATTTTTTATAAAAGTGATTGGAGATTGAATCATATATTTTACCAAAAAAATAAAAAAATTCTATGAGAATCGTCCGGTTCCCATATTGGAACCGAGAACTAGATCGGAACCGGTTGGTTCTTAATAATTTGTCCCAAAATCAAATTATTTTTCTAAATGGTTCCAGTCCGGTCCGGTTCCACCGGTTCTTGAAAAAAATGTTCACTCCTAAATTAATGGCATAAAAGTAGACATGCAAAAAAATATACGGTGAAATCGACGGTTTAAAATCGAACGACAGGCAAAAAAGTAAATATACGGCGAAACCGGCGGTTTAAAATCGGACCAAATCGTTAGGTTTAAGTTCGAGTTTTTTTCCAAACCGTTCAAAATGGTTTGGTTTAGGTTTGAGTTTTTCTGAAACCGGTGTAAACGGTTTAGTTTGAAAATTTGTCAAAAATCGGTAAAATCGAACAGCTTACACCCCTATTAAAAACCAATGCCCTATATTTATAGGGTCCAAAAATAAGAATTACAATTGGAATGAAATAGATCTTATAAACGAGATAAGACTTATCTATATATAATGATAATACATTAATAACTATCTTACTATTTTACAATAACAATCAAGTTATGACATGTTAGAGATCAGATAAATTATGTTCATTCTCTTTTTGTTGAAAGATATCTTGATCTTTGAAGATATATGGCGAAGAATTCACTAGTTCAAATAGAACTTGCGTCCCAAAAATACCTTCATTTTTTTCCTGTCTGTTCTTGTGTTAGGAAGAAGTGGGGGACCAAAAAAAAAAAATTTACTTTTCACTCTAATTTTCTTTGTAGTGTTTGAACTTTTTCCCCCTCTTTCTTTTTCTTTTATTTTTTTAACAGTACTTCTTTTTATCTTTTCTCTATTCTAATAAAAATAAAGGCATGATAGTCTTTCCAACAAAAAAATGGATGATTTAACGGTTATAGGAATGGCAAATTTCTCCGATATCTCGTAGGAAAGGAGGGCATGGACAGGGATATGATCTTCATCCTGATTCTTACTCTTTTTTTTTTTTTTTAAATCTTAAATTGTACTTAAAAGTATAAAATAAATAAATGAGGAAACATGATGGAATTTGGGATGTTTTATCCAAATCCCGCCTCCTGAAAATCTCTGGCGATGTCGGAACAGCAACTATATTGCAATTGAGACCATAGATTGGAGAGGATAAAAAATTTGTGTCAGCTTATTCAAAAGTTTTGTAGGTTCACTTAAAAAAATAATAAAATAAAATAAAATTGAAGAAAGAGAGAAATAAGAAAAGGCTTTTGCCCTGTTCAAGATAGAAACTTGCGGAGGTGTTAAATTTGAAAGTTTATAAAAGAATCCAAAAAGGGTACTGTTATTTAGAGAGACAACAACGACGGCTTGCTATAGAGAGAGAGAGAGAATGATCAACTCTATATACACCCTTTTTAAAATTTTAAATCAATTTTTCAAAAATAAACACTCTTCTACATCTACGTCAAATTTTCCTCCCAAATAATTGTTTAATATTAAATAATCATTAATTTAATTATTTATTGATCCAAACAAATTTTGATATATTCATATGACTATTTAAATACAGGGTAGGCTGTAATTTTCTCTTTTATAAAATGCATCTCATATATACACCCTTATTAAAATTAAAAAATAAATATTATTTTCATCTACGTCAAATTTCTTTTGTTCTTTAAATTTTTTTTAAATATTATTGTCATGTCGAAATATTTCATACCACTATTTAGTTAATACAAGTTAGCAAATCACTATTTCTTGAATCACTATAGGATTTCCTCAATTCTTACCTTTATTTTCTATTTGTCATGTCGGAACTTTAACCAAACAAAAATCAAATCTCTCTTCTTGAATTTATAGGATTCCCTAAGAGTATATATTCATATATATAAATATATATCCTCGATAATATATTTATTTTTGCTTATAAGCTCGTAATTTTGGCTGTTTATGTGTTCAGTTGATAATTTTAAATTTGTTTTGTTTTATAATGTAAGAATATTTGGACAGTTATTGAAACTTATTTTGAAATTTCTCGTAATTTTCATATGTCAAATCAATGTTTAAAAATATATATAAATATATAAAATAAGATTCTATTTTTCATATCATGAAAGAATTATAGCTCTAATAATTTCTTGATTTTTTTTTCCCATTGAAGAGGATATCTTATGATTAGGGTTTTGATGAGGTTCGTGTGAAGGAACATGCACTTGCGTATATGGAACACTTGGATGGTCGGTGTTCGAAGAAAGGAGCGTAACTTTTGCATACGGTGTTCGTTTTGGGCCCATGACCTCATTCCAGAAAGCTCGCGACGATTTCCCATTGAACTCACCACTTTGGTGTGACCTATGATGAATTTTGGTCATTTGAATTCATTTACTAAGTCAAAACGGCATTTAAAGTTTCTTAGTTAATTATTTCCAATATTTATTTATCTTGCTTTGTAACCCAGCCCATTAAGGGACCCCTGGCCCAATAGGTTATCTTTTTTTTTTTTTTTCGTATTTAAGACTCTAAAACGTCTTGTAGGATTTTTCGGTTGTTCATGAAATAAGAAATAATTGTTTCTTAAGTTCAATCAATTTTTGCGTTATTATTTTGGTGTTTGTATATTCGATCTACATTAGGTTTTATGATTTTAGTTAAAGATGATATTTTATGATTATTAGAATTTCAGTTAAACACAAACTATAAAATAATATAATAAGGTTTAAAAGAATTTATGAAAATAAAAATTAGTAGATGAATTTAGAACAATATATTTTTATTTAATTTTATATATGTCTATTTTTGTAAATTTACATAAGATCCAAAATATAAAATAATTATCTTTTTAAAAGTGGATGCATATATAAAAACTGTGGATGTAAATAGTGATAACCCTACAAAAAATTTTGCCATGTTCCGTTTGATATTTTTTGCTTTAATTTCTTTTGTTGACCCAAAAAAATGTTGTCAACAGATATCGATATCGACTCGCAACACGTGGACAGAATCCGAAGAGATTCAGTCGGAGACGATGATGGAGATGGTAAAATACAGCGAATCAGAATACCAACGGGTGATTATCGTGTCAAGAAGATAATAGATAATAGATGATATTTTATAAGATATTAATCAAGATAAAAACTTGTTAATATTTGTAAGAATAAAATTAAAGATCTCCAAACAAATGTGTATTTAGAGAGAGAATATTGTGTTAAGCACATAGTTTGTATGCATGTTTTTCTCCTCCCCCAAAAGGTCCTTTATAATGATACAAGAATGGGTATTTATAGAGTTATAGTTGAAGTGGTGACGGTTGGATGAAGAAACAGGTGGCTTCATCTCCCAGATCCAAGCATCACATCACTAGCCTGCTATGCATTTAATACATTGAACAATGGGTCAACCACCCTACAACCTAAGCTGACAGACTTGACAGATTAATCATTACAAATATCACATCAGTCATTCCTAAGGATTGTCTTTAGATCTTTTAAGAGCTGGTGAGAGCTTTAGCCAAAAGGAGCTCGATTAGGGTAGGACCTCATACTTGAGGAGCCTCGGTTAGGCACTTTGGCTGGACCTTTTAGGAGGCCTCGGTTAGGCACTTCGGCTAACCTCTTGGGACCTCGGTTAGGGACTAGGTGGCTTTCCTCTTTAGCAGCACTATCAAATGAATGTGCTTGGGCACTTCAGGTTTATGTTTGCTGAAAATTTTGGCTGATGAAGCCGGAAATTACTTTGCCCTTGCTACTGTATTTGTCTCAGCTAGCCACTTAGGGACCTCGGTTAGGTACCCCGGCTAGCCATTTCGGCTAACCTCTTGGGACATCGGTTAGGTACCTCGGCTAGCCACTTCGGCTAACCTCTTGACCTCAGGCTAGCCACTTAGGTACCTCGGTTAGGTACCCCGGCTACCATTTCGGCTAAACTCTTGGGACCTCAGTTAGACACATTAGCTAGCCATTTTGGCTACCCTCTTGGGACCTCGGTTAGGTAACTTAGCTAGCCACTTCGGCTACCCTCTTGGGACCTCAACTTAGCCACTTAGGGACCTCGGTTAGGCACCTCGGCTAGCCACTTAGGGACCTCGATTTGTGGCATTTGCTTGGCTTCCACTTAGACTTATGTTGACACTGGTCAAACTTTAACATCTTCTTTGATGGACTTTCACGTGAGTTGCCACGTAGGGTTTTTTAGAGAGGTCCCATTTTTAATGGGACAACATCTTTAATATCTTGATTTAACCGGAGGAATTCTCATTAAGGTTTAGTTGAGTAAAATGAGTTCATATTTAATCAATGTTCAAATAGGACTTAAAAATATAACAAATACATCTATAAAATTTATAGAGAAACTGTCTAAATAAAAAGAAGGATAATTTGATCTTAAACACTAGTTACGAGGACATATGCATTATTTAAAATTACATTACAAGATTGCATAAATTGAAATTAAACAACACAATAAAATTGTTAGGTATCTAACAAAGACACACCACACTTAGCACACAAATTGGGATAGTAACCGATAGAAGGAATCCTAGTAACAATTTCTTTGTTATCAATCCAAACCAGCACCCTGTCACAACGGAGACCATTTATAGTTATAGGTTGTGATTCTTCAAGGACTGCAGTGAAGACATTAGGAGTGCAGTGAAGACATTAGGATTCAAGGGCATTTACAGCCTTTAAATCAGTAGCAATATTTTATCTTGCAAAACCAATATTGAGAGCATCTCGAATGCATTATGCAATTGTCTTCCAAAATTTTCAACTATTTGTCTTGAAGGATTTCAAAATTCTAGTAATATATGAAGTGTATACATAATGTGCTAAAAAATAATTTATGTACCATGCTTTGGGCACTTAATCATATAACATGAAAGGTATATCACTTTTATTTTCATTTTATATATTATATGAATACAACAATAACATTATTTGGACACATATTTAGAAGACTCATTGAGCAATAGAATAGCCAAATTTCGTACATTTAGATATCTTTGGTCTTGATTCTTGTGGGAAAAAAATTATTAGTTTTTGTTATAAAGTTATGAAATAATTTTTGCTGACTGTTTAATTTGATCTGAATACTCAGATAAGTCTTACTTCAAATAAAAAAAAAAGTATTATATTCAGACTGTAATTACAATTGAAACTTTATATGTACAAAGTTTATTGTTATAATGAAATACATACTTGAATTTTGATTCTATTTTTTGGTTAGAACAAGACACTATTGTGTTGATACTCCGAGAAAAACATTGTACTCTTAATTTGTATTTCAAAAATGATATTATTTTGTCGCTCTTAAAGAAACACAACTTAATATAAAGAAATTTCTATTAACGTTCCTAAAAAAACACAACTCAAATACAAATATATTCAAGAAGAATGTTGTGTAATGTTTCTGAAAAGCACAACTTTTTACAAACCAACTTTCATGAAGATTATTGTCGTTCTTGAAGAAGCACAAATTTGTAAATATCGGTATTTTAATTGAATGATGCATCATTACTCTTGAAAAATCATGAATCTTATGGTTTTCAATATTTTAGTAGAATATTATGTTGTTATTTACGAAACAGGAAGAAAGTTATATTTTGTTGATGCTTCCAGAGAAGTAGGATAATTATATATTTACTATTCAGGTTCAACTGGTGACTATCCATTTCTTAGAAATTAGGTGAATGAGATTATTTTCAATTATGAATAAAAGAAATAGAAGGTTGTGCCTGGGTCATCCTGTGACATGCCTAATGTATTTTCATGCCAAGATGTTGAGTCTCAAATAGGATGTATTGCTTTCAAGATCCACATGATATCATTACATAATAGACAAATTGCTCAAATTGAGATTGATTCTAGATACAGTGGTTACAAGTTATCACTAAACTGATATCAACATTTATGATTAATTGTATTGGTGAGTAATTGTCTATAAAATTTTAATTCATTATAACAATTAGATACCTATTATATTATTTTCTCACACGACCAAAAAAAAAATAGTTTACATTAAAAGATTATGCCTATGTATGTGGGGATATTTGATGCATATCTTTAAAAGTCCAATGAAAAATTATATGTTAATACTTGTTTTTAAAAAAAAAAAAAAGGTATAGCAAGAAAAATGAGCCCTGTACTGTATGAATAGATCATAGGCTTCAGCGATTTCCTAACTCTTTTTCTTCCTTAACAACTATTCTCGTTGTTCACCTCTACATCATTGTTTAACTATTGGATTGACACGAAATGGGGAAGTGAAGACTTCAACTATAATTTGATAAATATGTATGCAATTTGTTGAGAAGATGACACAATCTCGTGAATATAGAATACCAATGACATTTCCTCCAAAAAAAAAAAAAAATTGTAATCTATTTCAGCACATTAAACGAGCACAAAAAATTGGGTTTAATATCAAGTAGCATGCACTTTTTCTACTTAAGTAACTCAAACTGCGTTTTAAGTAAAAGGATAAAATTAAGAATTGACCTCGACCGGGAGAAGCAACAAATTGAAAGGAATAAGAATACCTTTCAGATAAGGATGGAGAAAGTAGACCATTGCTTGATCCCAATTGATGTTTGATCTCAATTAGTTAGAAACAACCAAACAAAATTTATGTTAGCGAACTCAAGATTTGCAATAATTCTCGTTAAAGCATACTTTTGTCATCTTTGTTACGTAAACGAGGAGTTACATTCGTGATATATGTATTTTCCTACAATTTCCTTTATTTCTATTGTTCAAACTCAAACGAAGGGCAAGCCCATAAATAAGAGTTGAGAATTGTGTTTGAATGTTCAAATTGTAGCGGAAAACACTCGAGAAATCTTTGATTCGGGCTCAGAAATCAACCAAATGAACATCAACCAACCGTTAAAACAATCATACTACACCTTGGTTGCCTCCGTTTTACCCACTACGTTACCCTTCTTCTAATCCACAAAGGACACAAAGGGGGTGGTAATTTGTAGCCACAAAGGACTCCACAAAGAAGGCAAGGAATAGGCAAAGAAACCACCAAATTATCAACCGTTTTTCTCACCTAGAGCTGGCCGATTTTTCTCTCCCTATGGCTGCCGAAATTCCTCCACAAAGGCTATCGGAATTCTCCCCTCAAGGCTGCCGAAATTCTCCCACAAAGGGGCAGCCTCCTTTCCCTCTCTCTTCCACACAAATCACACACTAAATGGCTATGGTTTCTACCTTATAAATATGCTAGGTTTAGGGTTTAAGTTTGGGCCAAGATTTACTCATAATGGGCTAACAATAACCAAATCCAACCCAACCAAACTTAGGCCCTCCAATGTGTATTAATTGTTTCTGAGTCGAGCCGTAACCTTTTGGTGTCGATAAAATATTCGACATCAATTTTCATCATCGCTCGGATTATTAGGTATCAAAAAACCCAACACAAATAAAGAAAAAAAGAAACAAAATCCAATACAAATTTAATATAGAAACTAGCTAAATACAAAGAAGAATCATTATGACCTTTAACACTCGCTAGCGAAGACAAGTCCTTTATTTAAAATTTTACTACAATATTACATAAAAAACAATAAGTTGAGCCTCATTTTCCATAGATTAAAAAAGGCCGATATATAACAACATTATTAAGGTACCAAACAAAGATACATCATATTGGTACACACATTTGAAGAGTTTGACCTCCTGTGTGGAACCCTAACCAATACGAGGAACCCTATCAATATTTCATTGTCATCAACATAAACCCACACCCTATCACATTGAAAGTTAGTGATGACTTCTGTTCCTGGTGGCACAATTATAGCTGTGACCAATGGATTCTCCCTTTCAATAATTTCCACGGCAGTCGCTCCTGGCACACCTAGGAGTTCCGGCCATGAACTCTTACCTATAAAGGCAACAAATCGAAGTTTCATTAACATTTCACACTACATAAAGGGAATTAGATATGGTAATGAAGTAAAGCGATGTGATAAATCTATTAAATTTTTTTTTTTTTCCAAAAAAAATAATTAGCTGAAATACATGCAATATATATCAGCATTTAATGGTTGGTACCAATACCTTGGCATTCTGTTGACATGCTTAGTGTTATGCTCTTTTCTTCCAATTTGATCGCTTTAAGATTGATGTTCTGTACATGTATATGCAAATGGGTATTTATAGGCCAATATTTGATTTGGTCTTTTCTTGACTTTTAGCTGGTCAAAGGATTTGAGTTTTGTTCGTACAAGAACTTATATGATAAAGATTGGAGTGGATATAATTAGGTCAATCTTTGATCACGAAAGACAATGTTGTCTTTTTTCACGTTTTAATTAAAAAGATATATTTTCACAATTATTGCGCAATAGAAATGGAACTATAAATTTGAATACATGAAAAATTAATTAAATATTTTTATTTCGAATTCCACGTATATGACCAAAACTATTATCTAGGTATGCAAGGTCGACACATCAAAAACGTATCATCTTGGTGGTATAATTCGACGAACACGTAAAATAAATTAGATGTTTTATTAAAGTTTTATCATAATACTTGGTAATAATTATTTTACATTGATATGTGAATACAGAACCCTATAGAATGCTTGAAATTGTAATAAGTGGAAATTTTCAAGTATTTGACTGGAAATATTTCATCATTTCAACAATATTGAAGCGTGCACGTATAAAAATAATTAGTTGAACCACTATTTTGGACCATTTTAGAGGCTGCTTGAAATAAATTTAGGTGTCATACTTTTGGGCACCTGACCGTATAATATGAAAATGTTGTTGTTTTAAATTTCATCCGTATATATTGTATCCAAGAATTGGGAAAAACTGATACTTATCCTTCCATCAATATTCAAGGCTTCTTTACTACGTATATATAGATTAACAAAAACTAATTACAAGATTAATTTTAGAATAAATTCTGTTAGAAAAATATGCGTGGTAACATATCTAAATTTTATGGACTTTTATGATCGAGCTTCCGTGTTTTATATGAGTTTTATTGGATCATATCTAGATGGATGAAGTGATTGAAAAATGTCCGAGACAGTGAGTTCACATTCATGTGCACATTTGGACAAATTAGTGATAGGAATGTCAACGAGTCAAATCGAGTTGGCTCGCGAGTCGAAACTCAAGACTTGGGCTCTACTCAATTAAAACGAATCGAACTTTTTTCGGGTCCGAGCAGAGCAAAAGCTCGTCCAAAAAATTCAGTTCAGCCCGATCTTTTGGCTTGGGCCTTACCAAGCCGAGCAAACTCGATTTTTTTCCCCCTCCCTTGAAAGGCAACAAAATGCTGCCTTTAAAAATAAAGGCAGCAGTTTGCTACCTTTTAAATCGTCCCGCATTTTTTTATAAGAGCTCGGCTCGAAATCCCAAAATGGGGCTCGACCCGAGCCTAGGCTCGGTTCTGTGATATTTTTCCCATCATATATAGTGGGAGGACACTAAAGCGACAAGCAATGAATCCAATCCACCAGATACAAGTACACCAATGGTACATCTGTCATAAGTCTTTTAACGAGTAAGTACAAGACTGCTAAAAATATTAAGGAAGCTTGCTAGGTTGCCATGGAGAGTTTGACACTTTTACTAACAGTCTACTGACAACGAGGGTTGGAAGGAGAAATTTTGTCTTTTTTAATTCATATGGTCCTGCGTGGGTCTCAATCCATGTGAGAGGATGTCAATCTACATGTCAAATTCATTCTCACAAACTAGTTTAATTCAAAATTAAGATAGGCCAAGAATAAGAACGACATTTAGTTCCTATTTGAACTCCATTATAATTAAGTTTTTGGAAAAAAAAAAAAAAAAGTGTAGTTTGTAATAGTGATTTTTTTAAGAATATTTGATTTAAAAAAAAAGAAAAAATTTTGAATTTACGTATAATATTATTTTATTGAAGAATGTGTAGTTGAAAAGAAGAGAGAAAAAAAGAATTTAATAATTAATGGAGCCCAAACAGAATTAATTTGGATAAAAATTATATTTTTAATAGAATTTGATAAAAGTGGGTGAATATGTGATTAAAAAATTAATAAAAAAATGTGAGTCCGTGAAATGTATAGTTAAAATTAAGTTTGAGAAAAAAATAAGTTTTACGAGATGGAGACTAATAAGAGAATAACACAATAATAAATAAATAATGCTAAGATAAGAAAATCTATTTCTTATGCTTGTTGCTGAGTGCTTGAAAAAATTAGAGAAGAAGAGAAGTGGAATCATAAACAATAATAGTAAACAATTAAAATGATGAGAAATGGTTTAAAAAAAAACAAAGAAGCAGGGGCAACGATGCATACAAAGTAAGCCATAGAGGAAAGAAAAGGAAGAGAGTTAAGTGAGATGAATTGATAATTCTTACATTTTCAAAGTAAAATTACAGAGTGAGTAAATTTAAGTAAAACAAAAAAGACGTACTTATCTCACTTAACTCTCTTCCTTTATTCAAATCAGGGTATATTTAAGTAAATTTACATAAGTAAAAATGTAATATAGAAAAAAAAAATTAAAAGTGGATATATAAGATTGTGGATGAAAATAGCGACTCCCTATTTTAATACAAAAATTTGATTATTTCCAGATTTGAATCAAATTATATCCTTAGAGTGAGTAAATTTAAATTCGTGTAATCTTTATATTAAATAGACGTACTTGTGTTGAAATTTGTAGATGCATTGTGTTTATTTGATTAAATACATGCTTATTTGCATTGGGATGAAATTTTCCCTAAAAGTATTTAGCCCCTCTTTGATGACCATTATTAGGTTAAAACAATATTTTGAATAGTGAATCCTAGGAGATGGCGTGGTTAAAATGTAAGAAAAATTTTGAATTTATATGCAGAATATTTTATTGTGTGAATGTGTGGTTGAAAATGAATAGGGATAAGAAAGAGTTTTCAAATAATAATTGTCAAATAGGGGTTTAATGATTTGTGTGAAGGATGTTGAGAATACATGCATGCACGGGTGCGGACTTAGATTTTTTGTGTTGTGGGGTAATAAAATTGAAGTGTATTTTTTTTTTAAAAAAAATAATTTTAATATTAATGAAAATAAGTTAATACGCATTTTGATACTTTGAAAGCGTCTTATAATTATATTTTTATCAATATGGTTAAATGGATTTTGCTACTTGTATAGTTTTGTTTACCATTTCATTGACAGATGTTAAGCTGACTGCGAGCAAATCAAATTGAATGTAGGAAGTAAATGAATTGAAATAAAATTCACATTTAATCTAAGAAGTAAATTAAATTTAAATTTAATGCAAAAGTAATTAAAAAATAATTCAAATTATATTTAATCCGTAACTATCCTAAATTTTTTTTACGTCATATTCCACATAAACTTTTCTATTAAAACAATATAAATTCTATAGAAAAATTTATAACGAAAAAGTAATGAATGTTAATGAAATAATTGAAGTTTTTTAAAGAAAATACGAGTCAGATGTCTCTTTTAAAACGTACGTTTGACGCATATTTAACTATTTTATAGATCCATTTAGACCATTCAATATGACTATGTACGATATAGTTCTAGAAATGAACTTCTAGATAACGTAGGAGATTTGTTGATTCATATAATATACGATTATCGGCGATTTTTGAAAGTTAGCATACTATCGAAATTCTCAAAATACTAGTTTAAAACGGTTTACTTTGATGTGTCATAACTTTTGCTATGGTAGGTCATTTCTCACGCCATTAACAAGCAAAAAGCTAAGTCATGAGCACTTCGAAATGGTATTAAGAATGCAATGTTTCGACTTCATTTAACATCCTGTAATTAGTACGTCAAAGCAGGTCGTAAAGAGTTCAATTTTGAACAACTATTTTCTTTAAAAAACAAAACAAAACCAAAAATTTTGTGGATCCCTATAGATTTTGATAAATTGTACCAAAAGGCATTTTCGAATATTTGCATGGAAGATTTATGGTTTGGTTGAGCCCTTTACTGCATGATTCATACGTTAGTTTACTCTACCATAACCATTCTTGCATATGGACTAAAAGACTTAATTGAGTTGATATAAATATCCTTACAAGTATTTAATATTTTGTAGCAAAGAAGCGATTTAGACTACATTTAATAAATGTATATGATTTAAGACTTGATTAATTGAGTTGAGATACAATAACCTTATCAGTTTTTGATGTTTTCTAGCAAAGAAGTTATTTAGACTACACGTAATACGTTTATATGTTTCAAGACTTTATTAATTGAGCTGAGATACAATATCATTAGAAGTGTTTGATGTTTTGTAGCAAATAAGCTATTTAGACTACATGCAATATGTTTACATAATTTAAGACTTGATTAATTGAGTTTCGATACAATATCCCTATAAATATTTGATGTATTGTGCCAAAGAGACTCTTGAGACTACAAGCAAGAGTTCAATTTGAATTAGCAGATTGATGCATGATGCTGTAATTTTTCTTAAAGTTTTCGTGCATATGTGAACTAAAAACTTGATCGATGGGAATATTTCCCTAATGTGATATAAAGAAGAAATTGGCACATACATGTTCATTTCAAGGTTTATTGTGGCATATTTGAAAGAGATCATATCATGCATATTGATTTCATTGCCTATTATGTGATGCTTGGCATTTGCATGTCCACTTCGATGTAATTATGATATAATTGACTAATTAATACTTGCAAGGAGCTTTATTTATTGGACATCGTTGTTCATAAATCGTATCATGAATTCTTGTAGGCCATGAAATGAAAGTACTTCGAGTTTGTGGAACGCCAATGAAAGAGGTCAACCAATGACAAATAATACTTTATGGCTTACAAAGAAGGACATAGTTTATTGCCCTCAACACCTTAGTGACCTAAAAATCTTGATATAGTCTTCTCTTTTGGTTGTCTCATAAAGGAATTGTCTAGGCTAGAAATAGGGGCTATAGGCTGGGGTTGAAACTGGAGTGGGCTGCTGAATTATGGTCCTGTACATGGCTTGATGAGAACATGGATGGAGGGCTATAGGAGGTGGTTGTCACAGTGAACTCCTTCGGGGTGGTTACTTTAGTTTCACGAGAACTTCCGAAAAGTTTGAGTCATCAATCAAATAACACTCTAGAAGTGTTAGAATTCTCGGGAAGTGGATGAATGTGATCAGGAGTTAAGGGTTGGTACTAATAATTAACCTTTTTTAATTTTTTTTATCTCATTTTATTATTTTATTTTATGTTAGTATATGATTATTTTTAAACAAATATATATATATATATTTTTATTTTATGTTAGTATATTATTATTTTTAAACAAATATATATATATATAAACATATATATATATATATATATTATTGAACGGAAAGTAAACTTTGTTTTTGAGGGACCATTGGTGCTACAAGTAAAAAGTCTGGGGACTCACCGTAAAAAAAAAAATGGATAAATGACCAAGTTGATACAAAGATCATAATTAGGAACCAATGATGCTATTTCCTAATAAGTAAAAGAAGCAAAGATGTGCTGGAATCTGAAGATTCACAACTGAGGTGTAATAATTGCAAGTTTGTAAAAGAGTCCTAACGGTCATGATATGTTCCATTTTAGCCCAAAAATGTGAGTTTAATTGTGCTTGAATGTCCAAAGAAGGCTTAAATAAACAAAATATGCCTACAAAATTATTAGAGAAACTAGCTAAACATGAAGAAGAAGAAGAAGAAGAAGAATCACCATGATCTCTTAACGCCTGCAAAACAAACACGTGCCCTTTACTTAAAATTTAATTGCAAAGTAGTATATCAATAACAATCAAAGGTTGAGCCTTCTTTCAAATAGGTAAAATTGTAACAACATTATGTAGGTACCGAACCAAGATACATCATACTAGTACAGAGAGTTGAGGAATTCAACGGCCTATTGGGACATAAACCAATACGAGGAACCCTATCAACATTGTCATTGTAATCAACAAAAACACACACCCTATCACAATGAACATCTAAAGATGATACTTTGATCCTGGTAGCACAATTTTAACATTGACCAAAGGATTCTCCCTTTCAATGGTTGCCACAGCAATCACTCTCAACAAGCCTAGGAGTTCCAGTTCACAAACCAAACATGAACCTTTCGATTCATTTGGTTCTCACGCTCAATTACTTAGGGTATTAACAATGAATGAAAGAAAAGAAAAATCAAAATTAACTCTCCCTTTTCTGGATTGACAAGACTTAATATTATAATGAAATGAAGCATGCAATAAATTTATTAAGCCCCTGTTTTGTAGCCATTTTTTTCAAATACATTTTTCTCTCTTCTTTTCAACCAACACATTTTTCAATAAAATAATATTACACGCAAATCCAAAACTTTTTCTTAATTTTTAACCACACATTCTCCATCAATCAACTATTCAAAAATGCATTTTCTCCCCAAAAATAGCTACCAAACAGGGGCTAATTGTTTGTCAAATATTACACATATTCGCTAATAAATTCAAATGCAAGTAATATTATCTATTAGCATTTGAAGATTGGTACCATAATACCATTACCTTGGCATTCAGATGACATGTTTAGTGTTATGCCCTTTTCTTGCAATTTGATCTCTTTAAGATTGGTGTTTCTTACACGGAAATGAAAAATGGGAATTTATAGGGAACTATTTGATAGTCCTTTGTTCCTTTTCTTGACTTTTAGTTTTTTTAGTACAAGAGAAGTAATAATAAAACTCATCTCATAGAGATCTAACTAAAGTCAAAATTATGTACTTGTCATCCTTGAATAATATTTATATTCTCAATGTTTATCGCAGCAGAATTCAATTTGTAAATTCGTAATACATGAAAAAAAAAATTAACCTTTAGAATTAATTAATTATTTTTATTTCCAATTTCAAGTTTATAACCGAAACATTTTAGCTATTACAAGAAAACATCGACAGCCTTCAAATCGATCGCAACACGATATCATTAAAAAATAAAATAAAAAAGGATGTACGAGCTAGGCTAGAAACAGGAGCTATCATAGTCATAGAGATCAGAACTAGAGACAGCAGGATTTGGGTTGGACGTGATCTGAGCTAAGGGCTGGTACTAATGGTTTCCCTTTCTTTTTTATCACTATCATCTCTTAATGCTTGCAAACAAACACATCCACTTTATTTAAAATTTTATCGCAAAGACGGTGTATCAATAACAAATATAAGTTGAGCCTAATTTCGAATAGGTAAAATTGTAACAACATTATGTAGGTACCTAACCAAGATACATCATACTAGTACAGAGAGGAATTCAACCGCCTATTGGGATCTAACCAATACGAGGAACACTATCAACATTTCCATTGTCATCAACATAAACCCACACCCTGTCACAACGAAAGTCGAAGATAACACTTGATCCTGGTGGCACAATTATAGCGGTGACCAAAGGATTCTCCCTTTCAATGATTGCCACAGCAGTCGTTCCCGACACACCTAGGAGTTCTGGCCATGAGCTCTTACCTACATAGGCAACAAATCAAATTTGTGTTAACATTTCACACTATAAAGGGCAAGTTTAAGATGCTAGATTGACAAGACATCATAACGAAATATAGCATGTAGTCAATTTATTAATTGTTTGTGTAGTCTCACTTGTAAAATATTAAGCACATACACTAAATATCTCAAATGCATGCAATATATTTAGAATTTGAAGTTGGAACCAATACCTTGGCAGTCAGATGACATGATTAGTGTTATGCCCTTTTCTTGCAATATGCTCTATTTAAGATTTATATTTCTTACATGCAAATGAGAAATGGGAATTTATAGGGAACCATTTGGTAGTCCTCTGTGCCTTTTCTTGACTTTTAGTTATGTTAGTACAAGAGAAAAAGTAATAATAAAACTCATCTGCTAAAGATCTAATTAAAGTCAAAATTATGGACTTGTCATCCTTGAATAATATTTATGTTCTCGATGTTTATCGCAATAATCGAAAAAATTCAAATGCGGTAAGGTTGGCACGTCAAAATTGTATTAGTTGGTGGTATAATTTCTAGAGCCGTGAAATAGAGAATTTTTTTTAGTTAGTTTTACTATAGTTCTTAGTAATAATTTCATTATTTTGATTAGTATTGACATCCATCGTGATCGAAATTCATGTATATGTGAAAGCACAAACAAATGGCAAACTTGATGTTGCATGCACATACAGATAGTTGAACCATTTTTCTGGACCAATTCAGAGGTTGCTTGAAACTAAGTCATATAGTGTGAAAGGGTTGATTACCTTTTAATTTCATCGTATTGGCTTTATGGATTAGGATTTTGATTGCGTACAAAAGTCTTGATTTGTTCCCACTTGATGTCGTTTTGCGTTAATTTCTTTTATATCTTTGCGTAAGGAAGCAAAAATTTGTAAAAAAAAATTGAAGGATTAAATTAATTTTGTATGAATGACCTTGCCATCAGTGACACCTAAGCATTCTGTAAAAACAGATTGAGTTATGCTATACGTACAGATTTCCCCCGACCTATACCAGGGCAGCGTACAAGACCAAAAGACCCTGTACTTATGGTTTTTTCGAAACAGATTGCAACTCTTTGGAAACCAAAAGTGGTTGAAAATGGGAAAGAAATCGAAGAGTTTTGATCTAAAATTCAAAGTAATGAATGTCTTCGTTGCTTCTCTAAGCATTAACTAACGAACAAACTGCACCGCATCATCGTAAAAAATTACAGGTAAAATGAATTAATATTGGACAAATAAGATAGTGTTCGAGAATAATTGGAGAAGAAAGCAGCTCAGCATGTATGGCATAAACCTAAAATTGTCCGATGAGAGTCTAATCAAAATAAAACAAGATCCAACATGCATTGTACACATTCGGATTATTCTTCTCCATGTAAAAGATTTGCTTTCTCAAAATAAAGAGGCGCGAACTTTAATGCTCTTGGTGGAAGATAATTGTGCAAATTTTTACTACGATTGTTGAGCCTGTGCCCATCTTCTCCATGTATTATTAAAGGGCTCATGCATGATTTTAGCAGACGAATGTAGGGAAAAGCGAAATCATTTCGTGGGCAAAATTAACTTCAACAGACGAATGATTTTATCGGGGAAAAGCTTACACATGTATTCGTCTCCAAACAATTCATAGGAAAAAAATTTAGCCCACAAATTTTAAAAATTTGTCGTCTTTTACCTATTCTCTCAATGTTTGCCTCATAAATGTGCCTTTAAAAAAATTTTTGTAGACAAAAATTTTTTTCCCATAAATAAAAATCTTTCACTACAAATTAAACATAAAATTCTTGTAGTGATGACAACATAAGTAAATTTGGCCTCCCGGAATATTGTGTACTCTTCCTATAGGAACATCAGTTAGATAATTGTCAAATCATTCAAAATAAAAGCATAGTCTAAAGAATAAATAGCAACTCCAACATCACAACATTTATATCCTCGGTGGACGACTTCCTCCACCACTGCCTCTGCACTAAACACTAGCTGCTTAACCTACTTGATGTATACAAAAATTACTTCACATCTCTATAGAAAAATGAAAAGCTTGTACACCCAACATTAGATAAATATACATTTCATGATATATCAAACGACTAAGATATTGATTAGAGTGAAAAAAGCAACATGTATTTTGGAATAGTTCAGTGCAACAACTAAAAAAGAAATAAGATTAAGGAAGGATTCCAGTATTTAAGTTCCCACAAAGGATTGAGATATTGAGGAGCGGTATTAAAAAAGTGAGGAGCTTACCATTCTAGGAACCATTCTAATTATATTATATTGACATAACTAATTGATGAGAAAGAGGACACTCGAGTTCAGAATAAATGAAAAACCTAGCAGGAAAAGGTAGGAAAATTTCACCTAACATAGGAGTTAAGATGTAGCAAGCATTCTACACAAACAAAATAAGAAGTTACAATAAAAATTAAATTCTACATCAAACAATGCTTTCGTCTACCCAAAAACAAAAGAAGAGAAGTAGTTGTGTATATGTGAGTTGATTAAATCATTTGTAAAAGGTGGTTAAACATCTCGAAAACATCTTCTTCATTCATGTTTCAACGTTTCTCATCATTGAATAGGGAAAATTTCAATAATAATTTCTTTATATGCTTCTACTTCCTATAGAAATTGTTGATGTGGTGTTGTCATGGTGATGGGCACTTATTATCCTATCTATTGCGGACAGGAGATCAGCTCTGCTACTTTGTAATGGGTCTCACTTGAATGATTTATAAACTAAGTTGTTCTCATTTTACTTCTATGATGTAATAATGACTTATGAGTTCATAATCTCTTCATATAAGTAACCAGCTTAGAATTCCTAGCAGTAGCTAGAAGCAGATCACAATAGTTTAATTTTTTTCTTACTTCAATAGAGGGCTAAATCTTTTAGTATATTCATTTTTAATTATAAAGAAAATAAATATGAATCTTATACTAGTTAATTAAAATAATACGATGCCTTGTCCAGAATTCTGCGAACTGCAAATCTAGCTCAAAATCTCTACTATGTCGTACGCAGGGCTGGATCTGCATAGAGGTAGATGAGGCCGTCGCTTTAGGCCCAAAATATGAGGGGCCAATTTTTTTTATTAAGCAAACACTGAATCTTTAAAAGGAAAATCTTGTTTTATCTCCTTGGGGGGCTAATTTACAAAGTTCTCCTTAAACCCCGAAAATCACAGGACCGACTCGTACGATATATTGATCCGAAAAACTTACTTTCAATTGTAATTTCGAATTTTCTATTTGGTGAAACTAAATGGCCCAACAGTTACTAACTGAAGATGGAAAATTTTGTTTACAACAGATCAGGTGGTCGACTTGGAAACCATAATGAAAAATGGAGGCCCAAAAAATAATATTTTTTCTTAGGGAAAAATTCATATCTAAGGTGTATTCTTTACCTTATTTCAAAAGTAAGGTAAATAGTTTAAAAATTCAAAAATCAGGTATGTATTTAATTAATTAAAAATATTTATTAAATAAAAATAATAAAGTCACGGTTTGTGATTAATAGTCACAGATTCATAATTATAAGTTACAGATTTATTTACTGATCACATATCGTCAAATTTATTGGTCACAGATTGTTTTGAAGTCACAGATCAAAAAATTTGTAGGTTATCGATTATTTCGAGGTCACAAATCAAAAAATTTATAGTCACAGATTATCAAATTTTAAGGTCACAAATTACTTTTTAGTCACAGATTATCAAATTTTAAAGTCACAGACCAATTCATTGGTCACATATACCAAACAATTCACTTCATATCACAATCCACTACCAATACTTGGTCACAGAGTAGCCAAATAGTTGGTCACAATCCGCCACAACACCCCCACGACCTCCAAAGCCGAGTTATTATTTAACTGGAAACCCCACTTTCAAAGATACTCAGTCTGAATTTGGTGAATCCGAGATATCAGAGACGGGAAGCCTCAGTATGATGGGATTCTGACCTCCAAAGATGAAGATTTTAGCCCTGTTGGAAGACACAAAAAGGATTCTCTTAGTTCGATTTCTCTTCCTGCAGAGGATTTTACACAGCATAGGCCCGATTGGCCCCTGCTCCAAACAACTAGTTCTATAATTCAACCAAGTCTTGAAGCAAGAAAAATGTCAGTTGTGAAATGGGTAATGAGCTTACCTACTCGATCTTCACTAGAAGTTTCTGAATTAAAGTCCATCCTGGGTAACACTTGGGATGTTTTGGGAGGAGATTACAGAAACTTTACAGCCTATGGTATAGTAGACAAAGTATGTAGTCTCAAAGGGCTGCCCCAAGAGTTGGAGCTGATACTCAAAACGAATCCACATGCCTGCAAATGGTATATCTATGATGCGCTCAGAATGTCAGCTTCTCAATCACAGCCACCAACCACCACCTCTGTCACCAGAAATCACCACGATCGCCGCCAAAACCACCACCACCATAACACCGCCTCAAATCACAATAAGCAATGGCGGAGCTTCTCCAGTCTTGGAACCACCAATCACCCCCAAAATCACAATTGGATCTCTAGCCACCACCACCACAATCAGATCTCTAGCAACCACCACCTCGCCGACTACCACCTGTACTCACCACCACCACCTCGCCAACGAGCACCTGTACTCACCAACACACCGAAACCGCAGATCCGCCACCACCATAACACCGCCTCAAATCACAACCCACAATAAGCAGGTGGTAGAGATAGAACGGTTGGATGGAGGAGACGGGTTGGTGGAAGAAATGTAGAGAGAGAGAGAGAGAGAGAGAGAGAGAGAGAGAGAGAGAGAGGAGGAGGAGGAGAAGGAGGCGACGGTTCGAAAATGAAAAAGAGATGATTAGGGTTTTGATAATTTTGATTTTATTATTAATATTAATTAATATTTATATCTGATTTGTGAATTTTAAAATTTAATCCCTAATTTTATTTTTTTATTCTTGAAACACCTTGTTGGTGTAATTTTCTCTTTTTCTTTTGGTTTGGGAGGTACAAGAAATATTTTATTTACAAAGTTTAATTTGTTATGAAATACTAGTTTCTTCTCTTCACATTATAAATGTATGCATTGACCTCTGGTCTGGGTAACAAAATTTCCTTTATATTTACGTATTTTCAGCACTCATGATCTCTATTGGAATTTTACCTTCTCAAATTAGATTTTTATTTTTATTTTAGGAAACGGATTTTATTTATTAATAGATTTTCAATAATCTATTAATATTTACTTTTCAAATATAATATTTGTTTTAGGTAACATAATTAGGATTTTATTTAATAAATTTATTAATATTTTCCATAATTTATTTATTATATTAATTAGATTTTGATATTGCCCCTATTTGACGGCCATCATTTTGAACAAAAAATGATATTTTGAATAGTGATTTTTTTTAAAAATGTGTTATTAAACTTGCATGCAAAATATTTTATTATGTGAATGTGAGGTTGAAAATAAGTATATGAATTGAAAAAATTTTGTTTTAAAGCAAGACAAATAGGGGCTAAATGAATTAACATTTTCTCCTCTAAAATCTCGATATTTTCGCGCTCTTCTTTTCTTTCTACTCTCTCTTTCTCTTTCTTTCTCAATTTCATTCGTATTCAATTTGTGTTCTACGTCACCGACTCTGCTGTCATTTGAAGTATTTACAATCGAAGTTTGTAGTTAACTTGGAAAATAGAAAAGACTTTCAATAAATCTCTAAAAGTCAATGTAAATTTACATTGCATTGCATTTCATATCGTAATGCATAGTTGTTTGAGTTTTAATTTTTGTGATGTTAATATTTCGTTGGTATTTTGATTGACATTAATGTTACATTTTCAAACTAGTATGCTTATTTATGATTATGTGTTTTAATTGTTACATTCGTATATCATGTGCTTTTATATTAGTATTTAAGTTTTTTTTTTTCAGGAAACAGATTTAACAAAAAATGCAAAAGACAGAGCTTGGATATTTTTATTTTGTTATTTTGTTACCTTCACTTTATTGTATAGTTTTGTCATAGAATGTCAAATGGAGAGTTTGTTGGGTTTTATGTAATTGGCGATTCTGTAAACAAAAATGAACTAAATTAAACATGTGTAAAAGTCAAGGAGTTAAGTACAATTTTGTATAGATGAGTTATGTAGGTTATGGTTCGTGTCTAGAATAAGGAAAGAAAAATAGAACCATCGTCGCCTGTCCCCGAGGTTTTGCTCGAGCGACAATGTGTCGCTAGCTTTTTGCTCGAACGATAGTGCTATACGGGAGATCCTAATTCACGATTTTGAAAAGTTTTACACGGCTCATACTACTCATTTACCTCCAACTATTTATACCCAAGTCATAGCACGAAAATCAAGGTTGTTGATTGTGCTTTTATTACATAACATGTTCACACCATATTTTGAGAGATCCAAGAAGATAATTCATTGGCGAAATTATTCATATTACTCTTGAAAAATTAAGTCAATCAAACGAATTTAGTTGACAATTTTCATACAAATAATTTCTAGGCAATTCAATTGCCTAAAACATATTTTCTTCCAATACAAATTTCATACTTGCAATCAAACGCACCTCTAAGACTATTTGAGAACTATATTATGAAAATAATATAAAATAATTAATTAATGAAAATAACCTAAAAATCTTTTAATTACTTGATGACCATTTTCATCCCATACAAAAGTAATATGGAGATAGTAAGAATGAATATTTTAAAAAACACCCCCATAAAGTGTATTGCAATTCTTATGCAATCAAACACAAACATAAATCATAACATATCATATCAGAATACTCGTGCGAATTTCTTGCAACTAGAAGGATTTACATCAAATAACCAAAAAGTCTATCCCAATTCCCGTAGGATACACTTTGAAGTATATGATTTATTACGTAAATATTATGAAGAACCAGAATTTAATCACATAATAAACCTCAAATGAGAAGTTATAAAAGTTGAAATAAACCTTGAAAGAAAACTAGATTAGGTGCAGGAAAAAACCTTGAACCTGACCAGATCCAAGTTAAATCCAGTTTTTCCTTCTTTTTGGGAACACCACACAAATCCTACATATAAAAATCACTTTTCAAAACTAACAAATTTGTTAAATTATTTCAAAAATCAGGTGGTAAATAATTTTATTAAATAATAAAATATAATATAATATACATTAATTATTTCCACTTTAGGTCACCTCATCCACCCTATCTTATCACCCCACTACACCACCTTCTCTTCACCTTTCCATTAGCTCCGGCGACGACGACAGCTCCGGCAGCATCTCTGGCAACGGCTCCGGTAGAAACTCCGGCGACGGCAACTTTCCGACGACTTTTTTTTTTTTTTTTTTTTTTTTACTACCAATGACCCATTTGACCGTGATCGATTAATTGATTTGTGCCAAAAAAAATTAATGATATGAGACAATTTATTAAATTAACTTATTGCAAGTCATTGTATGATAATAAATCATCAAATTAATTTATCACAACTTATTTATTAGTCATGAAACACAAATTGTATGTCACAATTACAAATTTATTCATAATCACATATTTGTATTCAGTGTGACTAACTGTGACCAAATTTGCATTTAGTGTGACTGTTTGTGACCGTATGTGATCAAGTCACAATCGGTCACAATTAGCACAGAATTGGTCACAAAGCAATCACCACTAACACATATTTGAGCAAGACGGAAATTGCTAAAAGACCTTTATATAGGCATTACAAGAAACCCTAAAAACAGAAAATATAAAAAACGAGCCAAAAATAGCAAAAAATAAAAACAAATTATACTAAAAATAACAATTTAAAGGCTTAAATGAAGGAATTTGGCTAAAATCCCGAGATCTTGGGCTTTGCCCTGAGTCCAATTTTTCGGGCCGTTTCCAATCAACCTACCAAATTTCAGCCCATTCCGACGCCGTCACAATAAATGACCAAAATGCCCATGGCGCGGGGCTGGACTCGTCCTGCATTCACCAGCATAACCTCCAATGCACCACCACTACCACATTCAACTCAAATCTACGACCATAAATACTACCATCATTGATCTGTATTATATGTGACTAATTGTGACCAAATTCATCTTCAATGTGACTAACTGTGACCAAATTTGTATTCAGTGTGTCTGTCTGTGACCAGATCAATCTCAAGTCACAACCGGTCACAACCAACACAAAATTGGTCACAAATAGTCACAACAAACACATATTTGGTCACATAGGGTCACCACAAACAAATTTACATACACCGCATACAAGTATCGTAATCCATCACCTCCAATCCACCACCACTAACACCTTTAACTAACCTTTAACTCCAATGCACCACACCATTGCAATAGCCCAAACCACCGTCGCCAGAACCACCAACACCACCTCCTGGCAACAAAACCATCATCTCGAATACCATAGCACCACCACAACTACCAGATCCCCCACCACCTGTAGCATCACCATCACCACATCCACATCAAATATAAATCACCAAAATACACCACAAATTTATAGATTTGCCCAACCACCACATATATTCACACCACCACCACCACCCTAAAGTCCGAAATCGCACCGCCATCTCACCCAAATCTAACAACAGCATCAACACAGATCTGCACCAATGCTCATCCTCTTGTAACAACAGCTTCGTCGTGTCTCTGCTACGAGTAGCGCTCACCGCTTCTTGCAGCAACAGTGATGCCGTCGACGACGAGAAGCTTGGTCGCCGCGTCACTGCCAAGTGCTCGATTGATTTGACCAATTTAGTGACTAATTTGTCGGAGGTTAAGAGGCTAAAGGAAGATTATCAAACAGTTTGGGCGATGATGAGTCGGAGCTCTGCACGAGTCTGGATCTTGACTCGTTGATGAAGAAGAGTACGAAGAGGAAATTATGGGTTCGCCTTCACCCAAGGTAGATTTGAAGTCGGGTACTGAAGAGTCTTAGCCGAATCTGGGTATTTGTTCGAGGCTTCTGATGACGAGCTTGGGCTTCCTCCGTCGAAGGTGTCTCTGGCTAGTGATTTGAGTGCAGGGAATAGAGAGAGACAGAGAGAGTAGGTTGGGTGGAGATGGGCGTGATATATGTATATTAGGTGTAATTAAATTTTTATTAATTTTAATTATAAAACCTAATTAACACCTGATTTGTGAAAATGGAACTTAATCCCTTGTTTTTTGAAAATGAATCTTTAAATGCATGTTTCTAGGTAATTTTCCCTTCTCTTTTTTGTTTTAGCCCATGTCCAAATTTAAACCAGCCTGTGTTCCTTGAGTCTAAGCCCAAAAATAAAATTTAAAACCCGTCAGGCCCATTTCCAATACCCAAACCAGCCTATAATTCCCGTCACTAATTTCTGTTCCTTAGATCCATTCGTCTGTATCCATCTCTACGCAGCAAGGCCTCCTGGCCCTCGAATCGCAAGTTGTGTTCTTCTCAAATTAAGGTTTCTTCGTCGATTTTATTCTGTATACCCTCTCCATTAATCTTCTTTCTTGTTATGTTTATCAGTTTATTTAGTATATTTGTTTAAGCAATAAATCTAGTATTTATCTGCCGTGTATGTAGCAGATTTTATGTAAGCAATAAATCTGAAATTTTTCTGACAAGTTTATTAAATTGTACTTTTTATTTCAATATGTAATTTATCTGCAACTACTGTGAGTTCTGCTAATGGAAATTACATATCTAATAAATGTATGCAATGCCATCAGTTGAGGTCCTACTTCTTCAAGAAAACGACTCCGAAGCTCTCTCCAGGATAAGGAACAAAGGGGTTAGTTTTTTATTTTCTTTTAGTTACCATGATTCAACGCTGTATTTGCTTATTTACTTTAAACGAAATGAAGAAAAAACAGCACTTCCTGCTTGCTATTCAAGAGTCTTCGTTCTTTTCTCTGTTTCTTGCATGTTTGTTGAGGAAAATTGGTTGTCAGCTGATTGCAAGAAATGAGTTTTTGAAAGCTGTAAATTGGTTAAATTTGAATTGATTTGGGAAAAATTATGCCAGTTGTGTCACAGGTGTGTGTTTTCACGCTGTGTTCTACATTATGTTTTCAATGTTCGACAAAATGCCTGAATGAAACTTAAACATGAGAATCTTTATTCAAATGCAGGTCTAATATCCCAACTTATCGATTTGCAGTGACTAGAATTGAGAGCAATGTTGAGATCAGCGTCCATAATTAAGCTGTATGGGCAAATCAACCAGCTTACAACAGTAAGGGCTCGACCCCTCTCTTCCAATTACAGTACACTACACAATCTGGTCCACAGGCAACGCAGTGCGGGTTTGACGGAATCCTCAGAAAATCAACCTCATAAAGATGGCGCAGCTGTATCCAGGTATCTAATAGGAGAAAATATTTCTCGAAAGGACAGGATTAGCTTTCTTATCAACTTACTTATGGATCTTGGTGATGATAAAGTAGCGATATATGGGGCCCTTGATGCTTGGGTTGCGTGGGAACGGAACTTCCCTATTGGCCCGTTGAAGAATGTATTGCTTGCTCTCGAAAAAGAGCAACAGTGGCATAGAATAGTCCAAGTTATTAAATGGATTCTGAGTAAAGGGCAGGGCACCACGAGGGGAACATACGGGCAGTTGATCCGAGCTCTAGATATGGACCATAGAGCAAAAGAAGCACATGATATCTGGATGAAGAAACTTGCATCGGATTTACATTCCGTTCCTTGGAAGTTGTGTGATCTTATGATATCTATTTATTATCGTAATAACATGCTCGATGATCTTGTGAAGTTGTTCAAAGGCTTGGAAGCATTTGACCGGAAACCCCCAGAAAAATCGATCGTGCAGAAAGTAGCCAATGCATATGAGATGTTGGAATTACCTGAAGAGAAGGGACGGATACTGGAGAAATACAAGGATTTGTTCACTGATACTTGTAATGATCGACCCAAGAAATCTAGTCGCGCCTCTTCTCTTAATAGAAGAAAATCAGAGCAAAAGGGGATCAAGATTTGATGTGATTCCTTCAAAATGTGTAATTTGTTTTGGCTACATAAATTTTTCTACGTTAGAATACAATATTCAAGTTTTAAAATCCATGGTTATTGTGTAACCCGACTGCCCCGAAAGAGCAATCTGAACTGGTGCTGAGTTCATTTTATGTCCAAAGATTTTTTCAAATTAATCCTAATCAAGACAAGACAACTCAACCCCAACCAAAATTCTTCTTTTTCTTTAATTTCTTTTTTCATTTTTTTTTCTTCTTTCCAGCTTGACCCAAGTTGACTTAAGTCAAGATTACTTGCATAGTCGATCTGCTTCAAAATCTATAAAGATTTGTAATAATCTCAAGACTCGTTAGTGATTTTAGTTTAGTTAATAAAATCGATAATGCACTACTTTTTTTTTTTTTTTTTTGTATAAAATGAAAATCTCAACCAATCGAAACAAATTACCTAAGTCATCATTTCCTCAACTTTTAATTCATACAACCACAACATTCACTTGCTAACTTGTATTATCATCTCATGTTTTTCCGTTTTATATCAATCATTTCTTATTCCATTTATTTGTTCCTTGAAAGGTGGGGCTGACACCCCAAAACACAAAGATCGGAAGCCAAAACCATTCTCTTTTTTTTTTTTTTTAAGAAAACATATTAATTTATTCAAATTCACTAGCCGTTTCGTCCAACGGCTACTTATTCAAAGTGATACACACTGTCAATTTTTCTCTTTGCATTTGAATTTCCATTTTCATTTCTCTGTCACACACACACACACACACACACGAGTATCAAGATGAATGATTTGATGACAAAATCTTTCACAAGCTACTTAGATCTAAAGAATGAAGCAGTGAAAGAACTCGCTGTCAGACCCGATATCGAAATGGGCATGACCCAAATCGACCATAACCTCACTGCCTTCTTAGAACAAGCAGAGAAGGTGAAAACAGAGACGGATTCAATCAAAGAATTCTTGGTTCAACTACAACAGGCCAATGAAGAAAGCAAATCCCTTCACAATCCCCAAGCCCTGAAATCACTGCGAAATCAAATAAATTCACAAATTGTAGCAGTTTTGAAGAAATCCAGGACCATAAAATCCCAATTGGAGGAAATGGACAGGTCTAATGCATTGAATAGACGCCTTTCCGGTTGCAAGGAAGGAACTCCGGTGGATAGGACACGATCCGCAGTCACGAATGGACTGAGGAAGAAGCTTAAAGAGCTGATGATGGATTTTCAGGGCCTGAGGCAAAAGATGATGACCGAATATAAGCAAATTGTGGGGAGAAGGTACTTCATGGTGACGGGTGAGTCCCCGGAGGAGGAGGTGATTGAAAAGATAATATCTAGCGGTGATGGCCGCGGTGGCGATGAATTTCTGTCTAAAGCCATACAGGTATTTAGCTCAACATTTTTGTTATTAAAAATCTCTCCAACTTGATCTTTCTTGAACAATTTTCGAAATTTTCGAAACTTTCATCATCAATTTTAGGCTAATTGCTAACATTTATATTAACTTTCTTGATGTAATGACTACAATGTTTCCAGGAGCACGGCCAGGGGAAGGTGCTAGAAACGGTGGTGGAGATCCAAGACCGCCATGACACGGCCAAGGAAATCGAGAAGAGTCTACTGGAGCTACACCAGATGTTTCTCGACATGGCGGTGATGGTTGAGGCACAGGGTGAGCAAATGGACGATATCGAACACTATGTCACAAATGCGTCCGAGTATGTGAGTGATGGGACTAAGAGCCTTAAGATTGCAAAAGAGCACAAGAGGAGCAGCAGAAGATGGTTTTGTATTGGAATTGTGCTTCTTCTTGTGCTCATTCTTTTTGTTATCATCCCAATAGCTACCAGTTTCGGTAAATCGTGAATTGATGGGTTTATTCTTTGTCATTTTGCTTTACTCTCGCGAGATAGATGTAGCAAAGCGTGTTGAATAGTGGAATTCAATGGACAAGATTTTAGCTTTTTTTTTCTTCTTTAATGAGTTTTAAAATGGACATAAATCATACGGCAAAGGGTCCTAACTTTTAGTTTCATTTGTACTTTTGTTTTGAAACATTTTTTGGGTTACTTTGTTCCAAACCTTTGAAAAATAGGTAGCATTCATTAAAATAGATCTCATCGTGGTGTGGTAGTTGGCTGGATGAAGTCACGGTGATGGTCAGCAGCAAAAATTGTAAAGACCGTGGTGGTGGTGGTGTAAATTTTAGGTTTTGCGATTGAATTTAGATTAGGCAAAATTTTAAGGTATAATGAAATTGAAATTTGATAAAGGGCCTGTTTGATAGGCCTAAGTTTTCCGTGGAAGGTGGTGTGTTTTTTTCTACTTTAATTCACCTGTTTGATTGCACTTTTTTTGAAAAACGTTTTCCAGTTTAGGCAAAACAAAAACTAGAAAACGTTTTTTCACCATAGGGTGGGAAAAATGAAAATTTTTTTTTTTTTTTTTTTTTTTTAAAGCAATTGGAACACATTCCAAAGTCAATGGTAAAAAAAAATTTATCCATTTAATTGACAATTTGAGTAAACAACAAAGCCAAACAAAAAATTTGTCAAGTGTAACCAATCAAACACCATTTTACAATTCCCTGTAAAACGTTTTCTAGGCAATTCAATTCCCTGCCATTCATTTTCTTTCCACCCGTTTTCCACCCTTGCAATCAAACAGACCCTTAAATTGAGTAAATAACTTTTTCTTTTTATAAGCTTTTTATAATTTAATTAGTAACAGTTCTCTTCGACGAGGTGTCAAGAATTTATTCTTTACGAACAAGTTGGTGGAGGTCGATAGAAATTAGAATAAGAGATGTCTGCAAGAGAAACGAGAGACTTAAGATTTCCGATTTTAGGGCTGTTAACAATTTTTACTTTTAAAATTTTAATTTTAAAAGATTAAATAAAATATTCAGGGAAGTTTGGGTTAGGTTGGATTTTGTGTTGTAATCGAATCGCAACCCAATCAACCAAACTGGTTTCTTTTAAAAAATCATTCATAAATAACTAATTCAACGACAAAACCAACTCAAATCGATTCGATCAACTTGGGTCAGTCAATTTTCGCGAGTTAGTGATCTATGTGTCAAGGTGGAGGGTGGTGGTGATTGGAAGGAGACTATGCATTTATTTGTTCCCTTTCTATTCATTTTTTATTTTTGAATTTTTCATTTTCATTTTTATATAATAATTTAACTAAGTGTATTAAAATGACATTTCTATCCTTTCAAATATTTGAATTTGCAGATCAAATGGGGTTGATTGACGGAAAGATGGATGTAATTCGTCCATTTTGTTGAATGTCACTTAGGATCTGTTTGATTCAAAGATGAAATTAGAGTGGAAATAAAACGAATTGTAGGAAATTGAATTGTCTAAAATTTATTTTTCTAGAAATTGTCAATTAATTGTGTTTGATTGGTATAATTTTTACCTAAAAATGTTTAAATTTTCAATCTTTTGGTTTTCATTTGAATTTATTTTTTATGAAAATTGTCAATTAAAGGGATAAAATTTCTTACAATTGGGAATAAAATTTGTTTGGATTCTCAAAAAAAAAAAAAAAAAAAAAAAAAAAAAAAATTGTGTTTATTTGACTTTGTTTTACATGAAAATTGTCAACTAAAGAGATAATTTTTTTTACAATTGAGGATATAATTTGTTTCTAATTGCCCAAAAAAAAAATTTGAAAACCAATCCCCACCAAAAAAGGTGGGAAAACCAATTCAACAAAACTCCATTTGGGAAAAACCAATTCCATGAAAATAGATGACAATCAAACAACCCAAAACATGAAAAATGAAAAAAGTTTTCAATTTTCCATGAAAAATCAGCTCAATCAAACAGGTCTTAGTTTCCAAAGATTGAGAACGAATTAGCCAGGGGAAAACTTGAAGATGAAAATGCTAATAAAACTAATTGGGACCTTTCCATAATTTAGTTATCATTCGTCGAAAAGATTTGAGTGTAACAAAGTAAATACCAAAAGTTCACCGTTTACGTATTTTATTTCAAACTTTTGATCAGAAATGTTATCTAACCCTTGTAGCTTCGTTGCCATCTAAATCAGTTGAAATACATTTTTATTAATTAGACAATAGAACAGTGACATTATAATCTAAATTATTGTTATATTATTTAGTGAAATTAAAATACATATTTTTTTCATTGAAAAATGTAATAATGATATCGACCACGGCATGAGTTAATTTCATCCATTTTCCCAAAATTTTCTCTAAATATTTCTTAAACATATGCTTTAAAATTCTACTTCATGCTTAAGAGCATCTACAATGCTATTCTAAATTATGATTCAGATCTTCAAAGTGGTTTAAAATCTCTCTAATAAAAAGATGTACAATGCATTTTTAATAGAAAATATAAAAAAAAAAAAAAAAATTGTAAATTTATATTTTATTTTAGATTAAATTTGTAAAAGCAATATCCATGTCTATTAAACAAATATAAAAAGATTCTCGTTGGAAAGATAACAGTGCAACACTAACACATCACTTGCATACACTTCCTGTTATTCCAACAATCCATCACTGTAAAGAAGAAAATTACCAAAAAAAAAAATGGCTCCGAAATTATGGGTTTGTGTTCTTCTTTCTGTATATTTCATTTTAGGTTTCCCTGTAATCAAAAGCTCACAATGACCCTTCAAATAAAATCATGGAGGATTTTTCTGGGTACCCAATTCATGAACCCCGGTCCCAGGCGAATGCGTTGCGATGCGTCGAGGTCGAGAATCAAGAATCACAAGTTTAAGCATGTCAATGAATGCGGAGAATAGGAATCATAATGCGTTTCGTACTTTTAATATTATTTTAAGTTTAATAAATAAATTTTTATATTAAAAAAAAAAAATTTATATAAAAATATACACACATTTACTAAAAAAAAAAAAAAACTCTTCTAAAATGCGCCGCCTATGCGCTCATTATTGCGCCTTCCTATGCCTAGGCGGCGCCTTTTAGAACAAAAACGCATTGTCACGCGCATATCACCAATTCGACGTGTTTTCCTCCCGCGTCGAGCCTAGGCGGTGCCTTTTCACGCCTTTTAGAACATGGCTGTCAGTTGACTCTGAAAGCCTTCAGAAGCAGGTATCTACGTGTGTTCTACAGTATTGGTGGTTTCTTATTGGGGATTTTGGTAGAAGATTCAATCTTGATCTTCTAATGAACTGTGAAGCTCATATTTTTAATATTGGAAAGGTTTTTTTTTTTAAATTTATGCTTGATCTTGATACATAATTTTTTTTTTTCTCTAGCTAAGTGTATAACTGTTTCTTCATTCAGCTGATACTTGAATGCCATAAAATGTTCATTTTAGAATACTGCTGAATCGAACAATAAAGATTCAATCTTAAACGAACTTAAGTTGTTAATTACTTAAGGATCGTTTCATTTCCTTTTTTTGTGTAATGAAACCTTTAAATTTCTTTAGTTTATTCAACTTCTAGCTAGAATTTAATATACTTCATTTGTTTAATTTTAGATTGATGAGTTGTCCACTTTGTCGGATACACCAGCACCATCAGTTACTAGGATTCTTTACAGTGAGAAAGATGTATTGGCAAGGAGGTACAAGCCTATTTTTTATGCTCGAATATAAACACAGATCTAAAGTATACTTTAAACGAGATATTTGGATATTGTGTAGAAATTAAACAGTCCTAAAGGCTTAAACCGCTAAGTACTGCAGCCTAAACAATGGATTATTGATAAGTTTGAGTTTGGTTTTTAAGTTTCATGACTAAGCTTTTTGTTCTAAAATGTTGCTTTAGATTAACGTTAATCTTCATGCGAATGTCTAGCTTGCACTTTACACGTATAAAACTATTGCTAGCAGAGTAAATGTTAAATGTTTTTTTTTTCCTCATTAACATGCAGGTTCATTAAAAATTTATGGGGCCTTTCTTGTCTCGCAGTTAGAGAGGATGCTGTCGGGAACATATTTGGTCGATGGTGAGATAGAACTCTTCCTGATGGATCTTGTAATGTTATCATACCAATTATTGTCGAACAGTTTCTCCATTTCCAAAATATTTATTGATGCTTTATGTTATCTGCATATAAAATTGTTCTTTTGCTGAACATTTAATGAAGAATATGTAGGAAATTGAAAGGGATTAATTTTTCTATCAAACCTTTCCCAAAGCCTTTCATATAAATGTAAATCCTCCATGTCGAAACCAAAGTGAAGATTAGAAGCGGAAGCATACCTTTAAACCTAAAAGGTCCCTGGAAGTGATCATGTTCACATCAGAGGAGCCTACACGCTTTGGAATTAGCTGTCTGGGAAGGTTAGGATGACATATTGCTGCAGTCAATATTTCCCCAATATATTTTTTTTCTTGTTCTCACTTTCATCGGGTTGCTAAATTTATTCGGTAAATTTGCTCCATGAGCTTGTTCTTAGTTGCGTCTTTGAAGTTTCTGATGTTTATTTAAAATTTGCAGCCGCTTATTGGCAGGAAGTAAAGAACTAGCAGAACTTCTCAAGTAGACAGTAGATAGTGCACCATTAACCCTGTATGTATTTGGGGCAGAGGGGGCGGCACTAGAAGAGGTGGTAGTGCACCACTAACTCTTCCGATTCACACCGATTTGTGACCAAGTTTCATATATTTTTGTTGTTTCTTTGTAGGTTTCAAGCATAAATACAGGATTGAACTGAGAGTAGTGTTCATACTCTAGAACAGCCGACTACTAGCACATCTAATTCTTCATACTCCAGAACAACCAGCAGACTCTATTTAGATACAGGATTGAACTAAGAATAATGTTCAAGCATAAAACACCAAACTTCATCTGTTGTGAGAGTAATATTCTGTACCCTATATTCCAATACATTGGAAAAGTTTTGCTTCGGGATTTGAAAATGTGTATGAAACTTCTTGGTGTGACTATGTCATTATGTGTAACTGGTACTCCTTATAGAATGTGCTATTGAGCTGTGTGAAGTGAACATTTCTTACCAAATAGAATCAAGTCAAGACTTCTATTAGGTATGTATTCATAAATTAACATCTTTAATTTCTACACTTTGAATGCAGCATCCTAGAAGCTTTATGAGATTTCAATGTCGTAGTTTAGCCATTCAGGTAACTTCATTCTTGAACTCATCAAGTCCTTGGAGGAAATCTCTACAATAGCCATTTGACAATAATTTCCTACCCCTCCTTCGGTAGGCCCTACACTAGAACTTATGCATGCAAGGTATTTGTTTTGCAAAGTGGCATTCTACAAATAATCTACCCTTTACTTTTCACGTAGTGTCTTTTTAATTTAGTTTTTAATGACTAGTTATATTCTACTTTGAATGAAATTTCAGTGAAGATGATAAATCTCTAAAAGATAAAGATGATTACAGTGATAGCGACATTGGTAAGTAAAACATATTTTGAATGTATTTTGTTTTGCTTGTTTATTTGTTTGTTTTATTTTTTAATGGCTATATACATTTTTTCTTTTTCTATGTAGATTTCAATATAGATGATGCGTCTATAGAAGGTTGATAAGAGATTTCATATGATACTTTGGTCCATATCTATTTGGTTGACAATAATATGAAGAATTAAGCCCTGTGTACAGGGCAGACACAGATATGGTGTGGTGTGGTGTGGGGTGGGGGTGGGGTGGCATGGGTGATTGAAATAATCACCCCCTATGTGTATGCCCTGACCCTATACAGCAAGCAGGGTTCTAATATGAATCCTTTTTTTTCTTAAAAATCATTTGTAAACTTTAGTAATTGTACAATGAAGCATTCTTTTTATAAAGTCATGATTTTTTATTTTTTTAATAAAGTATGTTACATTGTTGTACAAATGATGGCTCGACAAACTTTCAATGTTGTGAATAAATTTAATTACAAACATTACTTGTTACATAATAAATTGCACTACAAATGTTGAATATCTTAAAATATATTATGTCAAATATCAAACGCATTGTAAATCATATCTCGCGACAAACATGACTTATTATTAAAGATATAACACTATGAGCACGTGCTATTGCAAAATCTAATAGATAACAAAATTTATATTTTAAAACAATATTTGCAACAAATACTTTTTCTCGCTAAACATTTATTGCAATAATCGTTGCGACGACATTATGACGACAAATATGTTGTTATTTCTTACTTTCTTCGTCAAACAAATAATGTTGCGAATTTATTAATGCGATGAACGAACGAAAATTGTTGCAAATACATTCCCTGACTCATATAGCGCGACAATGCCCACAACAAACATCATGTTGTCGCTAAATTATTTTTGCAACAAAATCCCAATTTTTACCACAATATTTTTTTGTTGCGAAATAATAGTTTTGTTGTAGTGAATCATGTTGAGATTCCATCAATATATTGCTGGAAAGTTCTAATAAGACAATATGAAACATACTTCATCATAATTTTGACATTAAAGACATTGGAGTAAAGACAAGGAAGACCAAAACAATGATTTTCATTAGTTAAAATAAGGATAGAGACTATACTTTTTTTCTCATCACTCAAGTATTGTCCTATTGGGTTTCTTGACAATGCTTTAAAGAAACGATATTTTATTGCTTTAATTTTTTAAAATTATTGGTACCTTTTTTCCTTTTTTTGACATTTTTGCCCCGATGAATTTTAATCAAACTAGTTTTTAACGATACAATTATTGTGTAAATAGTTATCAAATGGAAAATTTTGTAAAATTATGTGATAACTATCAGTCTTATCAAATTATTTAGATAATTCTTACTCAATTTAAGATAATGTATTTTATTCAGATTGTAACTCACACTGAAACTTTATATATAGAGATCATTGTTATAATGAAATATAATCTTTAGTTTTGATTCTATTAATGTTATTCTATTTTTCTTTCCTTTCCTCTCAATTTTATTTGAATACTCGGATAAGTCATACTTCAAAAAAAAAAAGTATTCTACTCATATTGCTACTACAATTGAAACTTTATATATAAAAAGTTTATTGTTATAATGAAATACATATTTGAATTTTGATTCTATTAATTGTTTTCTATTTTTTGGTTAGAATAAAAAATTATTGTGTCGATACTCCGAGAAAAGCATTGTACTCTTATTTGTATTACAACTTAATATAAAGAAATTTCTATTAATGTTCTTAAAAAAAAAACACACAACTGAAATGCAAATGTATTCAAGAAGAATGTTGTGTATTGTTTCTGAAAAGCACAACTTTATACAAATCAACTTTCATGACGATTATTATCGTTCATGAAGAAGCACAAATTTGTACATATTAGTATTTTGATTGAATGATGCATCATTACTCTTGAAGAATCTTATGGTTTTCAATATTTTAGTAGAATATTATGTTGTTATTTACGAAACAGGAAGTTATATTTTGTGGATGCTTCCAAAGAAGTAGGATAATTATATACTTATGATTCGGGTTCAATTGGTGACTATCCATTTCTTAGAAATTAGATGAATGAGATTATATTCAATAATAAATAAAGAAAAAAGAAAAAGAAGGTTGTGTCTGTGACATCCTGTGACATATTGCTTTCAAGATCCACTTGATATGAGTACATAATAGACAAATTACTCAAATTGAGATTGATTCTAGATACAGTGGTTACAAGTCATTACTAAACCGATATCGACATTTATGATTAATTGTATTGGTGAGTAATTGTCTATAAAATTTTAATTCATTATAAAAATTAGATACCTATTTTATTAGTTTCTCACACAACCCAAAGAAATAGTTAACATTAAAAGATTATGCCTATGTTTGTGGGGATATTTGATGCATATCTTTAAAAGTCCAATGAAAAAACTTGATTTAAACAATACTGTTTAAAACGATTTTGATATGCTCTTATTATTCTTATAATTCGAAGTATTTTAATTTTGGGCATTGTTTGTTTTGATTATGCAGTCTAAGTGGAAATATTTATATATGTGGATGATCTTCTTCACTAAACTAATATATTGTTAACAAATAAGCTATTGGGTATGTCATTAGTGGTTGACATATTAAATCATGTTGAGATTCCATTTTATATTTATATATATATATATATATATATATATATATATATATATATATATATATATATTCATATGCCATTTTCCATAATAATTTATCATCATTGTAAATAAATAGTTTGGTATTCTATGTAGAAGGAATTTTATTTTTTATTTCGCATTCACGCTATATATATATATATATATATATATATATATATATATATAATAGGACAATATGAAACATACTTCATCATAATTTTGACATTAAAGACATTGGAGTAAAGACATGGATAACCAAAACAATGATTTTCATTAATTAAAATCGGGATAGAGACTATACTTTTTTTTTCATCACTCAAGTATTGTCCTATTGGGTTTCTTGACAATGCTTTAAAGAAACGATATTTTATTGCTTTAATTTTTTAAAATTAATGGTACATTTTTTTCCTTCTTTTGGCATTTTTGTCCTGGCAAATTTTAATAAACTAGTTTTTAACAAGACAATTATTGTGTAAATAGTTATCAAATGGAAAATTTTGTAAAATTATGTGATAACTATTAGTCTTATCAAATTATTTAGATAATTCTGGCTCAATTTAAGATAATGTATTTTATTCAGATTGTAACTCACACTGAAACTTTATATATGGAGATCATTGTTATAATGAAATATAATCTTTAGTTTTGATTCTATTAATGTTATTCTATTTTTCTTTCCTTTCCTCTCAATTTTATTTGAATACTCGGATAAGTCATACTTCAAAAAAAAAAGTATCTACTCAGATTGTTACTACAATTGAAACTTTATATATACAAAGTTTATTGTTATAATGAAATACATATTTGAATTTTGATTCTATTAATTGTTTTCTATTTTTAGGTTCGAATAAAAAATTATTGTGTTGATACTCCGAGAAAAGCATTGTACTCTTATTTGTATTACTACTTAATAAAAATAAATTTCTATTAATGTTCTTAAAAAATAAAAAAATAAAAAATAAATAAAAAAAAAAACTCAAATCCAAATGTATTCAAGAAGAATGTTGTGTATTGTTTCTATACAAACCAACTTTCATGAAGATTATTATCGTTCATGAAGAAGCACAAATTTGTACATATCAGTATTTTGATTGAATGATGCATCATTACTCTTGAAGAAGCATGAATCTTAAGGTTTTCAATATTTTAGTAGAATATTATGTTGTTATTTACGAAAAAGGAAGTTATATTTTGTTGATGCTTCCAAAGAAGTAGGATAATTATATACTTATGATTCGGGTTCAATTGATGACTATCCATTTCTTAGAAATTAGATGAATGAGATTATAATCAATTATAAATAAAAAAAAAAAAGAAAAAGAAGGTTGTGTCTGTGACATCCTGTGACATATTGCTCTCAAGATCCACTTGATATGAGTACATAATAGACAAATTACTCAAATTGAGATTGATTCTAGATACAGTGGTTACAAGTCATTACTAAACCGATATCAACATTTATGATTAATTGTATTGGTGAGTAATTGTCTATAAAATTTTAATTCATTATAAAAATTAGATACCTATTTTATTAGTTTCTCACACAACCCAAAAAAATAGGTTTTTTTTTTTTTTAGGGGAAGGAGGGCAGGACCTCCGAAGTTTTATTAATATGCCCTCACTTGTGGCGGAAGAATACCGTGGTTACATGTGGAAACGATGTAAGCATTAAATAAGGAAGTACTACTTCCCTTACAGTGAACGTGAATGCGAACGAACAAATATAAAGCAGTAAAAGATGAAGTATTACTTCCCTTACAATATTTGTTTAACATTATGAAAAGCGAAAAGAAGGCAAATGACATTTATCTAAACGAATGCAATCCATTGTAAATATTGGGAAACTAGACATAGATTCTAAGAAATCTGAATGACCTTGAGATCCAAGACGTGCTAAAGAATCAGCTGCCTGATGGTTCACGATAAATATGTGATATATCAATAGAAATAATCTGAGCAAACTCTAAAATATCCTCCCAAAGAAGTCGAATAGCCCAAGGTATGGTGACACGATGATGAAACCAATGAACCACCACACTAGAATCCGTTTCTATCTCAATCCTCTCTATGCCAAGGGCATAACATATTTGAAGGCCTATCTTAAGAGCTGATACCTCCGCGAAAGTGTTTGTACCGACCCCAAATGAGTGATAGAATCCAAAAATTACCTTTCCCTACCAATCCCGAAGTAAACCTCCACAACCCGCCGGGCCTGGACATCAATATTAAGTTTATAAAAACCATATTGTGGTGGGAACCATCTTACAAGAAATGGAGCTTTGACTCGTATAGGCACCACATGGATGTGTAGTACCTGCGAATAAGAAAAAGAAAGTGACAATTTCTTTGGTTTTAGCATACCGTTCAATTCTTGTAGCCAACGTTTTACTTTAGCACAAACTTTGTGCAAGCTTACAACCTCATCCTTAAATCGTGTAGAATTTCTGGCCAACCAAAGCTCCCAGGAAAGAAGAGGTAGGATTAGAAAAGCTACAAGATGTTCCTGTGTAGACCCACCAAAATGAGTATCCCAAAATAACATTTTAGTCTGCCAAGATATATTAGTAGGAATTCTAATTCCAAATAATCTCCCGAAATATTGCCATGCTTGAGAAGCTATAGAGCTGGTTGAGAAAACATGATCTATCATTTCTGTATGACCCCGTAAACAGCAGTGACATTTTAAGACAATAGGAACCCCACAACGCCTTCATTCACTGGAACCACATTATGCCAAAGGCGCAAACAAAAAATTGAAATTTTTAAAGGCCAGGTGGAGTTCCAAATAATCTTATAAGGTAGAGAGGAAGGTCTAGTATTTCTGAGAAGAAACCAAGCTGAGCTAGTAGAAAATAATCCATTGCTGCAAGGGCACCAAATTAATTCATCTGAGCCGCTGCGAAGCAGGACCTGGGAACTTTGAATTTCCTCCACTAAATGTGAACCGCCTAAATAAGTAAGTTTTTCCAGATTCCATTTGCCATTTAAAACTACCTCATGAAGTCTTAAATTTGGGGAGATAATTGTCCAGCCAAGTGAAGCTAAAGAACCCGTTCCCCTCCAATTATCATACCAAAATAGAGCACTACCATTGCGTATCAACCATCTGCTATGCTCTAGAATGAATGGAAAAAAATGTGAGATATGTTTCCAGTAGGGCGAATCCTTAAAACTTGCAGAAAAGTTGGACAAGCCCAGAGGATGGCTAAGGTACTTTTGTCGCATGAAATCTGCCCAGAGTGACTAAGATTTAATTATTTGCCATGCCATTTTGCACTGAAGCAACTGGATCACATCAAAAAGATTACGAATTCCCAAACCTCCTTCTTCCTGTGGAAAACTAATGTTTTTCCAGGAAACCCAATGGCGTTTGCCACCTTCTTCTGATTCTCCCCAGAAAAAGTTGGCAAAAAGAGATTGAATCTCTTTAACGACTTTTATGGGAGGAGTGAACAATGCAAATAAATAGATAGGAATGGAGCTTAAGACTGACTTAATTAAAGTAAGCTTCCCACCTATAGATAAAAGCTTTCATTTCCATCCCGCTAATTTTTTCCTGATTTTGTCAATCATGGGGGTGAACATCGAAGAAACTGGTTTCCTATAATGTAGAGGAGATCCAAGATAAGTGAAAGGGAGGGAATTTTCTTTGAAACCTGTTATAGAGGCAATGATATGTTTTCTAGAAGTTGCAACTCTTTTGTGGACGATAAAGGAACTCTTGGCCACATTAATTAATTGCCCAGAAGCAGCTTCATACCGACGAAGAAATCCCATTAAAGTATTAAGGCTGCGTCTAGTGCTATTAGTAAACACCAAGAAATCATCTACATAAAGAAGGTGCGACATAGGGGAACATGTAGAAGGTACCTGATAAGGAGCGATTCTACCTTCTGCTAGAAGTTTCGAAAGCCCCCTACTAAGAGGCTCTTCACTGAGAATAAATAGCAATGGTGATAATGGATCGCCCTGTCTAAGTCCACGAGAGGGAGTGAAAAAACCAGCTAATGCACCATTAATTTTAACTGAATATCGAGGTGAAGTAATAGCATTCTTAATAAGAGATACCCAAGAATCTGTAAATCCAAACGCCCTCAACACTTTTAATAAGTAGTCCCAAGATACCCTATCAAAAGCCTTTGCCATATCCACTTTCATTATCACATTAGCACCTCAGGAACGCTTATTTAAATTATGAACTAACTCCTGAGCTAGTACGACATTTTCAGATATCAACCTACTAGTAACAAAGCCACCTTGATTCATAGAGATTAATTTAGGTAAAATCAACACCAAACGATTAGTAACCACTTTGGATATGATTTTGTAAAAGACCTGACATAGACTGATGGGCCTATAATCTTGAAAAATCTTGGGATCATCAGACTTCGGTATCAAAGTAATGATAGAAGCCCCCAAAGCATCATTCAGTAGGTTTCCCATAAAAAATTCTCGGACGGCCGCCACTACATCCTCTGCAACAATAGACCACAAATGGATAAAAATAGATGAGGTAAAACCATCAGGTCCCGGAGCAGAATCTTCAGGTATTGCTTTAACTGCCGCAAGAACTTCCGCCTGGGTAACCTCCGGCAAAAGCATGTCATTATCAGCATCTGTAACTAGCCTTGGTATAAGAGACGTCATCTCCCCATATTCTGTTCGATTTGATGCATATCTTTAAAAGTCCGATGAAAAAACTTGATTTAAACAATACTGTTTAAAACGATTTTGATATGCTCTTATTATTCTTATAATTCGAAGTATTTTAATTTTGGGCATTGTTTGTTTTGATTGTGCAGTCCAAGTGGAAATATTTATATATGTGGATGATCTTCATCACTAAACTAATATATTGTTAACAAATAAGCTATTGGGTATGTCATTAGTGGTTGACATATTAAATCATGTTGAGATTCCATTTTATATATATATATATATATATATATATATATATATATATTCATATGCCATTTTCCATAATAATTTATCATCATTGTAAATAAATAGTTTGGTATTCTATGTAGAAGGAATTTTATTTTTTATTTCGCATTCACGCTATATATATATATATATATATAATAGGACAATATGAAACATACTTCATCATAATTTTGACATTAAAGACATTGGAGTAAAGACATGGATAACCAAAACAATGATTTTCATTAATTAAAATCAGGATAGAGACTATACTTTTTTTTTTCATCACTCAAGTATTGTCCTATTGGGTTTCTTGACAATGCTTTAAAGAAACGATATTTTATTGCTTTAATTTTTTAAAATTAATGGTACATTTTTTTTTCTTCTTTTGGCATTTTTGCCCTGGCGAATTTTAATCAAACTAGTTTTTAACGAGACAATTATTGTGTAAATAGTTATCAAATGGGAAATTTTGTAAAATTATGTGATAACTATTAGTCTTATCAAAATATTTAGATAATTCTTTCTCAATTTAAGATAATGTATTTTATTCAGATTGTAACTCACACTGAAACCTTATACATGGAAATCATTGTTATAATGAAATATAATCTTTAGTTTTGATTCTATTAATGTTATTCTATTTTTCTTTCCTTTCCTCTTAATTTCATAATAGTATCGTATTGTTTGAATGAATACAATCCATATATATAATCTTAAAAAGAAAATATTGGAAATCTTCAAATCAATAGAAACACAATATTTTAAGAATAGTGCAACAGCAATATTCTGATAAAAGTATGTGAATTGATTATGGTTACGTACTAAAGCTTGGAACATTGCTAAAACTGAGCATCTACTTGTACCACTGGACTGCGAAAAATTTCTTTCTATTCCGTTGAGTTTTGGCACCACTATGATAGAATAATTTGGCATTAAAAGATTTATTGAGTTAAAAGTGGCCATCAGTTACTAATTAGGAATGAGGATGGTGTTAAATTATTGGTCAGTTGTAGTCCTTTTTTTTCTTTTTTCCTTTGTAGTTTGCAATGATTTAAAATTATATGTTACTACTTGTTTTAAAAAGAAGTATTGCAAGAAAAATGAGCTCTGTACTATATGAATAGATCATAGGCTTCAGATCTTTTGCTTCCTTAACAATTATTCTCGTTGCTCACCTCTAAATCATTGTTGAACTATTTGATTGACACGAAATATGGAAGTGAAGACTTCAACAATAATTTGATAAATATGTATGTAATTTGTTGAGAAGATGACACAATATCGTGAATAAAATACCGACGACCTTTCCTCAAAAAAAAATTTATAATCTATTTCAGCACATTAAACGAGCACGAAAAATTGGGTTTAATATCAAGTAGCATGCACGTTTTCTACTTAACTCAAACTGCGTTTTAAGTGAAAGAATAAAATTAAGAATTGGCCTCGACCAGGAGAAGCAACAAATTGAAAGGAAAAAGAATACCTTTCAGATAAGGATGGAGAAAGCAGACCATTGCTTGATCCCCAATTGATAACATTCGTCGAGTATGAGATCTCACTCTCAACTCTAGTTAGAACAACCAAACAAAATTCATGTTAGCGTACTCAAGGGTTTGCAATAATTCACGTTAAAGCATACTTTTGTCTTCTTCATTACATAAATGAGGTGTTACATTCGTGATATATGTATTTTCCTACAATTCCTTTGTATAAATTGTTCAAACTCAAGGAAAGGTGATAAGGTTCGTGTGGAGACGAACAGATACTTGCGTATATGGAACGCTTGGATGATCGGTGTTCGAAGAAAGAGGTGTAACTTTTATATACAGTGTCCATTTTGGGCCCATGACCCTATTCCAGAAAGTTCGCGATGATTCCCATTGAACACACCGCTATGCCGTGATATATGATAGATTTTGGCCGTTTGAGTTCATTTACTAAGTCAAAACTGCATTTGAAGTTTATTAGTTTATTATTTTCAGAATTTGTTTATTATGCTTTGTAGCACAACCCATTGAGGGACTGTTGGTCCAGTAGGTTATCTTTTATTTTTGTATTTAAGACTCTAAAACATCTTGTAGGGTTTATTGGTTGTTCATGAAATAAGAATAATTTGTTTTCTTAAGTTCAATGCGTTTTTGCATTATTATTCTCTGGTGTTTATAGATTTGATCTACATCAAAGGGCAAGCCCATACATGCGAGTTGAAAATTGTGTTTGAATGTCCAAATAAAGCAAAAAAGAAACAAAATGCAATACAAATTTAATATAGAAACTAGCTAAATACAAAGACGAATCATTATGACCTTTAACGCATTGTTAGCGAAGACAAGTCCTTTATTTAAAACTTTACTACGATATTACATCAAAAACAATAAGTTGAGCCTTATTTTCAATAGATTAAAAAAGGGCGATATATAACAACATTATTAAGGTACCAAACAAAGATACATCATATTGATACACACATTTGAAGAGTTTGACCTCCTGTTGGAACCCTAACCAATACGAGGAACCCTATCAACATTTCCATTGTCATCAACATAAACCCACACCCTATCACATTGAAAGTTAGTGATGACTTCTGTTCCTGGTAAAACAATTATAGCTGTGACAAAAGGATTCTCCCTTTCAATAATTTCCACAGCAGTTGCTCCTGGCACACCTAGGAGTTCCGGCCATGAACTCTTACCTATAAAGGCAACAAATAGAAGTTTCATTAACATTTCACACTACATAAAGGGAATTAGATACGGTAATAAAGTAAAGCGATGTGATAAATCTATTAAATATTTTTTTTCCAAAAACAATAATTAGCTGAAATACATGCAATATATATCAGCATTTGATGGTTGGTAGCAATACCTTGGCATTCTGTTGACATGCTTAGTGTTATGCTCTTTTCTTTCAATTTGATCGCCTTAAGATTGATGTTCTGTACATGTATATTCAAATTGGGTATTTATAGGCCAATATTTGATTGCGTCAATGGATTTGAGTTTTATAGAACTCATCTGATAAAGATTGGAGTGGATATAATGTTATCTTTGATCACGAAGACGATGTTATCTTTTTTCATGTTTTAATTAAAAAGATATATTTTTCACAATTATTGCGCAATAGAAATGGAACTATAAATTTGAATGAATGAAAAAGAAATTACCTTTTAAATTAAAATTAATTAACTATTTTTATTTCGAATTCCATGTATATGACCAAAACTATTATCTAGGTATGCAAGGTCGACGCATCAAAAACGTATCATCTTGGTGGTATAATTCGACGAGCACGTAAAATAAATTAGATGTTTTATTAATTAGTTTTATCATAATACTTGGTAATAATTATTTTACATTGATATGTGAATACAGAACCATATAGAATGCTTGATATTGTAATAAGTGGAAATTTTCAAGTATTTGACTGGAAATATTTCATCATTTCAACAATATTGAAGCGTGCACGTATAAAAATAATTAGTTGAACCACTATTTTGGACCATTTTAAATTTGATATAAAAATGTTGTTGTTTTAAATTTCATCCGTATATATTGTATTCCAAGAATTGGGAAAAACTGTTACTTATCCTTCCATCAATATTCAAGACTTCTTTACTACATATATATAGATAAACAAAAACTAATTACAAGATTAATTTTAGAATAAATTCTGTTAGAAAAATATGCGTGGTAACATATCTTAATTTTATGGATTTTTATGATCGAGCTTCCGTGTTTTATATGAATTTTATTGGATCATATCTAGATGGATGAAGTGTTTGAAAAATGTCCGAGGCAGTGAGTTCACGTTCATGTGCACATTTGGACAAACTAGTGATAGGAATGTCAACGAGTCAAGTCGAGCCAGCTTGCGAGTCAAAACTCAAAGTTCGGGCTCTACTCAAGTAAAACGAACCGAACTTTTTTCGGGCTCGAGCCGAGCCAAGCAAAAGCTCGTCCAAAAAATTCAGTTCGGCCCGATCTTTTGGCTCGGGCCAAGCCAAACAGGCTCGATTTATTTTTAAAGGCAGCAATTTGTTGCCTTTTAAATTGTCCCGCATTTTTTTACACGAGCTCGGCTCGGAACCCCAAAATGGGGCTCGACCCGAGCCTAGGCTCGGTTCTGTGATATTTTTCCCATCATATTTGGGATCCCCACTGGTTAGCACCTTCCGAGTCCTTTATATAGTGGGAGAACACTAAAGCGACAAGCAATGAATCCAATCCGCCAGATACAAGTACACCAATGGTACATCTGTCATAAGTCTTTTAACACGTAAATACCAGGCTGCAAAAAATATTAAGGAAGCTTGCTAGGTTGCCATGTAGAGTTTGACACTTTCCCTAACAACCTGACAACGAGGGGTGGAAGGAGAAATTTTTTGACTTTTTTTATTCATATGGTCCCGCGTGGGTCTCAATCCATGTGAGAGGATGTCAATCTACAAGTCAAATTCATTATGACAAACTAGTTTAATTCAAAATTAAGATAGGCCAAGAATAATAACAATATTTAGTTCCTATTTGAACTCCATTATAATTAAGTTTTTGAAAACAAAAAAAAAAAAGTGTAGTTTGTAATAGTATTTTTTTTAAGAATAACTGATTAAAAAGAAGGAAAAGTTTTGAATTTATGTATAATATTATTTTATTGAAAAATGTGCAGTTGAAAAGAATAGAGAAAAATGAATTTAATAATTAATGGAGTCCAAACAGGACTTAATTTGGATAAAAATTATATTTTTAATAGAATTTGATAAAAGTGGGTGAATATGTGATTAAAAAGTTAATAAAAAAAATGTGAGACCATGAAATGTATAGTTAAAATTAAGTTTGAGAAAAAAATAAGTTTTACGAGATGGAGACTAAACAAGAGATTAACACAATAATAAATAAATAAATAATGCTAAGATAAGAAAATCTATTTCCTACCAAAGTGATGGGAAAACATTTTTCTCAAAAACCAAGAAAATGCACATGTGTGAGCAAAAGTAGAAAAATCAATTCCATATAAAATTTGTGCCATCAAACACCAAAAAGTTGAAAATGGAATTTGAATTCCTAGTTCTAGGGGAAAAAAAGGTTATCAAGCATACCCTAAGTGTTTGATGTTTTCTAACAAATAAGTTATTTAGACAACACGTAATACGTTTATACTTTATATGTTTCAAGACTTTATTAATTGAGCATAGATACAATATTATTAGAAGTGTTTGATGTTTTGTAGCAAATAAGCTATTTAGACTACATGCAATATGTTTACATGATTTAAGACTTGATTAATTGAGTTGAGATACAATATCCCTATACATATTTGATGTATTGTGCCAAAGAGACTCTTGAGACTACAAGCAAGAGTTCAATTTGAATTAGCATATTGATGCATGATATTGTAATTTATGTTAAAGTTTTCGTGCATGTATGAACTAAAAACTTGATCGATGGGAATATTTCCCTAATATGATATAAAGAAATTGGCACATACATGTTCATTTCAAGGCTTATTGTGGCATATTTGAAAGAGACCCTATCATGCATATTGATTTCATTGCCTATTATGTGATGCTTGGCATTTGCATGTCCACATCGATGCAATTATGATATAATTGTAGAATTTTAATTTAATCATGCAAAGAATAAAAATCACATAACAATTAATTAATTGAATTCATACATGCGGAAGACATCGTTCATATGAATAATAGCAGCTAGATCTTCCCTTGTTTCTCACAAAATATTAGCCATCAATGTGGCAAGCCAATTAAAATAACAAGAACAGGAGATAAGAGGGGACCTAGCCTTTTTATAAAAATCAAATAGAGTCGTCTCATTAACGACTTAAACTCTAATTAGGGTTTACATATTTCCGACTCACATACTTAAATTACCACATTATATATAGTGGAAATTACATATAAGTATACTTTTAAAGATCCAATTTCAAAAATAAGATGCAATATTTACTTATACAAAAATCAGATATTAATTTAAATATTATAAATCAATATTTTAATATTAATAATAATATTATAAATTAATCTTTATACATACACCCTACCATATCTACCCACATTCAAATCCTAAAATGAAATTTCTCTCTCCTCACTCATCTTCATTCTCTCTTCACCACTGTCTCTCTACACTTTTAGATCATCGTCGTCGCCTCTCCTCTCTTCTTTGTTCTCTCTTCATAACCCATCTCTTTACTCTCAGATCGTCGTCGCCCCCGTTGCTACAATAACCTGAATCGACAGCGATGTGTGTGATAATGCTGTGCAAGCAGCGAGGGGCCTGGGCGATGGTGTTTGACGGTGATATACATAGCAAGGTGCCAAACAACGTTTCTCCATGGGCGTACTGCAAATCAGGGTTCATTTCCTTCATTTTGGGGTGCGGTGATGATGTGCAGTGGTGATGGGTGGTTGGGGGCAGTGCTACGTGCAATGGGTGGTTGGGTGCGATGTATAGAGAGGTGTGACAAGGTAGTGATAGAGGCGCCGCGTTTGTGTTGATAGTGGTGGCATCGCACGAAGGTAGCTACGAGATTTGTGTTTATTTCATGGTAGTGCGTAAATAATGGTGAAGGACAGTGATGTTGCGTGGTGGTAGTGGTTACATTTTCAGATCGGTCTATGGTTGCTGTGGGGCGTTGTTGATATGATAGAAAAGGTGGTGATTCTGCAGGCGGTGGCAATGGTGGTGGCACAGAGGTTGATGGTGTGGCGATGATTTGAGGTGTGGTGTACTGGCAGCGATGGGGTGGTTATGGTGGCGATGGTGGTGGTGGAATGGGGTTAGGGCAGGGTAGGGTAGAGTGAGGTGGTGAAGTGTTTGTGACCAATATTTGGAAGATTGTGATCAATAAATTGACTAATTTGTCATCAATAAGTAATATGTGATCGATAAAATATGTGATTGCTGAAATATGCGACCGGTAAAATGTGACTAATAAGTTGTGACATGTAATTATGTAATTGTGATTGTAACATAATTTGTGACATAAAATTTTTAATTTGGGATCGAAAAATAATATGAGACTAACTAAATCGTTAAATCGTGACCAATGAAAAATATAATTTGTGACTAAGAAATAATATGTGACCTAAGAAATTGTTAATCTGTGATCAATAGTTTGATAAATTGTGACTTCTAATAATGCGACTTGTGATCGATAAATAAATTGTGACTTATGAAATGGGTGACCATTAAATTGGTTAATTTGTGATCAATAAACAATATGTGACAAATGAAAAAGATGAATTGTGACCAAAAAATAATGTGACCTAAAAAATTCTTCATTTGTGATCGATATTTTGATAATTTGTAACTTATAATGTTTGAGATCTGTGACCGATAAAAAAATTGTGACGTATAAATTTTTTACCTGTGACTGATGAAGAAGTTGTGACCAACAAGTTTTTTGAATTGTTACCGTAAAATAATCTGTGATATTTAAAAATTCTTATTCGTGATCTAAATATGATATTTAACTAACTAAATTGTGAATCTGTGATCGATGAACAAATTGTGACCTATAATTTTTTTGGAGTGTCACCGTAAAATAATTTGTGACATTTAAAAATTTTGATTTGTGGTCGAAAAATAATATGTGACTAACTAAATTGTGAATCTGTGACCAAATTATATAGATATGTGAACTTAAAATATTTAATTAATTAAATATATATTTAATTAATTAAATCATAAATAAATATCTGATTTTTGAAATTTGAAATTTGTTTCTTATTATTGAAATGGGTCATACTTATACTCTTACTTATGAATTTTTCCCTTATATAAGGTGTAAACCAGCCCAATAGATCAATTAACATATTTGGGTCTAATCACAGTATCATTATGAGTCATACATCTAACCCAAAAAATTCACAATTAAATGGGAAGCCCACATATACAATTATTCTAACAATAATTGACTAATTAATACTTGCAATGAGCTTTATTTATTGGACATCGTTGTTCATAAATCGTATCATGAATTCTTGTAGGCCATGGAATGAAAGTACTTCAAGTTTGTGGAGCGCCAATGAAAGAGGACAACCGATGACAAATAATACTTTATGGCTTACAAAGAAGGACATTGCCCTCAACACCTTAGGGAGCTAAAAATCTTGATATAGTCTTCACTTTTGGTTGTCTCATAAAGGACTTGTCTAGGCTAGAAATAGGGGCTGTAGGCAGGGGTTGAAACTGGAGTGGGCTCCTGAATTATGGTCATGTACATGGCTTGATGAGAACACGGATGGAGGGCTATAGGAAGGTGGCTGTCACAGTGGACTCCTTCGGGGTGGTTACTTTAGTTTCGCGAGAACTTTCAGAAAGTTTGAGTCATCAATGGGACCAACACTATACGTACAGATTTTTTGGAGGGAAATTTCCCCCCAACCTATACCGGGGCAGCGTACAAGACCAAAAGGTCATGTACTTGTGGCTTTTTCGAAACAGATTGCAACTCCTTGGAAACTAAAAGTGATTGAAAATGGGAAAGAAATCAAAGAGTTTTGATCTAAAATTCAAAGTAATGAATGTCTTCATTGCCTTTCTAAGCATTAACTTACGAACAAACTGCACCGCATCATCGTAAACAATTACAGGTAAAATAAATTAATATTGGACAAATAACATAGTGTCCGAGAATAACCGGAGAAGAAAGCGACTCGGCATAAACCTCAAATAGTCCAATGAGAGTCTGAAGTTCGGATTATTTCTTAAAAATTCAAATCAAAATAAAACAAGATCCAACATGCATTGTCAAGGCCAGCCCTGAAAATTTAGAAGCCCTAGGCGATTAATTATTGTGAGGCCCTTCAACATAATATTTTATTTTACAAGTGAAATAATATTTAAATATTTAAATAATTAACACTTTTATATTAAAAGGAAGACTTTACACAAAGGAAATTTCTATGCATATTCAATAACTTAATCACAGATTCACAATGAAATGTAGTCATAGAAGCAAACATTGAATTGACATTGTAATTCACGAGAATCCAACAAATTTAACACACTAACATTACTATCAAATAATGCAAGGGGAAAAATCATCACTGATTCACTTCCATCTCTAAAATTAAAGAGTTCATTACTTGATTGTATCCACTATCCATTATCCAATTCCAATCTCTAAGAATCTGACATATTGTAGAACATAATGTGCAGAAATTCTTATTTCTTAATGTCAACACTCAACGTAATGTCATGTGCAGAATTAATTATTCACCTATATAAGGGCCACAACCCTGCACAAGATTTAAGTTCATTAATAAGGCTTAATAATGCGTGTGTTAGTAAGGCATAAAAATAAAAGATCACATAAATGATAAATCTAAAATTGATTCCCCACCCCTAGGAGAACTCCTCCAATCCTCCTACATGAACCCAAGCACAGACAATAGAAACAAAAAATTGATAGAGCACATTGTGCAAAATCTATATTCACAGCATAACAAGTTAACAACCAAGAATGATGTTACCATACGGTCCATTCCATACCCAAAATCTCCAGACTCCAGTAATCAACATTCGCTCAGAAATTATGTAAAGACGGAACTGAAGAACCACACAGGAAAGGCCCTAGTTGAATTTCACATAAGAAATCAATAAAAATATATATATATAAAAAAACAATAAAGTATAGAAGAAGATGAAGAGATTAGAGACCTACCCTAACATGATTTATGACCGAAATTTTTGCTGGTAGAATGGCTTGATTTGGTGAAGATGAATGCGCATTGGAATGGAGAAAAAACAATAAAATAGTCGGTTGGAGATTTGAGGGGTTTCATCTGCCCAAAGTGGCCTTACTTGTCTTGGGCCAAGGCTGACCCTGTGCATTGTACACATTCCAGGATTGTTGTCATCTTCTCCATGTATAAGTGAGATTTGCTTTCTAATTTTTTTGGCTTATAGAGAGGCACGAACTGCTCTTGGTTGGAGGATGATGAAGTTCAAAGAGGCATTTTATCTACGAGAACTGAGCATGTGCCCAACGTTGATCTACAGTAGTTCTATGTGTTTATTGTTAAAGGGCTCATGCATGATTTTAGCAGACAAATGAAGGGAAAAGCAAAATCATTTCATTGGCAAAATTAACTTTAGCAGACGAATGCTTTTATCAGGGAAAAACTTAAGCAACGTATGTATTCGTCTTCAAAGAATCCTTAGGGAAAAACTTTTGCTCACAAATTTCAAAAATTTGTCGTCTTTTACCTTTTATGTCAATGTTTGCCCCGTAAATGTGCCTACAAAATTTTTCGTCCACAAAATTTTTTTCCCATAAATAAAAATCTTTCCCTACAAATTAAACATAAAATTCTTGTAGTGATGACAACATAAGTAGATTTGGCCTCCCAGAATATTGTGTACTCTTCCTATAGAAACATCAGTTGGATAATTGTCAAATCATTCAAAATAAAAGCATAGTCTAAAGAATAAATAGAAACTCCAACATCACAACATTTATATCCTCGATGGACGACTTCCTCCACCACTACCTCTGCACTAGACACTAGCTTCTTAACCTACTTGATGTATACAAAAATTACTTCACATCTCTATAGAAAAATGAAAAGCTTGTACACCCAACATTAGATAAATATGCATTTCATGATATATCAAACGACTAAGATATTGATTAGAGTGAAAAAAAAGCAACATGTATTTTGGAATAGTTCAGTGTAACAACTAACAAAGAAATAAGATCAAGGAAAGATTCCAGTATTAAGTTCCCACATAGGATTGAGATATTGAGCAGCGGTATTAAAAAAGTGAGGAGCTTACCATTCTAGGAACCATAAACAACTACATTTTAACCAACCAGTCTAATTATATTAAATTGACATAAGTAATTGATGCGAAAGAGGACACTCGAGTTCAGGATTAATGGAAAACCTAGTAGGAAAAGATAGGAAAATTTCAGAAGAAATGAAAATTTCGCCTAATATAGGAGTTAAGATGTAGCAAGTCTTCGACACAAACAAAATAAGAAGTTACAATAGAAAAATTAAATTCTACATCAAACAATGCTTTCGTCTACCCAAAAACAAAAGAAGAGAAGTAGTTGTGTATATGTGAGTTGATTAAATCATTTGTAAAAGGTGGTTAAACATCTTCTTCATTCATGTTTCAACATTTCTCATCATCGAATAGGGCAAATTTCAATAATAATTTCTTTATATGCTTCTACTTCCTATAGAAATGATCTCATATCCACAGTGGACATGAGTTATAATGTCTACTTGTCCCCCGAGGCATAGGTCAGTGGTGCAAAGGATAAAAGTGAGGTAGTCTCAGCTAAGCTGATAGCCCCAGTATGAGAGTTACATTCATGTCTCTTATAAGGTATGGAATTGGACTCTTTGTGGGCACCAGTATAGCAGCTCTTGTACCCTGACCTGCTGAAGTACATCCCGCGATTTACCTTCTCCACAATGCTCTAGGGACGGGGCGGTGCGGTGGAGGACCCTCAAGGTTGGGGTTCAACCTTTTATAATGTCTACTTGTTGATGTGGTGTTGTCACATCAGCAATGAACAATTATTATCGTGCCTACTGTGAACAGGATATCAGCTCTGCTACTTCCTAATGGGTCCCACTTGAATGATTTATAAACTCAGTTGTCCTCATTTATTTCTATAATGTAATAATGGCTCATGAGTTCATAATCTCTTCTTACAAGTAACCAGCTTAGAATTCCTAACACTAGCTGGAAGCAGATCACAATAGTTTAATTTTTTTCTTACTTCAGTAGAGGGATAAATCTTTCTGTATATTCATTTTTAATTAAAAAGAAAATAAACATAAATCTTATACTAGTTAATTAAAATAATATGATGCTTTGTCTAGAATTCTGCGAACTACAGATCTAGCTCAAAATCTCTACATTCGTACAATATATTGATTCGGAAAACATACTTTCAATCATAATTTCGAATTTTCTGTTTGGTGAAACAAAATGGCCCAATAGTTACTAACTGAAGATGGAAATTTTTGTTTACAACAGATCAGGTGCTCGACTTGGAAACTATAATGAAAAATGGAGGCCCAAAAAATAATATTCTTGCTTTTACTTTTGCTTTTGGTATGGGCCATGAACGGACCTAGGCCCCAATTTTAATAATAAAAAAAAAATTGCTTAGCTTTTTTTTTTTTTTTTTTTTTTTTTAGTAGAAGATAACTACAAATTTTGATGGGGTACTTACACAAATATCCTATATTTTGGGACTGTTTTGAAAAATCATGATAAAGTCGGATTAAATGATAATTACTTATACTTCAACGTAAAAAATACGTTCAAAACCTAAAAGCCGACATCCACAAAACCAGCCTTCAAACAGTTTGATGTAAAAACCAAACCGGACCGGCCGATTCAACCGGAAAACCCGGGAACCGGACCCAGGCCCGGTCCGGCTTTTCCCATAAACCCTGAAATCAAAAACCCGTATGGAGAACAGCTGAACCGGCCGGGTGTTGGAGGACCCGTGACCCGGAGACGGTTTTAAGGGTTAGAGCATCAATTCAGTAGTTCTAAACTCCTAATCAATTCATAATTTCAGACGGCCAAAGGTGGACTCCAACTCCAAATCCCGGCAAATCCAAAACAAAAACCCATCGCCCTGCTTCTTCAGACTTCACGGCCGTCCAATTTTCGGTGAATCTCTCTTCTCCTTCAGCAACTTATTTTTTTAATCCTACCTTTATTTATGAAGAAGGATTTTGTTAAAAAGTAGAAGTCATGCAAGGTCTATTCAATTTGCTTGAAATTAAAAGCATTTGTGGTGATGAGACAAAAGCAATGGCAGAAATAAGGATATATCGAGAACGTGAAGGAAGTTTTGGAAGGTAATCTGCATGCAATACTAGAAAATCATTACAACCCGGTGAGAATTTTTATTTAGTTATTTATTGTTTATCTTTAATAGTTCTTAACGCTTAAAACTAACTTCATTAAATTATGCAGATGAATGGTGGAAATTGTGTGGATCTAGTGCTCCTACTTTGCAAAAGATAGCTGTTTGAATTCTTGGTCAAACGGCTTCTTCTTCAGGATGTGAAAGGAATTGGAGTGTCTTTGAACGTATTCACACGAAAAAAAGAAATAGATTGGAGCATCAAAGACTCAACGATCTTGTCTATGTTACGTATAATTTGCGATTGAAGAATAGGTATATAATCTTAAACTTTTTACCACATCAAGAGTCTATTTTAATGACTCATTTATTTGACATATATATATTTTTTTTATCTAACTTCTACTCATTTACAACGTTATAGACGTCATTATAAGAAGAGATCTTATGATCCAGTTGATTATGAGTGTATTGACAAAACAAACTTTTGGATAGAGGAAGAAGTGCCACCATAGAATTTCGAGCATGAAGACTTAGATAACGCTATTTATGAAGAAAATGCAAATTTCAATGTTAATGATCATGAAATTGATGATAATGTTCAAGGTTTGTAAGTTTAATAATCTTACTTATTATTATTTTTTTTTTAATATTAGTCATGTATTTATATATATTTTTCGTGTTTTAGATGACAATGAAACTACGAATGCGATTAATACTCAAGAGATGAGAGATTTAGATACAATGGATGTTATTCATCGTTTTGGTGGTTCAAGTGATTGTGGAAGTGATCAAAGATTAAGACTTTTGGATGAAAAATGATATAGGAGAAATTTAACTATTTAATCTTTTATGTTTAGTGCACTTTTTGGTTTCAATTATTACTTGACATTTTTTTTTCATTGGTGATAGTCGATGTGAACTTTTAAAATTTTAGCTATTTAAGTTTTCATGTTATTCGGTTATTGACATTATTGTTTACTTTATGTTATTGACTTATTAAGTTATTTATATTCTATAATTGAATTCAGTAGCACTTGGCTTAGTTGATTGTAATAGACTGTTTTTGTGATTTGATATATATTATATATACAAGTCACCTGTTCAATCCCGGTTCGACCTGTTGACCCTTGACCCTTCCTCTTTTCCGGGTCGATGACCGGTTCGGTTTTTAAAATTTTGAATCAAACTAGAAAAATCAAAGGAAAATTGGAAGGAGAAAGAGGAAATCTTCCACAAATTCATTCATTATTCAAAGCTTTGGAGAAAAATCAGTAATGCTACCTCTTTTCCCCAATCTGTCTTGTCTTCATATCCACAGCTAATCACATGAATGACTTCCTTCAACAAAGAGGCAGGGCTAGCATTTTTAAGGATTCCACCATCTTCAATTAGTGTTGAGGCAACAAAAGCAGAAGATTGAGCGAATTTGTTCTCTAGTTTTTCTCAGGAAACATAGGTGTTTTTCACTCTCAGTTACTGTAAAATAACAAGGTAGCCATTCATTGTAAGTATATTAGATTTTAGGGATTTTATAGTGACAAAAATCATTAGATCTAGATGATTTTGGACTCATGTTTAAAAATAACATTGTTGAGAGGAAATGGGTTGTTTTAATAAATATGAAAAATTAGCATTGAATAAATTAAAATGCTGCATGCAAGGTGTTTGACAAAATGAAAATGTGAAAAAGTGACATTCTGTCACTTTTTTCAGAAAAAGTCACACTATATCAGTAGAGTCATTAACTAGATGCATACGTGTGCATTTCTTAAAAATTTGAACATACAAATTCAAGCCTTGTTTTCTGCTAATACATATGGAAAAGAAAATTTTGAATTAATTACATTGATGCATGCAAGGTGTTTGCTCAAGGAGAATGTAAATTCTACTACTTTTCTATCAAAAAGTTACATTTTGTCACCTTTTTCAAAAAGAAGTCACAGTATCCCATTGAAACAATTAACTAGATGCATACGTGTGCATTTTTTGAAAATTTGAACATACCAATTCAAGCCCTATTTTCTGGTAATATATATAAAAAATAAAAAAAAACTTTGAATCAATTACATTGATGCATACAAGGTGTTTGCTCAAGGAGAATGTGAATTCTGCCACTTTTCCATAAAAAAAAAAAAAAAAAAAGTGACCATATTTGAGTCATTCGCTAGATGTATATATGTGCATTTTTTAAAATTTGAACATACAAATGCAAGCCATACTTTCTGGTAATAATTATGTAAACAAAAAAAACTTTGAATCAATTACATTGGTGTTGGCAAGGTATTTGCACAAGGAAAATGTGAATTCTGTCACTTTTCTATGAAAAAGTGACAATCTGTCACTTTTAAAAAAAAAAAAGTCACACTAAATCATTGGAACCATTAACTAGATGCATATGTGTGCATTTTTTTAGAAATTTGAACATACAAATTCAAGCCTATTTTCTACTAACACATATAGAAAAAGAAAATTTTGAATTAATTACATTGATGCATGCAAGGTGTTTGCTCAGAAGAACGTGAATTCTATCACTTTTCTATGAAAAAGTGACATTCTGTCACTTTTTTAAAAACAAATCATTCTATCCCCTTGGAGCAATTAACTAGATGCATATGTGTGCATTTTTGAAAATTTGAACATAGCAATTCAAGCCTTGTTTTATGCTAAATATATATATATATATATGTGTGTGTGTGTGTGTGTGTGTAAACTTTGAATCAATTACATTGATACAAGTAAGGTGTTTGCTCAAAGAGAATGTGAATTTTGCTACTTTTTTATAAAAAAAAAAGTCACACCATATTATTTGAGTCATTGGCTAGATGCATACATGTGTATTTTTTAAATTTTGAACATACAAATTCAAGCCATACTTTCTGTTAATAATTATGTAAAAAAAAAAAAAACTTTGAATCAATTAAATTGGTGCTTGCAAGATGTTTGCACAAGGAGAATATGAATTCTATCACTTTTCTATGAAAAATGACATTCTGTCACTTTTTTTTTCAAAAAAAAAAAAAAACAAGTCACATTATATCATTGGAGCTATTAACTAGATGCATACGTGTGCATTTTTTAAAAATTTGAACATACAAATTCAAACCCTGTTTTTTGCTAATACATATGGAAAAGAAAATTTTGAATTAATTACATTGATGTATTCAAGGTGTTTGCTTAAGGAGGACGTGAATTCTGTCACTTTTCTATGAAAAAGTGGCATTCTTTCACTTTTTTTCAAAAAATAAAAAATCACAGTATCTCATTGGAGCAATTAACTAGATGCATACGCTTGTATTTTTTGAAAATTTGAACATACCAATTCAAGCCCTATTTTTTATTAATATATATAAAAAAAGAAAATTTTGAATCAATTACATTGATGCATACAAGGTATTTGTTTAAAGAGAATGTGAATTTTGCCACTTTTTTTTTTATAAAAAAGTGACATTCTCTTTCACTTTTTTTAAAAAAAAGTCACACCATATTATTTGAGTTATTAACTAGATGCATACATGTGCATTTTTTTAAATTTGTACATACAAATTCAAGCCCTGCTTTCTGGTAATAAATATGTAAAAACAAACTTTGAATCAATTATATCGGTGCTTGCAAGTTATTTGTGCAATAAGAACGTGAATTCTATCACTTTTCTATGAAAATGTGACATTCTGTCACTTTTTTCAAAAAAAAGTCACACTATATCATTGGAGCCATTAACTAGATGCATACGTGTGCATTTTTTAGAACCTTGAAGATACAAATTCGAGCCTTGTTTTTTTGCTAATAGATATAAAAAAAAAAAAAAAATTGAATCAATTACATTGATGCATGTAAGGTGTTTGCTCAAAGGGAATGTGACATTCTGTTACTTTTCTCAAAAACGGTCACACTATATTGTTGGAGCAATTAACTAGATGAAAACGTGTGCATTTTTTGAAAATTTGAATATATCAATTCAAGCCCTGTTTTCTAATATTACATATGAAAAAAGAAAACTTTGAATCAATTAATTACATGCATCATGGCCTAATATTCACAATTCTCATCCCTATTAACATTTCACAATTTCAAAATGCCAAATAGTATCATTAATTACATGCATCATGGTCACAAAATAATAAAAATCATTACAGCAGTCAAAAGTTGTACATAACTAAAAGTGCAAAATATCAGAATTTATACACCATCACTATTTTCTTGTCAATCCTGTACATTCTTCACTATCTCAACAACATATCACAAATTACCCTTTGACAACCATTCATTGTCCGTGTCATAGTCCTCATCTTGCTTCTTCTTGGCATAAGCATACAACTAAGCACACAAATTTCTTCGAATATGTTGAATGTTAAATGTCTTTGGCATTTCATCTAACTGTCCATTGATGAAGTACTAAATGTGAAAAGTGACATGGAATCACAAAAGTGTTAATATCTCAAAAAAAGTGATAAACATACAAATATGAGTCACTGTGAACATTTACATGTGCATGAATCACTTTTGAAAAACGCTTAAAAAAGAGCTTGAATATACACAATTTTACCCCCTATTCAGAAGCATACCTCACAATTCACAGAAACAATTATTTCATTGAGGAATTGAAAAGAACTACAGCAAAGATTTATTACTTCAATCTCCATTGAAATTTAGCTCTTTATGAATTAAAGAAAACAGAAGTTCACTTGTTCATATACATTCACATATCTAGCATAAGACCAACTAAGAACTACAACCAAAAAACAAAACTTAAATAAGCACATCATCAACAAAATACTACTTGAATTAAAGCTCGCCTGACCTAACATCTAATTTTCCAAAGCCCAGATTGGAGTCTTTTATCTTTTATTCTCTCCTTTTCCAACATCTAATCTTCATCTGCAAATGGCTTTGATGAACCACCAGCCTTCTTAGGCAGCAAAAGGTTGTGAATGTTTGGTATCACTCCATCATTGGCAATGGTCACATCCCCAAATGTGTCAATATATGTGTCACTCAAGCTGCAACTTCATCCAAATTACCAGGTTACAAATTAGTGTTACTGTCAACTAACAGAAGGTTCACAGCAACTCCAGATTTATGAGTTAAGACTTAATTACGGTAATGGAAGTAACTCAGTCATTTTCTTATTCAACTTAGTATTAGTCACATGGATTCTTGCCTGTAAATATCTGTTAGTTCAGAGAAGAAAAAGGGTAATGTTGTGTTCTTGCATTGTTTTGGGACGTTGAATAAGAAAATCCCCTATTTTCCCTTCTAGATTCTCTGAATCTTTGGTTCTAGCATTGTTTTGGGACGTTTATATACATATTTCATTTTACACAAAACAAAATGCAGGGAATATAACCAAAAAAAGTCACATATGAAATATCAAAACCAGAAAAATATCAAAATCGGAAATAAACAAAAAATAAAACGTGGACACAAGAGTGGAAACTGAAGAAATTTATACAACCTCAAATAACTCATGATAAACACCCCATGAACACCTCCAAGAATACAACAAATTTCAAGTACATCATAGTAAAACATTAAAAAAAATGTTGTTACCTTGGGTTTATAGAATGAAGATATTTTTTTTCCTCTTCTTTGAGAATGATTCCTCTTCGAGATTTATTTGCCTCTTGGAACCACTTTTTTGAGCAATTGCAAAAAAAATAAATATATTTGTACACACAATAGTGTACATAACACCTACACCCCCTTACATGGAGGGGGGTCCAAAATTTTTTATCATATATGGACCCCCCTCCATGTGACAGGGATGTAGAGTGTTATGTATACTATTGTGTACATGTAGCACACTCTTTTGGACGTAATTTTTACGGTCTTTTAAGATGTTAAGTTAATTAAAGAGTATTAATCAAAACAATTTAGAGAGGAGGGTATAGGGCCTAATTAGCAAATACCTGAATTTTGCATTTTAAAACTTCACACTTGAAAATTGAATTGTGTCAAAATTAAGACCTGATTTTTGAATTTTTCACCTTTTAGAACCCCTGGATTGGGCCTACTGTTTTCACTTACCCTGACCCGTAATTGACCTACTATACATAATCCTCCTCAGAAACCCTAGCCGTGTCACTAACAAATCCCAATCCCAATCCCAATCCCCAGAGCCTCCCCCTTCCCTCGAACTCCATCTCCTCGAACAGCCATGGTAAGTCTCCTATTTTCTTCTTTACTCGCTGAGTGACAGATTTATTGTATTTGATTTTCTGATTGTTTATTTGTATGTATTTGTACAGGCGGATGTTGATCCAGAGACCGCGGCAGGACAGCCAAAGAAGAGAACGTTCAAGAAGTTTAGCTTCAGGGGTGTTGATCTTGATGCCCTCCTTGACATGTCCACTGATGAGCTCGTCAAGCTCTTCCATGCCCGCGCTCGCAGAAGGTAATTTTTCGTATTGAAGTATGGAATTTTTGAATCATAAGGTTTTGTTTTCCGAGGTTGATAGTGGTTGTGTTAAAAGGGTCGGGTTGGGACGGTTGTGTTGTTCTGTCTGGTGCATTGAGTAGGCTGTGTATGGATAGAATTTTCTGTTTAAAACCCATTTATCTGCTTGCACATTCCATTGTCCACTGAACTTGATCAATTATCTGCGGGTGTGTTATATATCAGCTCTCTATTCATTGATTAGATGGCTTATAGGTAGGAAGAATTTCTACGTGTGTGCATATACTGCTTTTTAACATTTTATCTGAATTGCTTTGCGGTGATAACCAATTTATTATTATGTTTTGTAGATGCTTGTCAAATCATCTGATTCTTTATAACCTGATATTCGCTGTGCTCGATTCAAATTTTTTTGTTTGTGAATTGTGATGTTGGTTTTGGATACTCCACTCGGTGCTGGAATGTCTTCTAAAGTTAATTAATTTTATCATGTGTAATGAATAGAATCAATTCATATTTTTTATTTCAGTACTTTGTGATCTAGGAAGAATTTCAGGATGGGCTAATTCGCCCAAAAAAAAAAACTTTATTATTATTATTTTTTTTTAATTATGAATTGGGCTGGGGGACGGGCTGTAGCACAGCCCAGCCCCCCTTAGATCAGCCTATGGTTATGTGCATCTGCAAGATGATTCCTTTTGTGATGTTAATCTAGCAGCAATTGGCAACTCTTGAAGTACTTGTATCGGAAAAGTGTATGATTTTACCTGTATATTAGTTGAACTAGTCTTTATCCTTTAAATTGTGATTTCTGCCGTTCATCAGTGTGTCCCTACATGTAGGGTCTATTTTGTTGATTTCATTTCATTTATTGAACCACAATAGAGGTTTGAAATAGAGAAATATCAAATTCAACCACCACTGGCTTGTTCCTGCAACTTTATAAATTTCCTTCTATTTTATGTTTGTACTTTTTACTCATTTTTCTCTGGAGAAATATTTTTGACATCTGTGATTAAATGGGCAGGTTCCAGCGGGGTTTGAAGAGGAAGCCCATGGCTTTGATCAAGAAGCTGCGTAAGGCTGTAAGTGATTAAGATGTGAAGTATTTGAAATATACTGTGTCTATCAATGGAATTATTATATAAACTCACATATATTATAGCTGCCTATGGACAGTGACTGTTTCAGATTTCCTTATTCTCCCTTTTTTTATTCTGGTGGTCTTTGTTACGTGAATTCATTGCAATTTCCATCTGTCTGCCTATGTCTCATCTGCTTTACTTATTGCTTTCATGTGTGTGATACTTCAGAAACGTGAGGCCCCACCTGGTGAGAAGCCTGAAATTGTCAAAACCCACCTACGAAACATGATCATCGTCCCTGAGATGATCGGAAGTGTCATTGGAGTGTACAATGGCAAGACCTTCAATACAGTTGAAATTAAGCCGGAAATGATAAGTCACTATCTTGCCGAGTTCTCAATCTCATACAAGCCAGTCAAGCATGGTAGACCCGGTATTGGTGCCACCCACTCTTCAAGGTTCATTCCTTTGAAATGAGAAATCTACCATCAATTTAGAATACAAGAGAGATTTTGTTCGTCAGGATCACCTATGTTATGTTACTTTCTTCGTACTCTTGTGCTTAATTAGTTCCTTTTTCATCCGTCGGCATTTTCTATCAGACAGGAATGTTTTAACTGCCGTTATTTTGAATGTTTGATCATAAGTTGCTTATTTTGTTTGGAAAGAGATCCATGTTTTCAATTGCATTTTCTCACTAATGTTTTTGTTTTTTTTTCCCTTTCTATTCGTGTGTTTGCTATAGGGTGCATGCATCTTTTACATAACTATTTTATACTTCAGACTTAGGATCTGTCATTAAATTGGAAAAATGCATTTTTGAATAGTAAATTTTTGGAGAATGTGGTTAAAAAAATAACGAAAGTTTTGGATTTGTATATAATATTATTTTATTGAAGATTGTGTAGTTGAAAAGAAAAGAGAAAAATATGTTTTGAGAAAAATGGGAATCAACCAAGGCTTTAGATTAACTAGATATTAATTCAAGTCAAAGTCAAAAATAAATTTTAATAACATTTTATGGGGCTCACAAATCTTAACTTTTTAATTGCACATTTCATAAATTTTATCAAAATTTACTAAAAATCTAATTTTAATCTTTACCAAACAAAAACTTAGTATGTAGTAAAGATTAGATAGTATATTGATGAGGAATGCTCTCTTCCCCGAATCGGGAAGAGAACATTTTCCCGAATGGGAAAATTGGCCTGTGGTCTTAAATTTTTTTTTTTTTTTTTGAAATTTTTTTTGGCAATACCATAATATTCTATACCTAATTGTAAAAAAATTTATCCCTTTTGGTATTTATTTCACAAAAAAAAAAAAAAAAAAAAAAAAAAGGCCATAGGCCAATTTTCCCGATTCGGGGAAGAGAGCATTCCTCGTATATTGATATAAATTATAACTTCTTTCACCATCCGAGACGTTGTATAGAGTTATTCAATTCCTCTCGTCAAACAAACATGTGGGCAAACCAGCAAGCATGATAAATTCAAAAATGATGAATGATGAATTTCATTTTTGTGAATCCTGCTTGCTAGGTAGTAATCCTCTGTAGTTCTAGTTCTTCCAAAATATTGATGGTGCTATCGTATATTTACACCTCAAGTTCTGTTTCCGATACATCTTCTCAACCATATGGAAAATTTGATTACGACTGAAGAATATCAACTGCGATATGACTTTCATCCACCCCCTCATCTCCACTGTCATACGTTTCAAGGTAAGCATCATGTTCGTTTCTAGAGATGGTGCAATATTTTTAACTCTTCAACCTTTGAATGCTCGTTCAGCTTTCATTAGCTTTCTCTCCGCCTGTGAAAGAAATCTTAATTCAACAATATTTTAGGGAGACAAATACAGGAAATTAGAAGAACTTGAAAATAAACAAAAAATAAGTAAACCAGATGACAATTTAGTGGACGTAACTTACAAAAGCAAGCTTCTTCTCAAGCTTTTTGACAAGGTCAGCATGCCTTGACACTTCTGCTTCTCTCATCATCTTTTCCTTTTCCTCATCGTCCAGACGTTTTCCCCGTCTAGCATCTGCATCTAAAGTTTCTTTGAGAGAACCTGCAGTTTCCAAATGTACAAGTATCTTCCACACCAGGTATAACAAAGGCTGATGCTCTCAAACGTGCTTTTTTTCTTCATCTTGCAAAGGCGTTTTCCAGCAATGCTTTAGCAACATCCGGCAACAAAAAATCTTTCCCTCTGTAGTAAACCAAAAAGTCCTTGTTTCTGCATGAAGTACAACCACATCTTGCCTAAGCATATGAATTGACTTAACTGAGGATCTGTAAGAATGAAGACCCTTCGAGCAGGTCTCTTTTGATTGTGGGGCTTAGATATCTGATTGATTTGATGGATAAGCATTTGATGACTAAGAATAAAAAATGAAAGATGTATGCAGAGAGAGAAGTAACGTAACTAACTTTTTAAAGAAATTTATCACTCCACTTCAAAAAGTATCCCAACAACTCTGTCGTTAATAAAGTTATCAAGCAACTAACTTTTGAACTCAAATTGACAATGCATGGGACTTCAATTTTTTCAGGCACTCACGAATTGACAATGCGTCGGGGCTTATATTTTTCCAGGCACTCAAAAACGGCATATTTACAATCCAAGTCATCGACATCAAGATGGCATAACATGACCTGACATAACTCTCTATAAGAATTGTAAAATATGTTAACTTCTGATATTGAGGAAAAATAAACTCTATTCAATGCGCAAGAAGTAATCATCAATCATACACATAAAATTGCTGTTCACAATAACCTAACTCTTTTTTTTTTTTTTTTTTATTTGTTAGATGAAATCAATGTTCTAAAAAGCTCGCCTAGGCTTGCAGCTCGGGCAAAACGCCTCGCTTCGCGCCTAGACGCTTTTTTTTCTATTCCTAAACGACTGAATTTTTTCCTTCATTTTTTTCGTCTTTCGTAGACGCGCTTTATTAGTTTTTTTAAAAATATTTTATTTGACTTTAGCTTATTATTATTTTTTTATTAAAAAAACTTTTCGTTTGACTTTAATTTCAAGTTTTTAAAAGATTTTATATGTACAAAAGTTAAAAATGACTTTATCTAAATAGTTAAATAAGATTTTAAGTTTTGGTGTTATCTACATTACGTAATTATGATCTTGTGATTCATTTTATTACAAACTTCAAATGCATGTATGGAATTTCTATAAATATATTAAGTGGGACTCTAGTTGAAAATTGAAATTACGAAAAATATTCTAATTTTTGCATTTCAACAACTTGAAAATTGTATAATTGACTAATAATAGGAGTTATCAAGTAAATATTGTATTTTATAATTTCTAGATACTTAATATATATTATTTTAATTTTTAAATAATTTTAAACGATTAAAAATTAAAAATAATATTATAAATAAGAAAATATTTTTTTACGCCTAAACCTCGCCTAGGCTCGCTTAAACTCATAAAACTTGAAACTTTGGCTCCACGCCTAGTCACGCTTTACGTTTTTTAGAACACTGGATGAAACTGATCATTGACCTCACCAGATGTAATAGAGAAACTTACTTTAACTCGGTCCCAACAAACAAGTTGACTTATCAAAATGAGGTTACAAAAGCAATCACCATGTAAGAAACCATTTTCTCAAGGGGTTGCATCTTGCATGTTGTTGAAGACAATTTGGAAACAATAAACACATCTTCTTTTTGACAACTTAAACTTATAGATGATTGTAATTCAATATATTATCAAGACATGCAAAGGTCCTAGAATCAAGTATACAATTTATGAAAATTGTGCATGAGCTAAGTCCTTTCTGTATTTGAGTAAGCTTTTAAATGAGGTTATTCAATGTGGTATCATGGCAAGCACAGGTTTTGGGATCAAGTCTTGTTACCACCTACTTGTGAAAAATGTGTACATACTAGACCTTTAATGGAAAATGAATTAGGTGTGCACACGAAGGGTCATGTTGAAGACAGAATCTAAATAAATATATATATGTCCCCTCTAACAATTTAACCTTTTAGATGGAGTTGTTCAACATATATTTTTTCATGACAAGATATACCCTTCTCGCTTGTTAGGAAGAGGAGAGTAGGGGCTCACCAAGAAATATGGAACACACAAATTGACAATAGGCCTAAGTATCAAGATTTGATAATCACCGATAGGCTTGGCTAGGCATTATTCGAGTTGGTTATCCCTGTATATCTTGTCAACTTTCTACTTCATTTCTGTCATTAATTTCCTTTTCAATTTTTACGGGCTCATATCAGCTCGAGCATCTGGTGTTACCTCGATATCTTCGGCCATTCTTTCACTCGTAGTTAGATGAACCCCACGTTTTAGAGAAATTTTGGCAATTTTTCTTCTTTCCCATAACTTTATCATAGGATTCATAGCAGCAGCTAATCCATGGTGCTGCCTGCTTCTTCCTGGAGATGTCGATCATCAATACAATATCAAAATTTCTCGTTATCTACAACAAGCTAAGCCTTATGCCTATAATTATCATTTCTAGTCAAATGTCATATGTACAACAAATGCATACCTAGTGCAAAATGTGAACAATCCTCTCCATTGTACTACCACCACTACTAGTACTATTAGAGCCTGTTTGGTATTGATTTTGAGAATCAATTCTCATTTTCAACCACACATTTTTTAATAAAATAATATTTTTCATCACATTAATAACTTTTCATTCTTTTTCAACCACACATTTTCCATCATATCACTATTCAAAAATCAATTCTTACCCCAAAAATCACTCTCAAACACCCTCTTACTCTCTTCGCAATCAGAGCTCGAAACATCCCCACTAGTCCTATAATGCAACACTGCCAGAGGCATTTTTGTGCCATTTGTCTTCTCAGTTTCATTCCATTTATCCAACCAAAAATTACCAGATAACCTCTCACCATCATTTGACTGTAAACTGGGTGTTTCGCTACCAGAATTCCACCTTTTGTTTCTGTGTTTTGGCCAAAGATTGGGTCTTTTTTGTAGGTTTTTATAGGGGATTGAGTCTGAGTTGGTAGTATCATGGGTTGCACAAAAAGATTGGTTCTTGGATGAGAGCGAAGGATTGTACGTCAAGAACTGTAGGATTGTTCTAACACGGAATTTGGAGACTGAGCTCTGAAGTCTGGAATGAGTTTGTCAAGAAAGGTTTTTTTTTTTTTTTGGATAAAATTGATAAGGCATAATAGCCATAATCAAATTCTCTACAAAATTAAACAATACATGATGAATGTATTGAATATTGAGGGATTTGGGTGCATCTACTCCGTGTTAAGCTACTCTAATATATCCTTTGACATGTAACCTGACAATGTGGAAATTGGTTATTAATTTAAAAAGAAATATACTCTGCACATTCATTTTTTTCCCACTTCCCCCATTTTCATCCATTTGATTTAGGGAGCAAAAACTCAGCCCACTATTTTTCCCTCACTTTTCCCCTTTCCATCCCTTTCATTTAGGCACCCTTATTTTCCCTGTTGTCACACGCCAATCTCCTGGCAGATCTTTGACCTCCGGCCACCTTTGCTTTTGCTGATACTTAAAGATGACAGGAAAGGTAAATTTGAAAAAAAAAAATCAAAAATTTTCGATCATCCCTTTACGTATTAAATTAAGTGAGTCATATTCTTGTATATTAAAATAAATTTTATATGCGAGTATTGCGACCTCATCTCAAAGGTTAAGCTTGTTAAGAGAAGAAGTCGAACGAGATTTTTATGTTAATATGTCGCACAAATACCTAATGTAAGAAAAAAAAATTTACAAGCTTGAAATATAATTGCTCGTTTGACTAAATGTATATCCTTCACATTTAAGTGGAAATTTAGTTCAGATTTTTTATCTATTTTTTCCTCACAACTCCTAATGGATAGTAAATGAATATGTTCCATCAAATGTAAATTAAGTGATTGAAAGTATTTATAAATAACATTGTCAATGGTTTATTGTAGCAGGAAAATAAATTGGGGACGATATCGAAGACATTATGTTGTTGGACTCTGATAATGAGAATGTTATGGACAATATGAAATTACTGGGTGATAAAATGCTAGAAGGGGATGGTGTGATTGTACTTGAGGTTGGCATGAAGTTTAAGGACAAAAATGAAATATTTAAGTTTTATAAAAGATATGCATACGATATAGGTTTGAGAAAAAATAAATTCTAATAAGGATGTTGATGGAATTTTGCAATAAATTATAATTGTTTGTAGCTGTAAAGAAAAAAAAAATTAGTAATACAAACGGTTCTACGAAGCCACAAGCTATCATGCAGAGTGGATGTAAAGCCAGACTGGATATTCGTGGGATATAAAGAATTAACACGGCACATCTAGACTACAATCATAAAACAAGTCCTTCGAAGTCCAGATTGTATCAACGCAATAGACAATTGAGTGCACAGGTGGAACGAAGGCTTGAAGTAAATGATATTGAAGGAATATCGTTGCAGGAAAGTTTCAACTCTGCAGTTGTCGAAGCTAGTGGATATGAGAACTTGACGTGAGTGGAGAAAGACTGTCGAAACTATGTTGAACAAGTTAGATGGTTACGACTTGGAGAAAGTGACGTCGCAGCGATACAATCATACTTTTTGACGATGTAAGCATGTTGCTCGGGGTAATACTTAAGTATAAATTTGGATGAAGAGTCGTGTCTAAAGAATATTTTTTGGTCTAATAATAGAAGTAGACAAGCATGTAAAGAGTTTGGGGATGTTGTTACATTCGATACCACATACCTTAGGAATAAGTACGATATGCCTTTTGCCCCCTTTGTTAGAGTGAATCAACACGAGCAGTTGACATTCCTCGAATGTGGTCTTATATCAAATGAGGACACTGATAGAATTTTCATGGTCTTATATCAAATCATCACAAGCAATCAACACTTCTCGGATGTGGTCTTATATCACGGACAATCAACACTCTTCGGATGTATTCGACACTCCATGGAGTGGTGTATAATTTTCAATTTGTTGAAGAATTCGAATAATGTTGGAGAGCGATGATTGAAACCTATAATTTGCATGATAATGAATGGTTGTAAAGGCTTTACAATAACAGAGGTCCTTGAGTTCATTGCTATTTGAGAACTTTTTGGGTCAATATGTCAACTACTCAACGAAATGAGAGTATGAATGCGTTTTTCGATGGGTATATGCGTTCGAAGACCTCGTTGAAGTATTTTTTTCGAACAGTATGAATGAGCATTGAGAAATAAGGTGGAAAAGAAGTTTCAATCATATTTCAAGTCTTTTTCGCAGATGGCACCTTGTGCGATGAGGTATGAAATGAAGAAACAATTCCACTTAATCAAGTTTCAAGGAAAAGTATGCAGGCATGCCATCGCATACTGATCCTCAATGATGTCAAATCACTATCGGGCATATATATTTTAAGAAGATGGCAGAGAGATGTCAGTAGAGCTCACACGAGGGTTACAGTGAACTACAATGGATTGATTAATACTCGTTCACAGTTGAGGTATGACAAGATGGTTAAATATTTGCAAAGTTAGCAGACATGGCTGCAAATGATGATGTCAAATTTGGTTCTATATAAGAATGTATTGACGATCGGCGTAAATAGATGCACGTTACAAGATACTATCTAAGGTAACAGTAGTGTATGGGATTCGAAATGGACGAAGAGAAAGAGCGCTCCTGAGAAACTCCGTAAAAAGTGCCATTTGGAGTCGAGTTCGAATAAAGCGAAGGTATGTTCCAATATTCTGTAACCTTATAGATTATTTGTTTATTTTCATAAACAAAGTATAATAAGTTACGATGTGATGCATGCAAGTTGTAGTTCAATCGAAGGGAGAGAATCAAGGCATGACAAAGTAATCTTGGAGATGGTGCAACCGTGTTTCGGGCAACTAACAAACACAACATTCAATTCATTTACCGTTATCATATTCACAACTCCTAATAGTTAATATATATTGATGATTAAATTGTCTTCGTACATGTACATGTATGTGTTATTGATATTGTTATTTCATGTAAGGTGATAACCAAAGTCTTGACATCACACAACACTTACAATCATTCAATTTAATCCAACCATATCCAACAAATGTTATATTCAATGCTCACGGTACTGGTGTGGTTATTTTAAAATTGTTTATAATACTTTATCTATCTTATTTTATTTGTGCATTAATCTTCATATTTGTACAGTATGTAACACAATGCCTTTCTACGTTCGACATTTCCCGAACAACAATGGTGCAAACATATGAGACGAGAACAACGAATATTGAAATAGATGTAAAGTAAACTAAAATTGGTATTACATTAATTTACTAAGCTCCATTCGTATCTTCACATAAGGAGGAAAACTTATTATGCCTCTGTCATTTATTATGCTCAATTATTGTCAACTAATCTTCATTTAGCTATAGGTAATCGAATGGAGAATTTAAATGGGATATCTCGTAAGTGTCATATGAAGTGGGTAAACCGACAGTGTTGAACCTTTAATTGTTAAGCAAGTTCAATATGTTTAGAATGACCTCTTTCGTAGAACAATAAACTATGGTTTAATTGCAAATATAAAAGTAATGGTTGATTTAAGCTGCATATTTTGTCCTTTGTTAATGATCTTGCAAGATTATTGTAATAGGCTTATAAACAGATGTGCTTATTCAATATATTTTCAGCTTCAATTTCATGGCTTGAGTGCGTAAATCAAGCTTGCTTTTGTTTAAACTACTTCATTGTACAAAGGATATGAATACATAAAGAATGGTACCATTAGGGATCATCTTTATGGATTAATATTCTAAAACGTAATTGGAAATAGAGGCTTGACATTTGTACTAGGTCAACAATATGAATTCTGTTGACCTCATTTTTTGTTAGGACGACTCGGACAACAGATACTAGGCCCACTGATGTGCTTGTAAGCAAATTTCAACACGTATAAACATATTGCTAGTCAATAATACTCCGAATTTAGACTTGGGAGAAGCTTTATAACACGAGACAAATATGTTCGAGCTTTGACAACATATTTTTGGGAATAATTGTATAATAATAACCAATTACAAACAGCTCAAAGAAAACAAAGTAATCATAACTCTATCAAAGCAAGTGTGTAATCAGCAATTGAGGAGATAAATAGTAGCTTTAAGTGTATTGAGTTACATTAGCCTTCAAATGATAAAAGGATGAGGTATTTATAGTGTTACATATGAAGTGGTGTCCATTGGATGAAGATACATGTGCCCTTATCTCTTTATCCGAAAAATCTAATCCTAGACATTCATTTGAACTTGATAGCATGTGGAGCATTTAATACTCTTGCGGGGAGCAGCCACCTTACATCCTAAACCGACAAGACTTGACATTTTACTTATTACAAAGGTCTCATCAATCATTCCAAAGAGATCTCATACATAAATTTAGGATCTTCACGTTTGGGTCGTCACTTGCTGTGGTTGAGCTTCAGTTTTGACTTTTGATGAGCTTCATCGCTTCGGCAGGCAGATGCTTGAGCCTCGGATGTAGTTTCAAGGCTTCGTCTTTAACATGTGACTGCTTGGGCGGTATGGCTTCTACGCTTCGGACTCCAGACATCAATGATCCACGTGGCTTTATCGCATGGGCTTCAGTGGGTCAGTCACGTGGAACCTTGGTTGCAAGGCGTGTAACAAATTTCTTATTTGCATACAGCTTTTGCAAAGGCGATCATTCATTGCAATGTGAAAGTTCATACAAACAACAATAGAGATTTTGTACAGTGAATACGATTACAAGAGCAAAGTAATTACTTAGTGCATCAAAATCAAACTATTAATCTCTACTATTCACAAAATAAATAAGTAACAACTATAAAACATTCATGTCTGTTTCCTTTCTTATCTCCTTCAGGATTAGCTCTTCTTTTGCATATTGTCACGTTAACAAAAATGTCGACGTCATGTTCACCAGTTATTCGACGTCGAGTTTCAGACATGCTAGATTATTTGAAATAACGCTAGCTATACTCGATTCACCTCTCATTTTACCATCTCCAACCCACTCCCAATATCCACATTTTGCACTGCAGGAATTGTATAATCTACCTTCATTTTTACTCTCTTTCTTCACCTCAAAACACTTGACGAAGGCGTTTTTACATCTTTTTTGTCCACAGCTATAGCCGACTTCATGGTTCTTTCCTGCTAAGTTTTGGACAATTAAATCCACTGACAAAAATATCATAAATTGAGGATTGAACTAGCAATTGTAATAAGGCACCACTGACCAGATTTGTTCATGCCGGTGTGAAGATTTCACACCGAAAATAGGTTGATGAAATTCAATAAATGAAACAGACAATACATTTGACTCAAGGTCTCTCTCTCTCTCTCTCTCTCTCTCTCTAATCTCGATCTTATTTGTTATATATTCACAGGGCAGAATAAAGTAACTTAATGTAAATCAAACAACATACGTACTTTCGCTTGCAAGCTAGAGAAGCGTTACAGATGGAAGCTGTTATCTTTAACATTTTCTCTGGTGCAATTGTATAAGAACCATCGATGATGGTGTTCGATTTTCCAATTGCAGCAACAGAAGCAGATTCGAGTTGCCTCGGTTTGGTGTCAATGTTGCTTGATGGATTTGGGAAAACAGTAGTGGTTGGTAAGGATAATGCTAGTTTTAGGTGTAGCATGAGAAGTGGCTTCATGATGCCGCTTTTTGGTACCAACGATCAAGATTTTGCAAGATGGATTTAGGGGATTTGATGGATTGGTAGGTGTAGGGAAGATAACGGTGGTTTCAACTTGTGTGCGATTTTGTGGATTTTTTTTTGGTTATTCCATGTCAGCATGTCAACCTTCTTATTACTGTAACGGGATTGAATATTCAAGGGTTATATTCAATTCGAAGGGTATTTATTGTAGGTTTTTTTTTTATAAAGAGTATTTGAGGTACTAATTTTTAAGTAGAAAATGCTAAAATAAAATCAAGAAATTTATCTCTCATATAAATGTATCTTTTGGTTTTTTTAATATTTCTCTCTTTTGTTTTGTTTTTTTTTTTTTTTTTTTTTTTTTCCTTTTATGAGCATTAGAGTTATGATTAGAAAGTTCCTCTCTCTATCTCTCTCTCTCTCCTATTTTCTATGACAAATTAAATTATAACTAAATATTCCTAGGCCCATTTTGATGTGATTAAAATTCGATTTTTAGTAGATTTTGATAAAAAAAAATGATGAAATATGCTGTTAAAATTAATTTTTAATTTTGGTTTGAATTGAAATTTTAATTTTAATTTCTAAAAAACAAGGGTTTATAATTCTTTTTGCTTTTTTTGTCATTTTTTATGAAAATAATTATCTGTAATTAAAAATTATTAGATTTTATATAAGAAAGACTAAATTTAGAATTAATTTATTGTTTACTAATAAAAAAATTATTATATTTATTATTTATTTAAGTTGATTTAAATTTTTATTCTTTAAAAAATATTTTTTATTATAATGAAAGGAAATTGTGGGAACCACTATGTCGTATAGAAGATTTCAAAGCTATTGGTTTAGATTCACGTGAATTCTATTAAATTAAAATCAAAAGATCCAAAAATTCACGAAAGTCATCACTTAAAAAAGTTCATAAAAATTATCTAAAGTCTCAATTGAATATACTTTCTAAAGATAAGTGTTAATCTTTGTAAGGAAAAAATTACCAACTCGCGCGGTGGAATTCTTTGTACCAATTGAGATAATTAAAATCAACCGGGATTCTCGAACGTTTCAATGAAACAAAGGGCAATTTTTTTTTTTTTTTGATACACCCAAGGTGATTGGGATTTTGATTTGCTGTGTTATAACTTGAAATGCATTTAAATCTTCTTGAGATGAGTGCCAATTGATAAAATATTGTGCCTGTTATAGTAGGTACTTTTTTTTTTAAAGTCCCATTTATTTTTCATTAATTATTTACAAAAATAAAAAATATGATCATAATCAATCATATTCAGTCATCATATTTAACTTTTTATTTTTTGTGTAAATTCTATAACGGTTATATTTTTCATTTACATTCTACAAATAATGAGAATCAAATGGGACCCTATTTTTATTTTTTATTTTTGAGTAACACTTGAATTTTCCATTCACAAGTCTAGCCTCTGTTTGAGCCTCATTATTTGATGTTATGAGCCTGTTTATTTCGAATTAAAATCTTATTTTAATTTAAATCAAAATCAAACAATCAATATAAACCACATCTTTCATGATCCCACAATTTTTCAAAAAAACATTTTAAATTTTTTTATCACAATCTACTACAAAAAACTATTTTTAATCTCCACCAAATACCTTCTATAATTTTTGGAATAGTATTTTTTGGAGAATGTGTGATTAAAAAAATGATTTTTATTTATTTATGTGTAATATTATATTATTGAAGAATGTCCGTTTGACCCTTATTTTTTTCTCAAATTTTAATGTTTGGAATAATATTTTTTTTTTGAAGAATGCGTCGTTGAAAACTAATAAAAAGTTATCGATTTATGTGTGATATTATTTTATGAAAATTTATAATTGAAAAAAAAAAGAGAAAAAAAAAAGAGAGGAAATTATGTCAAATGGGGGCTAATGGGCTCGAACGGACGCCTATATTGACCATTTTTATCCACGTATAACATTCTCCTCTATGCGTTATTTTCAAATATAAAGAATCTTGTATTCCTTTTTTTATTTCATTTTCACACGGAACTTATGCTTCAGCATATATAAATATTCAGAAGTACTTCTATACCACTCATTCCGAAAGAAAAGAAAAGAATCGAAATATGAATCTCCTTTTTCAAATAAATTTCTTATTCTATTCCTATCTTGATTAATATTAAGGGTTCGTTTAATTGCAATGGTAAAATTTGGGTACAACGAAAATAAATTACAGGGAATTGAATTGTCTATAATTTGTTTTACTTGAAATTGTAATTAATTGAGTTTGATTGGTATAATTTTTCACCTGAAAAAAGTTGAAAGTTTAGTGTCCGTTTGACTTTGTTTTGCATGGAAATTTGTCCATTAAAGTGATAATTTTTTTTTACCATTGGATCTAGAATTTATTCCAATTGCCACAAAAAAAAAAAAAAAAAAAAAATTTATTTTTTTCCATTAGAGTGGTGGGAAATTTTTTTCATGGATTTTTAAGAATTTGGACGTGTGGGTGGGAGGGAAAACAAATTCATTGGAAATATTTGACAATCAAACAAGCAAATTTTGGGGAAATAGAATTAGAATAATGCTAAACAAATCAAAGGGATGATCTAAAGGTTAACATCCTCCTCAAATAGGGGTGATAGTCTCACTTGAATAAAATAATATTTTCTCTCTCATGTGTGAGTGGGAGGGAAAACAAATTCATTGGAAATATTTGGCAATCAAACAAGCAAATTTTGGGAAATAAAATTAGAATAATGCTAAACAAATCAAAGAGATGACCTAAAGATTAATATCCTCCTCAAATAGGGATGGTAGTCCCACTTGAATAAAATAATATTTTCTCTCTCATGTGTGAGGGGAATGTCATTTCTTAGATCATCTATTTGATTATCATAGCACAACTCATAGAATTAACTTTCCATTTTTCATGGAAAAGTTTCCAAATGGTCTAATTGCATTAGATTTTATGTCAACTAATCATTACAAGGCACGAAACCAGTTACTATTTACCAACCTTATGAACATGACCCTGGTTATTGGGGAATGATCAAGCATTAACATAACTAATTAATCAAGATTATTGAACTTAAACTTGTTTGGCCAAGCTTAGAATTATTTTATTCTTTTACTATTCCAATATGATTTAGCTATTTTGATTTTGCTAAAAATCATATTTTTAATAATTTTGATAAAAATTGGAAAAATACGTAGTTAAAAAGTTGGTAACAGCTGTGAAATGTGTGATTAAAATTAATTATTAATTGTAACTTAATGTTTTATCAACTTTCTTAGTTAAATCGAACAAGACTTTGTTGAGTTGTCAAACTATGAGTGGAGGAAAGCTATTTGGAACAACATTTCTCGACTCGAAAAAATGAACCCATGTTTGAGCTTCATTATAATAAATTTCTCGAAAAAAAAGTATTTTGTATTTTTATTTTTTTTTTTTTTTTTTTTTTTTTTTTTTTTTTTTTTTTTTTTGAAGAATGTGTGGTTAAAAAAATGGAAAATTTTGAATTTACGTGTAATATTTTTTTTATTGAAAAATGTATGATTGAAAAAAGTGAGAAAACTATATTTTCAAATTAATGGAGCCCAAACTAGGGCTAAAGCTATCGTTGACACAAGCAATTTTAGTTTTTTATGAGATTATGCTAACAAGCTTTTAAACACTATCTTAAATTCCTTCGTATCTCTAATTTATTAGAAACCCAAAAGCAGACCTCTTTTTCCAAAACATTATCTTTCAATATTTACAATTGACCCCCCAAAGTTTCACAAACCAGACTTTCACCAGAGCACACATATCTGTCAAATCTCATTTTGAAACTATCCTCCTTCTCTTGATTGTGGTAATCCTAACAAATTTAAAAAAGATTTTGGTTTTCGATTTATTTTGAATTCTAGGTCGATGCAATTTATAAGTCTGTATGCTATTAAGTTTTTGACTCTGGTACGAACTTTTTTTATAAATTTGACATTTTAATTGTCACTTTTATAGACATTCTAAATTACTTAATTTAGGGTCCGTTTGATTGTAATAGTGAAAAATGGATGGAAAGAAAATGAATGACAGAGAATTGAATTGAATAAAATTTGTTTTAGAGGGAATTGTAATTAATGGTGTTTGATTGATATAATTTTTCACCTAATCCGTTTGACTTTATTTTTCATGCAAAGTGTTATTTTTTGAAGATAAATTTTTTCACAATTTGTATTAAAATTTGTTTGGATTGCAAAAAAGTAAAAAAAAAAATTTAAAAAATTAAATTTTTTTTTTTTGAAATTTTTTTGTGTTCGTTTGATTTTATTTTTCATGCAAATTGTAAAAAAAAAAAAAAAGAGGATGAAAATCATTTTCCCACCATACCCATAGGAAAATAAAAGATGAAAAATGTGTTTTAAATGGTTGTACCTAGAAAATGGGTGAAAATGAATTCTATGGAAAAATTATGCAATCAAACACCAAATTTAAGGGCGTTTTCCTTTTTCACCAAATTCCACCCCAATCAAACGGAGTCTTAACTAATTTTAGTTTAAAAAATTAATCAAATAGCGTTATTTATCTGTATAATCCTCAAAAGTGCATGATATTATAATTGGGTCTCATCTATTTGATTTATTTTCGTTGCTACCCTTATGTTGCTTATCCATGTATCCTCATTATTATCGGTCTCGTGGAAGATATTGGATTACATGTAGAAAAATACCAAAGAAATTAAGTTTTCGGAAATTTTCTAGCTTCTTGTTGATGTCTTGTGTAGTGTTTCTATCCATTCGCGGCTTGTTTATTTTTCTGACATTATTTTGAGCACTAAAATCATCAAATGAAAGAAAATAAAATGTCTTGGGGTTAGGAGCAACAAAATTGGTTTAGTGGGGGCATAATATATATGTTTATTTCAAAAATATAATGTACTTTTAAAATCCTTAGTTTTATAGTGTTTAACTCATATCCTACTTCTAATTTAATTGATTACAAATAAGGCCTCATTATCTTTATAGTTCACTTCCTTTATATGAATGATGGAGATCGATTATATTTTATGGTTCAATTTTTTTTTTTTTTTTTTTTTTTATATTATTATTTTTTGTAGATATGTTTATATGAACTTTTACACAATTATTACAAGTTTCTTATATCTTCTTAAATATGACATTTACTTACAAAATCCTTTTGATATATCTTATTTATTCTAAAATCTCAATAATTTTTCATTTATATTTTTAAAGTCCTTCATAAATCTCTGTGAAGATTTATTCATACAATGGTTACAACATTCAAATCACAACTAAACTTTATTGTAATAGAAAACTAGGTCACAATCATCAAATAACTGAAGAACAATTAGATCATGATCAAAGAAAAATCAAGTCACAAAATAATCGAAGAACAGACCAAATACAACCAAAAAATGAGGTCACAACACAAAGTTAGATCACAACCATGTAATAATCGAATAACAATTCAAAGAAAAATTTAATAAGATAATGAAAATCAAAGTCAACCAAAAAAATCGAATAGAACTTACCTATTAACTCAAATTTTCATAAACATTGTATTAAATAGAAAAATAAAAATAAACAATGAATTGACTAACATTCTTAGAAATATATATATTTTTTCAGTAGAATCTGTACTTTTAGTTTTCTATGAACGAGCTTATTTTCTTTTATAGTCTCATATTCAATTTTCGAATGAGATTCCCAATCTACACCCCTTGTTACCATCATCAGTTAGGGTTGTAAGGATTTAGGGTTTAATAGAAGCTTGAACTATAAAATAATTTATGAAATGAGGAAAACAGATTCAATACTTCCACTATCGACGAAGGCTTCAATCTCTTCTCTCTCTCAATGAACGTGATAGAATCGCATGGACAAAATTATCGAGCTTATCTCTCAAGAGATTTGTTAGGAGAAGGAGGAAATTTGAAAACTTTGAACAATTTCTCTTTTCCACTATTGATGTTAATGTCCGTAAGTAATGCTTAATTAGTTGTTAATTAATAATTTTATATTTTAAATTAAAAAGTTTATGATTGTGCTAGTTTATGATAAGATATGTTTGAGTTAGAATTTTTTCAACTAATAAAATAAATTTCACTCGCTTTTCAACACATCATTTGTAAGTAAATAATTATATAACTTCTTATATACAAATAACATTATTCAACCATTTAATATATAAAAATTTTAAAAAGTGAATATTGAAATATAAAATTATAAATCAGGATGTGTAATTTCCCATGTAGCAAGGGGAAGAGTAGCCTAGTTGCTTGCCAATTAAATTTTTATTCTCTCTCGGTATTACACTAAAAACTGGGCTTATACTCATCACCCCCGGCACCAATTTTATCTTATGTTGCAGTGATTTCTTCTCAACTTCTTCATCAGCAAACTTGGAAGGTAGTATCTGATTGTATTAGTGTTAAAACGTGCTTTATATGTTGAAATCGTTTGTTGTGAATGATTTAATTTGAACTCAACTCCTTTTAATTTATTTTATTTTGCCAGATTTGTTGTTTCTTGATGGTAATCTTTCTCTAGCAACAGTGATTTTTTCAACAATATTTCTCTTGAATTTCTGATGATGTTGTTTAGGGTTTCTATTGGCGAGGGTTCATGCTAGGGTAACCAAAAGGATATTTCAAGTTAAGGGAATTCAATTGAACGATTCCAGACAAAAGATTTTAAATTTGATAATGATAGTTGCTTCTTTTTCCTTTCCTTTTTTAGTTGTTTCTAATAAACTCGTGTTTTGATTTATGATTTTCCGCAACCTAACATTTACTTTGATTCAATTGGAACCAAAAGGAACATTAACAGAGGAAAATCTGAATGAAACATCAAGGAGAAACATCCAAAATTTGGAATCTTTTTCGATGTTGGTTCTCTCCTCATTCTTCTGTTTTTAACTGTATTTTGTGACCTCTTGAATCATGAGATGATCACAGGACAAAAAATATGAGGGGAGTCCATTTTTTATGATTTTGGTTTAATTTCTTCCAATTACTTAGAGACTTAAGTGGGGCTAAGTGTTCCAGTGTTTGACTGTTTGCTCTTGGTTTCTCAGGCGAATTTGTGAAATTTTTTATATTTATGTAAACACTTTTAGAGGAGTTTAACCAGTGGAGTAATAATGCAAAAGGACAACGATTCTGGTGGCCCACCAACACATGGCGGTCTTACTGGGCGGTTACGCCGGCGCAGAGGCTCAAATGAGGTTAGTTATTTGTTTTGAGGTGATTTATGCATCACACGTCTAAGTTATCTATTCTGCTCTCAAACACAAAGGAATGGCCAAATGGAGTTTTTTTTTTTTGCTAAGACTTGCTTGCATCCTTTCGAGGAATACAAGGAACAAATAACGAAAGAATCTAACCCTTGCTTCATTTATGCTTGGAGATTTTAAATTAATCTGGCATTAGTTTTTCCAAGTAGAGCTCTATTGTACATTACTAGATCAATCACATTCCAACAGTCAGTAGACCTATATTAGGTAGCTATTGGGAAATTTACCCTCCTGTTTGACATAGCAAATGCTAAGGAACTTGTTCTTCTTCACTTGGTTACTGGGGAAACAACTGAGGCAGAACATGTGAAGAAGAGTAATTAAATGTTACTTTCCTTTTGATGTGTTTTATCTTAACTTCAGGAATTTAGTTATCGTTTGAGTGAATAAGAATTACGAGGGACATTTGTCTATATTGGATTTCTTTTTTTTTTCCCTTGTTAAATTTTTATTCGAAAATATTCTCGACTCAAAATACCTCTTTTTTAATTAATATTTAATGTGGTTTCAAACCTCTTATCTTATTGCTGTTCATTTATAATATTTTAGGTTCCTTCTGAAGTTGATAAAGCAAATGGAAGCCATTTACTTGTCGACGATAGAAACAAATACAAGTCAATGTTAATCCGAATATATTCATCCGTTTGGATGATTGGAGGTTTTGCCTTCATAATCTACATGGGTCACCTTTATATCTGGGCCATGGTAGTTGTTATCCAAATATTTATGGCAAGAGAGCTATTCAATTTACTCAGGAGATCACATGAAGATAGGCGCCTCCCAGGTTTCAGGCTTTTAAATTGGTGAGTAAGCTCTCAGCCTCTTATCTCCATGCTTTTATTTTTCATCTTCAGTGGCCTTTGGATAACTTTCATAATCAGGCTGTGCAAATAGTTTTAGTGGTGTGCTTATAGATTTCTCATGAGTGTGACAAGCCAGATTTTAGATTCCCTAAGCTTGCAGTTTAGCGTGAATTTAAATTGGCCCATTTGCCAATCATTATTGGATAATTATTACATTTAATTTTTAATTTATCATAAAACTTATTCTGGTATGACCTTTACTGGAAGTTCTATCATGTTCAGGATCTTTGGAGATCGTAATATATTTCTTTTTTTGTTGCTCTATTTTCTTCTGTAGCTTTGATAACCATGCTTATATTATTATTTTTCTTGAACTGTTCAACTAAAGAAGAATCACTGGACTTGAAATTCTATTTGCCTATGGCGACTAAGAACATGTTTGGGTGGGTTCTTATAGGTATGAGAGGAAAAGATATGTGAGACTCTCTCACATACTTATAATCTCACTTATAAGCCACCCGAAACATGCTCTAATTCAGTCTCTGAATCATGATGCTGGAAAGACATTATATATATCAGGCACATTTTCCATTTTATCAAGCTTCAGGATTACTTAATGTACAGATTTAAGCTAAGGTTAGTTGGCATCATTCCTGTTTCTACTGATTTGTTACTTTCCCTTTCAGGCACTTCTTCTTCACGGCAATGCTGTTTGTTTATGGCCGCTTCCTCAATCAGAGGCTTGCGAATACAGTTACTTCGGATAAATTTTTGCATAAGCTCGTCACTGGATTTATCAAGTATCACATGGTTACCTGTTATTTCTTGTATATTGCAGGTTGGTACTATGTCTTTTTGTGATGCTCCATGTAGTGGTTAACTGAGGAGCCTCTGGCCAAAATAGTCATATTTAGGTTACAGGCTGGGAAACTGGTGTTTTTTATGCTCTCTCTCATGACTTCTGTCTTTCAATTAGTTCATAATGATGTACAATATGCTTATAATATTTGATGGTTTCTAAAATGCTTGATGTTTATTTATGATCTATAAGAGTTCTCTTATAAAATGTAAGCTTCGGCCTGTGGCGGGTTGGAAGAATGTAGCTGAAATTTTTCTTATCTTGTTGGCTGCAGGTTTTATGTGGTTTATTCTGACACTAAAGAAGAAGATGTATAAGTATCAATTTGGACAATACGCTTGGACTCATATGATTCTGATTGTGGTGTTTACCCAGTCCTCTTTTACTGTGGCAAATATTTTTGAAGGAATATTCTGGTAACATAACTTTGAAGCCTCTATTTGGTTTTATTAATTAATTAGAATACTATTTGTTGGTATACCGTGTCTTTGCATTCATGCTATTTAACATTATGGCTTGTACCACTTTAACTATATTGGGAGATCTATGCTTCTCTTGTTCTCTGTACTTGACATGTTTGCAACTGGTCCAGTCAATAGAATAGACTATAGCCAGTCTCAAGTTTAACTCCCACCCATTGGGTGCACAGACTATGAATCTTATCTGAAATAAAAATATAATAAACTAAATTCCTGTGCGAGTCGCCAAGGTAAAAACATTTACTCTCTTCTGCAGCAGTTTAGCCTCTTTTGAAATTGCTATGTAAGGTTAATTTGCCGCTTGATTATTTATATTTTGGTAACTGCTACTTTCCTAGTTTCCTTGTTTTATATTAGTTATAAGGACTGACACGGCATGTCACATTTACATCCAGATAATTGAATTTGAATAAAGAACTCGAAACATGTGTTAATAATATTGCAGGTTCCTTCTTCCGGCATCACTTATAGTCATCAATGATATTGCTGCTTACTTTTTCGGGTTTTTCTTGGGGAGAACTCCTCTTATCAAGATATCACCTAAGAAAACATGGGAGGGCTTTATTGGAGCATCATTTGCAACTATTGTCTCCGCATTTGTGGTGAGCAATCTATCTATTTGGCAATAGGTCTGCGTTGTCGAGGCTATATCTTTGGCTTACCAATGTCGATTTTGGTCCTTTATTTTTTGTGTAATCGTTCATTGGGAATTAGGGTCAGCAGCACTTTAATCATGAACTTTGCCAGCTGTTAGACCTGTTTGGTTGGATTTCCCTGTTGGTGCCTATCATTAATACATAACCATCTTATTTCTAAGAAAAATAGAAGTGAGATGGCAATAAATTTAAGATTGGTGATAACAGGAGTATGCTTTTTAAAAATTGCGTCGATAAATTTACTTTCACTTGTTTTTACAGCTTGCAAATATATTGGGTCGTTTTCAGTGGTTAACATGTCCTAGAAAGGTGACGTTTGCTACCTTATTCCTAATCATCTTTTTTTATCTAGTTGATATGTTTGTTTCTGAGGAATTTAAATTATATAGTGATCTGTGATATGCAGGATTTATCAACTGGCTGGCTTCATTGTGATCCTGGCCCGCTGTTTAAGCCATATTATTTTACTGTCCCTCAATGGTTTCCTCAATGGGTAATTGGTTTCTCTATCTGCCCTTGGTTATCCATGCATCTTCTTCTCTAAAAGTTTCTGTATTGATAAAATTGACTTTTCTGTGCATGAAAGTACTTTATGCATCGCAAGTTATGATGCTTGTTTTTTAAGATTTATAATTAGTAATTATATATCTATTGATCCTTTCTATCTTGTTAAAACTTTGTAAAAAGTATCTTTCCTGAAAGTTATGTTTCATTCTCTTAACTTCATTCCAAGCTAATTTGTCTCCTTGATTTGCAAAGGAATAAATGAAGTACTTCTATTGCACATAATCATTTGCTTGGTCGGATCATTTTCGTTTGTTGTGGTGACATGAAGATCATGCATATGCCATTTTTTGGCCAAAAACTGTTCTATTGAGAAATAAATCCCAAAGCCAAAAGAGCTTAAAAAATGAAAATTTCAATAAAAACTCACTTTTCCTTAGCCCTACCTTTCGGAGATTGGAACCAATGCCTCCAATATCTCATAACAATCAACCAATCGAAACTCATTGTATAGCGTCAATACCACTACTGAACCTTATCCAACTGGCAGCCCATACCCATAGCAAAGCTTATTCCTCTCCCTACCATATCTCTGCATTCCCTGCCTCCATGCTGTGAAGCACGGACGCTAGTACAGTGGAGTATGTGTGTCCAAAACATTTTTATTGAATTTGGATAACAATGTGATATGCATGGAATTTGTCACCACGTGGTATGCTCTATTTCATATTCTTGTTGAATTTTCAACTTGTGATACAACCCTGATATGCCTCGGACATGTCTCAATGCCATGTGTCGTGTCCTACTTTTTAGTTCTTTTTAATTTTCAACACGTGAGGGATATGGAACCAGCATGTTTGTTTATATCCTTTTAATTTCTGACACGCAAGAGACCCTGACATCATGAACTCAATTAGCCCAGTGTTGTAAATTTTGGAATATGTAATATTTTGGTAAATTTTATTTTATTAAACATTCGAGTAAAATAGTAAAAAATTTGTTAGCAAAAATGTATGAAATCCATGTCAATTTGATTTATGTATAATAAATGCACTTTGTGATACATGGATATTAATATTTACAATTTACGGCCATAATATTTCTTATTAAAACGAATAGTCACTCCTCTAACTTCAAAAGATTAAAAATCACCTGCAAGAATAGAAAATAAAAACTAAAAACTGAAGGTAATTTTATTAAAGATGAATATATAAATGTATATATTATAGTTCTCTAATCAATTTGTCCCTGACATGTTCATATGCTACTTTTTTGAAAAATTGTCAAGGCGTATTTGTTCTGCATATTATCCTTGCCCGACTCTCCATATTCATGCTCCATAGTTTCCATGCTGCAACCTCGTATCTACTGTGGAAACTCGAATAGGTCAAACCAATTCTTTGTCTTAGCCACCACCTAATTCATTTTTCACAAATTTAATCAAGGTGCTTGCTGAAGCAGATAAGGGAAATGTAGAGTTTTTGAGTTGGACATGGACAATCATAAATGTCTCACTCCTTTGATTCCTTATTGTTGGATGTTGACAGATGTTCCTATTACACTTGTAGTCTCTGAAGGATAAGAACAAACTATGTAGCATCTATATCAAGAATTCAAGTATTGTATACGTCATTAATCAGATCATTTATAGGCACTACTCGTGATAAAGAACTTGAAAAATAGATCTATTTATCATAATTGTTATTTGACAAGTAAAATAGATTCATCGTTTCACACCCTGCTTCACCTTAATTGTTATTTGACAAGTAAAAGTCTTGTCTTTGTCCAAGTAAGGATATTATTTCTCTTCATGTTCATAGAGTTTTGAAAAATCCGAACATCTCGAAGATAGATAGAGATGTTGGATTTTTCGAATGAATTGCACTCCTTTGTATACTTGAGGAAACCATTGATGAGAAGGGGCATTGGAAAGCTCGAACCCAATTCCTATGGTGATGAACATGAGCGCAATTGAAATTCCTTGGGAGTTACACATTTGTGTATTGATAAGACCATGCACTGTTTCTTGAAGCTCAATCTCTCCCCCTGAATGAGCTATATAGCCAAGATAAACCAAAATAGAATAGTTTGTCCACACCCATGAGTAAATGTTTCATAGCAGCCTAATTAGAATTTACATCCTTCTTGGTATATTCTGGTAATAGGTCGGAGCATGAACTTAAACATTCTGGTAGCTATGAAGACAGTTATTAAATCATTAACACTACACTTGAAGTTCCTCCGAGAGTAGATATTGATACGAATAAGAGAAACTCTGCTATAGCCATATTTGTACTAGTGGTGTCAAAATGGGCGAGCCGTGCTAGGCCCGCTCGTAGGCGAATCGGCCCGCGAACCGAGCGGCCCGATTCACGGGTCGAAATTTTTATTCAGTGGTCCGGGCCGGGCTTGGGGGAACCGGCCCGCGCTTAACGCGGACCTATATTTTTTAAATTTTTTTTTTTACCAATAATCTTTGGGAAAAAAAGGTTTTCGGTTCGGGCCGGACGGCCCGTAATCCCCGATGATGCGGGCTTTTTTCCGTTCACGGGCCGGTTCGGATCGAAAGATTCGTGGTTCGGGCCGGGCCGCCCCGCCCATTTTGCCACCACTAATTTGTATCATCAGTGTACTCTACAAATAGAGGAATACATAGAGTTGAACATAGTAAAGAAGAAATCGAAAGATTTTGTTTGGAAATTTCCAAAAAGAAATGAAAGTTCCTTCTCTTCATTGGGACAATATAACTTGAAAACCAATCTCAGAGTGTTATTTTCAGTTTCTGCTCTTTTTCCCTGTGTTACCAATGGATTCACAATATTGTCTTCTGCTAGTTACTTCTTTCATAAATTTTAAAGAAAAGAATTTCTTGCATTATTTTCTTAAGTACACTAACAAATATTAACTAAACAGGTACAAGATAACAAATGGACTGTGATGGCTATGATAAATGAGAAGTTAAATCTTGGCAAAATAATCTCCCATATGCTCTCACTGATTTTCTTCTCTTTCTTCCACCATTGATAGAACCAGACATCATTCAGTGGTAGTGCTGATAGTGATTGAAGTAATAGCTGGGTGGGAAAACGTGGTTCACATATGCTTCAACTGCAAACTATTCCACAACACACGCACACGCCACAAAAAACAAAATGAAAAAAGGAAAAAGAAAAAAACAAAGAGAGAGAATCTAGGGTGTGTAAAGATGGGGTGGGGTTTTCATGTTGTGCTTTGGGGGTGGCTGCGGCTATGGTATCTGTGGTTGTTGACTTGTTGAGGGATATGAGAAAGGGAGGAAGGAATTTAGTCCTTTTCTTTTTTCAGTTTCTTTGCGCTTTCTTTTATTTTTTAATCGGATGAAATTTCGTTCCTTACTAAATTTCTTCCTTCTGTGAAAGAGTCATGGATACCAGAATATTGTTGTATTCATCCTTGACGATAGTACATTATGTTGTGCTTGATTGAATTAATACTAAATGTAGTAAGGGATAGATTTTTATTATTTATTTATATATATATATATATATATATATATATATTTTTTTTTTTGAGTTAAAAGGCTTATTAGGAATTTTGTAATGTCAAAGACTGCCAGTGTCCTTAAATTTCTGTTTAGTAATTTTGTATTTTTATTGAATTTCATATTTCAAAATCTGTTCATTTAGTGCGGTGATTTTTGGTTGTTTTGGCAGTTCCCTTGGAGGGAGATCTCTGTTTTACCAGTACAGTGGCATGCCGTGGCGCTTGGTCTCTTTTCTTCAATTATAGCACCTTTCGGAGGCTTTTTCGCAAGTGGCTTTAAAAGAGCTTTCAAGATCAAGGTCTGATAGTATTAAATTTTCTAAACTGGAGCTAAGCTCTCTGAATCTGGGTTCATTATTGTTTTTTTTATTCAGTTTCTGTGGAACTTCAACCCATGTGTTAAAGCTCCTATATCATTGTACTACCCATTCTTCAATATTTTCTGTTTGCTGTAGGATTTTGGTGATAGTATTCCTGGACATGGTGGAATCACTGACAGGATGGATTGCCAGGTGGGTTTGAATGAAGATTAAGATATTAATAAGAAGGCATGGTTACACATAGAACTTACCTTATTCCATACATCCTTGGTCTGATGCATCAATGCATTGTTTTTGTTAATTATCTCATTCTTTGGAAAATATGATCTTACAACATGGTTGATACTCTGCATAACAATGATTTATATTGTATCTTGTGGATCTGGAACATAAGGATGGCAATTGTGTGGTTCAGATGTATTTAAATGAACTTCAAATGTTTGATGTTTGTATGGTACCTATAATCATTTTGCATTTTCTTCTAAATTTCTTTTGGAGCCCTTTCTTATCGCAAAATGCAAGTCCATTATGCATTGATTTTATTTAGAGGTACCAGGTGGTGAATGGCTACTACTTAATTTCATAGTGTTATTTCGGAACATAATTTAGATTCTTGGATAACTAATAACAGTTTTGATTTAAAAAAAGAAAAAAAGGTGTCTTCATAATCCTACTTTCTTGAGAATATATAAGTAAAATGAGGATGAAGATGCATTCCACGTCATAACTACCTGGTGGCGAGTTGACTATTGCAAATTCGATACCCCCATGTTTTGGGTAACTGTACATGGTGATCTGAACTTTTTTACCTTGACCATCTTTCATAAGATTATTTTTATTTGAAAAACCGAGTGTAATTATCCATTTTGATGCCTTCACCTGCACGATTCTTACGTTTTATCTTTTACCATGGCAGTAAGGATATGCTCTGTGTGTTTTTATTTTTATTTATAATATTAAAATTCTGACTTTTCATTGTAAATTTAAATTCCCTTATTGATGCAATCTGCTGAATTAGACTTTACGAGTACAATGAGAACAAAAATCACTTATATCTCGTCTCAAGATTAGCTCTGTGCCGGAAGAAGCTTTCCCTCTAAGGAGGAGAACAAGTCTAGTACTCGCTCAGGATGTGATCTGGGAACAAAATGTCCTGATCCTTGTATGGACACAAATTTCACATTCTGGTATTCAACTACATAGCCTCCAACCTCACCTTTGTAGTCCCAGGCATACCATGGAGTCTTTACAGGTGACCCAAGTTTGCGCACTGTCCTCGTGGATACTGGATATTATTTTTTTAGCTCCTCACCCCCCTTTGGATTGACAATGCTCTTGCTTCTTCCATCTTGATGGGAGGAAAGTTGAAGAATTGTTCTTTTGGGTGTGGGAGAACCTCACTGATTGTGCTTCAATAGGTTGACCAAGGAGGAGGAAGTTCACTAATACACCCTTTTGGAGCTGAAATACGTGATTAGTTTATTGAGGCAAAGAAAACTAAGAGAAGTCGAATCCTGTTCCTCTCAGTTTGCAAAGATAGTACTATGGACTAGAATGAAAAGCACCTTTGAGTTTCTGTGTCATCTTCTCCATCACCATACTCCTGATTTCTCTTCTACTTTTTGTTGTTTAAAAGCGTTTTAAACATGTACCTGATCTTCATTGTGTATGATAAAATGCCTTCTTTTGCAATGGGTTTCTAACATAATTATTGTCAAACGTTAATGTTTGTGCTGTGATTAACTGGTCAATTGTGTGCAGATGGTGATGGGCGTGTTTGCGTATATCTACCACCAGTCATTTATCGTATCTCAAAGTGTATCGATTGAGGCTATTATGGATCAGGTAGATAGCACAAGATGAAGATTTTCCGAATAGAACATGAGAAAATGAGTTGATATTAACTTTTTCTTTCATGCAGATATTGATGAATCTTACGTTTGAGGAGCAACGAGCTTTGTTCATGAAGCTCGAGCAGATCATCCAGGAGAGGCAATTTGGTGAATCCTGAATCAGGAAAACTTACCTTGTGTAATTTATGTAGCTCTCGTTTTCGTATGTCATTTACATGTTCTGTTCTCTCCCCCTCATTCTATGCAAACTTATATAAATGTTTAGTTGCAGGCTTTACTACATGCGACTTTTTGCGCAATGTATAGTTCTTGCTGCCATTAGATTTCTTATATTTTCTATTGATTTATGTTACACGTTAAGATAATATTTGTTTTTAGCTACTTTTATCCTTTTCTTTTCTTTGTAAAAACCGCTTGAATTTAATTAGAAAGTTCTATGGAAAGTGGCTGTGGTAGTTTGGCCTACATTATGAGTTTAACATAATCTTGTTTTCTTTGTTTGTCTACATTATGAAAGAATTTGTGGCTATCTTCGTTTGGAATTTGTGTGATTCATTTCGCACCTGGACCCAAGTCCTTAAACGATGACAATTTTATAAAATTAAAATATTAAAAAAAATGCTAAATTAGATAATGTGAAACTCATTTCTTCTCTCGTCACTCTCATTAGTAAAAGAACAAATCTGAATAATTCTGAAAGATGATATATATGCACTAAGCTTAAATTATAATTCAAACGAGATAACAATCTTAATGCCCTGAGGGAAAAGATTGAACTTATTGGCACCACACAATTGACACCAAACAAGAATACTTTACTTCATGTTGTTGCCCAGTTCTACGACTCCTTCGAATGCACTTTAAAAATCCTCGAGACAAATGCATCCTTACTCTATGAAGTGAATTCAGATGGCGAGACCGCTCTCCACATGGCCGCAAGAAATGGCAAGGTGGAGAGCTTGAAGCCGGAGGCCAAATACTCAAAAAGCTGCTAACATGGCAAAATGGAAATGGAGACACTGCACTGCATGAAGCTATAAAGAATGACCAGCCATATATGGTCTATTTGTTGACACAAAAAGACCCTGAAGTTGCAAATATAGCTAATAATGCACTGGAAACTCCACTTTTTCTTGCGGTTGGTACCATTCCCGGTGATATGAATCGCTTTTTATCTGTGAAATTCATAATGGAAAATTGCCCCTTACCGGCTTACACTGGGCCAGAAGGGAAAACTGCTTTGCATGCTATGGCTTCATATAATTGGAAAGGTAAGTCTTCAGTTTTATCTATAGCAATCTTTGTTCTTTAAGAAGAAGATGCTCTTGAAGCTTAATAAAGGTTGAAGGGAATTGGACTATGTCACGTGGCTTTCCTAATGCTGAAGGCGAATTTTTAGCAGTCTTTTAGTCAATACTACAACTTCCACTAAAATACGTTTTCAATTATTTTTTTCTTGATTTAGGAATTACTTTGATGGTAACTTTAGATTTCTCTCTTCAAGAAGATTTTGTTATGGAAATTGAGTTTTCTCCGACTTGGATTTTGGTTTCATTGTATGAATCAACCACTTGCTAGGTGGCCAAAATAGATTATTGTGTAGGCTTCGTGTTTATTTTTTCTCCAATTCTTGGTATTCATTGTGAATCAATGAGCTCTGTTGCCAAATTCTATGGTATTCTCTTGAATCAACATAAAATTAAAAGTCGAAACTGCTTTATTGCACTCAAGCTAATGCCTGATGCTCACTCAAAATTTGATGAATGCAGGAATCTCAGAAAAGTTGTTGGAAAAACATCCCACTATAATAAAGCAAGTAGATGGTTCAGGATGGAGTGCTCTCCATTATGCTGCACTAGGTGGATCCAATGAAGTAGCAGAGGAACTATTAAAGGCTGATAAATCAATAGCATACATAGTTGCAGGAAACTATAACAACAAGACAGCTCTTCATATAGCAACTTGTCAGGGGAACGTGAAGATAATGGAAGAGATTTTAGCATATTGTCCTGATTGCTGGGAGATGGTTACTTGGGATGGCCGAAATATTCTGCACCTTTCCGTGGAATTCGAACAACAAGAAGCATTTAAATTTATCATGAAAAAATCATGGGTTGGCAACCTCATTAACCAAAAAGATGCAGAGGGAAACACACCCCTCCACGTATATGCTGCAACTCATAACTTCTACGGCCGTGATCTTGTAAACCATCCACAAGCAGAGAAGAATGCTATGAACAAGGAAAATAAGACGCCTTTTGATGTGATAATGTGTTCCGATGTTTATTCAGCAAGACAGGTAAAGATAATCTCCCTTCAATTCTTTAGGGTGCGTTCTCTTCGTGTTTCTGTTTTGTGTTTTGAGTTTTGAAATTTGTTTTGTATTTTGTGTTTTGGGTGTCTGTTTTGAAATTACTGAAAAGGCGTTCTCTTTGTCATTTTGAAAAACAGTTTCTCAAAACAGAAAACAGAAAACGCGTTCTCTTTGCACTTTTTTAGAATATTATTTTATAATATTTTATTCAAAAAATCTGATTATTCAATTAATTTTAATTGTTTAATGTTAATATATTATTAAATATATTATAACCTGAATTTTCTTTGAAATTTGAAATATCTTTGAATCATGAAATATATTTTCATATATTAAAATAACATATAAATTTGTGAAATTTTTTATTAAGATGATTTTATTCTAGATGAATAATGGGGTGTTAATGTATTCATTTATATTTCTAGACATACCTCATTTTTGAATTTTTGCTTTTATTTGAATCCTCCCTATTTTCTAAAACTCATTTTTTTTTTCACATTTCATGAGATTCACAACTTTAATCAACTTTTCAAACCAGGAATTTTATCAAATTCTATCAAAATCTACCAAAAATTTGATTTATAGATATACCAAACAAGATTTATATATCATTTGCCCCCTCTTAATAATTTGACTTAGTCAACACGTTATAATTTACTGAAATTAGGATTGACGATACAGTATATTGAAATTGAATTAGATCAACTAATTTTTCATGTAGTTATGTGAAACAAATGACCCTCTACAAGGAGAGCCATTGGCCGAAACAGATTGGCCGTGTAGACCACGAGTCTAGAAACCTATGTCCTATGTGTTCGCAAGCGTGTCCTAGAACTCTGTGTAATCATAGTATTTTTACAAATAAGTAATGACCATTAAAATTAATTAAACGAATTAACAAAAAATTATAAAGCAATTTCCCATGAATAATGAGAAAGGAGATAGCCCATTCATAACGAATACATTACAAACATCCATCAATTATTCATTTTTCACATGAATAACTGGCAAAGCATTGTTAGTTTCTCTGCAAATACTGGAAGTCTGTCATTATAGAAGGCTCTTGAGCTGAGAGTGAGTCTTTCAGCCTGTTCTATCAATGCTTTCATTATCTTTGGATGACAATGCCCCTGCAACAAGAGATTAAATTTAAACGTTCAGTCATTTGGTTTAAAATAGAAACTATACCTATCACACAATAAATTATAATGAATGTAATCCCTTCTATGAGCTAAAGCATGAACAAGTTCTGGCAAAACAAAAGGATCACTTTTAAGCCCTCAAACAGACTTCAAAGAAAACAGGTTGAAAAATCAATTCCTGCTGTCAGTCTTCCAATAGACAGGGATACGAATGGATAATATAACAAGACATAAATGAGTATGAAATCAATTAAGACAATATTAAAAGAGACTATCAGAATAGAAACTTAAAACTCAAAAGAAAACTAAAACACAAATCAAATGGGCCCTTAGTTCTTAGACAGCCCTACAAGGAAGTGAAACATCCTATTGTTACTGATAATTTCCATAGATCCTTTCATGAGTATTCTTTTAAAAATGAACCTACCCTACTACTCAATGTAGTATTAAAATATACTCTTTTAAGTAGAAACCAACTAATAGTCTTCTACTGATTAGCCCATCTAACATGTCTCTTTTTAAAGGAAAAAAGTGACAAACTCTGCTCATGAGAAAAGCCCACCTTCAATTATATGCCAAGGAATGTCTCACAACCAGAAATGAAAATTCCAAGTCAATACAAAAATACAATACATGTTTATATACTCCCACCTCAGCTTTACATCTACATGGAATATTGAAATTTGACTCTCAACTTCCCCAATACTCATGAACACCTTTCACAGTGCAGTCGGTTCTCATCTACCCCTGTAGAGTCATAGACCAGGAAAAAACGCATCTATAATGGAGTTAATTTATTTCTCCTGGTGAGTTTCTTTATATTACAACAATTAAAATTCACAGAGTGAAGGATTGAGTCTATGCATTTGGAAAATATAATATTTGAATTCAAACATTTCTGAAACAAGGAAGAATAGAATATGAAGTAAGATTCCGTGCTTCACTCAAATGTTAAACTCAATTCTTGTAGCAGAATTCTAAAGTGAAAGAAGAAAAATGACAGCATACGAAATAAAGTGAGATCCTCATTCATTAATTACAATTGATAACATAACAATTCCAAGAAATGAAAGAAGAAAAATGACAGCATAAAGCCATGCAACATTCCTATTATGGATGTGTGGATATCAACACAGAAAACAGGAACGTAAAAGAGAAATCTGGAATTAAACTTTGCTACTCACAATTTCTCCTGATCTGCATCTGTGTAGGAGAAATTGTTCAACGTCATACCTGTAAAACAACAAAAAAGTTAAAATGATATATATAGATTCAAACATGCCGGTTGACAATGCTATGGAATACCATATAAGACAACATTAATAAAACAAATTAAGTAGTGTATACTGTATAATTCAGGCAATAAAAGAAAGTATCCAATGTTTCTCTTGTTGCATTTTAGCCCAAGAAATGAACATAAAAGAAAAGTAATGTGGGAAAAAGTGGAAGACTTAAGGAAGATTTATAAGGGCTAAACTGAAAATCGGGCGTTCTGCTCCCGCATAGCGAATAGTAATCCTCCAAATGAACCAACAAAATATTTAACAAATTTGCAAAAATACAAAATTATACTCACAATAGCTCTGAAGTCTCATGTAATACCCAAGCCAGCCCCCTATCCCAGGTCCTTGGTCAGCTATATGTTGGAATGTCGGTATCATGATTAGCAAGTATAGAAAAATATATTCAATTCAAAGGTGTGACTGATCTGCACCTTTTTGAATAAACTTAGACTAGGTTTTGTTAATAGCTATGGTTACGAGTACATAGTCAACAACTCTCTAGTCTCCTACATAAACTATAACTGCTTGCATCAATTTAGGAGGTATTATAATAAGCGATAACAAGAAAGGTCTGCCGTTCATTAAGCTCCAACATGTTTCTTCTAAAACCTACATAAGCTTGTTTAATCCCATGATAAACTATTAGGCAAGTTTGATTTATAGAAATGCAAATGAACAAAACACTTAAACGACACTTGTAATAGACAGTTGAAAGACCATAGTCATACACCACCAAGGGACAAAAAAAAGTAGCCAGGCGGCAGCTGAAAACTCAATTCACAGAGTGGTGTATGTGAATGAACCAGATGGTGTGGAGGAAAGTCTTGGGTATGAAAATAATTAGGTTAGAACAACAAAGCATACTACTGCAACTTTCTTGCCAAAATCTCTATTTGAGCAGTTTAGGAGAGTGGCTAATTTTAGTGTGCACCAGGAAGTCCACTATATAAGAACTTACAATGTTAGCCAAGCAAGCACTCAATCTTACATGCAGTCCACTTATGTTTATGTAGTTTAGTGCATCTCTCAACAGATTGGAAAGTATAATTTTGATTGACTTTAGGTGTTTTGACCCATTTGTGAATGTATACTTCCAAAACCACCCTGGATTCTCCTTTGAGAACCCAAAGTGCAGTGATCCACATGTGAAGGCAAATGCTCTTTTACAAGCTCATTTCTACAGGCAACTATAATTGGTGGAAATCAGGTTGAATTGAATAAATCTACCCTAAACATTTATCAAGAACACAAAATCATGGCTGAATTGAATTCAACTCAAAACTTATAATGGATGCAATGCTGAATGAAAAGAAGTCAATTCACAGTGAGCAAAAATCCAGATTCCTAAATAGCATAGGATCCCTCCAACATTTTACAAACATTCCAAGTTTTTCAAGAGTTGTTATCTTAAGCAAATACACAACACCAAACACATTTCTCTTCCCCGTATGAAAACTTACAACCATACTTCAATTGCAGTCTCCATTAATTTTAGCAGATAAACGGCAACAATTTTAATAAAATGCACCTCCTCAATCGCAAACCCTTAGGCTTAAATAATGAGCCGACATTCGTTTTGCCCAAAAAAATCAAGAAATAGAGAAAAAAAGCCCTAAATTTATGTCTATTATTCTAGCATTTCATTTCAGTTTTTGTAATTCTTCATCAATCGAGGACAAAATCATCGATTACAAATCAAAGCATATGAAAAACACAACAAGCGAGATGAAAAAAAAATACCGTAGCCTAAGAATTTCAGTTGCTTCAGCTACGGCGGAACCAGTCGGATTCAGCCCAAGGAGCGACAGACAGGGGGATTCTTCAACGTTAGTAGCACGGTGGAAACGGCACACAGCTCGACACCAACGCGGCCGGTGGAAGACGACGGCAGACGGGGGAGAGAGAGAGAAGAGAGAGCGAGAGCGAAGAGAGAGATCTGTGAGGGCGAGTGAGAAGAGATGGACGGATTTTTTGGGCCACTTGTTTCGCGTGTTTTGTAAACGTTTCGCCTGTTTTGTAAAATAAAGGGTAAAACGTCCAAAACAAGAAAATATCGTTTTGCATTTTGTGTGTAAAATTTTTTTGTGTTTTGCAAAATTCGTTTTCCAAAACGGGAAAGAGAACGCGTTTTCGTCGTTTTGAAAAATTAAAAACAGAAAACGACCCCAAAACGACAAAGAGAACGCACCCTTAAGTTTTTTCATTTTTTGTTTTCCGAATGAAACCACTTAACTTTCACTTTATTTCTTATACAACGTGGAAAAACAATTTGAAAGGTGCTAAAGGAATGTGTTACTATCCTCTTATCTAAAATAAGTGATGCTCGAAATGAAATGACAGAGGACAAATACGTTTTTTTTTTTTTTTTTTTTCCTATTATTGGTTTTAGGACTAGCTTGATTGGTAGGAAAAGCTACAGTGTGGGATGGTGTTAAAGAAGAAAAATAAGTTAAAATATTATCTATAGTACGTGAACAAAACACGTCTTGACGGAAAATGAGAATGCCAGAAGTGAAGTTTCGGTTTCTAATAAAAGCGTCTACCACAGAAAATGCCGTTCATGTAAATTTTTTTTTTTTTAGTTGATCTTTTTGTCTCTAATTCAACTCCTTTGTTTGACAAAATGCAGAATACCGTACAGAAGGAATTAAAAGAAAAACATGCTTCTCCGGGAATCTGGAATGCAGCGATTCATGAAAGTAGTATGCGACTGCAGATGAAGAAATATCGTCTTGAAAATAAAAGGATGGTTCCAACAGATATTAGAAAAATAGCCGACACTCATATGGTAGTGGCTGCTCTATAACAACAGTTGCATTCGCTGCCGGATTCACCATTCCATGTGGGTATGACGGAAATGATGGCCCGAACGAAGGCCTGGCAATTTTATCAAGAAAAGCAGCTTTTAAAGCGTTCATTATAACGGATACATTAGCTATGGTTTGCTCAGCTTCTGCTGTTTTTCTCCACTTTACTGGAGCCAGTTTCACTGACAAGTTGAAGCTTATGCACTCGTATCTTTCTGCTGCAATGCTTGTTATAGTTGCCATGGGGGTGATGGTAATTGCTTTCATGACTGGGTTGTATACCGTGTTAGAACATTCACTAGAACTTGCAATCATAGAATGTGTCATTTGCAGCTTCTGCTTTCCTGTTTTCTACTACTCCGTGAAAAGGGCATTTAGTAAGGATTTGTAAGTTTATGCAACTATTCTGTTTTATGCTTACTCTGTTGGATATTTGTTAGGTGCAAATTATACCGCAAGTACACGGTGTCAAGTTTTATAATATAATAAGTTGGGATGTTGATCCCACTGCAATTTATAATAATTTATACCAAGTACTATAATTAAAAGGGGAATTTTCAAAAATGTCACTTTTTTTTGAAAATGCATCAAAAACTTTGATTGTCACATGATTTGATCAAAAATGTCACTTTTTGGGTGTAAATGATCTATATTACCCTTAGACTCACAATTCTATGAGCATTTAATGCTCATTAAGACTACTTTTCATTACCATTAATGTTTGATGTGATGATTGATTTTTTATATTATAAATATTAGATATTTGTTTATTATATTGTTAATTACGAATTTTGTTAATACAAAAAAAAAAAAAAAAAAAGATAAAAGAAATTTTATTTTAACTTCTCTAATATCTTCATTCCCCATTAAGAAATCCTATCTTTCTCTACGTCTTCTTCATTGCTTGATCAAGCTATTGGAGTCTCCATTAACTTTGAGAGATTAGTTCATACTAAGTGTTTATATATATTTTTTAAATTGCTTACTATTTAATAAATGTTAAATAGAACATGATCACATTTTTTTGAAACTTTTGAAACTACTATTGATGATGATGTGCTTGATTTTTGAAAAAAAAAATTAATAATATAATTTTGGCAAATGTGAAGAATTCCATAATGAACCATAATTAATGAAGCACATTGAGTAATTAATTTTTGACATGATGTTGTAGTTGAGAATTAATTATGATCATTAATGTTTCCAACACATTCTTCCAAGATATCGGACATACAAAATGTTTTCAGGCTTTTCGACGACCGGACAATGTGTCTATCTTTTCCGGCGAATCCCGACAGTTAAAATGTCGAACTAGACATTTCAAAACCGTTGGGAACGACATTTGAACTGTCGAAACTCGACATTTTGAAACTGTTGGGGTAGACAATTTAACTGTCGAATTCGACAGTTCAACAGTTAACCCAGTTTGTTCTTTCACATTCTACTACTGCATTGATGTGAATATTGAAAGTCCCACTTCCATGTTGTTACATATCGACATTTTCATTGTTCATTTTTGTTATAGTTGTGAAAATGTACGATGATTGACACCATGGTGTGATTGTTTCATCTTCCATAAATTGATAGACTTTTGCCAAGATGCCACTGCTGTAAATCTACACAATCTGTATTTCTTGCAAATTCCAACAGCTTGTATTTCTTGTAAATCAAACATTCAATATATTTTGCTTAGCAAGACAGAATGAATATAATTGGTCGATACATTTAATTGTCAAAAGTACATATGTAAAATGTGTTCAAACTTTCCTACGGTCCTGCTCCAACTAAGCCCATAACTTCTACAAATAATAGAAACCAAAAATTGATTGGTCAACTATTCGATCTACATGCCCACATTTTGTTAATTCAATGCTTCAATAGTCAAAAATCTTAAATTCTGTCTGGCGCTAATGTTACAAATCAAAAATCACGTTCCCACGTTCCAACATTTGTTTCATTGCTTCGCGATGCTCGACAAACTCCCGCATGCGTGCATTATCTAAAATGAGACATTGAAATTCCATAGTTTTTGCAAGAGACAGCTGGACGACAGAATAATGTCAGAAGGGATACAACAAGCACATTGAAGAGCATATAATGAAGTAATAAGAATTTCGATCGCGAAACCATAGGAAAATCACGTTATATGAACATCGTGCACTACAAATAAACTTTATATAACCTCAAACTGATGGCGTTTTTTTAAAAAAAATTGACTAACATGCACCATCTGTCGAGAATGACAAAGTTCAAATGTTGGGGCACGACACTTCATGTGTCGGGATCCACCCAAATGTCGAGAACTTCTAACTGTCGAGAACTTCTGAAGCTAACTGTCGGGAACGACAGTTAGCCTCGGTGTTGTGTATACGGAGAACTGCAGTGTCGGGATAATTTTCATGTGCTACGAACTCCACATTGAAGCAGGCGTAAAAATGGAAATGTGCTCATATTTCAAGTATTTAGGCAAATGTAGATGGAACTGAACGTACGAGAAATAGAATTATGACGTCAAAACAAATATTAATGGACGTGAATGCAAGGTAATTGTTTCCAAATACACGAAGATTCGGGTTAAACAAGCATGCATTGCATACATTTCTTGCATCGGGCATCAAATACAAGCATGTGTTGAATCCTACAATCACATGCTCAAATATTACAAAATATCAAAACTGCGTTTAGAACCATATATCACCTCCATTGACACTTGTTTAGGCGTGACTTCTTTGGTGTGGAGAAGGGGCAAGACTCTTTCGATGTGGAGGAGGGGCATGGCGTCTCCTTAAACCAACATGGGCAAAGACAATTAACTGTGCATAAATTACAACGAGGTCTCAGTGGAGTACATACTGTCTGTCCTGAACCCCACCTATGCACCAAATTCAGTAATCTTTTATGAAACGAGAAAATGAAATTCAGCCAAATCACGCCATAATGATCAATATAAATGTAAGCCAAATCATGCCATAATGATCAACCAAGAATCTATAGATGAATAAGATAAAAATAGTTGACTATAGTCTACCACTAGCTTCAAGTTTCATGAAGCCTTGATCCAATTTAGCTTTAGAAAAAGCAATCCAGTTGCAAATTACTAGTTGAAAAAATAAGACAATAAATTGGTAACAGCAGTTCTTTTAGGAAATTCCCGAGTTTTTTTATTTTTCTGTCTATTGCTTACCTTTTGAACCAATATCTGTCTAGAGTGTAACCTTATGTGTCACATAAATCTTGATGAATAAGATAAAAACAGAGATGCGCAGTTCTGTGTTATGTTTTTTATTTTTTTTCAAATACAAAATGTTGCAATATGAAAAGTAAAAGAGAAAAATAAATTCTCATCCCACATTATAGTGGGGACACTTCATGGCTCTCTAACCTAACTTGAGTAAAACAGTGGCTGGAACAAAATACCTCTTTTGACAACAAAAATCATCACATTGAAAAATCAATATTACCTTAAGAAAACTTGAACAAGAATACACAGAAATTATGGACCAAATATATATAATCACATGATCAGTATGCAGACAAATATGTATGTAGGCTTTTTCCCATAATACCTACACCTCGACTCATTACCCTAGAATTTTTTCCCCCTGAATGAAAACTATATGAACTCATTCACTACATAACATTACACATTCCTGAATGAACAAGCACTAAGGAAATTTTCACATACTTATTTATGGGATGATGAAAAATGAAAGAATATGACTGCAAGTTTTCTTAAATGCTCAAAGAGGCCAAAACTCCATAAATTTGCAGAGTAATACATAACTTTGCGGATCTCACATGAATTTGTAGATTAAAATTTTTTCCAAAATGAATCCAAAAATTCGAATAAGAAAAATCTAGGATACATGAATAAACATTGCCGAAGAACAACCACCACCCATTTCTGCAATTATTTCAATTTAACAACTCAAACATAGCAATGCTTTGTCCACAACTTTCTCCTCCCTGGCATCAAGTAAAGAAAGATGCTACAAAAATGAAAAGCATAAAGATTATGCTTCAAAAGAAGCTGCTCTCTATTTTCCAGAGTGAAAAAACAAGGAAACTTGCAGGCACTAAGATAGTAAGACAATGGTATCCAACTAGAAAACTGCAAATTTGCTTTAAAATGAACCATATGGATGAAAATTTCACTCTAAACTCACCTGGATGAAGTAAAAGAATAAAAATTATAGTAATATAACAGGTTGTAAGGAAAATCGATAAAAAAGTTAAGATGGTTTAAATCATAACCTCAAAATGAAAGTTGGAACCCACTTCTCTTCTATACCTCCATGACTCTGATTTAACCCATTTTATTTTCTTTTGAAGCAGCTTGTTTTCTAGAGCTTGGGCACTAAACTAAATGTCTTTCTTTTTCATTTCCCCTTAATTCTAATTCTTGAGAAGCTCAGACTCTTAGTCAAAACATAAGACAAAAGAAAGCAACCAAATCAAATAAATAAGAATAGTTTCTGCTAGGAAAAGACAAGAAGTTCCGGCCAATTAGTAAAGTGAATTAACAAAATGATTATTGCAAACAGTAAGGAATTTATAACATTTTCATCATCTCAGAATGCATATAAAAAACCAGCTTTAAGACATCGTAAAAAGTCAAGGCAATTATATACATTTATATGCATTCAGATATTACGTATACACCAACAATTTGAAAAATCGAAAAGATAGATAGATAGACCTTGACTCCATGGGTAGCTCTGAATTTAAAAAATCGAAAAGTATTTCAAGGTAAATGAAATTTGGGGTTCCGAAACTTCGCATTTGCTATTGTTATGAAAGGAGAGCTTGAATTTGGCAAGATTGTCCAGTAACTTGCAGGAAACCTTGTGCAGGAACGCCGAGCTGTCATTGTCATACTCCATCGTCACGCGGAGTTTCGGCTGCCCTAACTGAAAAATTTCCCAAAACCCTCATTGTTGGCCGCGGTGGTTGTCGGTGGTGACGACGGAAATAGAGCGTCGGAATCTACATCCACCATTGGTGTTGCTCTCGGTAGGGGATGATGTTTTGTAAGAGGAAGTAGAAATGGGTATTTCCCGTGTTTTGTGATTTTGCGTGTTTTTGGTTTTTTTTTTTTTAATTTTCGAAATTCGTACTGACACTTACCCATTTTTGTACACTAAATCAACTGACATTAACTGAAATTATGTACAATTGTTCAACCTGTCATGTAACATTTATTGAATGGACATGGAAGGTATTGAAATTTCTGCGAGGGGCAAAAATGTACAAAAGTGACATTTTTGATATGGCAAAAAAAAAGTGACATTTTTATAATTACATACAAAGAAAAATGCCACCTAGTGTAATTTCCTCTAATTAAAATAACCCTTACTTTATTTAGACAATCGATTTTTATGATATGTTAACTAAATCGAACATAAGAGTTTGACTAAATCAACTATTGAAAGCAAGTTTGTACGGATTAAAGCAATTTGAGACAATCCAAGGGTTTTGATTTCATCTAACTATCAACTATGTTTCTTTATTCTCTAATTATCTCCAATTGATTTTTCAAGTTTATAAGCAAGAACTCTAGTATATTTCAACCCCCTCTCTCGAGAGCCGAGTGAAAATCATTCCAAAATCTCAATTCTATTATCTCAATTCTGAATAAAAAAAAATCTAAAAATTCTTAAGTTCTATGGTTCTTTGTGAAAACGCTTTAAAGGATTTATACTTTCTCTCGAAACCTATAAAATTTAGGTTGTGTTATTCTATGATCAATTCAAAATTCACCCTCTCAAGTGCCGAATCTTAAACATCAAATCAATCAATCAATGGCTAGTTAATTAAAAGCATAAAGTATAAATAGCACAAATAAACGTAAAAGAAAACCTCAAAGAAATAATTATTGAAACTCAAAATATAATCTCAAGTTTAGATTACATCAAACCCTAGGTAAAAAATTTTGTTCATGTTTGGGGAATAAGAAAATTCTAGAATTCATAATCATGAACATAAAGAAGAAAAGAGATAAAAACTGTTTTTAGTGTTTGGATCAATCTTCTTCTCTTCGTTCCTCTTGCTCAATTGCTTGATCTCTTGATTTTGCCTCATCGAAGTATCCTTCGAAAGTGTCTTCAAGAGTTGTATTTATGCCTTCTTCAAGTGTTAGACGAGTTGGGGGTTGAATTGGGCTTTTAAAAGTTGAATTAAAATAGAAAACACTAGCTTTTACAATGAGGTGCCTAGGCACCCAAGAGCAGTGCCGCAATCAAGTTTCTGCTAGCGCCTAGGCGCCAACATATATTTTTTCAGCCAACATGGCACCTAGGTGCACAATCACTGCATTTTTTTCTTCTTTCAGCTTTGTGGAGCCTAGGCACTGGCCTTCCTTGTTTGTTTTCTTTGTTTTTCTTCAACTTTGCCTCTTTCTTTGCATGGTTTCAATTCCCTTTTTCCTTGGTTCATATCAACACCACTCTTTGGTTTTTTCGAACTATTTTTCCACCAATTTACCTATTCTATAGTACAGCATGAATAAAGACATCAAAACGCTCTAAAACTCTTAAAGAAAGATAATATATCAAGTTTAAATGGTAATAAAAGCACGAGTAAAACACACTCATCAACATTTATTATCTCTTCGTATTATGCCATATTTAATTGCCAAAAGAACCCTAATCTGATAAGAGTTCTTAATTTTCCATTAAAATCCGTAGGATGATGTACTAAGCCTACTAGCCACATTTGTTAAAATGCTGATTATCAATCAATGTTAAACTTCTAATGAACTGATAAGTTGAGGACTAGCATCAACGCAATTTCCTGATGGTCTCTTATGATATGTAGTAGCAAACCTATTCCACCACTTATAGCAATCTTTCTTCATGTGACCCCTAAGTTGCAATAAAAAACAGAATCTATCACTATTGCTATCATTGACTATGCCCCCTACCATGACCACATGTCTTTCTCTCATGAATAACAAGACTCTCTATCTAGGCCTCAAATCTGACGACCAGATGCTTCATCTTCTTCTTAAAATAAAATGCATCATATACCTCGTCAATAGTAATAGTATCCCGACTATAGAGAATAATCTCTTTAAAAGTCATATATGAAGGCGGCAACGACCATAACAATATGAATCCTAAAACAATCGACCTTATTCAAACCTCGATTTAATAATCAATTTGGACCTTCGAAGAAACCGCAAAAAAAAAAAAAAAAAAAAAAAAAACCTTTGTTCTAATATCAATTGTTGAGAATCTGGGCCAAATAATTAAAACATAAGAAAATAAGAGCAATATGAAATATATTGGATTAAACAACAAACAAGATTCATGTGGTAGAAGAGTAGAATTTCATATATCAAGAAACTAAAATTGTGTTTACAAGATTTGATACTCTTAATCTAAATCTAAACAATCCTTTTAAGTTTCTAATTTATACAACAATGATCTAATCGTTATGTTGAGTTTTTTAAGAGCCTACACCACGTGGAGTATATATAGGAGCCAAATCTTGAAGTTATGGAAAAAGTAGAACACAAAAAATGCATCAGAAACCAACTAGGAATAAAAATTTTCCTGATCGAAGGGGCGCACCGTAGTCGGCACTGGGATGCCGGCCCCTTGCTGGCCGAACGGCCTTGGGTGTTCCCACGCCAATGCCGTTATTTGTCTCTTACACCCTGTCTCCGTCCTAATACTTCCAAAACACTTTTCATCTATTCCACAGTCTTTTTTCCAATCAAACTCCTAATCTTTGATGAAACACAACTTTCAAACCAATATTATCTAGGCTTTATCTATGAATCAAACTTCCAAATCACTTGGAATTTGAGTTACAAACATAACATATACGACGCTAACCAAAGCCAAAATGTCTTGGTGACTTTGTGCTTGAAAAATCCCTATCATTTCATCAGCATAAAAATCAAGGTATGGTCATTTATGAAGCCTTCACAACCAATATCTAGGTCGGATGGAAGCTATGTAAGTGCTCAAAGTCCTCTATGACAATCTGACGTAGGAGCTTGTTCCTCAGCTACTTGGTAGCAACATTAGTGATTCAAAGTGGGTATACCGATTTTAATAAAAAGAAGATGGGATGGCTCTCCAAAATAATTCAAAACCCATTCAGTATCAAAAGGATTCACTCAAGTCTCTGGAATCAACAATGATGAAACTTTCATTCTAGTTGTTAACAAAAAATATTTGATTCAGCATTGCTTTATCACTTTTCCTTAATGCGAGTTTGTACAAGTTGGACATAAAAAACACTCGTAACGCCTAAAGTCCCCCTGTTGAGTGAACCCAACCAGCAACTCACGAAGTGTAACGTGACAAACAAGGGAACAAACATATAAAAGGTTATAAGAACCACATACCATTTTTCCTATCCAGATTGGCTATAGGATGTCAATAAAAAGCACGTGAACAAACAAATAATGCGTGATTCTAAAACGAATTTATTAGAAAAGACCAACAAGGAACGTCATTTGTCTTTCTCTTAAAAGACCCAACTACCCCAAGTGTCAAGGACCGCAGCTTCACTTAGCCCCTTGACCCATCCGCAGCCGCAGTTTACCTAACTTCGGCCGCACATTGTCAATATTATTTCAAGTTTGAATTGTAATTTAATTTCCATTGTAATAGTTGTTTCAATTGTAAAATAGCTATGATATTGGTAAACGTTTAGTATGACTCCTCGTCTTTTAAATGTCTACTACTGTCACTTAGATTTTTGTTCCGCAGGCTATTATAGGGGGTATTAGTCTTTCAAGCAATCTTTCAAGCTTTATGGTGTCCGTTCCTTGCACCAGCAATTGTAATTTCCTGCTTTTCTCAATTGTAATTTTTAGCTTTCAGCAATCAAAGATAATTTTACTTTCAATGCATTCTAGTTCTCTGTTGTAAGATTTCTACAAAATTGCAATAAAATTTTCTTTCGTCCCGAAGTGACCAAGAAAATGCGGAAGGTAGTCTAGCGGAACAGACTACTGCCGCACAGTGTCCATTTCTGTGCTAAGAAGAAAGGCATCCCGTAAAAATTGGTATCAGAGCTGCGGTTCACGACTCTCGGTAAGAAAGCTATGGATCCAATTACATCACACACCACTGAAGTGACAGATGTTCAAAAGAAGAATACTAAACAGCGCGTGGATGCGTTTGATGAGATAATTAATAGGTTGTGCTATAACGTGGACAACCTCGATGAGAGGGTTGAGGTGTCGGAGGCAAAAATTCGTGAACTACACATCCAACTGGATGAAAGTCGAAGGGCTTGCACAACAATGACTGAAGTTGTGGTAATCATTCCTGATCTGCAGAATGAGATGGAAGTGTTGAGAGCTCAATTACAAGTACTCTAACGGGCGGTGGGCAATGGGCAAGCCCCCGCACGCGAGTATTCTCCTAGACTTAGAATCCATGAGTCGTGTACCTATGGAGGGGCACGAGATGCAAAAGAAGTTGAGAACTTCTTGTTTGACATGGAACAATACTTTCTTGCAGCTTCAATTGAAGACGAAGCAAGAAAAGTAATCTGATGAGATCCTGGGTAGGCGAATCGTATGGAACTCGCGGAATGAATTGAAAACGCCGAAAATGCCCAAATTCAGGTTGTAGACGATACGATCTCGTCGCTCAAATTATTGAGCCAAACAACCAAACAAGAACGAAGCTTGAAAGACCTCTTGATTACAAAACCAACGAACCCCGATTTGCGAATGTCACAAAGAGTGCCTAATCCTTTGATAAGTTCTAGATTTGAACGCAAAATATTTGATAAGTTCGAAAGTTCATTAAAGAATCATGGAGAGAAAAGTCTCAATTTAATTTATATCAAAAGTCTTCTCCATACAATGAGAATAAAATTCCTATTTATACTAAACCTAGGAAATATGGAAGTTTCCAAAAACAAGAATTCTAGACAAAATAAAATATTTCATGAAAAATGAAAGTTTCTTCCAATTATGCCATGTGTCAGATCATATCATCACCTCTCTCTTCGAAAGGATTCGTCCTCGAATCCATGTCTTGTGATCGCATAGGGGATAACCAACATACCACTAGTTTTATCATTGTACCACCTGGATTAAATGGAAAACTTTTCCTTTCATGCCAAAGGATCAACGCATGGCACTCATCAACTTTGTAGATATGTATGCATTGCAACAGGAACTCAATCAGATCATCTTTGTTGCTCAAACCCTTGCATATGAACTCCTTCCACTGTCCTTGAAACTCCTTCGTCTCTTCGGGAAACACAAAGTCAATTTCATGGATCAAGTTTTTAGAAACCTGCAATACAGAAATAGACAAACTAGGGAAGGAATTGTTAGTTCTCACTAAAGCCTTTTTAACCTCATTCGCATCTTCTTGCAAGCTCACTTCTGACTTTTCTTTTCTTGCTCCCTCTTGAGGTTCTTTTTTTTTTTTTACTATCCCTCCATTCTCATTTTAACTCTCCATTTCTTTTCTCTCTTGTGGCTTTTCTCTTTTTTCTCACACTTAGCCACCTCACTATTTTCTCTCCAGCTCATCAACTCATCGTTTTCGCTCTTACTTTCATTTTCTCTCAATCTTTTTTCTCTCTCACTCCTTAATTTGAGTCGATCCTCATACGCTTGTTGTGGTGTCAACGACGCAAGAATAATATGCTTCCATCCTTAATAAAACTGTACCTATTTTTGAATCTATCATGTTTTGCCTTCCTATCATGTTGCCATTACCTCTCCAATAGTATATGCCCCGCATACGTAGGAACTACATCGCATAACACCTTATCGTGGTACCTTTTAATTGAGAAAATTATCAATACCTGTCTACATACCCTAACCTTCTCACATTCATCTAACAATCGCAGTTTATAAGATTTTGGATGTTTTACTGTGATCAACCCAAATTTCTTGACAAGCATAGCACTAACGATATTAATACAACTACTTCCATCAATAATCACTACATACCTTGCTGTTGACATGACATCTAGTTTGAAAGATCGTCTTCCATAGCTGCTCAACGTCATCCACGTTGATGGGCGTATGGAGATCATGCATCACCACACAAGTTTCCTCCACTATCGGTTTCACGACTCCATTACATTCTTCACGATGCTCTACCATCTCCCTTTTACAGCTATTACTCCTATCAACACCATTTCCAAAAAGATGTCTACTCCTTCGTTCAAGCCTATCCATTCAATGACTTATACCCTCAAGAAATCTTTCAAACCGCTAGATCACATCATTCGACATTGAGATTTGTAATCAAAGAGACTCAAGAAATAATAAAAATGATTGGATGAAATTTTGAATGGGCACTATGAAAATTCAAGAAAATGATTCTTGAATTTGGATTGGATTGGATTGAATACAAATAGATTTTGAAATTAAGATAAATAATAAAAAATTGATAATTTCAAGATAAATCAAAATAAATTTTTGTTTTTTATATTTAGGTGTACAGTAATCCATGAACAGTGCCGATTTTTTTTAGTAAACTCGAAAATTGACTACGAGAACAAAAAAATAAACGAAAGTTGATTTGAATGCTATATTAGCCCAAAAACAACTTTTGATTTTTTTTTTTTTTTTTTTTTTTTTGAAATTTTTCAAATCAATGACTTAAATATTTTATTGGACACAAGAACACGAAGAACAAAAGAAAATAAGGAAAACAAAGACTCAGAAGAAATAAAAAGATAGAACTTGAATCTAGAGCCCAAACTCTCATACCACTTGATGAGATCCCGGATAGGGGAAGCGCACAGAACTCGTGGAATGAATTGAAAGCGCCGAGAAAGCCCAAATTCAGGTTGTAGACGATATGATTTCGACCCGCAAATTATTGAACCAAGCAATCAAATAAGAACGAAACTTGAAAGATCTCTTGATTACAAAACCAACGAATCTCGATTTGCGAATGCTACAAAGGGTGCCTAATCCTTTGATAAGTTCTAGGAGAGAAAAGTATCAGTTTAATTCATATCAAAAGTTTTGTCCATACAATGAGAATAAAATTCCTATTTATACTAAACCTAGGAAATATGAAAATAATGGAATTTAATTGTCCTAAAATATAAAAGTTTTCCAAAAACAAGAATTCTAGACAAAATAAAATACTTCATAAAAAATGAAAGTTTCTTCCAATTATGGCCTGTACCAAATCATATCATAACCATATCTACCATGTATCTGGGTGGAGATGCGAAACTATGGTGGCGGTCTACATATGCTGATATTCAGGCCGACAGGATCTGAATAGATTCTTAGGATCTCCTCAAGGAAGCGATCAAATTATAGTTTTTCCTGAAAAATGTAGAATACTAGGCACGACGAGTACTATGGGATCTGATACATACAAGCTCCATCGGGGAGTATGTGAAAGCCTTTTCAGGGCATATGCTGAATATTCGAGATATATCGGTAAAGGATAAGCTCTTCACCTTCATGGAAGGGTTGAAGTCGTGGACACACACAGAACTCTAGAGACGGAAGGTTACAGATTTGAGCGTGGCCATGGGAGCCGCTGAATGCGTGAATGACTATCAATCGGAATCGAGAAAAGATCGACCCTCGGGAAGTAGTTAAGCTATCGGAGGTGGAAACAGACCTAACAGACCCAACTCGAACCTAAATGGGGGAGAATGTTACTCTCACAATAAGGGATGAGCCTATCAAGGCACCCGTCAGAGTAACTTTCAGGGAAATTATCCTAACAGCCATCAAGGAAACTATAACGGTGGTTGCAGTAACAACTGGAATAAAGGAAAAGCAATGAAGGGCAGATCTAATGTCACTCCTAAATTGACATGCTTTTTATGTGAAGGACCTCATCGTGTGGCAGAGTGTCCTCAGAAACGGATGGTGAATGCATATTGTCAACTAGCAAGTGGCAGATCAAGTTCAAAACAAGATACACCCCAAGCTAGCTGTCATAGTGAAACCGACTCCGAAGAGGATGATGATGTAGTTGGTGTATTCTCGCATCGGTGCAACACACTGTCAAACCGAGCTGTTGAAAGGGATGACATTCCTTCTAAAGAGACAATTGTGGAAGAATTAAAGGTTCGTATTTGTAGGGCCAAAGGCCTAATATACATTGACGTGAAGATCAATAGAAAGCCAATAAGGGCTATGGTGGATATTGGTGCTACCCACAACTATCTTGCAAGTATCGAAGTAGGACGACTCGGCCTTGTTCTAGAAAAAAGGTAGCGGGAAAGTCAAGGCAATCAACTCTGCTGCTCAACCAATAGCTAGAGTAGTGAAATCCGTATTAATCAAAGTAGGGCCCTTCGAGGGAAGGACAAATTTATTTACAGTTCAGATTGATGACTTCAAGCTTATTCTAGGATTGGAATTTCTCTGGGATACTAAGACAGCAATGTTTCCATATTCTGATTCACTAGTGATGATGGGTAGTAAACCGTACGTCATCTCTTTAATACTAACTTTTCCCGGTTGCCCCAGCAAAATTCAACAAGATTTTCATGTCAATACTCATCCACATTCCTCATTTCAAATTCTTTTAACTAAGTACATAAATCTTATCAAGAACTCCTTTCTTATAATCTCAATATTCATCCAAACTAAGAACTCAAGCAAACTAAGTTATTTTCAACCAATCTAACTTAATATCATGTAAAAATCACAAGAAAAATAACAAGAATGCCAATTTTTCGGATTAAACAAAACCCTAATATCCAAATATCAATTCTTCCAATCGACTAGAATAATTGGTTCAAATTGCTCAAATAATTAGCTTCCTTTTCATATTTTTCAAGTATGAGCTATAAATTAAAAACCCTAAACTTTTACCACAAAACTCAACCAAAATATATTTTCGAATTTACCTCAAAATAGAAGAACAAATTGAGAATCCACATTCCAAACTCATTGGTGGCTTCCTTCTTTTTTTTCCTCCTCTTTTTTTTTTTTCTTTCTTCTTCTTCCCTTTCCTCATTTTTCTTCTCTTTTCTCGGCTTCATTCTTCTTTTCTCGTTCTCTGTTCTTTACTGTGTGTGAGTGTGTGTTAAGCCCCCGTTTGGCCCCCATTAAATTTCATCAAATTAAAATTTTCCCTCTCCTACTTTTAACTACTCAATCTTCCATAAAATAATATTACACGTAAATCGAAAATTTTTCTTCTTTTCCAACCATTCATTTTTCAAGAAAATATTATTCCACACATTATAATTCTAAATAATGGATCTCAAACGGGGGCTAAATGGATTGAAAATGATTTAAAAGGTTTAGAAATTGCCACCAGCCTCCACTTACCCGAAAATTACCAAAATAGTCCCTCGTCTTCAATTTAATAAAGCACATGGTCCTTTTTAACTTCCATTATTTGAAAGGTGAATCCCCAACTTATAATATATCCAACTTAACCCTCAAATATTACAAATTTGTAAAATAAACCCAAATAAAATAATTTATTTCATCTTGAACCTCCAATTATTTTTAATTATACAATAAGTCCCAATCAAATGTTTTAATTCATTTAAGTCCATATTTGACTAAGACTTTGACAATTCAACCTTTGACTTTTGACTTAAAAAAAATGGGTTGTTACACCGCATATAGTGCTCCAATGAATTATTCAACAACAGGCTAGCTCAGGAAGCTTATCAAATCTTCCCTTCACAAATCCTAATTTCGAAAAGAAAAAATGCAATAGTGTCAATAAGATACACAGTCCGTATTCATGGCATCATCATTCAGCAATCGTGAGGCACAAGCATGACAAGGTTGTATCAAATAGTATAATAGGGCAAGCAAGCAACAACAAACTTCAGGTGGAACCTCAATTAACAAGACAAGTCGAGCTGACAGAAATTAAAGATACAAATAATAATAATAATAATAATAATAATAATAATAATAATAATAATAATAATAATGCTCGACAGAAATTAAAGATACAAAATAATAATAATAATAATAATAATAATAATAAAAAAAATTCAATCCTGGAGACTTTTAAAAAATAGAGAGAAGCATTTCCAACTGTTTTTAGATCATGCAACTCTGTTCAAGCTTCGAATAATAAACGAAGTGCTCCATTTTCTCTTTTACATAGTTCATATAATTATATTCAATGTTTGACTGTTTTTGTCAGCTCTAAAAAACCAAGAAAATGAAGTCAAACGCCTGAAAAAACAAACTTCTATTCTACAATGTCAGTGAGTGACTTATTGCTGAAAATCAAAGAAAAAAAATACAAATTTCATTTTGATAATGCTATTAGTGAACCCATAAGCTTACAACCAAATTATAGGAAACATTGCACTTGTTTATCAATTTCAATGAGGATTCAAGGAAGCATATTAAATTCCAACGATACATATTTCAAACTGGTTCATTTCCCTTGTCACTCACTTCCATGATATTATTCTATTAATTTAAATAGTTGAATTGGAATTGGTTTCATTTTTTGTTTTCTTACTATTATATCAAAATTTGTATCTTAGAACCTGATGAGGACATCACTTGTTTGGGCCAGTTTATTTTCTTGTGGACCATTTACTTATGTCTTATTTTATTGGGCTTGTATAGTGGGTTTAGCTCAAGCCACCTTTCTCTTTAGGGTTTTTATTTTTTGCTACTTATATTTGGTTTGTTGGCAATTAAGTGTAGAATCTGGAAGAGTCGAAACTCTTTCATTCGTGCGAAAGTTCAGTTTAATGGTGTGAAGAAATGGTGGTTCATCCTTTCTACAAGATGACCATCTTCATAGGAGAAGAACTTGGCAAATCGAGAGAGTGCAGGAGCTGTTCTAAGCTCAATAAAATGGAGTTAATAACTCAGCAAAAAGGTGGTTTCATATGTGAGGAAGAATGACAATGAAGATCAACATTAAACATAAAGAACATTAACATAAAACAAGTATAAAATATAAACAGAAACAAACTCACTCTGCTGCTTATAGACCAGCAGAGGAGATGAGAGAGAGAGAGGGAGCAAGAGACTATATTTTGAATATATTTTGTATAGATTTTCTGGTGTATTTTCTTGTACATGATTGAGCTTCATAATGGAGCATATATATAGAAAGATATGGAAGACCATACCAGTACCTAACTATCAACTTGCCACACTCCTAGGCTAGTACATGCCCAATATTTTAATACATTTCATCACATGTCTTAGTTGGTTTACAACCAAACTAGACTTACAATATTTGAAACCACAATTACAATTTAATTTGTTTGACAACAAAGTGTCAATACCCAACATTAAAGCAGACGATGAAGAATATGAAGTTTGCTTGGTGAACAAGTTCTCCTTTCCCCCGACTCTTCCCCTTTGATCTCTTCTTCTCCGGTTTTCCTCCCCTCTTCTCTTCGGTTTCTCTCCCTTTCTTGCTGCCTTCTTCTCCTACTTCTATCCTGCATCAGAACCTCGTAGATTATACTTGTTTTCACCAGCTACAAAAATTTATATGATAAGAAATGAAGGACAAAAATGAGAAGAAAAGCCTAAACGCTGAGGGACAAAAACAAAACTCACCTCTTCGGCAGTAATTATAGCCTTGATATGCTGCACTAACCTACAATCACATGCAACCAAGAGCGGGGTTAAAGTAAATTAATAACAATATAATCAAATTTAACTGTAATTCCGTGATACAAATACAAAACTGAGGATATGTAACTATTTATAAAATTCAATACGAAAGACGTGCCAAAACTAAATGAGAATAATATTATCAATTCTGAACTAAAAATCATAAATAAACAATAATAAAAAAAAATCAATCTTCTATTTTATGAGGGGAAAATGCTTTAAACTATAGATTTAAAATATTCAATCTTCTCTCTTTAAAATTTAAAATCTTCACGTGAATAAAATGTCGCTTAATTTTGCACTCCAAGACTCCTCTCTTTGCATTAACAAATACAATGAAATAAAAACTAGAAAGAGTTAAAAAAAAAAAATTTAAAAAAATTTAAAAAAATTATAGTAATCTAAAATAAATGCAAAATTCACCTCTAAATTGAGAGCAATAGCTTTCTCCCGGCCAAGTATGGTAGAAGGGTAAGACGAGAGGATCAAGAACTCGAAGATCACGTGCGTGGATTTGCACCCTGTGCATGATTGCGTACTTATTGACGTCTAGGATGGTCTCCTTACCCGAAGAGTCCATAAGGATCTAGTTCCATGACCTGGCTCCCTTTTTCTTCAATCCACCCGGAGGATCCGCCAGCGTCATGTACCCACCTTCTTGACCCGTCATATCCAATAAACATTACAATGAAAAATTACTCAAAACAACTTCGGGGTCTGTCTATACAATCACATGGTTGAATTAGGATTTGTGTATAATTGGGATTAATCTGGAGAGAATGAAAAGAATGCTCGTAATTTATGTTACTTATTATTCCTCTGATATGAATTTTTTTGGAGTAATAACTAATTATAAGATATTTTTTTTTTTTTACAATTAGGGAGGTGATTAATGATTTGTATGATACATGTCACAAGTCAAAGTTCGATTCAAGTCAAACCAATCAATGATTGCCAAAAACTAGGCAAACATTGGTCGGGTAACTGTAGAGATGGCGAAATGTTTCGTTCTTGTCATGTTCTGAGTAGGATAAGAATACTTTATCCCATCTTGAAATCAGAATAAAGGGAGAACATGATCTTCAACTCGAATTCGACATAGGCTATTCTTATTTAGCCCCTCCTAGATGTACCTAAAATCAGACTTTTAATAAATTTTGATAAAAATTGATGAAATATGTAATTGAAAAGTTGTGAATTCTAAAAAATATATAATTAAAATTAATTATTAACTTTGACTTAAATTTTAATTCATACCAATATGGACTTAATTATTTATGTATTTAAAAATATACTGTATTTGAAAAGTAACTAAATTAATAAATAAGCAAATAGGGAATTGGGATTTTTTAATTGCCACCCCACCTACTCATTTGTGTTCATCAACATCTTCAGTTGATTAATAAAAGTAATAAATAAATATTAAAAATTATGTTGATTCACTTCATGTACAAAAGATTTCATATTTAAACGATCATTTTGTTGATAGACACTTTTTAATCATGTCAGCTTAGAAATAGTCCTAGCTATGTAATATTAAAGAAATTTTTGTAGTCTTTTCTTCTTTTCTCTCTGTCAGTTTCTTTCTTCTTCTTCGTGAAGACTGATAAAGTATCTATTTATATTAAGTACTATTGGTGCTTTTCCCGTGTCCAATGGTGGGGTCAAATTTTTAGTTTGCTTTTGCTGGTTCAGATTCCCATGTAAATGTAAATGTTAAAAAAAAAAGAAAAAAAAAGAGGTTGAATCCTAATCTTAAGAGTCTCCCACTACCCCACTCATAGATCATTATGGAGGAAGTAAATCGCGAAATGTGTTTTAGCAGGCCAGTATACAAGAGTTATCATACTGATACCCACAAAAAATTCAATTTCATATATTGTAAGAGGCCGGAATCGAACCATCACACTGTGACTGTCAGCTCAGCTCAGTTCAGACTACTTTACTCCTATTCTTTGCACCATTGAGCTATGTTCCGAGAGCAAATGTTATTCTTATTTTACTTGGTTGGACTAGGTTGCTTTTGTACTAGGCTTTTGTTTGGATTGGAATTTAAAAATGGGTAGAATGGTCTTTTTCTATAGCAGAAGTAACTTGAATTTCTCCTTTGTTTTGGGATGGAAAAGTATATTACCTTCTATTTTCCCATACCAACAAACAAATTATCCTTTTTTTTTTAAAAAAAATAAAATTCCATCTATGAAATAGTTGACATTTCATTTCTCGCAAATTTTAAATAGAGAAATATTTTTTGTGTATCATTTATGATGAAGTACATTCCATTCTCGGTAAACAAGCAATGAATATTATTCCTCAATATATTTTCAACTTTCTCTTTTCTATGTAACAATGGAAAATCTAAAATTATCAGCTACCAATTTCTTTCTATTTTCTTTCTTACCAAACAAAACGCACCTAAATAATTTTTGGGAACTAAATATGAAATTTTTGCTCATGGGGGCGTCAAAAAATGAGTATATATATTGGGCGGTTGCTCGACGGTCGCTTGAATGGCTGTGCGCTCACCTGAATCCACACTAACTCACTCGAATTCTTGGATCTGTCCTTGTATGAATAGCATAGTATAGTATTTTTGCTTTGCTTATTTTTTCTCTCTCCTAGTTTCTATTTTCTTCTTCATGAAGACAAATAAAGTATCTACTCTATTCACTACTATTGTTGTTTTTCCCATGTCCAATGGTTGGGTCCAATTTCCAGTTTCATTTTGTGGGTCCCTGACTCCCATGTAAATGTTATTCTTATTTGAGTGATGTTAGGTATACAAAAAATAATTCATTGAGTTTTTACAGGCTTCCACTGGCAATTTTTCATTCATTCATAGCCACAAACACAAAATGCACCTGTAAGGAGTTGCCAACACAGCACTTGTAAGGTGTCTGTGAACCAATTCCCATGTACGAGGGGAATTGATCTTCTTATTTTTACTGGACTAGGTGGCTTTTGTACTAGACTTTTGTTTGGATTGGGATTAAAAAATGGGTAAAATGGGATTTTTTTTTTTTTTAATATGGTAGAAGGAACTTGAATTTCTCCTTTGTTTTGGGATGAAAAAATAGATTTCTTCTATTCTTCTATACCAACAAACAAATTATCCTTGTTTTGTTTACGTCTAGTATGGGAATGTCCGATTTTACCGATTTTTGACAGATTTTCAAATCAAACCATTTACGTCGGTTTGAGAAAAACTCAAACCTAAACCAAACCATTTTGAATGATTTGAAAAAAATTTAAACACAAACATAACGGTATGGTCCGATTTTAAACCGTCGGTTTCGCCTTATATTTTTTCGTCTGTCTACTTTTATGCTATTAATTCTTTGAATTCAATATATATTTATATCTTAATAGCAATAAATCTAAAATAAACTAAATATATCTACTATAAATTTAAATACCAACTAAATCAAAGTAAAATCACAATAAATTAAAAAGATAGATTTTTGTTCGCATTTTTTAGGCTAATGACGTTACGATAACGTTATGATAACATTACAATATAAGTCTACTAAACTAAATATAAAGCCCAAAAAACATAATGATATTCAACAAGATTTCGTGATCATCATATCTGGAAAAAAAAATTTACTGATTAGACAGAGAGAAAAATCAACCATAGTAATAAAACAATTGTTTATAATATCTAAACAAAGTAATTACACAAGGTTACCATTGTATGTTGTTACGAACTCGGCTTCTCACACATACTCAAATATCAATTAGTCTCACTCATAATTCATCGTCTGCATAGTCAAAAAAATGCATTCATTACATCATCATAGTATTAGATACTAGATAGATAATAGAATCTTCAAAAATATAATAATAGAAAATATAAATCTCATTCCACAATTTTAATTGAATCATCCAATGCCTCCACTTCATCTAAATATTGACGAAATACTATAGGTTCCTTCTTACGTTGCAACCAATTCATTCAGTATATACAAGTCCTTACACCTAATAAACTCCTAAAGCAATTGAGTATCCGACCTCCAGTTGAGAATGCAGACTCAGAAGCAACTGTAGAAATTTAAATTGCTAATACATCATTGGCAATTTGGTAGACAGTCTTATACGTAGGAGCATTTATTTTCTACCACAATAAAATGTCGAATGATTCCTCAGTCAAATTTTCACACCGATCGAACAAGTAATCTACTAAATCATTTTTCTAAAACCTGGGTGGGCGAAGGAAGCGGAGGTGAGGTTGCGTCATGTGGAAATGGGAAGAGAAATGTTAGGTTTTGAGTTTGATTCAATTGAAATGGAAAATGTATGAGTTATGAGTTTCTGGTTTTTTGCTTCTGCCATTATGAACTTATGCGTTGGGGCCGTTTACTGTTCGACAGTTTCTAAAATGCAGTTTCGGTTCAATTTTTCGGTTTCATGATTTTTACTTACAGCTCTAGAAATGAGTTCCATCTATGGAATTGTCGACTTTCATTTCTCGACAAATTTTATATAGAGAAACACTTTCATATGTGTCATTTATGATGAAGTACATTTCCTTCTTGATAAACAAGCAATGGAAATTATTCTTCAATCAAATTTCCCCTTTTTCTTTTTTACAAAATAATGGAGAATCTAAAATTATGAGCCGACATTTCTTTCTATCCTTTTTCTTAATAAACCAAACGCACCTAAAGGATTTTTGGGGACTAAATATAAATTGTTTGCTCATGGGGGAGTAAAAAAATTGAGTATATATATATTGGGTTGCTGCTCGACAATCGCTCAAGTGGCTGAACGCTCACGTGGATCCACCTTATCTCACTCAAATTCCAGGATCCGTCCTTGTATGCATAGCGTAGTATAGGATTTTTGCATTACTTCTTTTCTTTCTCTCTGTTTCTCTTCCAATTTCTTTTTTCTTCTTGATGAAGACAAATATAACATCTATTCTATTCTGTACTATTGTTGCTTTTCCATGTCAAATGGTGGGGTTCAATTTTTAGTTTCCTTTTGTGGGTCCTAGAATCCCATGTAAATGTTATTCTTATTTTTGCATGGTTGGACTAGGTGGCTTTTGTGCTAGTCTTTTGGGGGTAAAATGGTCTTTTTATTATGGCAGAAGGAACTTAAATTTTTCCTTTGTATTGGGATGGAAAAGTAGGCTCCCTTATATTTTCTCATACCAACAAACAAATTATCCTTGTTTTTGTTTACGTTCCATATGGGAATGAGTTCCATCTATGGAATAGTCGACATTTCATTTCTCGCAAATTTTATATAGAGAAACACTTTCGTATGTGTCATATATGACAAAATGCAATCCCTTCTCGGTAAACAAGCAATGCAAATCATTTTTCAATCAATTTTCACCTCTATTTTTGCAAAACAATGGAGAATCTAAAATTATGAGCTGTCGTTTTCTTTCTATCCTCTTTCTTACCAAACCAAACTAACATAAAAGAATTTTTGGGAACCAAATATGAAGTTTTTGCTCATGGGGGAGTCAAAAAATAGGTATATATATTGGGTGGCCGTGCTCTCACTTTAATCCATCGTAGGTCACTTGAATTCCTGGATCCAGCCTGCTTGGAAATTTAAAATATGGAGATGAATACGATTGATCACAATCCAATGCTTAAACCAACTTGAGGTTGTGTTGAGAAAGTAAATTGTTGGAGTTCGAGTAGGATTTTACAAATCCCAAGCCTTGAGTAGATGGGTTGAAGAGATAGCGAGCAAGTATCACGAATGAAAGAAGTGTACTCTTGAGTACTTGGTGGTTTTATTCCTTGGTACTTGGAGACGATATGATATGTAGGACACACTAATATCACATGAAGACAGTTCGGATAGCACTTGTATGTGGACAGGCCATGATCGGTTAGTGCCGTGAATGAAGGAAAAATATAATATCTTTGAAAGAGTAAAATTGTCATATAACTTTTAGCACGAAATGTGAAAAAATTTGCGTAAACGAGTCTCAATTGAGCAATATTATTAAATTATATAACCTGTACCCACTAATAATATTAATAAAGAACTAAAAATATAATAGATTATGAACACTTGAGAAACATGTGATACATTATAGAATAGAGCTGAGTTTACCAAAAATGTCTGAGAGAAGACTTGTCATCCTCCAACATGCGTGTGGGATTTGCGTGAATAAAAAATCCCAAAAAAGGTTGCCCCAACCTCTCTATTGTAAGTGTTCGATCAAGGCTTCTGTGAGACATTTGCGATCAATGTATGATATACTTCAATTAATTGGACCCAGTCCTTTGATAATGACAGATTTTGTCTCCCCTGGACCCCAGTCCTTTAATAAAGACAGATTTTGTGATTCTTCGTTTGGATTTTGTGTGACTTTAATAATGACAATTTTATAAAATTATAATAATAAAAAATGCTAAATTAGATAGTGTGCAACTCATTTCTTCTCGACATTTTTCATAATAAGTAGTAAAAGTACAAATCTTAATAATTCTTCAAGACGGTCTACAAATGCACCAAGTTCACTCGCAATCCTGCACATAACGAATTTTGTTTTTGTGAGTGTGGTGAAAGTCTTTGCATTCGTGTGCTATCAAACGAGAGAACAATCTTAATGGATCCTAGTTTGTATAAAGCTGTACAAGAGGGCAATCTTAATGTCATGAGAGAAAAGATGGAACGTATCAGCACCCCTCAATTGACACCAAACAAGAATACTTTACTTCACGTTGCTGCCCAGGCCAGAAACGACCACTCCAAGGATTGCGCATCAGAAATACTCGAGATAAATGGATCTTTACTCTGTGAAGTGAACGCAGATGGTGAGACTGCGCTCCACGTTGCCGCGAGAACTGGCAACAGAGATGTTGTGGAGCAGATGATGATATTTGCGAGGTCATTAGATGAAAAGCTTGAAGCCCGAGGCAGATGCAGAGTGCTCAAAAGAGGCGGAGTGCTCAAAAAGCTGCTATCATTGGAAAATAGAAATGGAGACACTGCACTGCATGAGGCTATAAGGAATGGATGGGCATATTTGGTCAAATTGATGATAATAGAAGACCCTCAACTTGTAAATATATCAAATAATGCAATGGAAACTCCACTTTTTCTTGCAGTTGTTAGCAATCCCGTGTCTTCAGGCTTGGATTACATAATGCAATATTGTCGCTTGCCGCCTTACACTGGACCAGAAGGAAAAACTGCTCTACATGCTGTGGCTTTATATAATTGGAAAGGTATGTCTTTAATTTTATAGTAGCAACTCTTTGTTCTTCAAGAAGAATATGCTCTTGGAATTAGGCCGAAGGGGGTTGGACTATGTCATTCGGCCTTGCTAATACTCAAGGTGAATTTTTAGTGTAGTCTTAGACTCTTAGTCAATACTCCAATTTCCATAAAAACACGTTTTTTAATTATATTTTTCTTGATTTAGGAGTTGTTATGGAATTTTGATATTTTCTCCAGGACCAGGATTTTGGTTTCATTATATGAATCAACTACTTATCATTCTAGTACATGAATGCAGGAATCTCAGAAAAGTTGTTGGGAAAACATCCAACTATGATAAAGCAAGTAGATGGTTCAGGATGGAGTGCTCTCCATTATGCTGCACTACGTGGATCCAATGAAGTAGCAGAGGAACTGTTAAAGGCTGATAAATCAATAGCATACATAGTTGCAGGAAACGATAACAAGAAGACAGCTCTTCATATAGCAACTTGTGAGGGGAACGTAACGATAATGGAAAAGATTTTAGCATATTGTCCTGATTGCTGGGAGATGGTTACTAGAGATGGCCGAAATATTCTCCACCTTTCCGTGGAATTCGAAAAACAAGAAGCATTTAAATTTATCATGAATGAATCATGGGTTGACAACCTCATTAACCAAAAAGATGCAAAGGGAAACACACCCCTCCACGTATATGCTGCAACTTTAAACTTCCATGGCCGTGATCTTGTAAACCATCCACTTGCAGTGAAGAATGCTGCGAACAAGGAATATATGACGCCTCTTGATGTGATAACGTTTTCCGTTGTTTCTTCAGAAAGAAAGGTAACGAGAATCTCCTTTCAATTTTTTAGGTTTTTTTCATTTTTTATGTTCTGAATGAAACCACTTAACCTTCACTTTATATCTTATACAACGTGGAAAAACAATTTGAAAGGTGCTAAAGGAATGTATTACTATCCTCTTATCATAATAATGTGCCAAGTTGAACTAGTGAGTTCTCTAAAATAAGTGATGCTTGAAATGAAACGACAGAGGGCAAATACCTTCTTTTCCTATTAAGGGTTTTACGACTCGCTTGCTTTTTGGTAGGAAAAACTACAGTTCAGGACAGTATTAAAGAGAAAAATAAGTTCAAATCTTGTCTATATTATATGTACCAAACATGTCTTGATGGAAAATGAGGATACCAGAAGTGAAGTTTTCGTGTCTAACAAAAGTGTCTACCACGTACAGACAATGCCGCTCATGGATATATATTCTAGTTTATCTTTTTGTCTCTGATTCAACTCCTTTGTTTGACACCATGCAGGATGCTGTAATGAACGAATTAAAAACAGAAGGTGCGATTTGTCAAAAGAGTTTGCGATTGCAAAATAAGGCACCTCCAATAAATGTTAGAAAAGTAGCCGACACTCATATGCTAGTGGCTACTCTCATAACAACAGTTGCATTTGCTGCTGGATTCACCATTCCGGGTGGGTATTACGGAAATGATGACCCAAACAAAGGCCTGGCAGTTTTATCAAGAAAAGCAGCTTTTAAAATATTCATTATAACAGATACATTAGCTATGGTTTACTCTGCTTCTGCTGTTTGTCTCTACTTCAACGGAGCCTCTTTAACTGACGAGTCGAAGCTTAGGCGATTGTATACCGCTGCTGCAGGGCTTGTTAGTTCTGCCATGGAGGCGATGTTAATTGCTTTCATGACCGGGTTGTACGCGGTGTTAGAAAATTCACCAAAACTTGCAATCGCCGAATGTGTCATTTGCAGCTTCTTCTTTCCTGTTTTATACTGCTTCGGGATAAGAAATTTATCTATCTTACGTTCGTCATTTGTCGAGTCTCTTGAAATACTAAAGGATCCTAAACTGAAAAAACTTACTAATTGGTATAAAAAAATTTTGTATGCGTTGTATACACTGTAAGTGTTATGTCCTATGTCCAATCAATTTCGATTGTAAACACTTTTAATATGATTAATATATTTTATTTATGGCAAGATTTATTATTTATTTGAATTATTATTCTAATAAATAAAGTTCGTAGATTTATGTCCTATTAATCACAAGGAGTTGTGATAGTGAGAAACAAATTACACATGATTGATTCTTAAATTATTTGTGGTCGTAAGTAATGAAAAGATACGTATATTATTATTACGGATAAATTATCACGTGTGTCATTTTTTACTTGTAAAGTAAGTAGCTGATCTCACAAACTAAAATGTAGTGACATTTAAATGAGCATGCGAATATTTTGTTATAGAACAAAATATTGGAGACTCGCTAGAGAGATTCCACAGTCAAGAGTCATTAATACGACATCATTCGGGTATGTCAAGATCATATTAAGGTTGTAAATAATTAATAGAGGATTCGTCACTCTTAGATAATAAGAAATTATGATTTACATTTCATTAAGTTACGTTGATAACCAAATCATTGGCTAAGTGTGCTCATAAGTAGAAAAGAGTTTTCTACTTATATTGATTTAAGAGTGAGATGAAAGTATGATGGATAATCGAGATTGACACACTTTTGTATCTTGTAATAGATCAGATTATATTGACGAATAGATTATAGTTTCATAGTAAACAAACAAATTTAGTTTTGTCATATCATGTGACATTTCTCGTACATCATTACTCTGATACATTGCGAGATATCAATCTGGAACGCGAATGTGAATTAATTAATGATAAATTAAAAGGGTAATTTAATTTATCTTATTTTGATTAGATCAAAATAATAATTCACATTAATAGATATCGGGATCGAGAACACAATGGGTCACACACAATAAGAAGAACTAGAAGAATGATATTACTAATTAATTAATTAAAATGAGTTGAACATTTATAGAATTAATTAATTGGGTTGCTTAGTAATGGGCCTAAGATAATTTATTTAATTAATTAATTTGTGAACCAAGTTTAATTAATTAAACATTTGACCAGATCAAGGTTAATATTGTTTCTAACAATCGATTTTGAGTGATGATAGTTCACCCAAAGTAGACAATATGTAAGCTAGCAACTTGTGTATAAAGACCCAAATCGTTACAAAAAATGCACATTTTTTTGTACCGACTCGAGTCTTTGCACCTAAACCGTTATCTTACATACTGTCCGCTTTAGGAGGGCCTTACGCCCATTTACCCTCTAACGACTTTCTGTCTCATTTCCAGGATTCGAACTAAAGACTTCTATGATATGAAAGACTTAAGTTAAATCCTGGTACATTGTCCAATTGTTATCAGGATTCAACTTAAATCTCTCATATGATAGAGGTCTTGAGTTCAAATAATGGGAGACGCGATAGAAAGCCGTGAAAGATAAGTGGGAATAAGGCACACCCAAAGCAGACAGTACGTAAGCTAGGGCCGATTCTGTGATTGTCGGGGCCTGAGGCGAATTTCATAAATTAGGCCCTCCAAAATCAACGTAAATGCTTTTTTTAACGGTGTATTATACAACATATTGCTAACTTAAAACTTAACATTAAAATAACAAACAAAACATGTCTTTGTTGCAGTTTCAAACTCCGAAGCTACCATCTTCAACTTTCTCATTGCATAAGCATTCTTAATCGAATTCTGGAGTTTTTGGCCTCCTGATGCAACTGTGTACTGTTGCAATATGTACTGGGATGACGAAGTTTTCTACAAAAACAGAAACCCACATCAGATAATAAAATTGAGAATTTTTCTTGGGTGAAAAGGAGCCCAATACTGCTTACTAAACATAAATTAGACGCAATAACCATATCCAAATTTTCTATAACCATTACAATTAAGAAATTACCTTAACCTAATACTATACCTTATATTTTTCTGCTTAAAATTCATCTCCTTGCTTCACTTTTTCATCAGTTAGTCAATTACAATTACCATCACTCTTCTTCCTCCAAAGAAAAGCCATTTCCGCTCTGTCTCGAACTCTTCACCCGTGACCTCCCCAGTGATAACCCCCTCACCACCTCATCTTTTAACATCGAGAAGAATCTTTTTTTTCTCCATTTTTTCCCCCAACAAAACTCTCAAAACACATTCAATGCTCAATAAAATAGACGAAAACGACGTAGTTTCCTTGTATATAAATTATAAATATACTCTCCCAAGCTTAGAGACAGAAATACGAGCAATAAGAGAGAATTGTTAGCATTTTTCAAAATCCCACAAAACAAAAATCTTAACAAATCACAAGTATGAATTGATATGTACGAAAGACTGTACTGGTGGTGTTTTAGTGATAGAAAGTTTCGGGCTACAGAAAATGAGTGGTCACTGGTCCGTTGGAGTTGGGAGAGTAGTAACGTCAGCGTGACGGCGTCAAGGCCGAGCAGAGACGAGGATGAGGTAAGAATGAAAACATATTTTCCATTTTCTTCCTTTAAGAATTATTTAAAAAAAAAAGTTGGGGCCAAAAATAGGCCCTTCCAATTTTGGGCCTGAGGCGCGGGCCTCATCAGCCTCGCTACAGAATCGGCCCTGACATAAGCTAGCAGCTTGGGTGCAAGATTCGGGTCGTTACAAAAAATGTGCATTTTTTGTAACTACCCGAGTCTCTATACCCAAGTATATACTGTCTGCTTTGGGTGAGTTTGTACCCATTTATCCCTCACGACTTTCTGTCGCGTTCCCCAAGATTCGAACCCAAAACTTTTATCATATGAGAGACTTAAGTTGAATTCTGGTACCGATTGGGCAATGTACCAGGATTCAATTTAAGTATCTCATATGATAGAGGTCTTTAGTTCGAATCTTGGGAACACGACAGAAAGTCGTGAGGGGGTAAGTAGGCGCAAAGCCCACCCAAAGCAGACAGTATGTAAGATAACGACTTGGGTATAGAGACTCGGGTCGTTACAAAAATTCACATTTTTTGTAACGACCCGAATCTCTATACCTAAGTTGCCAGCTTACGTATTGTCCGCTTTAGGTGAGCTTGTGCCCACATTTCCCTCACGACTTTCTATCCCATTCCCTAGAACTCGAACCCAAGACCTCTATCATATGAGAGAATTAAATTGAATCCTAGTAACAATTGAGCAACTTGTCCAATTGGTACCAGAATTCATCTTAAGTCTCTCATATGATAGCAGTCTTGAGTTCGAATCTTGGGGAACGTGATAAAAAGTCGTGAGGGGATAAGTGGGTTCTGCCTACCCCAAAGCGGACAGTACGTATTATATAACGGTTTCAGTGTAGAGGTTGAGTTGTTAATAAAAATACGCATTTTTTTGTAACGATCCGGGTCTCCTTACCCAAACCGCTAGCTTACGTACTATCCGCTTTAGGTAAGTCTTGCGCCCACTTCGCCCCTCACGACTTTCTGTCGTGTCCCCCAGGATTCGAATCGAAGACATTTACTTAAAATAGACTTAAGTTGAATTTTGGTACCAATTGGACCGAATCCTGGGGGGACACGACAGAAAGCCATGAGGGGGTAAGTGGGCGCAAGACTCACCCAAAGCGGACAGTACGTAAGTTAGCGATTTGGGTAAGGAGATCCAGATCGTTACAAAAATGCTCATTTTTATGAACAACCTGACCTCTATGGGCCCAATTGGTACCAGGATTCAATTTAAGTCTCTCATACGATAAATGTCTTGTGTTCGAATCCTGGGAACGCGATAAAAAGCTGTGAGGGGATAAGTGGGCTCTGCCCGCCCTAAAGCGGGCAATACATATAATCTAATGGCTTTGGCGTAGAGGTCACGTCGTTGCCGTTAGCTTACGTACTGTTCGTTTTAGGTGAGCATTGCGCCCATCTACCCCCTCGCGACTTTCTGTCGTGTCACCCAAGATTGGAACCCAAGACCTCTACTTAAGAGAGATTTAAGTTGAAACCTGGTACCAACTGGGCAAGATCTCTATCATATGAGAGACTTAAGTTGAATCCTGGTACCGATTGGGCAACCAGGATTCAACTTAAGTCTCTCATATGATAGAGATCTTGGGTTAGGATCCTGGGAGACTCGACAGAAAGACGTGAGAGGGTTGCCCAATTGGTACTAGATTTCAACTTAAGTCTCTCATATGATAGAGGTCTCGAGTTCGGATCCTGGGGGACGAGACAGAAATTCGTGAAGGGGTAAGTGGGTGTAAAACTCACCAAAAGTAGACAGTACGTAAGATGACGGTTTGGGTATAAAGACCCGGATCGCTATAGTATATATCCCCAAGATTGTCAAAGAACTTTAGAGAATTAGCTAATGGTTTAATTCTTGTCATAGTTTCTATCTAAACACAACGAAGATCATTGATGAGAATTGAAATTGTTTAAATTTCACTGTGAATAATTAAGTAAATTCGAATCGCTAAGATTACTAGCCACATATGTTGAAATGCTGATTTTCAATCAATGTTAACTTCCAATAAACTTATAAGTTGAGACAGAATCAGTAGGGATATTCAAATTGTTATGAACACATATTGTTCGTATAGAAAAGTGGTAAATGGTAGAAATAAATAGAGAAAATTATTAGATCATTTCCAAAAACTATAGACCTCTCAAATTACTGGATTTCAAGGAATCAGTCACTTCCCAATGACGACATAAAGTTGTCAAATAATCATCCAAGTACTATTTTGACTGCTAAAATTTTTTAATGCAAGATAAAACATACATGTTTATCTAAAAATAGAGAACGTTAATTGGTTAGATGTGGGATCGTCAAAAGTTAATTAAGAGACCACGAGTGTATCAAGTATCTAACTAAGTAGATGCTATCACGAAGCATGACTTGAGCGTACGAAATTTAGCTCTTTTTTTATTCTCATTCTTTAAAGAATAATGTTATTCATAATCAGGACTATCGGTAGTTGCCCTACATGACATATATGAGGCAGTTTATTATTTGATGCATTAATGTGGTAATTTTTATTGTCGCATATATCAAATAACAAACTGTCACATGTAAGCCATATAGGACGACCATCGATAGTCCTCACTATGAATGACATTGCTCTTCTTTAAAACTCATCTTTTATAGCAATGTTAACAAACCAATGAGGTAGAGAATACAACATTAGCACTCAACTTGAGCTAATTTATTTGTTATTATGAAAACTTTAAAAATCATCTTATCCTGATAAAATTGGCATGCCTTGGTTCGGGCCATCATTTCTGTTGTACGACTTGTAATGTTGAAATCACCAACCAACACAATCGTAGGTATGAGAGCAGCTACTAAGTTCAAATGTCGTCGGCTATTTTTTGATATCTATTGAAATGATCATTTATCTCCAACACTTCATTTATGAACTTATTCTATTATCATGGTGACCAGGGTTCAAAAATCCCTTCATTGAACCTCTATCTTGAATATCTTCTCTAAAGATTTCTATATTTTTTCAATTGCATTGGATATTAAAGTGGTCGTATGAAGCCCAATAAAAATCTAAAAGAGCCACCAGAAATTGAATGGACCTTACCTCCCTCTATGGGAACACTTCAAAATACGTTAGAATATCAAAACGAGTCATGACTTTCTTGTTCTGGTTACTTGTATATGTTTGAAAGTGATTCAAAAGATTACGACCTTTCAAAGTCTCGAGTTGTGAGTTGGATTTTTTAGATCACACGTGAGGGTCTTAATAGTCTCTTCTAACCTCTCATTCTTACTCATCAACTCACTTAGGTTTTTGGTAGAGTCTTGAAATTCACTAGCTAACTTCTCTTTCTCTCGCTCTAGCGAAGGACATGATTCAGTTTTATAATTTTGAGACTCTCCTCATATAACTCTTGATACACTGCTCAAATGTCACTCTTCAGTACAGCTCTCACTAGAGTCATCAGACACAACCTGTTTATTAGCCTTATCAGATCCACTCTTTACCTGAGACATGAAGACCATGTACTTTCCTACCTTCTCACTATCTGACTGCACACTAGGATCACTATCACTAGACTCATCATCAGAAAGTGTAGCAACTAAGACTTTTCCTCTATCCTTTGTCGAGCTCCTCTTAAGATTAGGACATTCATTCCTATAGTGCCCAATCCCCTAACACTCATGGTATCTAATTGACTAGAGCTCACTACTAGACACTTTACCACCACTCTTATCATGTTTTTCTCTCTGAAACTTCCTAGGTGGACTCCTCTTCCTAGACTGTGGTTTCTGTCTATTCCTGAAGGCTTGATTAAACTTTTTCACAAAGTAGGTTATCTCATCACCCTTAAGGGACTCAACATCACTAGACTCTGAATTATATTCCCTACGAGTGTTCAAGGTAATTGATTTTTGTTTCTTAGGCTGTGCTGAAGTTAGTTCATATGTTTGGAGAGATCCTAAGAGTTCTTCTATCTTAATACTATCTAGGTCCTTACCTTCTTCAATAGCAGTTATCTTAAGCCTAAACCTTTCAGGTAGGGATCTAAGGACCTTTCAAAGATCTTAACTTCTGGGATCCTTTCGCCTAGATTAAAACTAGAGTTCACAATATCGTTCAATTTAGCATAGAACTTATCAAACATCTCATCATCATTCATCTTAAGTTCCTCAAACCTAGATGTCAACATTTGTAATTTGGAGCTTTTAACAGTTTTAGTACCCTCGTGGATTGTCTCCAAAATATCTCAAACCTCATTAACATTCTCACACATAGACACTCTCCTAAACTTCTGAGGAAACACAGTCATAAACAAAGCATAAATACCCTTGCTATTCCAATTGCACTCAGCTAACTCCTCTTTGGTCTAAAGAAAAATATTAGTAGGAGTAGTAACTTCTGACACAGTTGTAGAGGGAGCTGACCAACCATTTTTCACATAAAGTCATACGCACTCATCTAACGACTTAAGAAAAGCTCTCATCCCAACCTTCCAGTATACATAATTGGTTCCATCAAAATAAAGCGGTACAAACAATGATTGACTCATCTAGACTTATAGATATAGCCAGGACACGAATTTAGGCTCTGATATTACTTGAAAAAAAATGCAAGATTCGACCTAACTACACCTAGAGGGGGTGATTAGGTGTAAATATGGAATTAAAATAATAATTAACAAGTAACAAGTCACTAGTTAATTATATCTAGGTGATTAATCAACCAAGTCAATTTTTCTATTTTGAATACCATAATCACATAAAGCAGTAAATAAAGCGATAAACAATACGAGAATTGTTCACAGAGAAACTCAACGTCGGAAAAACTCCAGACGCTTTGCCAGTCAGAAATCTACCATAAACGTATCGATAAACTTACAGACCATCAGTAAAGTTGACGACACAATATTTCTGATCTCCTGTCTAAAGTTTGAAGCAACCCTCTTAGAATATGTACAGGAACACCAAACCTGGCTCTTCTTTTAAAACAGTCCTCCTGAAGTGAGCACACGCACGAACTCTACTCCTGACTCTTCACAAAAGTTTATTTCTTGCGGATCTTCAAGAAAAACTCCTCGTTCTTCAGTAATCTTCCTTGATCTTCAAGCTTTTGACAAAACTAAGAAAAGATTGCACCTTGGTGTTTGATTTGGTTATTTTCATGTTTTCAACAAGGTTAACGTATAAAATATGAAGGATTGAACTCTTTTGATTTGATCAAGGATGTTTGATATTGAGAGAATAATGTTCAACTTCTTGAGACGGAATAACGTTGCGCCAGTATTTATATGTTGGACTGTTTAGGAAACATGGACCAAGTAAAATCCTCGCAAAACGAAAATTAGGTTGCTCGGAAAAATACGTCGCTCGAACGAGGAGCTCTTTCGCTTGAGCGAAGGGCTTGTCGCTCGAATGACAGTGGGGTGAAGGTCGAGCGATGGATGTACTGCTTCATCCGCTCAAGCACAAGTTCAGCGAGCAGCTAGCGAAAAATCGGTGAGTTATCTTCGTTTTCCAATCATAAAACCCCAAACCCTAAGCTAACTTACCAACTATGAAACTTTACAATTTAGTCCATAAACTTTATAATTGTTCAAGTTGGTCATTTTGTTCACAGAATCACCAATACAAAATATAACACTAACAATTGTAACATAATAAAAAATAATGGTAAAATATATTGTCAACTTTGTGGAAAGAATAACTTTGTTTCTATGGATTGTTTGTACAAATCCGATTATTCGTATCATTCTGAGGATATTTATCAACGACTCACTTGTCCCTTGCCTTCAATGATTCTAATGATCAATTATTTTATATCGATTCTGGGGCTACCGCACACATGAAAAACAATGCTGGTATATATCTTATATACAGCCTTATCATGGAAAATATGTCTTTTATGTTGAAATAGAAAAATCCTGCCTGTATCTCACATTGGTAATGCTACTATTGGAAAATGAGTTTATAAGACGTTCTAGTACTGATAATGTGTGCACTTTTGAGTTTACTAATTAAGGATCAAAACTGAACGACCGTACCAAAGAGACATAAATGAGGGCAATTATATGCTTTACATGACTTTTCTGAAGAGGCTTTGAGCACAATAAAACAAGGTATTGCTTCTCCAACAATTTGGCACCTGGGGCTTGGACGTTCAAACTCTAAGATTTTGAACTTTTTGAAAAGAAAATGGGTGCTGGAATTAATGCACTTTAAGTAAAAATCAGATTTTTTACTTACCTGGCTGATGTTTTGTGCATCCTCTTTGAACACAAGCTTTCTACTGGAAATGATCGAGTTCTTGCCATAGACCTTGCATCATTTTGATGCCAATGTAAGATCACCCTACTTAGAGCCTATTTGGCATGACTTTTGCTTTCTATGAAAAATATTTTGAAGAAGCTATCTTAATTTTTATTTGAAAACTAACTTTTGAAAGAATTTCCTATTTCGGGCATTCTTTTTGAGAAAGTCACATTAAATCAACTTCTTCTAAAAATTCATCTAACTTGAAAAAAAAAACTCTTTTATAAAATTAGGCTAATGGATCTAAGAGTAGCTTTTAGGTTTCAGAAACTCCTTTCGACATTTTAAAAGTCATTCCAAACGGACAAAGTCTCATAAATCTTTTCTTTATGCTTGTAACTTGCCATGGTATTATTGATGAGATTGCTCTTTAAATGGTGATTTGTTTTGAGGTGTTTGACATTCTGGGAAGGTGCAGAAAATATTAAAAAACTACAGGAAAATAATAATTTTCCCAGGCTGTGATGCCAAATATTTTCCTGAAATGATAGAAGCTATATTGCTTTCAGGAAATCTCTGATACCAAATATTTTCGTGGAATGATTGAAGTTATATTGCTTTGAGAAAATAATTGTGTCTAATTTGTCAAGACTTGCACATTCCTCCATGGTTTTTCTTATTCTTTCTAATTTGGTTGTTACAATGCTCCTGAAAAATAATGATGTTACAAATAATAAAAACCACACGCTAAGATAATTTCACGAAACAAACTTCAAAAGTTCAAAAATGTACATTAACACGATATAAATGTACATTAATTTGTTTTACTGAAAATTTGATTATAATCTCAATCTCTATTCATCAAAAAGATTATAAAGGTTGTCTGTAACATATAGAAGGTATGATTCATCTCCAATATGGGCAGATAAAAATAGTAAGGATTCTTTATAATTAATATCCAAGGAATAAATTGTTGCCTATAGTATTTCACAATTTGCATTTGCACCCTAAAAGGTATTTATCAGGTGTCAAGAATTTGCAGTCTTCTTTGAAATGGAAGAATGCATCTCTCCAATCAAAGAAGATGACGGAAAATCAGGATCCAACAAGACTTTGGCAGCGAGCATAAGAAATGATGAGTACAAAAAGGATGGCACAAAATGCCCCGGAGAAGATCACCACCTAGAACCATTCATTTTAAGTGTAAGAGACCAGAATATTCGACGAGAAATTTACCTTCAATATAGCATTATTGAAGTTCAATGCTTACCCATTTAAACATGTATCCATGATCATCATTCCAAGTATACGGAAAGTTCATGCCAAATATGCCGGCTACCAATGAATAAATTGATAAACATACAGTTCCTGATGCGAACCCGGTTAGTTCGAACACTATCGAACCAACAGGAGAATGAACCGGATCCCAAGAACGCCCAAATCCGACCAAGGTTTAGGATTTAACCTCTAAATGTTGAACCAAGCAACCGAAGGTATATTAAACCAGCGACATCGTGATCACAAAGCCTCAAAATCTCACCCGGATAGTTTTGGATTTTGAACCCAACAAGATGAAATAAGTAACACAAAGATAACGATGATGCAATTGCTCAGAAATTGAAGAACCCACGACCCGATATTTTGAACGCCACAAATATTATTCATCTTTGATAAGTTCGATAAAATTGTTCATGGAAGAACAAGAAGAAATAAGCCTTTCAATTTTTCATATAATAATCAAGTCTCAAGTTTACAATGAATTGAAATAATTATTTATACTAAACCTTAAAAATAAGGAAAATACGAAATACTAAGAGTCTTAAAATATAGAAATTATCAAAAATAAGAATTATAGTCAAACTAAACCATCTTGCCAAAATTAGAAAATTCGGCTTCAGTTTTGTTCTAAGCGGCCGCTTGGTATGTTTCTAAGCGGTTGCTTAGAAGGTCAATTTTGCTCCTTCAATTTTCGGTAGACGACTGAGCGACTGCTTCACTGGATAACTAAGCGATCGCTTGGTTATCCCGGTTGCTTCCTTCTTCGACTGCTTCTAACACATTGATCCAAATGATTTTCGGTCTTGATCCAAACATGAAACTTGTTCCTAAGCTTGTCATCTTCAACATTATAGACTCCATTGCTTGAACATGTAAATGTATAGTTTTTATCAACTCTTTGAAGTCTCAGACTTGGCTCAAATCTCTCTCCAACATGCTTCGAATTCTTGATGGTTTCTAGCGTAGCCCGGATCATATCAGTTCTGGAATTGAGAAAGAGCTCCGACTATGGCCACTGGATAAAGAGAATCAATTTATAAATTCAATGAAACCAGCAAAACGACCAAGTGCCCGTTTGACATGGCTTTGTCAAAATGAGCTTTTGAGACTCAAAAACTGCTTTTGGACTTAATTGGCGAAAATTTAATAAAAGTGCTTTTTCTAAAAGTACTTTTGGAATAAGAAGCGATTTTAAAAATTAGTTTTCAAACAAAAATTAAGATAGCTTCCTCTAAAAGTTCTTCTACGGAAGCAAAACAAAAAGAAAAAGCATGTCATACGGTCCTAAATAGATAAAACCGTATACTTGTCACTACCTTTGTGAATATATAGATTAAGCTGAAAAGAAATTTAGGGAAAATGCCATGTAAATTAACCATGAATATAAAAAACTGAATCAATTGATTTCGATGATTACCCAGCTGAAATGAAAAATGAAAAAAAATGTTCAATGGTTTTAGATTGCTATGCATTTAAGACGTAAATTTTATCAATTAAACAAAAGAAGTTGCAGGCAATTTTTCTGCCTGAATGTTGATGTAGTCTTCTGTGTTATCAACATTTTCAAGCAGCTGCAAACTTTCAAGAAGAGAACTGTCAAAATTGAGAGGGAAAGAAGATAGTGATCTAAGATGTGGCATTAACTCCCCGGGTACACCACTTATATAGTGAATATTATGCATGGCGAAGTAAAGCATAAGAAGACCATTCCATGCTAATGGTTCTTCATTCCAAACACGGCAAATAGTTTAATCAGATTAGTGTTTCTGTTGAGAATAGAACGGCTGACCTGCGACTTGAAGAAGTGTGCTTCCAAAAAATAGAGGAAAAATGTGTTTTACAAATGACAACTTAATTAGTGGATGCATTCAACAAGATCTTGACACGTAGAGTCTTAGAGGCCGTCCAATTGAGTTATAGAGACTTCTATCTTTAAAGTCTCGTGACTTTATTGAAAAGGGAAATTAATTTGGTGAGATTTTTTGGGTCGCCTCTTCAACTCTCTCATTTTCTCTCTCTGTGAGAAAAACCTATACTTGGTGTTTAAGGTTAGTGTTCTTGAGGGTTTTCCAGTGTTATAAACTTGTGAGAGAACTTGTAATAGTTAGATCTATATACGGCTGTTGAATGGTCCTGTTGAGTGGACGAATCTGTGTGATTCATTGTGAGCAACAAGGTTTGGGCAGATCTGAGTGATCTCCCGTGTGTTCTTGGTGAAACGTGATATAGTTCAAAGCCCTCTCTGAAAGATAAGTCTTAGTGGCTTGATCTTTGTACTTTCTGGAACTTATTGTATATTCTTGCTACCGATTTTTTGGCTTATAGTGCAACAGAGCTTTATCCATTTTCAATGGATGCTCAACGGGGGATTAGGCGTTAGATGTGGTCGCCGAACCTCTAGGGTTTCGGCCGAAAGAAATCCTTTGTGTTAATTTACTTCGCGCTTATTCTTTACTGTTTCTGATTGGTTTATGATCCATTGTTAATCATTGGTTGTTATTTCGTCGCTACAGTAGTATCAGAGCAACCTGGACTATTGGATCTTCGTGACTTCTTGATTAAACTGAATTATTGAAACCTGCTCCAAAAGGCAGTGAACTCGGACTGGTGAAATTTTTTGGAGTTCTAACGAATTCCTTTGGTGAGATCTTTCCTGCATACCGTAACTAATAATTTCATATTAGTGTCTCCTAATTTTTCCCTTGATTTGCCTCGTACTAAAATAACCTCACATGCTTTGTCTTTGTCCAAAGACTCTTGAAGTCTTGGGATTCTAAGATAACAACAAGTTGAGGAGCACAATTGGAAGGTCTTGCTGGAGAAGTTAGTTGGGGCGTAGGTTGTGATATCTCTGTTTCTTGAATCTACGTGCATTACATACTTAGTGTTGTGTGTACTGTCTGAAGAATTCTGAATAAGTGCGTTGGTTATTTATATTGATCATTGTGTACCTACAGTCTTCTTACTGCCTGTACTGAGTGCCCCTTTGTGTTCTTGAAATCAAACTTGTGCTATGTATGAACTTGGTGTGTTCTTATAATGGCTACTGCAAAGTTTGAAGTGCACATGTATGATGGGAGGGGGGACTTTAATATGTGGAGCCAGAAAATGAAAGTTATTTTAACGCAATTAAAATGTGCTAAAGCACTTGACAATTCTTGGCCTGATGAACTCGCTGAGACAAAAAGAACTGAATTAGAATAGATGGCTTGGAGTACCGTTTTCTTGTACCTTTCTGACAATGTGATCAAGTCTATAGGTGAAACTAAAACTGTTGAAGAACTGTGGACAAAACTGAAAGGTAAGTATGAGCCTAAGACTATTCCAAATAAATGTTTTCTACTCAAACAGTTTTTCTCCTATAAGATGAACCCCGCTGTAGATTTGGATGAAAATCTTGATAGGTTTACTAAGATGACCCAGGACCTAACCAACTGTGATGAAAAATTATCAGAAGATCAGTTGGCTGTGTTGTTGTTAAACTCCATTAGTGATAGACATAGAGACCTAAAGAATGCCCTAGAATATGGTAGGGATAAGCTTACCACTGATGTTATAATAAACTCTTTGAGAAATAGGGTTCTTGAAGTTAAATCTGATTCTATCAATAACTAACATGGAGAAAACTTTTTACTGAAAAGCAAAGGTGTTAGAAAATGTAACTTTCATTCAAAATTTTCTAATGAGCCTATGAGAAGGAAATTTGATAAGTTTAAATCTAAAAACAAGGCTAAAAGAAAGCAATGTTATTATTGTGGGAGACTAGGTCATTTTGCAAAAGACTGTTTTAAGAAACAAAATGATTTAAAAAAAAAGACAAGTGAAGGTAATGCTGTTATTTCCTATGATAAACAAAAAAAATTGACAATGGCCTAGTTCTTGTTAATGTTGAAAGAAGCCTGAATTAAGAATGGATTCTTGACTCAGGTTGTTCTTTCCATATGTGCCCAAATAAAAACTATTTTTTTGAATCTGGAAAAGACAAAAGGAGGTCAAGTTATCATGGGAAACAACATGACCTGCAAAGTTAAAGGTGTCGGGACTATAAAACGTCTTTTAGAAAATGGTAGTATTTTACTTTTTGAAAAATACCATATTTGTCCCTGAATTAGAAAGAAGCCTGGTCGCCTTAGGGACGTTAGATGATATGGAGTTTGACATAAAGTTGGGTCAAGGACAGATAAAAATATTTAGGGGTAGTGATATAATAACTTCTATCCCAAAGAGATATGGTCTATATTTTTTAAATGCAAAACCTTTAATGGGTCTGTCTGCAGCAGTTTTAGACGATAAATTCAATCTTGCTAAGTTGTGACATAGTAGACTTGGTGACATTGGGCTGAAAGGATTAAAAGCTCTTAATAATAAAGGTGTATTTAGAAAATCAAACATTGGTGAATTCTCTAATTGTGAACAATGCTTGATTGGTAAACAGTCAAAATTACCCTTTCCCACTAGTTCTCATAAATCAAAACAAATTCTAGAATATTTACACTCCGATTTGTGGGGCCCTACATCAACCCCTACATTGTCTGGTTACAAATATTACCTGCTTATTATTGATGATTTTTCAAGAAAAATTTGGGTTTTTGTTTTGAAAACTAAAGATGAAACATTTACAACATTTAAAGATTGGAAAACACAAGTTGAAAATCAAACTGATTTGAAAATCAAAACGTTGAGAACAGACAATGGACTAGAATTTTGCAATTATGAGTTTAATGATTTTTGCAAGTTACATGGCATTTTATGACATAGAACTGTAACTTACACGCCCCAGCAAATGGTACTGCAGAAAGAATGAATAGGACTTTGTTAAATAAAGTAAGGTGCGTGCTTTTGAGTTCTGGTTTACCCAAATTATTTTGGGGCGAAGCTGTTAAAACTGCTGCATGTATGATTAATAGAAGTCCTACAAGTGCTTTAAATTTTAATGTACCTGAATCAGAAAAAGAAATTGATGAGGCTAACCAGAATGTTAATGAGCCTGAAGTGGCTGAACCTGAACAATATGATAACATTAATACACTAGCTAAATACCAGCTCACTAGAGATAGAGCTATGAAGCAAATTAGGCCTCCTGCTAGGTTCAATAATGATGACTTTGTGTCTCTGTTTACTTACCAAGAAGAAATTGGATCTGACCCTAGTTCCTATCATGAAGCATTAAATTCTAAAGAGTCTAAGCTGTGGTTAAAAGCTATGGAAGAAGAAATGTCTTCTTTATATAAAAATAAGACTTGAGAATTAGTTGATAGGCCTAAGGATAAGAAATTAGTTGATTGCAAGTGGATCTATAAGATAAAGGAAGGAGAAGGTGGCACTAATAATATTAGATACAAAGTCAGGCTTGTAGCGAAGGGTTTCACACAAAAGGAGGGTGTGGACTATGTTGAGATTCTTTCTTGATCAACTAGATGTAAAAACTTGATCAATTAGATGTAAAAACTGCATTCCTTTATGGTGAATTGGATTAAGTGATCTACATGAATCAGCCTTTAGGATTTATTAAAGGAAATCCTGAAAAACAGTGTATTTGCTGAAAAAATCATTATATCGCCTAAAACAAGCTCCAAGACAATGGTATAAAAGATTCAATTCATTCAACAAGATCCAATTTCCGACCTGTGACTTGAAGCAGTGTTCTTCCAAAAAATAGAGGAAAAACATGTTTTACAAATGACAAATTAATTAGTGGATGCATTCAACAAGATCTTGACACTTAGAGTCTTAGAGGCCGTCCGATTGAGTTCTAGAGACTTCTATCTTTAAAGTTTTGTGACTTTACTGGAAAGGTAGATTAATTTGGTGAGATTTTTTGGGTCGCCTCTTCAACTCTCTCGTTTTCTCTCTCTGTGAGAAAAACCTATACTTGGTGTTTAGGGTTAGTGTTCTTAAGGGTTTTCCAGTGTTATAAACTTGTGAGAGAACTTGTAATAGTTAGATTTATATACGGCTGTGTTGAATGGTCCAATTGAGTGGACGAATCTGTGTGATTCATTGTGAGCAGCAAGGTTTGGGCAGATCTGAGTGATCTCCCGTGTGTTCTTGGTGAAACGTAATATAGTTTAAAGCCCTCTCTGAAAGATAAGTCTTAGTGGCTTGATCTTTGTACTTTCTGGAACTTATTGTATATTCTTGCTACCGATTTTTTGGCTTATAGTGCAACCGAGCTTTATCCATTTTCAATGGATGCTCAACAAGGGTTTAGGCGTTAGTTGTGATCGCCGAACCTCTGGGGCTTCGGCCGAAAGAAATCATTTGTGTTGATTTACTTATTCGCACTTATTATTTACTGTTTCTGATTGGTTTATGATCCGTTGTTAATCATTGGCTGTTATTTAGTCGCTACAGTTTCCTCTAGGCTCCCTTTGGATCTTGGGAATTCAATGTGGGAACACTACATAAACCTTTTCCAGACTCTGGTTCTATAAGGAAACACAAATTAGAGGCATATATAAAATTATTATGGGAGAAAACTGCCAATTTATAAATTTATTTATTTCCCTTTTCATCACTTTCAACCAGCATATACAAACATAATTCTAGGTAACGTCTGCCAATTTATATTTTCCCTTTCCATGACGTTCAACAACAATCAAAAGTTCTCAAATATAATATTATTTTGATACATATGACAATTTCTATCACCATTTTGCTTTGCCTTTTCACTTTCCTCCATGAATTCCCAAGATACCAACAGTCCATGTTTAGAATTAAAATGAGGAGTGGCAGCTCCAAAAATACTCACATTTGACAGACATTTCAAAAGAAAAAATAAAAAGGTCCATGCTGGGAAACAAACTGTTGCCAATAGATTAAGATAACATTTTTTTTTAAAATAAAAATAAATAAATGATAGACGTACAGTAGTTAATTTGTTCAGAGTGCATTCAAGTGCATGTAGTATGCCTGCAATGAGAAGAGCCATTCGTCACAAAATGTTTCTGGTATTTCCTAATCATCATAATGTCTTATTTGTTACCTCAAGTTCCTCAACATCATTTTCGTCTCCGCGAACTGTTACTATACTAGCCCTACTGGCTCTAGATATCGTTGAGCTTATAGTAGGCGATCCAAGGAACCAACTAGCAGCACCCGAGCCACTAACAGGTGATGCACCAGCCGACTTTCTCGAAAGGTGAAGGTCTGCCATATCATTGTCGTCGTCCAAAAGTTGTTCTAGCTCATCCCTCACCTACAGTCCATTACAAGAACAAAACCAGAAGTATTGAATACCACAATCTCTCGTTAAGATTTTCAAAATGCATTGAGGACTATGAAGTGAAGCCAAGCTCTTTAATTATAGGATGGACTCCAAATCTAAAGTACGCAAGTATGTGTGGACATTTATGTTTAGCTATCATGAAGCTTCTAGGGTGCGACCATTCATGTATTTGAGCAGTTACCAGAAACTGGTCATACATGGAATAAACTAATATACTGGCCCGTTAAATCAGCAGGGGCGGATCCAAGAATGGGCTGGCCCGGACTACAGCGTTAGGTCGCCCAAGCCCAGATCCAATTACTCCCCTTATTTTTTATTTATTTTTGGTTGTGCCCACTAACTTAAATGAGCAACCTGTGTCAAACAAAAAAAAAAGAGTCCAATCCAACAAAATAAGTAATTCACCAACTCCTTTTTTTTTTGGCCCAAACAATATTTAAAATTGAATACCCATTCATCAAACCCAAACCTAGTAATTTCTATTCTAATCCATTTTTCATTGGCTTCCTCCCCATTGTTCCCAATCTCCTCCTGATGAATGACGAGTCACGAGTCTAGTCCAATGAGTCCATACTCCATAGCCAGTACGGTACCGGTGGTATATATTTTCGATTTTGCCGTTTTGGAGCTTAGTTTCTTGTATTTAAGTTGGCTTTTTACACACTGCCATTTCCTCATTTTTTTTTTGTTCCTTTGGTTTTTTTTTTGTTTGGTTAATATTGATTAATTACATATTTGGAGTAGTTTGGGAACTCAGGCAAAGCAGAGATTTCGACTTTTCTAGGCAGAAATTTGTTGAGAAAAATGCATATTTATGTATGTTGTATGCCTATCTTTTCTTCTGGTAATAAGGGTTATGTATATTTCTGTGTCTAAAGAAATGGGTTTTGTTCAGTGATTGCATTTTGATGAATTTTATGCATTTTTAATTGATTGTACTGTACTTTTCTTTAGCGTACTTGTTTGATTTTCTCTTAATTTTATTTTATTCTTCCTGATTTGCATTTGGGTGATTGTTCAAAATATTGTCTCTTTGCAGCTAGTGATTGGGAATACGTGGAAAAAAAAAGATTAAAAGGTATGATTTCACCGTGATTTTTTGTTTGATGTTTCTATTTTTCTGTCGTTAATTGTATTTCTACACTACACCAAAAATGAGCATTTGCAACACATAAAAGACAACATTCGGTGAAAAAACTTTGCTAAAGGGGTCTATTACAACATTTTAATACATAAACGTTGCCATTGCTTAACAAAATTGAGCTTTGACAACATTTTTTAAATGAATGTTGTTAATATTACAATTTTGCAACTTTTTTTAGTGTTGCAAATTTTTTTATTTTTGGCAACGTTTTTAAACATTGCGGAAGACAAAGCTTTTCGCAACGTTTATAAAATGTTGCGAAAAATAAAACGTCTTTCGCAACGTTTAAAAAATGTTGTAAAAGTTTTATTTTTTGCAACATCTAAAAAAACGATACGAAAGACGCTTTTTAATATTTTTTTTTTGGTACCAATCAAATCATTGGGCCTTATTTTAAAAAAAAGGCCCAATGGCCCCCAACGAGCTAGAATCCAGTTAATTTGGTTTATGGATTCTGGACATATTATTATTGACAATGAATTGGTGTTGGGTTTAGGGTTCAAACATATAGCAATAGAATTGGGGGAGAGAGATAAGGTGGTCGCTGGAGACTGGAAAGGAGACAAGTCAGACGACGAGGGACGGAGGGAGTAACTGAGCGCGTTTTTCAATTTCTGTGACTCACAAGTCACAGCGCAGGCACAGGCGGTGGTGGACGGCCCAGCGCTAGCAGCAAGCTAGCAACGTCTAGCATGACAGGCGACAACACCGGCAAAGGCAGCAGATCACAGCCTCCCTCACAATCACAGGTGTGTGTTTTAACTTCTGAATCTTTAATTCTATGTTTCTGGGCCAATCGGACGTCCGGTCGTCTTTGGGCCAAGAATAGTTTGTGTCGTTGTGAAAATATTTCTTTGTGCAATTTTCGGTTTATTTTTGTTGGCTAAATAAAATCGCAATTTTCTAAATCGCTCATTTATATTATTTGTTCTGATTTTTAGTTGGTAATTTCTGATTAATTTGACATTGGATAAAAAAAAACTTGGCTAGTTGGTTGGCTGTAAATTTTGTCATTTGTAAAGGGAAGATTGACTTTGCTATCTATGGATTTCTAAACAGTTGAAGATAAAATGGCAGGTGAGCTTTGCTATCTATGGATTAAACAGGCAATGGAGTAAAGATACGAGCAAATGCTGCTGGAATGAGATCCTTAAGGACTGTTGAAGCCCCTTCTTTTGAAGCATTAAGATCTTCCATGGAGGCAGTAGCAATGAAGGTCCCATTTTGTTTTCTTTCTTTACGTCTAGCTGAATAACCTTCGAGTAAAATTACATTGATTTTTCCCTTTTCTTGAACAGGTTTCTGGGTCTTCTGTTGCAAATGTTGCTCCTGTGAATTGTAAAGTGGAAATAAGCTCTCTTGTCAGGCCATCTGCAATCCATGTAAGCCAAGCTTCCCTTTTTATAAGGTGTCTGAGATGTTAATTTATCAAGAATTGCATCCATCAGCCAGCCAGATCTTGTCAGAAGTTTTTTTTTTCCTCCCTTGTGAATAAGATGCCTTCTATATTCACACACAAGTGCTCAATATCTGTAATGCTACAGGCTTTTCAGTCATGATATAGGTGCACCTGTAAACAACGTAAATCAATGGTTCAACATTTTCTTACTTTTTGTCCAGTTTCGATTGTTATACCTCTATCAAGTACTGATTGATTTACTATTTCAAGTGTTTTGTTTCTAATCATAGTGAAGGTTTCTATATATTATATTTTTGCCTAGTCAATTTCTTTCAAACAATGAACTATATCTCAATTTTTTGTGCTTGCCTTTTCAGAATGGTGTTGATTACGTAGCTAGAAGCATGGAAAAGCCAAGAACATTGGATGATGTTACAAATAAATCAAAATCGTGCCAGTTGACTGAAATTCTAGATCCTGTTCAATTTCAAATGGTGAACATGCTGGATAGCACAAATTCGGGTCATAAGGTATTCTTATCAATTTATACTACTGGTTGTGTGTGGTTTATCTGGAATACGATACTTTAACTGGTGTATTTTGTCCAGGTTTGACGGTTATTATATACCAATTCTAGTGTTGGCATTTTGGCACTTGGATCAAATGGAATCCAGAAATTGTGGAAGTGGGGTCGTAGTGAGCAAAATCCAGGTGGAAAGGTAACATCAGTAAATTGACATCAATTTTTTCTTGTATATGTTCTACTTATTTCCTTTATTTTTTCCCCTGCTCACATGATTTTCATTATGGACTAATTTCTGAATTATTGACTTATTGATTAGTGGTTACTGCAAATATTATTACAATTTTGTATTCGAACTCTTGAATTTCCCAGAGGGTCACAGGATCAGTTTTTAAAATATCCCCTACTTTAGGATTTCTTGGACAAGTATTGTTTCAGTTTATCTTTGAATTGTTGATTTTAACTGTAATTGAGTGAGAGAGAATGCCATTTATGAATGTTTCTGATTGGAATCACGTGTTAATATAGGAAGAGTTGAGAATCGCAATCCTTGTCTCCAAAGCTGCTCTACATTTGATACATTTCAACCTATAAGCATCATCTTTTGGTATACTAAAAACGTCAAAATTGAAAACAAATTTTAATATCTCTTAAATATTCCATCATATAACTTATAAATGTATAATTGTAAAGAATTTAAATCGACATGCCCCCCCTGATGTGTCTGAGTCTTACTTTGAAAATCATGTGTCAACGTGTCCGTGTTGTGTTCGTATCCATGTTTCTTAGCTAGTACTTGGACATGTGTATGATGTATCATACTGCTCCCCAGTGAGAAAGTTTTGATGAAAGCTTCTTGAATAATCTTGGTTAACTTCTGTTATAGGAGAAAATCATTTTGTCAGTTATAATTCTAACTATTGTACCTTTTTCACATTTTTATCTATCTGATGCCCAGATCAAGCATGCATTGAGTGTTGAACGTCTAGCACAAAGATTAGCTGCTCTTAGATATGAACTTTGCCCTGCCCCTATGAGTGAGGGTTACTTTTGGATGGTCCATTTTATTCTTCTGCTCTCGAGATTAAATAAACATGATGCTGGTCTTTTGTCTATGCCACAGTGAGTTAGTATTGCACATTGCTATATTTGTGGTGCTTTTAAATTTTTAAGTATAGCAAACTGATTTTATACATCTTGAATGAGATATGCTAATAGTTGGATTATGATTTTCAATTTTACTGTTCATCATATATAGTTGAGATGACCCAATATTCCACTCAAAACATCCTTCACTGGAAGAATATTTACTAGACAGTATGATGCGGTGCCTCGTAACAATCAATCACAATTGCTAAATTTGATGAGAATTTAGAAGAGATGAGAGGGAGAGTGAGAGGCAGAGCATTTGTGTATTCAATAAGAAAGTTTGTCCAATACAAAAATATTACCCTCTTTACATAAAGTTTAACAATTTGACACTTCTGCATTGTACTTTATAATTTACTGATCTTACAATTTGCTGAATTGCTACTCCATTATGGTTTTCCCAATTTGCTTTGCAGCTCGTGGAAGCAAGAGCTACAGAAGCGAACCAAGGCTGAGTCAGATTGGTTTGGAAATGGTACCAAAAAAAGTGTGGATTCACCACGTGAGATCTTTTCTGCATCCTCGTTTGAAGATTGTCATTATGGGAATATGTCAAGCACAACAATTCCTTTTAATACAATGACATGCCAAGCAACAAATTATTGTGAGATAGAAAAGCAACCTCTTCAAAATAATGAAATCCAGTTCATTGACAAGTCCATTATTGAAGAAGATCCTGCAAGCAAACCCTTGGAAAAAGAGATAGTTCTATGTCCATCTATAGAAATGCAAGTGCAGGATTATGATGACAACGATGATTGGCTAAATAAAGACCCTGACATAGTTGAGTGCATTGGCACCACGATTTTCGGAAATGGGGAAGATGTATGATACATTCATACATTCTTTGCAACATTTCATACATTCATTGTATCACATTCTAGAGTTCAAGTGTACTGATTCAAAAATTTGTAATGAAATTATCTATTTTTATGCAATTTTAAAATTTGTTCACAAAGTGTCATTTTCAATTTTGTTGGTCAATTAAAAAAAAATTATTCGCAACGGTCAAAAAATATTGCAAAAATTCGATCGCAACGGTAAAAAAGGTTGCAAAAGAGTTTACCGACGTTGGAAAAATGTTGCAAAAGGGTCTACAGCAACGTTGAAAAAAGTTGTAAAATGGTATATTGCAACATTTAAAAAATGCTGCGAAAAGTACCTTTTGTAACAATTTAAAAACACTGCAAAAGAACTTTTCGCAACAGTGAATAAACACTGCAAAAAATCTTCCCTCAACTACAACACCGACCTTCGCAATACATGCTAAAACGCTGTAAAAGGTATTTTGCAGCGTTTTTTAACCGCTGCAAAAGGTCTTTTTTGGTGTAGTGCTAGAAATATTTACTGATGCTTGATGGATTGAAGAGGGTGAATTGTTGTAAAGGTAGATTGTTCAATGCTTATAATATAGAGAATTCAAATTCTTACTGTTAAATCGACAAAGAAACATTCATGAAAATGGTTAAGAGTTTTCAGTTGAAATATCAACTTTTAAATTTTAGCCCGTACTCGAAATATTCCTGAATCCGCCCCTAGTTAAATGTAAATAAGGAACTATGCCACTGTTTGGTCCCAATTTTTTCAAATTCATATTTTCTCAACCTCGTTTTCAACCACACATTATGGGACCTACAACTTTTCAACCATACATTTCATCAACTTTTATCAAAATCTAGTAAAATCTGATTTTTAGCCAAACCAAACAAGGGCTAAACCAATTTACAATTTGTAAGGTAAGGAATCTGGAATCATCTCATGCACAATTAAAGAAATGCATAATTGCCCACCAGGACAACTATAAGCAAGGAAATTACTATAACCCTTCACTGCATATGTAGATCTTGGCAAATATGCAAATACAACTCAAACAATGAAGAGTGAATTCATGCAACTCTTCACAAAAAAAATTGGGATGGAGGGAAAGCATCACCCTTTGCACAAGAGCAGTCAACCTTGTCAGTTGACTCTTCAATTTGCGAACTCTGTCTAAGTTACAGATACTAATCTACAATTACAGTAGTTTAAAGAATTAGTAGAAGATCCTTAAAGAAACTACAAAGGACACAGAAAATTAAAAGGACAAAGGACAAAAATGAAGTAAAAACTTATATCTCTATTCACAAGAGATCTGTAGCTTAAACAGATGCCATCATACTTCTACTAAAATTCCATTAATATTGAAGGTCCATTCGAGAAGTTTCACTACATTAAGGTTTAAAGTATTAAATGAAGCAATATTCTTGCCCCATGTATACTGGAGACCATCTACAACCACTGATGAGTGCACTATGCTAAGGTCAGATGCAGCAGATATCAAAACAAATTCTGCAAGCATGTGGTGAAGAGCTTTTCTAGGTTAGGTCAGTAACATCTGACGTACAAAGCAACCTGATAGGGCCTAATAAAGATAGATTCTAGAATGTTCACTAGTTAGTTAGTAGGATGGATAAAAATGTAATAGACTATGGTAAGGGATTGCCTATAAATAGAAGGGAAAAGAACGGGAAAGGCATGCAAAAATATTGAGAAAGATCTAAGATTCTAGGGGAGATTATTGGATCTCTCGAATACCCAACTATCTTTTACTATTCAGCAAAGTAGAGATACATAGAGTTTACATAGTTGTTGTAATTCTCATTTAGTAAAGTGCTATTTTCATTTTTACAGAAATGCAATAATGCTTTCCAAGTGATTCATTGTGTTCTGGTTTCTATCTTCATTTCTGTACTTGATTCTGTGATTGAATAGCAATAGCTAGATTTATATCAGCTTCTGCAGCAACTTCAACAGGACCCTATCAAATTGGTATCGGAGCATTGATCCTAGGGCCAATGGAAGCAAATTTCAGTAAACAATTAGAGGAGAGATGGAGCTCAATCTTCAATTGGTCGGAGAAGCTAATAATGCAAAGGGAAGGAGACCAAGAAAAAGATTCGGGGCTGGATGCGCAAGGCAGACTAAAAATACCAATATTCTACGGTGAAACCACAGAATGGTGGGTGGCGGAGGCAGAGAAGATTTTCTCCAGAAATCATTTATCGAAAGCACAGAAAATAGAGGTTGCCACAGCGTGTTTTGGTGGCAAAGCATTGGATTCGTTTCAGCAGGTCGATGGACAAAGACTAGATGAAATTTGGGAAGAATTGAAGAGTTTGATGTTGGATAAATTTTGTATGAAGAAGATCTCAATTGGTGAAGAATTTTCAGAGTAGAAGCGTGGGGAATTGGGGAAGAAATGGGAATAGCAAAGACGGGAAATGATGGAAAATGGAAAGGCAAATACCTATTTTGAAGCCCCTATCAATTCTGAAATTCCATACAATTCTGAGGAAATCGCGACAAGTGCAGGCAGCCAAAGAGACAACCAAAGATTAATTGAAATCTTACCAACACTATTGCCGGTGATACCAGGTGAAGTACTGAAGAAGAATTGCTTCAATGGGTTGAAACCGTTAGTGAGGATAAAAGACAGCAGGCTTAAACCACAGTGTCTGGCCAAATTATGGAATTGGCCTAAAGGGGCAAAGACAAAAATAATTCCAGGAAAAAGGCCAACTCAATCTACAACCCATATAAGATTAAAAAAAATACCCACAACGCCAAATCCAAACACCCAATTCAGTCTAGTCCACACATCAAATCCAGTTGTGACCATTCCAAAATCCACAACAGTCGTCGTGCTCTTACCAACGATGGTGACCATAGCAGAGAAAAATCCTTTCCAGCAGTTATATAGACCAGCATCAGATCAGCAGCAACGTCCAAATCTATTAGAACTTCACTAGCAAACCAGGTTCCTAGCTTCTTCTTCAACGGAAATATATGAACAAGGACTATTACTGAAGGATAAGAAGATAACGGAGAAGAAAGAAGAAGAGAATGGGCTGGAATTGATGGCTGAATTTTAGATAAAAGAATCTATGGGCTTGGTATTGGAATTGGCCCTCGACCCAAATGGAAGTAAACTTAATGGGCTCAACCCACCAGTAAGTTACAACCTACAATTTTCCAATTATCAGAAGCCATTGAATAGTCCATTGCTTCTCACAGTAAATTCCAAATTTACTGCTTCTACTTTACTTCGTCCAGCAACTAAGGGGAGGGAAATTACACCCGAATCCCAGGCAACTACCGAGAGTGTTTATATTTAGGGCATTGGGGATTGCAAATCAGTGGACGAACATACTTAGGAATGTTGGAGAAGATGCAAGAGGAGGAAGGATCCACCTGTTGCATGATGAAATCGACGTGGATGACTACAATAATTTCACAAGAGGGCATGTGTAAACAAACTGAAGAAAATGCTTGCTCCGCCTATTGCATATGCAAAGTCTCTGTTAAAAGAATCAGACATTTCACAGGTAGGGGCAACTGGATATGGAATTGCCCTGGACACTATATTGGTGATAGTTGCTCAACTGAGTAGGTCCATCCACTTCAAAAGGTTGAAACGCCCATTCTCCGTAGTGACCATGAATGGAGTTCTTGCAAGGAAAATGGGAAGGTTGCATGATGAATTGACCAAGACAGCAACAACTTTCACCTTGAGGACAAGGTAGATTTCGAGGCGGCGGTAATGATAGGGCCTAATAAAGACAGATTCTAGAATGTTCACTAATTACTTAGCTTGAGGGATAAAAATGTAATATGTTATGGTAAAGGATTGCCTATAAATAGAAGGGAAAAAAGGGGAAAGGCATGCAAAAATATTGAGAAGGATCTAGGATTCTAGGGGAGAGTATTGGGTCTCTTGAATACCCAACTATCTTTTACTATTCAGCAAAGTAGAGATACAGAAAGTTTACATAGTTGCTGTAATTCTCATCTATTAAAGTGCTATTTACATTTTTTACAGAAATGCAATAATGTTATCCAAGTATTCCTTGTGTTCTGGTTTCTATCTTCATTTCTGCACTTGATTATGTGGTTGAATAGTGAATAAAAACGAAAGAGAAGAATTTTATTTCTTAATTCAACTTTCTACCTTACATCTTTTTATAATACAAGAATGGAACTAAAAAATGAAAAAAAAAATAAAACTCCTAATTTGAAAGAATAATTACAGCCTATTAATTTACACCAAGTATGGAAAGATTTCCATAATACACGATTTCCTACATTTCCCTCAATCACTTGGAAATACTATCAACATGCGGTCTAATGCCTTCAAAAATCAACTGATTCTTTGCCGTCCATTTGTGATAAACTGTAGTCACGAGTGCAATGCAATTAACCTTACTGGTGCCAAGTGGTACCCTGACTCTCATTTTTAATCCATTTCAATGCGCTTTGGAGTGTAGACATAGAGCGTCTAATTCCCACCCATGCTGGAATTGAATCCCAAATAGACCGGCAAAAAGAGCAATCAAAAAACAATTGAGAAGTGGACTCCATCGCGAAACTGCACAGGTTGCACCGTGGGTCAATCTGTAAGAATTACAACCTGTCTTTTGTTAACAGCTTGGTCTTGATAGCTAACCAAGCAATAAACGCGTGCTTTGGCGTAACAAATGAGTTCCAAATAGTATTGGTCCAAAGTACCTTCACCAACTTCGGCCTGAAGTATTCATACGCAGCAGAAACACAAAATCTGCCCTCTTTTTTCAGAGTCGGTTAACACATAGGCAGCTTTAAAACCAGCAGAATCAGTTCTTTTTATTACCGTCCAATACACTGCCAGCACCTGTGTTACCGTCCAACACACTACCAGCATTAATACTAGCATATTCAGCATCTGTGACGCCGGACAACACATTGGCAGCGTGCTTTCCAGCAAACCCAGCACCTACAAAGCGTCCCAGCCCATTGGCAGTTTGTAGCCCAACAGAAACAGCATATGTGATACTGCCCAACACATTTCCAATGTGCATACCATCAAATTCAGTCCCCATAATCCGGTCTCTAATTTGAAAAAGCATTTTGATTAGAGGAGAGTCAAAAGACAAGTAATACAATGATTTCAGGGTTTCAATTCAATAATTCTTATTCATCCCAAATGAGGGGTATTTATCTACGCACAAACAATCTTCCTATATTTATGCAGTATCACACAATGTCCTATTGCCATAGAAATTCTAATTATACTTATTTACTATATTCTATTAATAGAAAAAAAATCTTCTTTCAATTCTACACTCTCTCTCAAGTTGGTGCATAGATATCTATCATGCCCAACTTCTCAATTAAGCCGTCGAACACTCGTTTAGGTACTCCTTTGGTAAGGACATCCGCTAATTGCTGTTCTGAAGTTACAAACTGGAAGTTAATAACTTTTTTGTCGAGATTCTCTTTAATGAAATGACGATCAACTTCCACATGTTTCGTCCGATCATGCTGAACTGGGTTATGTGTAATCTCAATAGCAGCTGTGTTATCACAATACAGATTCATGGGCTTCTCAGGTTTGTAACCCAGTTCTTTCAAGACATTGCAAATCCATAGCATTTCACAAACTCCATGTGCCATGCCTCGAAACTCAGCTTCTGTACTCGATCTGGCAACAACTTTTTGTTTCTTACTATGCCATGTGACAAGATTTCCTCCAACAAAAGTGAAGTATCCAGATGTAGAACGCATGTCTGTCTTATCCCCGGCCCAATCTGCATCTGTATACCCAACAACATCTGGTTCACCCTTTTTTCAAACAATAATCCTCCTCCTGATGTCATCTTCAAATATCTTAAGATACGAAACACTGCACCCATATGTTCTTCATTTGGACAGTGTATAAATTGATTGACCACACTTACGGCATAAGCAATATCAGGTCTAGTATGAGAAAGATAAATTAATCTTCCTACTAAACGTTGATACCTCCCTTTATCAGTCGGGATTTGATCAGGATAGATGACAAGTCCATGATTCATCTCAATCGGTGTTTCAGCTGGTTTACAATCAAGAATCCCAGTTTCGGTTATCAAGTCAAGGACATATTTTCTCTGCGAAAGTGAGATTCTCCTTTTAGATCTTGCAACTTCAATCCCTAGGAAATATTTCAGTGACCCAAGATCTTTCATCTCAAACTCCCTCGACAAATTTTTTTGCAATTCATTCATCTCATTTTGGTCATCTCCTGTAATAATCATATCATCAACATAGACAATCAAAGCCATAATCTTACCATTCTCGTGTTTGATAAACAGGGTATGGTCCGAATTGCTCTGTTTGTACCCAAAGGCTATCATGGACTTCGAAAATCTCCCGAACCAATCTCTCGGTGACTACTTCAAACCATACAACGATTTTTTTAATTTGCAAACCTTGCCAACGTCACTCATATTGGTCCCAATTCCCAGGGGTACATCCATGTATACTTCTTCCTCTAAATTCCCATTCAGGAACGCATTCTTTACATCAAATTGGCGTAAAGGCCAATCATTGCTTGCTGCAAGGAAAATTAGAATTCGGACAATATTGATCTTTACTACTGGTACAAACGTCTCCTCATAATCGATCCCATAGCATTGTGTGTACCCTTTAGCAACCAACATGGCTTTGTAACGGTCAATAGTTCCATCTGCCTTGAGCTTCATAGTGAACACCCAACGACATCCTATAGTTTTCTTTCCAATAGGTATATTCACTAACTCCCATGTTGCATTCTTTTCAAGGGCTTCCAACTCCTCATCCATCACCTTCGCCCATTTAAGGTCAGCCAATGCATCCTGCATGTTACTTGGAATAGATACAGTAGATAATTGATCAACCACAAGTGCATGTGACTTAGATAGCCTATGATTAGACATAAAATTGGATATGGGATAGTTGGTTTTGGATTTAATCTCTGGTTCATATTGTTTCTTAGGAACACCTTTGGTAGCCCTTTGTGACTTCCTAATTTCTAACTCAGATGACTCATTTAAGTGTAAAGGTACCTAAGGTAGATCATTCTGAACGGGGTCTTCGGTTGGTGGTGTAGAAGGGTGGAAATAAAAAACGTAACCTTCAATTCCTTCACTGGGGTCCATATGATTGATCATTTGTTCATTGGAAGCTTCTATATCACGTGATGATGGATCAACTTCTTCTGTCTCAAGTGGCGTTCCAACACCTTCAATAGTAGTTTTAGACACTCCTCTTGTTTCTCCAATTTTTCTTCCAAGTTCTTCAACTCTCCAAATATGTCACTCTCAATGGTAGAGTAATGATTCCCTTCAAAACTGCTCTCCACCTGAGGGGAATGTTGAGGAGCTCTCTCAAAGTAATAAGGTTCAGATTCATGGAAAGAGACATCAAGAGATATATGTAACTTGGCAGTAATTGGATCATAACATCTATAGCCCTTCTGAAATTCTACATATCCTACAAATATACACTTTCTCGCTCGAGGGTCCAACTTGGGGTCAAGTGTGTGACGTTGTTGTTTTGGTATGTGTACATAGGTTGTACACCCAAATACCCGAGGTTCCAAATTCGGCATGGATGGGATGGACAAAATTTCATGCATCTTCTGATAAGGATTCTGAAACTCAATCACCCTGGAGGAGGTACGGTTGATGAGATAGGCTGCAGATTTCACAGCTTCTCCCCAATATGTTCAAGCTACATTCATGCCAAACAATGAAGCACGAACCACTTCCATCAACTGCCTATTTTTTCTCTCTACTACACCATTTTGTTGGGGAGTATACGAATTTGAGGTCTGATGACGAATTCCATTTGATCGGAAAAATTCCATCATAGGACCATTCACAAACTCGCCACCGTTGTCGGACTGAAAAACTCTAATAGACTGGTGATATTAATTTGACACCATTTTATAAAATTTAGTAAATTGTTCAAAGACATCACTTTTATGCTTCAACAATGACACCCAGATCATACGCGTGCAATCATCTATAAAAGTTACATAATACCAAGCACCAGAAAGAGAAGAAAATTTTGCAGGACTCCAAACATCAGAATGAATTTTCATAAATGGAACTAGACTTTTATTAAAACTTGGTGGATAAGAAATACGAAGGCTCTTGGCCAGTTCACATACATCACAATGAAATTCTGAGTCACTAACATTTGAGCACAGTTTTGGTTGAAGTCTTTTAAGATAACTAAAAGATAAATGACCTAAACGACAATTCCATAACCAAACAGCTTCCTTTGCACTATCTACCCCATTAATCTGATTAACTTGTCCTAAAAAATTCTTTTCTTCCTCTCCAAATTTTGTCAAATCCAGGTAGTATAATTTCCCCCTTCTAACACCATAACCAAGAATCCGTCATGTCAGAAAGTCCTGAAATACACAAAATACAGGATAAAAAGTCACAGTACATGCGAGAGCAACAAAAATTTGACCATCAGATAGGAGATTGTAAGCCAATGAAGGAACAACTAAGACAGACTCAAGAGTGAGGTCTTTAGACAGGGCAACTGAACCTTCTCCAATGACTGGAGTTGGGGTACCATCAACAATAGAGACACTATTTTGAGAGGATTTTTTGAATTCTGTCACAAGCTTGGGATCATTGGTCATATGGTCACTTGCACCTGTATCAATTACCCATGTATTATTCAGAGTAATTCCATTCTTTATACCTGACTGTGCTACATTAGCAGAGGCTGAGCGCCCTTCATCTTTAGCAGTTGCGGTCTTGCCTAACCTTTTTCGTGCTTTTTTGGTGAAGTCCCACCACTCGGCACTCGGGATAACCAATCAATTCATAGCACCGCTCCTTGCTGTGACCTAACTCTCCATAGTAGCTACACTTTTGGTTTGCATATGGATTGGATTTGTTTGAGGACCTACAGGATGCAGCTCCTACAAAACCTGGAGAAGAATCCTGATGTCGTAGGACAGCCATAACCGAGGATTCGGTTGATACTGAGCGTCCCATAGCCTGTCTCTCTGATTGGACTTTACGAATGTAAGCATAGCTTTGTTATAATGAGAGTTTAGGTTCTTTTCGTAGTATTTCTCCACCCACCTGGTCATACTCGAAGTCGAGTATACTCAAGAACATGTGAACACGCATCCGTGACATTACCAAACTTTCTTGAACTACGGCTGCAACCTTATCATTCTGTGAGGCCACCCTCTGATCAATTTCTTGGAACATGACCACCAATTCGTTGTAATAGGTAGGAATCGGTCGTCCACTTTGTTTTGCTTCGAAACACTTCTTGTTCAATTCAAAAATCCGGGTTTCATCGGAGTCATCATAAAAGGTTTTTTCAACAGCTTCCCAAATATCCCTTGCAGTAGAAAGGCGAATATACATGTTCATAAACGAAGGTTCCATGGAGTCGATCAGCCAACTTTTCACCTTTTCATTGTCTGTGGCCCTAGCTTCATATTCTACAAAATGCATATCGGGTTCCTCCTTTGCTCCAGTTAAATATCCAACCTTTCCCTGTGATCCAATCCGCATGCGCATGAGAGGAGCCCATAAGGTGTAGTTGAATTCATTTAAGACAATGTTCGTCGACAATGTCGAGTTATCATGGGTGGTGTAAAGGTGATGGACGATTTGTGAAGGTGGCGTAGTGGTGATGGATGATTCAAGATCTGTTGTTGTGTTCATCGTCTCATCAGCCATTGAAAGTCGCTAAAGAATTCAAAAAAAAAATTGCGGCTCTGATACCAAGAAGACAAGTAATACAATGATTTCAGGGTTTCAATTCAATAATTCTTATTCATCCCAAATGAGGGGTATTTATCTACGCACAAATAATCTTCCTATATTTATGCAGTATCACACAATATCCTATTGCCATAGAAATTCTAATTATACTTATTTACTATATTCTATTAATAGAAAAAATCAATTCTACAGAGTGCTCTTTCCTAGGCATATACTCCCAAATGAAGCTCCCATGTAGATACACATGATTTACCCATTTAATCCACAAGGTGTCTTTTTTACAATGAATGTTCCACGATGTTTTGGATAGCAAAGCTAAATTCCAGCTTTTAATATCCATCAATCCAAGGCCACCTTCAACCTTTGGTAAACAAATATTGCTCCATGCAACCAACGGTTTGTTAGATCTCCAAAGAAAATTTCGACAAAGAGATGTGATTTTAGAAGCAACCAAACCCAGTATGGGGAAGATAGACAACCAAAAACATTCAACACCTTGAAGCACGGCTCTCACAAGCTCCAATCTACCCGCTTAAGATAAAGATGAATTAGTCCAAACACTTAAGTGAGCTGTAATTTTTCCAATAAAAGCATCATAATTGCTTATTTGAGCTTTTCCGCCACAAGAGGGACACCAAGATAGCGAAAAGGCATAGACCCTTTAGGGATAGTGACAACACTAAGAATATCCTTCATGTCTTGCCCATGGACCCCTGCAATATATACATTAGATTTGTCCACATTCATCTTTAGCCCCGACATGTTGCCAAAGATAATTAAACAATCCATAAAAATAGAGACCGAGATTACATCACCTCTAGCAAAAAGCATAAGATCGTCCACAAAAGCTAAGTGAGTGATCTTAAGACTAGCACATTTTGGATGAAAATTAAATTCACTATGATCCGTGACACCCTTCACCATTCTTGAAAAATATTCAAGGCACAAAACAAATAGAAAATGGGATAGAGGACCACCTTGACGAAGACCTCGTTTCCCTTTGATGAATCCATGCAAGCATCCATTAAGAGCAATAGAGCATGTAGACGTTGAAATACATTCCATGATCCAACCAATGAATTTAGTTGGAAACTTCAATCCCTCGAGCACATTTTTAAAGAAATCCCAATTTATCGAGTCAAAGGCCTTTTTCAAATCAATCTTGAGGAGACACCTAGGAGCAATCCTCTTGCGATTGTATTACCTCAAAAGTTCTTGTGAAAGGTGAATATTTTCAACCATACTTCTCCCTTCAACAAAGGTGGCTTGGGCATGGTCAATAATAGAACCAAGCATAGGCCCCAACCGAGATGCAAGAATCTTAGTGATGACTTTATAAAAAACATTACAATAAGCAATTGATATATAATCACCCATCGATGAAGAATGATTAGCCTTAGGAACCAAGGCAATAACATTATGATTTGTTTGAAGTAGAGAACTAGAAGCAAAAAATTCAAGAATGGCATCCATGAATTCTTCCCCAACAATATCCCAAGATTCCTTGAAAAAACAAGTAAAACCATCCGGCCCGGGGGATTTGTCATCTCCAATGCTAAAAAGAGCACCCTTAATTTCTTGTCTCAACACATCTCTAATAAGTGAAGTAGCATGCTCAACCGGTAGAGAAGGACCAAAAATCAGAATTTCATCTCCAAAAGGCAGTGCAATGCTTTTTTTGCCAGCAAGTTGGTAAAAACATGAACAAATTCATCATCCACCTCGCTAAGTGAAGAAGTAAAGGCACCATCTCTTTTAAGCACAGCCGCAATAAAGTTCTTTTTAGCATTCCTCTTAACAATGGAGTGAAAAAAACTTGGTGCATTTATCACTATTCTTCAAATATGCACACTTAGCTTGTTGAAAGTAAACACTACGCTCCACCTCCGCAAGATTCAGAGCCTCTTTCCTCAACTGTGTAACCTCAATTTGCAATTGTAAATTACTAGGCTCATCATGTAATTTCAACTGCATATCAATAAAAACTTTCCTGACAACCTCAGCCCTAGAAGAAATGTGCCCAAAATGCTTGACATTAAGCTCCTTAAGGACCTCTTTAAGCCATTGTAACTTTCTGCAAAGAGAGAATTGCTTTGTAGGCCGAAGGGGGTTGGACTATGTCATGTGGCCTTGCTAATAGTCAAGGTGAATTTTTAGTGTAGTCTTAGTCAATACTCTAATTTCCATAAAAACACATTTTTAAATTATATTTTTCTTGATATAGGAATTGTTATAGAATTTTGATATTTTCTCCAGGACCTGGATTTTGGTTTCATTATATGAATAAACTACTTATCATTCTAGTACATGCTTTTTCCTGCATGAGAACTGCTTTATTTCACTCTAGCTAATGCCTAATGCTCACTCAAAATTTGATGAATGCAGGAATCTCAGAAAAGTTGTTGGAAGAACATCCAACTATAATAAAGCAGTATTCTAGCCCAAGTATACTGGAGACCATCCACTATCACTGATGAGTGCACTTTGCTAAGGTCAGATGCAGCAGTTATCAAAACAAATTCTGCTGGCATGTGGTGAAGAGCTTTTCTAGGTTAGGTCAGTAACATCTGACGTACAGAGCAACCCTAATAGTTGATCCGTTCCTTTTAAAAGTTGAGGTAGTTGTAAATTTAGCAAAAATAGGACAGCAAAAGAAATGCACCTTTGATGTAAGCATATCTAAAGCTCGATAGACAGCAGTCTCCAAATCTATAGTGCGGACAGAAAGAAAACTACACACGGCTTCCAATGCCACTTCCAGAGCCTAAACTCAAAAGTAGAGTCTGGGTGGAACCATGCAGATCATTAGGTAGTATTGTGGACTCCATACATAAAATGAGAAATGGATTGTTTTAATGAGAAATAGATTGTTTTGACAAAGAAGACGGGAAAAATCTAACAAGATAGAAAGGAAAGCTGGAAGGAGTACTCATTTATATTTATCAACCAAAGTGAATCAGTAACTTATGCAACAGGCAATAACCATCCTATGAAAGGAATCAAAATAATATAAGAAATACCATCCTCTTCACCAGCTTCAGTATCATGCTGCACAACAAACTCCTTGCCATCTCCGAGATCTTCATGATTAGCACTTATTGGTTTTAGCCGCCTTCGTTGTTCTTCTATAACAGGAGTAACATTATCATCGGATGGGTCATGAAGCAGCACCTAAACAGTAGTGAGTTAAAATTACATTTTACGCAGTCCACATATAGTGCTCCAATGTATTATTTAACAGCAGGCTAGCTCAGGAAGCTTATCAAATCTTCCATTTACAAATCCTAATTTCGAAAAGAAAAAATGCAATAGTATCAATAAGATACACAGTCCGTTATTCATGGCATCATCATTCAGCAACCGTGAGGCACAAGCATGACAAGGTTGTATCAGATAGTATAATAGGGCCAGCAAGCAACAACAAACTTCAGGTGGATCCTCAATTAACAAGACATGTCTAGTTGATAGAAATTAAAGAGACAAAAAAAAATCCAATTCTGGAGACTTTTAAAAAATAGAGAGAAGCATTTCCAATTGTTTTTAGACCATGTAGCTCTCTTCAAGCTTCGAATAATAAACAAAGTGCTCCATCTTTCTCTTTTACGTAGTTCATATAATTATATTCAATGTTTGACTGTTTTTGTCAGCTCTAAAAAACCAAGAAAAGGAAGCCAAACGCCTGAAAAAACAAACTTCTATTCTACAATGTCAGTAAGTGACTTATTGCTGAAAATCAAGAAAAAAAAGACAAATTTCATTTTGATAATGCTATTAGTGAACCCATAAGCTTACAACCAAATTAAAAGAAACATTGCACTTGTTTATCAATTTCAATAAGGATTCAAGGAATCATATTAAATTTCAAAGATACATATTTCAAACTGGTTCATTTCCCTTGTCACTCACTTCCATGATATTATTATATTAATTTAAATAGTTGAATTGGAATTGGTTTCATTTTTTGTTTTCTTACTATTATATCAATATTTTTATCTTAGAACCTCGTAGATTACATGTTTCCACCAGCTACGAAAACTTGTATGAAAAGAAATGAAGGACAAGAATGAGAAGAAAAGCCTAAATGCTGAGGGGCAAAAAAAAACGAATAAAGCTTCTCTTCGACAGTAATTATAGCCTTGATAAGCTGCACTAACCCACAATCACACGCAACCCAGAAGAAAAAGGGGAGGGGCGGGGAGAGCCGGGGGAGGGGGGCAAAAGTAAATTAATAGCAATATAATCATGATACAAATACAAAACTGAGGATATGTAACTATTTATAAAATTCAATACGAAAGACGTGTCAAAACTAAATGAGAAGAATGTTATCAATTCTGAACTAAAAATCATAAATAAACAATAATAAAAAAAAAATCAATCTTCTATTTTATAAGGGGAAAAAGCTTTAAACTATAGATTTAAAATATTCAATCTTCTCTCTTTAAAATTAAATCTTCAGGTGAATAAAATGGTGCTTAATTTTGCACTCCAAGGCTCCCCTTTTGCATTAACAAATACATTGAAATAAAAACTAGAAAGAGTTTAAAAAAAAAAATTAAAAAAATTGTCATCTAATGTAATGGTAGGATAAACTTCAACCAAAACTAGCAAAATATACTTCAATTCAACACAATATTAGAACAACTTAGCTGGGATTCAATAACCCAGACTGTAAATCTTTAATTGAATGAACTGGAATTAATTCCTAATAGTCTTAGGTTTCAAACTCCCAGAAAGAGCATGGATAGAAATCTCCATGACTTCCTCCTCTTCCACCCTTTCACAGATTTCTGGTTTACTTTTCTCTTCCCTATCTGGTTCCACTTCCACCACCTCTTCATCGTCTACTAGCATGAAATTCAACATCCTATTTTTGTATATATGCCATGGAGTGTACTTTTCATCACACTTAAAACACAGACCTAATAGGGGTGATAGTTCTAAACTTCAATGGGTGGGTTTTTGGCTGGGTTCATAAATGGGGTTAGGTGGGTATTTGAGAATGTTTTCAGGAGGTTTTGGAGGCATGTTTGACCATCTGCGTTGGTAAGTGGGTTTAGTTTAGGGTTTTGAAGTTTTGTTTAAGGCTGTAATGGTGTTTTCCTGCAAAAGGGCTATCTTAAAGGCTTGAGATACAGAAGTTGGTTTCACAATTTTAACCATGAATTTGATCTCCTCTCTCAATCCACTGGTAAATTTTGAAATATAGTATGATTCTGGGAGGTGGGGCAATGAAAGCATTAGATCTTCAAATAATTCTTGATATTCAGCCACACTTCCTTTCTGTCTTATTTTACTGAAGGTTTCAATAACTTCTCTGCGGTCGATTCAGCAAACCACCTGCATATCTCTGTTGAGAATAAATCCCAACCTACCATGGGGTTGCTATTAATAAACCCATGAAACCACACATCTGTTCTTCCCTTCGGGTACATTTCTGCAATACTGATTCTTACTTCATTGAGAACCTAGCGAGGATCTGAAAGTATTTTTATGCCTTCCGCAGCCACTCCGTAGGGCATTCTCCACTGAAATATGGGAAATCGATCTTGGGTAGCTTAACTCCCATTCTCATGTCACTCTTTTCACCACCACTTTCTTCTATTTTTGGTGTGATCATTCCTTCACTGATTGTGGATTGTACAGAGGACCCAACCTTCTTTTTGTCCTTAGTTTCTCCCTTTTGCCCACTCTAATTTGCCATCATTGCTACTATGGATTCATACTTAGAGTTCATCTCTATCAACATTACCTCTATCCAATCGTGTTTGCTGCAGATTATGTAAGGTCTAATCTGACCTCTCCACCTTCATTCCCACATTTTTAAAAGCTTCTCCCAAATGTTCCTCTACTGCCTTGGCCCTAGTATCCATACCCAGAATTTTCCTGCTCTGATACCACTTGTAATGGTAGGATAAACTTCAACCAAAACCAGAAAAATATACCTCAATTCAACACAATATTAGAATAACTCAGCTGGGATTCAATAACCCAAACTGTAAATCTTTAATTGAACGAACTGGAATTACAATAATTAAGATAGAATGAGAGATAGAGAGAATCAAGAGAAGAGGGACGTGATAGAGCCTGACAAAATCCAACTAAAAATGTTGTTCCTTCCCTCCCTCAGTTAAGTAAAGTAAAAGGCGTGTTTCTTGAACCAAAACGCATTACAATATAAAATATAAAATGAAACGGTGTCGTCTCCGGAGTTGAATTATTGTTCCTTCTGTTTGCTTCTTCCTTTCTTCTTTCCCTAATTTGCTGGTACTATATGTTCTTCTTCTCTTGTAGGAGAGATGTGTTCTTTACCATCACATCTAAAATAAATGCAAAATTTACCTCTAAATTGAGAACAATAGCTGTCTCCCGGCCAAGAATGGTAGAAAGGTAAGACAGGAGGGGATCAAGAATTCGAAGATCACGCGCATGGATTTGCATCCTGTGCATGATTGCGTACTTATCAACGTCTAGAATTATCTCCTCACCCGAAAAGTCCATAAGGATCCAGTTCCATGACCTGGCTCCCTTTTTTTTCAATCCACTCGGAGGATCCGCCAGCACCACGTACCCACCTTCTTGACCCGTCATATCCAATAAACATTACAATGAAAAATTACTCAAAACAGCTTCGCAATTCATAATCATATCTGATTGTTATTGTAGAAATAGATGAAAACCCCAATGAGAGAGGAAACAACTAGGGTTTTCAGAGAGTGTATGAGTAATGCCACTTATCCAAGGCCACATGATCCCTAGATTTTTGGGGGACACAAGATCCTCTTATTGGCAGGGGTCTGTCTATAGAATCATATGGTCGATTAGGATTTGCGTATAATTGGTGAAATAATTACAAAACTAACCTCCGTGCGCTCCTGGTGGCTTGAGGCATTTGTGCAACTCTGAGGGTAAAGATGGTCAAGTTTTTCCTGCAAAGTGAAGGGCGGGGCTTTCTCCCTCGTTGTACCTCCGGAGTGAAAATTAGTAAATGAGTTTTTTTATATAAACTTAGAGAGAAAATCGTAGATAATAAATGTTCAAATGACCAGAGTTTTTCCAACACTTTACTTAACCCGCCTTAGAGGTATTTATAGGCGGGTGGAACCGCGTAACCCCTGAACGGTTGCAATGCCATGTGTCCCATGTTGTGATCCCATCTTCACCACGTTCTGAGAAGGTGGCCACTATCTATTCAGTGGTTGGTTGTCTTTATGATAACCTCCAGGCGACCTATATCTAATTGAGTGATCCCTCGTGACTAAGTGTAATAGAGTATCGTAGTGATAGGCGGTCTAGCTGTACGTAGAGCTCCAACATGAGGTCAATGGCTCCGCGTGGTAGGCATGAGAGTCGACCCCCTTATGTGGTAGGTATGGGGCCGACGGCCTCATAATAGTTAAGTATTGTATTGGCTGCATTCTTGTAGAGCGCCTAGTACATAGGGGTCGACGGTCCGGCTGCGTAGCGGTAGAGTACCCATAGGGGTCGATGGTCCGACCGCGTAGTAAGAGCACCCATAGGGATCGACGATTCGGCCGCATAGTAGTAGAGCACCCATAGGGGTCGACGGTCCGACCGGGTAGTGGTAGAGTAGCGTAGTGCTTCATAACTTAGGGGTGTCTCGTAACATAGTGCTTCATAGCATAGGGATGTCTCGTAGCATTTCTTCACGTAGTGGTGTTCCGGGTGAGTTTTTTCCCACTCAACATCATTAGCACCTTTACCTCTTGTTGATTTTCATTGACGAGAGGGAGCATTCATTTCTTTTCGATTTTTTTTGGCATTCGACTTAATATAGATGAATCGAACAGTCTAAGTGGTGTATCGTTGGACGAAAGTGGAGACGAGGCGGGGAGAATGTCGATTGCCAGTCGGTGAAATTCGCCGACCAGACCTGCGGGTTTTCCGTCGACCAACGTAGCTGGTCGACAGTCGACCAACCCCTTGGCTGGACGTCATCCCTCTCCTCGCGAGTGTGGTGCGTCCCCGCGTGGTTCCGATGGCCCTATCCATTCAACCGAGTCTCCACCATTCATCTTGAGCTCACCCAAGAGGCACATAGGCTTTAAAAAGTCCTTAGACGAAAATTTAGAAGTTAGGCTAGACCCGACGTGCGACGTTGTTGTCCTTGAAATTCCCAATTGTCATAGCCTTTACAATACTCCCCTAAATTTAGAAAAATCTCTTAGTAGATACGATCAAGTCGAAAATTATATTTATAGAGTCGCTGGGCTTAGAGAGGAGCTCCCCGGGTCTGATCCCCGCGAGGTGGCTATATATAAAGATACAATGGATTGTGGTTTTAGATTCCCAATCCATCCTTTCTTTGTCTCAATATATCTTTGCATGGGGCATTGCTTGCCAATTTGCTCTTTGCAACTGAGTCGTTGGCCTTGTCGTCCCTCACCTAGCCTCTTAGACATCAATCGAGCGTAGAGACGCATCTGGTGGTTTAGGGCCTTAGCCAATTTTTGGCTTTGGATGCTCTCTCCTAGACCACGTGGCATTATGAGTTTTCACAACCAAATTATTGGTTTCGTAGATCTCTGCCTAGCCCCTTGTGCTTCATCGAGTGTAGAACCGCATCTAGTGGTTTAGGGCCTTAGCCAATTTTTGGCTTTGGAGGCTCTCCCCTAAACCGCGTGGCGTTGTGATTTTTCACAACCAAATTATTGGCTTCGTAGATCTTCGCCTAGCCCCTTGGGCTTCGTCGAGCGTAGAGCCATGTCTTGTAGTTTAGGGCCTTAGCCAATTTTTGTCTTTGGAGGCTCTCTACTAGAACGCGGGGTGTTGTGATTTTTCACAACCAAATTATTGGTTTCGTAGATCTCCGCCTAGCCCATTGGGCTTCGTCGAGCGTAGAGCCGCATTTAGTGGTTTAGGGTCTTAACCAATTTTCGACTTTGGAGGCTCTCCACTAGACTACGGGGTGTTGTGAGTTTGTTAAGGAGATTCAACGTTGTAGTTTGACATAAAAGATGCCTGGATTTGTGAGCTCAGTAGGCGTACCGAGACGTCCCAGCTCATGGGGATGTGCCACGCTGATCAAGTCCTCTTCACCGAAAGTTATGTTCTGATCGAACCTTACTTTTTTCTGGATCGAACAGACCCCTACTGAGCGGGCATAACCCTTCTTAACCGAATTTGAGTCTCCACCGGCTGCCACCCAGCCACTAATCATGTTTATCACTCCGGCCCTGAGTGAGGGGTGACCCTCCATTTTTTGTTTTCTTCCATCTTCCTTTCCAAGTCTGTCCTAGGATGGGAAAGTTGTGGAACTGCAGATCCCGAAGCCCCCTTGTCTCCCGTTGTTGGCTGAGGGACAGGCGGGGCCATTGTTTCCGCAACCAAGGGTGGTTGCTCATGTGCAGGTGCTGGGATATTTCGTGTTTAGCTCTGCAAAAAGGTCATCATGGCCGCCAATTGTGTTTCCAAGGCATTAAATTGGCCTTGCGTTACACACTACAGTGGTGGTGGTAGGTCATGTCCCCTTACGATCGATTTTAACAATCTTTTTAGTGCAATCTATATTAGCATTGAAGATACTCCCAAGTAGTAACAAGCGACTCGATTTAGAAAAAATCCATGTTTACTAGAGCATACTAAAAAGAAAATAAAGAAAAAACGATTACATCCCTGTTTACTAGAGCACACCTGTTAGATTTATATTTTGTATTGATAATTCTGTGACCAAAAAGATCAATTTGAACAATTATAAAAGTTGAGGGACTTAATTGTAAATTTTCATAGTTGGTAGGTAAGAATAGGGTTTGTGGTTCATTATTGGAATAAGAATGATATACGCTGGATTTTCGCTAGCTGCGCGCCAGACTTGTGCTTTAGCGGATGCAACAGTACATTGATCGCTCGACTTTCGCCCAACCGTCGCTCGAGCGATGGGCCCTTCGCTCTAGCGAAACAGCTCATCGCTCGAGCGACGTTGTTTTATGACCAAATATAATTTTCGATTTTCGAGATTTTTACTTGGGCTACATTACCTAAAACGTCCAACATATAGAGGCGCATCATTATTTCCGAACAAGAGATTGAACATTGCATTCATTGAGAGAATACATTCAAAAGATTTTAGATTTAGTTCAATCCACCTTTCTAATATGCGTCAAATCTTGTGAAAACATCAAACACTAATGAACAATTTTCGCTTGGTTCTTTCAATGAGTTGAAGTTCAAGGAAGATTATTGAGCAACAAGAAGTTCTTTTCAAGATCCACATGAGATAAACGTTTGTGAAGAGTCAGGAATGGAGTTCGTGTGCTCATTCCATGAGGACGCTTTACAAGAAGAGCCAGTATTGGTGTTAGTGTGCACATTTCAGAAAGGCTGCTTCAAACAGAATATCAAAAAACTTGTGTCGTCAACTTTAATATGGTCCGTAAATTTATCAATACGTTTATAGTGAATTTTTTACTTGCAAAGCGCTCGGAGTTTTTCCCATGATGGATTTTTCCGTGAACAATTCTCGTTTTATTTACTGCTTTATTTACTACTTTGATTGATTATGGTATTTAAACTTAGGAGAAATTAGATTGATTGATTAATCACTTAAATATAATTAATTTGTAACTTGTTGCATGTTAATTAATCTTTAAATTTCGCATTTATATTTAATCACCCCCTCTAAGTGCAGTTGGGTCGAACTGTGTGTTTTTCAACACCCCATAGTTTACAGGTGTAAAACTAGAACGAGCTACACACCAAAAAACACAACTTGGCTGAAACCTGCGCCTTGGGTTTTAAGGGTCAATGGCTATCCGAGCCATGTTAGACTAGGAAGACTACGAGATGGGGACCAGGTCAAGGTGGCTCTCCCAGACCCCAGTCCTCCACACCCACTGGGAATTTTTGAGAGCGGAGCCGGACAAGAATAAAGTATCTCAATTTCTCATCTCATTTATTTATTTGTTATTTATATTCTTTTAAATACAATTTAAACACATAAAAATAATTTTTAAAAAAAAAGAATTAAACTTGTTGTACACCCTTTGTGTACAAGTTTGACATTCAAGGATGTGACAAAATCTCTGACATTGATTGTTTAAAATATTGTTCAAATTAATGTATAAAAATCTGTTATCTCACAATGGTGTCAAACTTGATGTACATGTAGCAAGACTTAAAAAATAATTAATTAGCGTATAGAGTATAAATAAAATTCATGTTTCTTGTTCTCGTCCCAATTCTCTAACAAGACAAGGAACTCCCACATCATTCCGGACGAGACGACACGATATAGGACAATTTACATTTCTATCCCTCCGGTATCAAACAACTCGAGCAGTATACCCACATGGATCAACCTAACATGACATCAAAACACGAAACATGCCAACCTGAGCACAAACCACCAGCTCATGGTTATATTGTATTTATAATTGATCAAATCATTTCTTATCTATACATTTCATAAAACACACAACTATTAATCACTTATTTCTATTGATTTTTAATTTTAACAGATTATAAACAACTCTCGGACATGTACCACAGTTCGATTTTTACACCTCTAATGTTGCCAATCTCCGCTCCATTAATCAGTTCCTCAAAACTCGCAATAATGAAAACTCTTCCAACTCCAAAATCCGTGTTATAAATACCAATTACACCAGCAGGAAACGAAGCAACAACTTGTAAATAATACATAAAGCCCAAAACATGAAACCCTCTTCAATTTTTTCATCTATACCCTCAAAAACTATTAATATACAACAATATTTTGTCTATTATTACAGAAAGAAGCTAAAATCTACAAAACTCCACCAATTAACCTTGAACTGCCAATTCTTGCAAGTGCTCAAGAAATACTTGCAGGCTCACATCATCAGTAAATATAATTTCCGAACCGTCTGTATACGTTGAATTCTGAGTTACGGATGGATTTAACTTGGCAAGAAGAAACCGTGCTTGGCTACCATGCTGGTCACATTTGATGAGTTTCGGGACAGGAACCCTTTCAGCCACCAGTTGCTTAGCATCAAGCTCGGGAGCTTCTAGAAGTTTCCTGAAATTCTCGTGGCTCGGGTCCTTTTCATAACCGAGTTTTCTCCACTGTGCAATCTTAGAACCATAGTGAATGACAACGTAAAAGAAGGAATCAAAAAGCAAAATCACGTCCGGAGATATGGAGCATACGTCCAAGAGCACTGGGATAGGGGGACCATCAAATGAATACTGGAAAAGGGTAGGCTGGACCATGATAAGAGAATTAACCACTCCCTCACGATTTAACATCAAACGGAAATAAGCTGTCTCGTCTGGAGTGCTGTTGAAGACGTCAATAAATTGTGATCTCCTCAAGTAGTATATAAATTGTGGATATAAAGAGAAGTTGGATGAAAGACGGAAGGAAGATGAATCTTCTGGCATGTAATCCCCAAATTTAGAAGCAAAACTAATCAATGTCTTATCCAACCATCTTACAACATCATGTGCATAACTTTTTTCTGTCCTGTGGATGGCAAGTCTAGCCATAACTGAAGCCGCTACTTCCTGATCAAACCCGGCAGCAATTTCAGGTGAGTGCTTCCTGGCCCACCTTCGTGAAACGGTTGTCACCCTTTTCCGGATTCCCATGTTACCATATCGATAACGAGTTATAAACTGTATGAAAAATGCAGAGCCAGATTGAACATTTTGTCCATCACCCACTTCGAAGAAGAAAGCAATGCATGTTTTGCTAGTGACTGTCCCCAGTTTCCAAATGTAAGTACCACCCTCACCAATCTCTTTGTTGCTTACTGAATTATTCATCTTCCGCGTAGATGTACAGGGACCAAGGGCCCCACAAATCTTTACATCTTTTGTTGTTACTATCTCTATAGTTGCATCAAAACACATCTTTAAATTTTCACTGTCATCACGGTCAAACATTTGACGCAGGCACTTCCTAAATTGCTCCGATGCAAATGATTCCCCTAACATCATGAAACCGCCTGAACTTTCAACTGGGACTTTTATTTCTGCTGCTCCAACCTGATCCAGAGAGCAGGCAAAAATATCAAGAATGATGGATGAATCAGATAATCTCTGAGATATTTGCTTGTAGAATTCACTGGATTTTCTATAGTAAGCTGCATGAACATTATTAAGGTCTCGGTGAGTTCTGATGGCATTGCTAAGATCAGAGTTGACGATGATCCCTGGGCCGATTGTTGCAGGTCCTGATGTGAAGACCATGACACGAGAACCAGTATTCACCGAGCATCCTTCTAGAAGCCCTACAGCCACTGATATTGCAACACCTGTAGACCGTAGAGGCCGGTGTCCTTGCATGATCTGTGTTGAAGAACGAATATCTTCGATTGCTGATGTTATGTTGAACTCGCATTGCAACACTGGCAAGAGAAAGTCCTTTCTTTGAACAGCTGATGACTTTCCAAGGGGTTGTGTCATGTGATGGAGCCCAAGAAGCTGCTTAGTCTGTTTAAAAATAAATGAGAATCGAGCAAGTGAAATCAATATATCAAAAACAAAAACAGATATAGGACTGACATCTTAGTCTCTGTTTGGAAAATTTATAAATCATTTATAAATTGGTCAAACTTCATTCTCAACCACACATTTTAATGGAACCACTAGCACTATCCACTTATCCACCACTCATTTCTATCTATTTATAAATTCTTCCCAAACAGAGGTTCAATTAATTGTAATATCATGTAGCTCCATTGATCGCTAGTCAAAACAAATATTACAGAGTGGTGTTGAGCCAGGCAAAGAAATGAAACAGACACAACATGATGGAAAAGAAAAAGAATCCTAAAATTTTCCCCAGACCAAAACGTACCTCGAGATTACAAGAGTACAGGTCTTAGCTACTAAATGTTTCATCCACCCCTACAACTAGTCATTGATCATCTCCTCACCTAGAACACCCAGCTTAAAAGCATCAACGCATACTACTGTCATCCTGGCCCCATCAAATTACTATAACCACATTATTTCATCAAGACAGGAATTTTTTCCCCCTATTTCTCTATTCCAAACAAATATGACATACATATTGAATGAAATAACCTAAAAATTTGCTGATGAAAGTCACTAACTCGGCAAAATATTTCACTTAAACTAATAATTCAAATAAAGTTCCATAAAATTTCAGGAAGCTATAAAATGAAGCTGCCCCCACTTTCTTTATCATAGAAAAATACTGACTCCACTACCTTCCATCACTGCCATTTCTCCACAAGTTTCCTTTCTATCTGTGAAACCAGCTTACAGTGGCACCAAGCTTGGAGCCATTGAGCAAGAAAACCAAAATGAATTGGTTTAAGCTCCATTTTTTATTAAAGGCATCAGAGTCAGTAATATTCTGCTCCCATCATGAATAACCAGTCTAGAAAAGTAAGTGAAATAATGGGTCAAGTTGGATGCTAAGTGGGAGTGGATAAGTGATCTGCAGAAAGGAGGAGGTGTAGTAGCACAGGAAGACTTTGTAATCAAACACAAATTTAACACAAGAGGCAAGTGGATTGCAGAATTGGAAGGGTCTGTATCATGGCTGGTTTGACAGTGGGTAGAAAGAGTTCAGGGTTGGCAAAAAATGAGGAAATGTTTGAGTGAATCAATGTAATTTGGACTTTCGCCTGTAAGTACTTGATGCTGATCTGTATTTTAAGAAGAATGAATCTGACCGAACATAACTATGCCAACGTCCGTGGAGGTTCTTTCTGATTGCTTAAGTATTTATCTTTTCTTTTCATTATCCATTGACATCCTTTATTTATATATGAGATTAGAAGGAGACAAAAAAAAAAAAAAAAAAATTCAAGATAAAGTGTGACTTATGTTATTAAGGACCTTTGAATTTAAATTTTTATGGCAGTTTCATTTTACAAGCTTCAAGTTGTGGAAGAGGAGTTTTAATTGAAATCGTGTATTGGCTACCTTGCAATCGTGTATTGCTAATCTCATAGTTCATAGAATTCTTTTTATATCTTACATTGACAACAAACCCCATCTTCCCATTTTACAATTCTGTCCATATTTGTCGAATTAATGCAATTATTTCATCATCTTTCATCACAATAGCAAATATTTCCAATATATTAGGTCTAAAAAACAAGTAAAATCATAGATAAATGGCAGCAGGACTACTAGCATTGAAACACACAAATACAAAAATATATTTACCCAATGTTCAATTTACATGTGAAGAGGTTGGCTTAGTTTCCCTGTTACACAAATTAGGGAATAGCCAAAAAAAAAAAAAAAAAAAATTCATGTTTCTAAACCCAGTAACATAGGCAGGAAAATGCGATATTATTCAATTTGGGCAAGATTCGGCAGAATATATAAGGCAACAAAGTTTTATATGGCAACTGAAACAAAGAACTATGTTCTAATATGAAATCCAATACAAAAAATGCATCATTCTCGACATTAACTAATATGTATTTCCTTGGAAATATACCTGCTCCGATGAAACCTCACGCTCGCCATGGAAAAGAACAACCCTCAAACAGTCGGTAAACCCCAAGTCATACACCCTCACCATAGAGTCAAAAACAACCAGACCCACAAGTGCATTCTCAGGTAATCGAGTGACGACATGCAACAATTCACTCTTCAGCAGTCCCAGCTCGTCTTCTGGTGTACAAGCATCCACAACAAACACAATCGCTGGGCCCACCACTAAGCCAGCCCCTGCCCAATCCGAACCCGAACTTGAACCAACATACGATGACATTGATGTAAATGAACTACTATTAGACCTCAAACCCAATGCCTTATTCATGTTTGGAGCCGAGCCCAGACCAGAACTAAAACCCGAGCCTTGGTCCGAAGCCCTTTTATTCAAATGATACTCCACGGTGCAGTAGGTAGGAAAAAGCTCAGCTGGAATATTATTTTCATTAATATGAATATACGATACTGGGAACCGATTCTTCTCATAGCAAAACGGACAGATCCAGATTTTTGAAGTGTAATCAACCCTGGAATACGGATTCAAAACTGCGTGGCATTGGGAACAATTCAAAGGATCGTAAGGCAGAATCGGAAGCTCATTAAATGGCATTAAGGGGGTGCACATGATGGATAGTGGGATGACTAGAGAAGCAACTTCGGGCTTGGTAGCAGGCCAGGAGTGCCATGACCATCTGAGGCCCTCCATCGCTTCCAATTCATTAAAATCCATTGAAAGCCCAGTTGAAGAAATCAGATGTACTTGATGAAATGAGGGTGTAATTTCATCAGGATTTGAAAAAGACAAAAAAAAAAAAAAGGAACCAGTAAAGGTTAGGGTTTGGGTTTTTTGCTTTTACTTTTTTTGGGCGTGGATTTACAGAGAGTTTAGGATATAATTAAAGAAAGATTCCGGCCGGCGACATTGATTCGGAGGGCAAATAATCAATAAAGCAGAGTTGTAGTAGATTCTGCAGAGCATTTGATCACAATTTGGGTAATGTAAGCTGTAATTTTTGGGCAATTCTTCTTAGAAGGGCATTTTTCCAAGTCACAAAGCGCGAATGGTCTGCATCTTAACAAATTTCATCTAAAAGGGCTTTCTTTATAAACTTCGGGAAATTGAAGCAAATGGTCCAAACGTTTGCCCATCTTGCATTTTTTATCCAAACTTTTAATCTTGATATTAACCGTCCCAAATTTTTGCATTCTTGGCACAAATGATCCTTTTGAATGGATATCATCCATAGTGACCATTAATTTCGAAAGTGAACTGCAATTGCTCTTATTTTGTTTTTATTTGCACAAATGATCCTTTTGAATGGATATTGTCCATAATGAACATTAATTTTAAAAGTGAACTGCAATTGCTCTTATTTTGTTTTTATTTAAAATGACAATTTCGTCATTTCAAAAATAAAAGAATATTTAAAAAAAAAAAAGAGTAAACTTCTTCTCCTCCCAACCCCGCGCCCAAAGATTCACACCGCCAACACTCAATAAACCTTTAGTACCACCGCCGCCCTAATGCCAATAGTTACCACATTTTTACCCTCCCAAACCATAGCAACAAAATGGCTTTGTCGAAAAGGCTAATACAGGTCAGCAAAATGGTGATCCACATTGGTGAGCTTTAAACGTGTAGCCAAAACGCGAGAAGGTTCACATAAGGGTTAAAAAAAAAAAAAAAAACCCAAAAGGAAAAGATGCTATTTTATATAGCTCATGGAATTATTTAAAGACATGAGAATGATTAATCATAAACCCCATCTAAAATAGAGGATATTCCAATTGATTTTGGAACTAAACTTAGTTGTACGCTCAAAAGCAAGTCTAATGAAATTTTTTGCTGATTTAGAAAGTTGGAAGAGATGTTGGATTAGGATATCCATATATGATTGATGAGTCAATTATGAGATTATAAGCAGTGACGGAGAGTATCAACAAATTCATGGGAAATCCTAATTAGAAATGGACCTTCAAAGAAGAAGAAGAAGAAGTATTTTTCGAGCTAATGTTGCGAAACACGATGCCCAATTATTGACACTTCTTCTGCCATGCTATTAGTCGAATCGTTGAAAACATGATTTCTCTATTATAGTTTACATTAGACACGTAAGTAGTGAAATTCTCATAATAGCATAAGATTTGGGCATGTGTAAAATGGATTCCTTCTGAAATTTGTAAATAAATTATTATCTAGTTTTGTTTGTTACAATTGTAGCAAGTTTAATCTAATTTTCCATCAATTATTAGCTATTAGTAGTTGAATGGATCTTGAAATAAATCAAGAATCTTGATTTCTCTATTTTCATGTCAAAACCCACGTGAGATTTCATACTTGGCACAGCAAGAGAAAGTTTTGTAATTGTGATGCCTTAAATAATGCTATATTTTTCAGGAGTGTGGAAAATAAGTTTGTGGGAAGAAGATGATGATTACATTTTTTTTTTCCTATTTTTCATTTTTTTTTTTCATTTTATGAATTTTTTTACTTTTAAATCAAAATAAAACAAGAGAAATTGTATTCCACACACAAAACTAAAGGTCCTTTTGAACTAAATCCATCCAAAAAGAATCAATTGTGTCAAGAATGCAAATGTTTGGGATGATTAATTCTAAGATTTAAAGGTTTGGACCAAAACGCAAGACGATCAATTTGCACTAGTTTCCCTTAAACTTATATTAATTTCATTAGCAACTGAAGTATGTAAGAAACTTCAAAATGATCATTAAATTATTTTTCTTACCATATTAGTTTATAACGGTTTAATAAATGATCATGTGATCAGAATGACTAACGAAAAATCTATTTGATCACTATTAAAGTGCCATAATGGAGAAGAGTTCGAGTTGAACCGTGTGACCGTGTCTTACAAAAATGGACAATCCAAGAACCTTTGACATGGATTTAGCTTTCATCCACGAAATTTTCAGCATTTTGTATTTCGATTGACATTTGGCACCCTATGTTGAAGATTGGAGAAAATCAATGTTGGGGCCTCAAGGGTTAAGTGCTCTGAAAAAAAATAGATGTGAGTAAAATAAATGGATAGAATTTCCTTCAATTTTGCCCCATCTCAGTGATTTATACTTGCGCTTGGCAAGAAAATAAAGTAGATTTTGTTCAAGTATCAAAATTAAATTATTTTTATAATTGAGTGACCTTTTATGAAATCTTTACAAAATTTAATGACTAATAATGTAAGATAAATACTTTACTTTGCCTACCAATCTAATTATATTACAAACTTTAATAATGATTAGTGAAATTAACTCAAATTTTATTGTGAAAATTTCTTCAAAAATTTTCTTCCCTTCTAAGTTTTGTATGACACCACCTACATTTATGGGTGTCAATTTTGCTCGTCGATTTGATCGGTTCGAGCAACTCGTAGCTCGATCTGAAAAAAGTCCAAACTTACTTGACTTGTGGCTCAGTAGAACTAAGCCCCATTTTGGGGCATCGACTTGAGCTTGAGCCAGCTCGTGTAGCTTTGTCGGTCCATAACAAGTCAAGCTTTAAAAAAAATTGTAGAACTTAAAAAAAAAAATATATATATATATATATATATATATATTATTTAGCTGCCTTGTTAAGGTAGCTACACGTGTAGTTTGTAGGCTACAATAACTGCCTTCAAAGATCACTAAAAAAAAGCGAGTCAAGTTGCTAAGACTTGAGTCGAAAACTCGGGTTGAACTTAGTTTTTGCTGAATGAAAGCTCGGCTAGGCTCGGGCCAAAAAAAGTCTATTTTTACTCGAACCGAGCTCGACTTTCAAGTTTTGGCTCGACCCACTGACATCTCTACCTGCATTTTTACTTTTTTACTTTTTTGGTCATATCTTTCTTGTATTTTTATTTTATTTTTTTTTGTTCAACTGGGGGGTTTGAGAGTTGTAATCACCATTCCTAAATGGTAAAATGAGAGCAATGTTATCAATTAACACTACTTCGTATTCTATCGAGAGTTTGGAAAGTTCTCTCACATAATAACATATCACAATATTATTGATTGACAATTGAACTACTAAATCAAAAAGAATTGAAGAATAATTTTAATCCAAACATAACGTTTTGAAATTTAATAACTTTTACATCAAGAAAGATCTAAAATTTTGTCGTAACATGGAAAAATGATCCATTTCTAACAATTTCATATATTTAACTTCATATTTTTTAAAAATTTCAAAATCAATATAGAATTTTGACTGAATTATAATCGATTTTGACCTCGAGATAGAGTTAGATTTTATTAGTTTGTGGACTGTTTATCTAAAATATTTTTAAAGGCTATTTCAAGTACGTACAAACTACGAAGGCCTTTTATAATATTCGCCTAATATAAATGCACACATAAAATTACGACAAAAATAACTATTGAGTTATGGCGCACGGAGGCTACGGCAAGCGCAGAGTTGCCGACCGCCAAGTTGCTGGCGGGCGGCGTCCGAAATCCCTAGCCGTCGACAAGAAGCCCAAACCCAAAGCGAAGGCCGTCTCTCTCAAAAACCAAATTAGATCTATTGAACGCATGCTCCGCAAAGTACTCACTACCTCCTTAACTTTACCAATTACACCCATATAAAAAGCATATGAATGTGTATGTGCTATTTTGTGTAAATTTATATATGTATTGGCTGTTTGGAAATTTTGGCGTTCAATTGGTGTATGTAGAAGTGGCTGGTTCCTGTTGTGTTGATGGATGTACAAGTGCGGAAGCGTAGTGTGCAACTTTATATTTTCTGAATGTTACTTCTGTTTTTTTTTTTTTTTTTTATTAAATTGCATTGGATATGGGTTAAAATTGAATAAGCTTCTTTTATTATTGGTATAAACAATTGGAGTTTTTTGTGTCCAAGGCAATACCCATTTTCCGAATATTTTAACTACATATTAGGGTTTGGAGCTATTTATTAGATTCAGTATATATAATTCTAGAAAAGATGTAGTTGTAAGTTAGTTTATATGTGAAAACGAAGGACAAAACAAGCGAAAAACGCTTAAAAGTGGTTCCTGACATGGTGTGTGAAGTTGTCCCTGCTCATAGATGCAAAGGATGTTATTAGAGATTAAAAAAGTGATTAAGCCGGCGGTGAAAGTCCAAGGAACTTCCTTCTTATATGATTAACTTATCAAATATATGGATAACTTTTAATTGGTTTTTTCCTTTCAAATATTATAGAGTTTGATCTTGTTCTTTATTGCAACATTAATACTGTGTTCAAAGGAATGGCAGGGTAATGGAGTTGGATCTTGTTGAGAATTCATAATTCTCAAAGTGGTTGATTATGTTATAGTTTGTATTGACTGTTTTCCAAATATTGATTCAATTTTTGTGCTTGAGATCAACATTTAAGCTGTTAAAAAGGGCTTCTTTCTATTTGTTTTTTGTTTGCAAAAGGAACAGTATATTAAAAGTACCTGTGATTGTTGGCCACCATCCCGATTACAATTTTAGTGTTTCTCTCTTATCCCTCCAACTTTCTCGATCTCCTTATCCCTCTTATTTTCTTTTCCAGATCAGATAATGTTTTAGTTATATTATCCATGAAGCATGTTTACTTTCTTGAACAGGGTTGGTTTTTGTATAGTCCTTCCAATTGATTTTGCTTTTAAACTTAAGTCGTTTCAGTTGCTTGGAACCGTTATTGATTTTTCAATGCACGACATCATTCATTGATACTAACCCAACATGCAGGATCCGCCACCTGAAGTCAAAGAAGCCCAAGAGAAGAAGTTAGAAGAACTCAAGAAACAACAAGAGATTCACAACCAGCTGGCAGTGGAGCGTAAAATATTCCTTCGTAACAGAAAGATTAAATTTTTTGGTAACTAGTAGCTCTATTAGGATTATGCAGTACGTTTTATGTTCATGTGTACTTGGTACTGTACATGTCGATGATTGATGAGACTGAGTTTAAATTTGCATGGCTAGAGAGAAGAAAGATTGAGCGAAGGATAAGACGTTTGGAAAAACAGCAGCGTGCTTCATCTGGTCAGGTCCAGGAAACTGAGATTACCCAGCAACTTTCTAAATTGAAAGAAGATCTTGAATATGTTAGGGTAAGCTGCGAACCATATTGCTGTATGCACTTAATGCTCTTGTTTTCAGTTTTTAGTATGCGGTCCATCCATTTTATTGTCCTGAGATCTTCTTCCACAAACATTTTTTTTTTTTCTCTTTCGTTAAAACCAATAGCTTAAGATACATGGTATTATAGGCTAATCTGAGTTGTAAATACTTTATTTGGAGAAAAATAAAAACAGAAGGCCATTGTATTCCCTGCTGAGGGGAAAGGGGGGAAGAGAGAGTGAGAGGTGGTTTTGGGGGGGGGGGGGGGGGGTTGCTGAGATCATTAATTGTTCATGGCCCGTGGGAAAACAGGAAAGACTTGAAGTGGGTGGGTAGAATCGTTTATTAAATCCTCGCAATATCTTTTAGTTGTTTGCCCAGATCCAGAAGGCTGTTACATGGAGTCTATTAAAGCTTGAACTGCATGGCTATTTAAAATTTTTGCATACGAATTTATGATGCCAATATACAAACTGCGAAAGGCATAGTTTCGTATGGGAATTTGAATAAATTTAGGTTTAAGTAGATATTTGGTTCATTTCCGAATTGTGTCTGCATATTTAATTGCTGAAGAATGTTACTTGTAATTAATTGCAGTTCTTCCCAAAGACAGAGAGATACGTTTCATTATTTATGGGAGGTGATGATACTGAGGTTGTAGAGAAAAGAAATAAATTGCGCAGACAGATTAAGGACAATCTAATTAGTGCTGCAGCAAGTGGGAAGGATCTGGAAGGTACTCTCTATTTTTCTTCTTGTATCATTGATTCACCTAACTTTAGCTTGATTAATTTTATTGCTGGGACTATTTCTTTTCTTCATAAGAACTGCTTTTTAGTGTAAAATCATTTACTCACGGGAGCTTATGTGACTGAAATTCTGTTGACTATTGAGTAGCTTTAGAAGTGTTGTCATGGGTTAATGATGCGATTCTTACCTATGATTTGTAAAAGTTAAACATGTAGGTTCCAAATAAGTTATCAAGAGTGAGATTAAACATACAACCTAACAAATTTTAGCAGTTTTTAAATGAGTACCCCAAATTAAAGCACATTATAAAAGATGACATAGAATAATGAGAGGAAAATAGTAAGGGATAATGGAAATACTCCCTCCTGGCTTTGGCTCGGTGCTAATTGGGCCTAAATGGATGAACACACAATTCAACAAATTGAACAGGTTCTAAATGATTACATCGAATCAAACCACATTATTAAATATAGCATAGAATAATGAGAGGGAAAATAGTAATGATAATGGAAATACTCCCTCCTGGCTTTGGCTTGGAGCTACAGGGTCTGAATTGATGAACACCTAGATTTTTCGTAGACAATATCTGCCTATTAAATTTATCCCTTTATCCATTGTTATAATCATACTTTCTGTTTTTTGGATCCCAATAAGAAAGTTTAGTTTCAAAAACCAAGACATTTTCATTGTTAAATCATTTCGGAGATGATGTCATAGGGTCGTGATTGGAACAGGTACACAGCATATAGACTTCTGCACCTATTTTACAAGCACATGCAATGAAATTGCTTGCTTGACGAAAATGAACAATGTATCCATACTCTTGTTATTGTGTGTTTGGCATTTTACTTTGATTAGAAGATCAATCACTGGGTTCCCTTCTTTTATGTGGTATTATTGTAGTGATTTTATTGGACTAGTGTGTAAATACAGTTTTAGTTCCAAAAGCGCTCCTGATTGTCAGAGAGAGGGAGTGGTAGATAAACGGATAGGCAATAATCATGTAAAACATGAATAAGGATGAAGTGTTTGATAGTGATTCTCTCGTCATTTAGAACTTGTTGGAAATTGGACATAAGATATCAGCTTTATTTATGGCTTTTAGCTTCGTGGTTTTAAAAACCGTCAGCCTGCAGTAGCAGTAGTGAAAATTCTTTATTCATCATCCATATTCATGTATCGTTCATTAGAATATTAGAATTGCCACACTCAAAGTCACTTTGATCTTTATATTTAAACTTAAGAAGGCATTTGTTAAGATTTATTGCACTGACGAAAGCCTTGAGTCATATTCCCCTGGACACATTTGCAATGCCTCTTCTTTTCCTTCCCAGACACTTCTATAATTCTCTCTTTTCACAATCGGGAGACTTTGAAATTGAGAGAGTGAGTTGATAAACCTCAGATTTGATAGCAAGAGGAAAAAGAATAAAAGAAATAACATGTCTGTAGAAATATGTGATTAAGGATGTTGTGAGTTGCTCTTTTCTTATTGTTGTACAGTATCCTCGTGATTGTTTAAAATTTTAGAGAATGCTTATTGCATATAGACTCAACTTTTGAGGCTGCCAGTTAATGTTAGTCTTATCAGAGGTTTCCAAATTGTTGGTCCGACCAGAGCTTGGTATCCACAGGGGAAAGAGTTTCATTCAAGCGTGACTTGTTCTATTTCTTATTTCCGTGTCTTTTTCTTTTTTCTTTTTGTTAAATGGTGAACTCTAATGTCTTTCTTTTGGACTCATGTAACAGAGACTGGGAGTGAGGATGATGGGCTCTTGGAACTAAGTGATGACGATTTCTTCTTAAATGGAAGCTCAAGTGATGATGCTGAAGCAGACGATGAGTGGACAGATAAAAGCACAAGGTACTTATTGCAACTGTCAAGAGACATTAATACTTTATTTCTTATTGCAATTGATCTCAAGGAATTGCCTCTCATTAAATCAAATTTAATATCAAGACGTAGGCTTTATTTTGCTAAGCCAATAAGTTACTCATAAGTTCTTTTTTTATTCTGTCAAAGCCTGACATTAATTTCATAATACATTCATAAGTACTACTCATTTATTATCCACATATTTCATGTGGTACGTATTATTTTTCCTAAAAAGTTCCTAATAAGCTACCCAAACAGAGGCATAGAGACTCGACAGAATTTTATTTCTCATTTTTACATATGTTGGCTGTCGAGCTGGTACACCTATTAAGCTTGTCTTGTAGAAACATTGCTAGTAGCTTAAACCTTTTCAAATGCCAATTGTGCTTGGGTACAACTTCTGCTTGGCGGAGTGTTGTATCAAGAGAAAAAAGGAAACGTTTCATTGAAACATCATCGAATTGTGTCATAATGCCTGAAGGTTAGATTGGTGAATCGTTGAGTTTGCATTAAATTAATGAACACGTCCTATTTGGATCTCGCCTTTGATTCGCATTGAGAATTCAATACTAAATACCCATTTCCCTTCTGAAGCTTTCTTCTTGATTCAATGGGTATCAACAGAACCTTTCCATTTGGTCTTCAGGGAACAAGCTTCTAGTGCTTCTGGTAAAGCAACATCCGGGATGTCCAGTGATGAAAGAACTCAGGTTTTTAATTTAGTTTTCGCATTTTCTGCTCTAAGATTAGGTGTTTAAGTGATAAACCTTTCCATTTTTACCTTCTCTTGATATATTTATGCAGAAACAGATTTCAGCTCGTGCTCTAATGCCTCCTCCCGGACCATCTTTCAAGTCAGTTCCGACTTCGCTTAAAGATAAAACTAAAGTCGGAGGATCTTCAAGTAAGAAGGCATACATACGTAAAGCTGATATATCAACATCCAGCAACACGTCCAACAGCATTGGTAGATCTTCCTTCAGAAAGAGAGGTCCCGTGGAGTCAAACACAGGAAACAGCGGTAATCTAAGTTCCAACTCAGATGCTCGAAAACCCAGAAGAAAAAGGAGGCCGAAGAAGAAAAAGCAACAAGTGGTGTAGTTTTGACTGCTATATGTGACACTTAGTTGTGATGTTGTTTCAATTGTTGTTGCTCGTTTTCTTTTTAACTTTTGCTTGGAATTTTAAGTTCCTCTTACGTTATTTGGTTATTTTTTTATATTTCGTAACCGAGCAACAACGTTGTTTAAGTTACTTGTTATGTTTTTTAATGACAATTATGTTATGTTGAATCCTAAAAAAAAAATATTTTACTTTGATTTTGCATACATCTTCTGTGCATTTATGATTTATCTAAGATTGGACTTCAGATGATTTGGTTTTGTTGTACGAAATGGATTCATGTAGTTAACCGTAAAGTTATCAAATAAACTTCAATTGGTTATATGTTGAAAACAGAAATTGAACCTTATGACATCAAGTCTTCAGTTGTTATTTAGTAGCACAGTGGTAAAACAGTTTGTTACTAATCAATTGATCAAAGATTCAAATCATGAATTGAAATTAAGCAATATGTATATGGTATGTTTGGAAAGGAGGATAGAAAAATAATAATAATATGAAAATATTATCTATTAATTGTCTAGTGTGATATAGTACTGCATATCAAATTTGTACTCAATTCTTTATAGGTTCTCGTCTCAGAGCTTGCCAAAGTTGAAACATGGACGCCAGATTTGTTGTTGTGAACTTGTGCCCCTTCATTACATTTCGACAACATTGGCTTATCACGTTTCTTAGCAAATGAAAAGACGTTAATCTTTTTCTTAGCAAATGAAAAGATGTCCAAACGCATTGTGTCATGTTTGTTTATTTCCGATACTAAGAAGAAATATTATACTAATTATTAAAAAAAAATATTGAAGAACAGTCGATAGAACGAGTTCAAAACCACAAATCTCAACTCACACACCGTTGTGTAGGAAATTTCATCCTAACATGCTAGTTATTAGTTACTTAAGTAACACACAAAATCTAAGTCACCAGTTAAGCTTAAATTATTAATTAATTTCACTCCCCCCCCCCCCCCCCCCCCCAAACCCAAAAAAAAAAAGGAAAAAAAGAAAGAAGATTATATAACGCATGACTTCAAATGGTGCTTATCGACTAGTGTGATGTGATATTAAGATATAATTAAGATGATAAATCAATTAAAATCATCTAAATATATATTATATCACAGCCTATAGATAAAAATTGATTAGGAATAGCATTATACAAATGATAATTATCTCATATAATCTACACAATAGTTTTAAAAATCAATTCCCATGGAGCTCAAAGATTTTCTTCACTGCTCAAAAAGATTCTCAAAATATAAAAAAATTATTAAGAGGATATCAAGCCCACCAACTAGCTAGCATAATGATTTGGAATGACTTTGGATGCTCTGTCTCAAAGTAATACTACATTAAATAATGCTACTCACATTAAAAATTCGCTAGTGGAATCTTTCTGTCTCTCATTTTTAGTGGTTGCTGATATAATATTCAAATATTTTTCTTAAAAATTTGCTAGTGGAATCTTATTTTTATGGTTTTAAAATAACTTATTTATGGTTTTAAAAAAAGAAAAAAAAAAAAATCTTTGATTTGGAGAATACTTCAATCTCTTTGTGGTAGGGAACAGTCTTTGAATGGAGGAATTGTCTCAATTCATGATTAGGTTTAATAACAGCATTGGAAAATATATTCAATTTATCTTAGTAATCATGCTATCGAGATTTTTTTTGATTTAATTGCCTTAGGTATTAATTGTTTTCTAAAGTTGTTTATTGACCTATATACATAATAATCGAAACAAAATGTCACTTTATTTTTCTAATTTTCTATTAATATTTCGTCGACATCTTTTATTTTATTTATTTATTTTTCTTTTTTTCCTTTACATATATCTTTCTAAAATGATTAGTTTGACCAAAAAAATAATAATAAAATAAAATAATTTAAGTATCTTTGTATGTTTGGCTTAAATTGATGAATTTATTACAAGCAAAACATTAACACAAAATGTTTCTTGCTATAATTGTATCAAGAAAATCTGTAATTTACTAGTCTCCTGGAGAAAACTGTTTGGTACAAGAAAATTTCAAATTTAAGGTTCTTTTGGAACCAAATCTGAGATAACAATTTTTGTTTCGGTCATATGAACAGATGATTCATGCACCAGATCCTAGGCCAGTTGCTTCTGATCCTTTCATAATTCTGAGTCTCTTGCAGGTTGACATGAACATGCTGCACAAAACATATGAATAACAAAATGAGTACTCGAGTTTTGGTAACAAAGATTTTATAGTCCTAAACAACATTATGAAATCAAAAGAAGTAAGTCGGCCAGGTCGAGAGACTTACTTCCATGGAACATCTCCAACAAGCATCAAATCACCATCTTTATCTTCATAAGCTGGTGCATATTCAGATCCTTTGTAGCCTTCCCTTTCTGAATACTCCCCTGTTGAGGTACAACAAAACCATACATTCATTAGAACAATTAGAGAAATAACAGTAAGGGGCTCCATCCATGCTTTCAAATAATATCCTACCTATAGTGAGTTTGAACATGTTTTCCAAAGCCTTGAGGAGTTCTTGATATCCCTTGTAAATTTTCAGATCTATTTTTCTGAGATAAGGGGCTCCATCCATGCTTACTTTTACATAATTCCCAGTTTCAGCTTCTGTCTTTTTGGGTTGGACGACGTTTTTTCGGTAGGATCTCACTGGTGGCCAGCCATCAATCTGCGACCTGCGCACATATATCATGTTAATAGTTGTTCATATTCGTTATGAGAGTTATGTCCACTTTGTCGCTATAAATTTTCAGTATAATAAAGAATTAAAGTATAAGTGACCTTAAACTTCTCTATCTATCTCAAAAAGGGCATCCTATAATTCTTTACCTGGCAGAAATATTAGGGATAACTAATAAATGTAACGAATACTCGATAGTGACTTACTTGGATGCAGGTGCAGTTTCGCCATCTCCGGCTTTGGCATCGGATTTTCCCTTCAATAATTCACTGTCCTTGACCAATGCATTCGCGGCTCTCTTGTTGTTCTTAGAAGTAGATTCATCTGTGCCTGGTAATCCCAATCTGAGTTCAGTTGCCTTCAAATTAAGGTCATTTTCATGGCTCATTACACCTTCCATTTCCCAAATCCTTGAATTTTTCTCTGAGGACTGTTACTTGGAGGGGTGGAGAAATGCTTTTGCTGAAATGGGTTTTGTGGGAGAAGAGTTAAAAACACAAACCAAAGGCGTTTTATATTCAAATGAAGAAATTAAGGATTTATTTGTTTGAATCAAGTTCATGAATTTGGGACAAAAGAAAGTAAGGGTGCCGGCAGAAGTAGCAGCAGCTTTAAGGCAAGTGCTCCTACATTCAGGGGACAGGAATGGAACAAGCTCAGCCGCCCATATAGAATACTTTTAAGAGGAATCAAAGTAGAAACGGTCAAGCTGTGTTTTGAGGGTTGTGGAAGTTAATTCGGGTGTGGTGACTGGTAAACATCTTTTTCCCAATTAGATATGACTTCAAGTATTTCAAGTTGTGCAAGTTAAATAAAGTGTGGCGAATATTTTTTTTTTTTTTATTTCGAGTGGAATGATTTTAACTGTATATGGGTGTGATAGTTAAGTCAAATGTGGTTAATATCTTTTTTTCAATTGGGCATTGACTTCGATTATTTCAGGATGTGGAAGTTAAATAAAGTGTGATGAACATTTTTTTCTCGATTGAAATTTACTTCAACTATTTGGGGCTGTAACATCCTTTTCCCGATTGGGTATGGTTTCAACCATTTTGTGTTGTATGAGTTAATTAGGATGCAGAGAACTTTTTTTTGTTTAGATTGGGTTTGACTCGACTATTTCAAGGTTGGGGAAGTTATTTCAGGTCGGTGAACATCCTTTTCTAATTGGATATGACTTTGACTTTTCCATAAATCAGATTTGGTCTAGATCAACATATTTTGTTAGTTAACCGACGTAACATAGTGGCCAGATTTGCAAGCAAATTGAAATTAGTGATCGGACTGCACTAAATTGAAGATGAATGACCTGGATGACACTCCACTCAAACTTTGGCAACCTGTAATGCATTTAACCCTATTTGATTCGCAATTTTCACTTTTGAAAAAGCATCGAACAAATTACGTGCAAGTATTTTCAAAGATAAAACTTTGTCACGTTCACTATTTTGACCCTAGTCCCGCTTCCCATTCTCATACTCATGCGACTTTCAAATAGTAAGGTCATAATCAAGCAGAATCTCGAGTAATCTTTCCAAGTAAATGTTAGAAACAGACTAGATAAAGATTTACAATCCAACATGTAACACACGCACGCACCAGAACAATCTATGGTTGTGTTGGGATATCCTCGTTTCTTTCATTATTGATTGAATTAAGAACAACCCGTGAGAATTAAATGCAAAGTTAGCTAGAATTTGGAATTTGCCAGATTCAGCCAGTGATACACAACAAATAAATTGACAGAACATTATCATGTTTAATTTAGGTGCCATATTTGAGTTTCCTGTCCACAAAAATTTTCAAGGTTTGGTTTTGAAATAACTCATCAAATGGAGTTGAAATCAAGTTTTGAGTTGGCATGTTGTGTAGGCAAGATTTGACCATGCACGTAGTAAAATCCACGTTGATTTCGTGAATGTTAGCAACTTGCAGAAGGAAGCTTTCTTCACCTTCCACCTAATAAAATGCTTTTCAATTTTATCGGACAATGATGTAGTACATCGAGTGATAATCGTTAATATTGTTGATGAATAATGTTACTCATACATTAATCTAAACATTATTAAAAAGGAAAAATTCTTTAGCGTCACTAGAGCCTAGAAGTGTCTCCTAGAGCTGCTAAGGTTGGAGGCGTAAGTAGGAGAAAGATTTGGAGTCGAAGGAAAGGGTTGGAGTCGTAGCAAGGGCTCTAGGGCCCAATTTGTAGCTCGTGGCGGAGCGGTGTAGCCTTGTTGGGAGCTATATTATACCTCATCCCTAGCTAGTAAGAAATCAGAGGGATCGAGTTCGAGCAATAAGATAGCTATTTGACTAGATTAATAGTATGTATATAAATAATTTTTTCTACTGTGCGACTGTATATTATTTGTCTTTTATCTAATATAATTTTATGTCCTATATGTTAAACTAAATCCTATCCTAGGCAAATTTTATTTTCTAAATTATTTTGTAAGGTGTATATCGAATCAAACTGTGTTCTAAAGTTAAATGGAAAATTAGACGTATTCATTAGGTGCAAAATATACCAAATTTTGAACAAGGTCACTGAGGAAATTTTGAATACAAAACCCTTTAATCATGTTGCTTCATAAAGTATTAGCCACTTTACATTAAAGAGATTAATATGATAAAAAGTTATTTGTAGTGAAATGACATGTATAATAAGTATATAACCCCCCACATAGTTTCTTATGTTCAAATAAGTATATACGAAAAGGTATGAAAGAGCTTGGAATTATGTTCATATTTTTTTTGGTAACTCAGGTGTCTTAACTTCGTCGGACTAATTCTAAGGAGTGTGGGGTTTTCCCTCCTAGTTCACCACTCAGGTAAATTTGGATGCGATCACAACCTATACACACTTTGTGTCGGATATTCGGGATGCAGTTCTCCTCCTATGGACTTCCCTTTACGACGTGCGAATAGGACCCCCGGAAAGAGATGACAAAGTGCATCATAACTTTACCTCCACAAGACATCTGCCTCCCAACATAAATGTTACCTTCCAGCTGCCCCGAGAATTCAAACCTCCGATACTCCATAGAGAACCCTCATACTTTACCACTGCGTCATACCCGTACGAGCAAAATTATGTTCATATTTCTTTCATGTAGGAGGGTCGACCTTGAGTTCGACATATATAATTGCACAATACGATTATAACTTAAAAGATATTTTTGCCTGACTTAATTTATCATAAAAATCTGACAACCCATGACTTTGACATAGTCTATCCTACTTCTAATTTGTTCGACCCAACTTACACTCTTACCAAGACAAATTAACTTATATTGCTCGACACGGCTCATCTCATCTCATGCTTGAACAGTTGGATCATGTAGGATAGTTGACCTCAAGTCTAGACACATGATATGGTCTATACAAGGATTCGATAACTCACAACTTAACATGATCTACCATACACACAAATTGTTCAACCCGACTTACAATCCCACTGAGATAAATTAGCCATAGTAGTCTATATGCATCTTTCAATTGAACCGTTGGATCCTATTTACTCTTTTCCCATGAAAAATTGTTAAATGTACTCCAAAAATGAGTTGTAACTTTAGTAAATAAAATTTTACAATCATGCTTGTTGTACATTATATTTTACACTTTGCCATGTGTCAGTACATTATTAGACAGTTTAAAAATAAAACAAAATTTTCATCTAATCAGTCATTGACAACATAGACGATGTAAATCATGATGTAAAGAAAAAGGTGTACACATGACATTATTCAAAATTTTAAGTGATCATCATGATGCCCAACACGCGTAGTACTGGACGTGCGGGGTCCAAATTCAAACAGGAATAGGACAGCATACTGCAATAACCTTGTAATGTTGCCTGGCTTCTGGTTGTCACAAACTTTGCAAATTAAAGTCATTGATCTTGCCACGTCCTTGCCCCAAACACCATATATTTATATTTAGTGTTGACCTGATTTTTGATAAGATAGACTACTTAGTCTTATATATATGGTAACGAACAATTATAAGGACTTTTAGTTTAATATTTCTGCTTCATCAACGTGGTTATTGGTAAGAACTTATTGAATAGCGGTAAAGTCGCTTTGAAAAAATATCCATTAGTAGCTTGTATGCATATGGTTTCTTTATTATTTTTATTTGACTGTATTCAATTCACACTCTATAGTCTATACTGGTTAGTCAATTGGAAATTTGTAGTTGGTCGCACTTTTGGCCAATTTCCAAAAGAATAATGATGGTTGAATAGGGTTAAAAATAAGGAATGTGTGAACAATCTGAGTTGGTGGCATTTGGTTGACTTTCATCCCATTCCCACCACCGACACCAATAGTTGGTCGTAATAGTCCAAATAATTAGTCACAAACATCTAATGACCAAATAATCTTCCTCTCACTCCCAATCCTTCCTCAATCACATCACCGACACCAATAGTTGATCACAATAACTCAAATAATTGGACACAAACTCTTTAACCCATCCCACACTAACCGAACACTATACCACAGCACCACCGCCACCATCAGCACCACCTTCAAATACATCTAAAAAATCCACCACACCTCCAAAGTCAAACAGGCAAGAAGATTTAAATTGCCGCCACCACCACCTTCTCCTCTACAGTCAACACAATGGCATGCGCAACAACATCGTCGTTGCGCACGGCCTCTCTACACAGCGCAACGACGATGATGTTGTTCGACATTCATAGCACCTCTGTGAGCATTGTTGTCATCCGTCGGTTGATACGACGTTCACAACGAAGAGGGTAGAGAGAGACGGGGAAAGGAAGAGAGAATGGATATGAAGATGAGAGAGAAAATGATTAGGGTTTGAACGAGCTGGATAGGGTAGGATGTGAGTGAATAAATTAATTTATAACATAATTAATAATACTAAAATATGGAATTATCACCTGATTTTTGGTTATGTAAACTTTATATCTTATTTTTGAATTGTCATCTTTAAAAACATGATGGTGTATAATTTAAATAAGAATGTGCTATAAATTCATGAAATAAAAAAAAAAAAAAATAAAAAAATTGTATTGAGGTACAAGTTAATTATTGTTGAAATCCAACTCTCTAAAAAAAAAAAAAAAAAATTTGCATTGATAATCTGATTAAAATTTTAAAATCGTGTGTGTATCTCGTATCGAGAAAATTGAAAAAGAAATAAGGAAGTCATTCCATTAACCTCTCTCATTTTATTAGTAAATTGATTAACTTAAAACTAGCCCAAAATCACGTGATTAGATGAAAGACAATGAACGGTCAAACCCCATTTTCCATGCTAAACATTCTAATCGATGACCCCCACTATGGGATCCATTGTCCCAACTTCAACCAACATTTGGAATATATTATTTTGTAACTAAAGAATAAAGATTCTCATATATTGCATTAAAAGTGAAATTTTGATATTCAACTAGATTAATTGCTAACCTATGCAGTATTCGTTAATAAATACTTCATCCGTCTCAATTATATATGCTTGTTTTGTTTTTTCACGGAATTAAGAAATCTTATTTAATGTTACTGAAAAAAATAATTTTTACCAAAAAATTTTCTAGTTTACCCCTATTTAATTTTCAACAACTAATAGTAAATTATTGTTGGAATTAATAAAGAATTTGAAAATTGATTTCAAGAAGTATGCAAATTATTGGGAAATGTGCATGTATTTGGATGCATTACAAGAAATTGGCAAATTAAGTGGGAAAATTGATTGTAGCTAAGTAAATTAAATAAGGATATATTAGTAAAAGAATAAAACAAAATATTCTAAATTAAGAAACATGACTATATATTTGGGACAAGTAAAAAAGGAAATTAAGCCTACATAAATGGGGCAGAGGGAGTAAATACTTGATCCTGAAATTTCTCAAAATAGGCACCCAATTCGGTTCCTTTGCAAATTTAAATACCAAGTAAAATTTAACCCACCTTGATGACAAAGTTTCTTGAAATTCTAAAATTAAGTGTACTTTATTTTTAATCACACATTTGATTGAATTCATAACTTTTATCTATTTTTAATTATACATTTTATGGGATCAACCAACTTATAATTTCAAAAAGCTTCTTCAAACATGGGCAAATTTGCTAGGATTTAAAAATGCATCGAAAATACCTCTGCAAGAGTAATGGTATGTAACACCATGGGTGCTTACCACCAATTCAAATGACAACGTCTTGTAAAGTTGGCATGTATTTTGATTCATTCGACAATAAATAATTAGTGAAACTCACTGTCACGTATACTAATGCTAAGTAATATAGTGTTTGCATAACATTATTATAAGCCCAATGAGATATCTCCATCACCCGATATTCTTTACTATTGGATTATCAACTCAAAATGATTTCATTTTGTCATACTAATTCAATTGTTCTAATAATCATATTCAGTGGCGGACCCAGGATTTTAGAACTGGTGGGGTCCTAAAATGAAAGAATTGAGGGCTTGAGATGAAGGAGGGGGGAGCACACATCCTTTTCAAGGGCTGCCCCCGAAAATTTTTTTTTTGGAGGCGGGTAGCACAAACATTCATAATGATGTACAATTAAAATGATAGAAGTTTGAAATACATATAAACCATTTTCCATTCTTAAATTGCTGTAAAAATGAAAAAAATTATTAACTCGGAAAATCATCCGACCAATTACAGCAGTAAGCTGACAAACTGAAATCAGAACTACTTTTTAATTGTGTTAGACTGTTCGAAATCAAATTCAAATATGTAGACAAGAATTTCTATCCAATTTCGAGGTCTCAACCCATGCTACCAAACAGTTTCTTCAACAATTAGACGGATCTACTACAAGAGGTAAAACACTTCGTAAATTCCTACTAACAATTAACAACCTTAGAAAGAACCAAATATACAACTAAACCAGCAAAACGGACAAAAGAACAACACCTTAATATCAAAATAAATCACAACATTCAACAACTCTCTAAATTCAAATCTTAATTTTACTAAAATTCATTTTCAAAGCCAATTTCTGATTTTTCATCTAAATCTGTATTTATATCTAACATGTTATAATGAAAAATTACAGCATACTTTATAGATGTTATATCCCAAAATCTGTACTTATATCTAACATCTAACATGTTATATCCCAAAATTGTACAGTATTTTAAATAAAAAAAAAATTGAAATTTTTTTTTTTTTTTTTTTTTTTTTTTGGTGGGTCATAGGACCCACTAGGTCCTAGGGTGGGTCCGCCCCTGATCATATTGTGTAATGTCTAGTGTATCTAGATTTGCGACCCGCCTTTCAACAATCCAATCGAGGGCTTTAGCAAGAGATATTTTTTTAAGTTGTCACATCCTAGTCCCTGTTTGATACACATTTTTTTTCCATTCTTATTTTTTTTAGTCATTTTCAACCACATTTTTCAATAAAATAATATTTTTCATCACATCAATAACTTTTCTTTCCTTTTCAATCACATATTCATCATACATCACATCAAAAAAATGTATTTTTTTTTTCCAAATTAATATGTGTCAAACAGGGGCTGGTAAAGAAGTTTGTAGTTTGTAACGTGTTTGTTTGACACAGTTTATTTGATAACAAATTTTTTCTTTAGCTCATTTTCAATTACACAAAAAAAAAAAACATCTTTCCATTCAAATAATTTATCTCAAATAAACACTAATTATAAAATAATTTTTTTATTGTTTGAAACGTGTAAAGAGAGTGTTTACCTTTTGGGGACCTCAACAATCTTGGATTTTATTGTGACAAGTATTGCTAAAATTGTGGTCCGACTTTCAAGAACCGATTTGAGGGCTTTAGCAAGGGAATTTTTAAATTGTCGCCCTCTTTTTTAGATAAAGAACTTTGTAAATTCCTACATATATAGAGAATAGTCTTTGTATTCTTCCAAAATCCAAAAAGAGTGTGTTAACTTTTTGGGGCCGGACCTCAATAATCTTGGATTGTGAAGTAAGAACCGGCCGTATTCTTCCAAAACGTGTAAAGAGAGTTTTAGGGGGCGTTCTCTTCGTGTTTCAATTTTGTATTTTGAGTTTTAAATTTGTTTTGTGTTTTGTGTTTTTGGTGTCCATTTTGAGATTCTTGAAAACTCGTTCTTTTTGTTGTTTTGAAAAAATATTTCTCAATCCATGTTTTTTGAGATTTGACAGATTTGTGAAAAAAACAGTCAAAACGTAAAAAAGTTGATTTCTGTTTTCTTCACAAAATTTTCAGCCGTTTTCAAAAATTCGTTTTCGAAAATGGGAAAGAAAACGCATTTTCAATGTTTTGAAAAATCGAAAATAGAAAACGACCCGAAAACAGTAAAGAAAACGCCCCCCTTATCTTTCGGGGACCTCTTTAAGCAAGTTACATTGGAAATGTGGATAGGAAAGATTTCGATGATGTTCGTATAATGATTTAGGCAGGTTAGAAAGAAAGAATCAAGAATGTGATATTGGGGTGGCAGATGGAGACGGGCCAAGGGCACAGCTAGGGTTGGGGATGTTCTTCTTCTCTTGAAGATGTGACTTGTCTTTTAGTCACAACCATATATTGAGTAGTGATATTGTTGATGATTGCAATTTGATTGATTCTCATGTGTCGTGCGGGGGGAATTTTGACACGGCATGCTCTAGAATAATATTTAGATAAAATTTATTACGACAAAAAAGTATGTCCACATAGGCGTGCAAATTAACTAACTTGTAGATACGGGTAATATTTTATCTATTTTGATATCTTATTGATTATTAAAACTCAAAATTTTATATTTCTACTGACAGTAGAATTTTATATTTCTACACATAGACGATTTGGAATTTCACCTACATATGCATATCTACGAAGTCAAATGCTTGAGCTTCATTCAAGAATATTTGGCGTTCATGATATACAATTTCTTGCAAACATTTTTTAGCAAATGGCAGTGTCATTGCTTGCTGTAATAACAACCAACTAACCCATTTAATGTTGTGGGAGGAGGGGTGGGGTATCGTATATGGTCTAAGATGGTAAATTTAATTAATAAGTTATGTTATTTAGTCTTAATTGACGGATAATATGAAAATAATTCATGATTATATCGATTGGCGTTTAATATCACTAGAACTAAATGATATCAAGAGCATAATATGCCATGATTAAATTTACTTTTAAGTTATTTTCTTTACAAAAAATGATTCTAAAAGATTTTTTTTTTTTTTTTTTTTTTTTTAATTTTTGGTTTCTTTCGTGTAAAGAAAGAATTGTGACTTATTTTGTATTTAAAGCAACTTTTAAGTACAATTAAACATGCTATACATTATTTTTAATTGTGTCTCTAATTCAACTAGTATAATCAGACAATATTTAATTTTCATTTTCAATAAATGGATAATCATATGAGATTGATTAAGTTTGATTATTTTAGTAACATAGTATTTCTAGATGGACGAGTTTTTTCGAACAAGAGAATCTAAAAAATGCATTAAATTATTTTGAGTAACAAATGCCCTTTGATCCCATAGAAGATCAAAATAGTATAATTTTCCACGTCAAAATGAGATTAGTAGGAACTTGATTACCTAATGCAACCATTGGTATATATGCACATGAAATTATATTCAAAGCTCCCCTTGATATTATTATTGTTACATATATAGGCACATACATTCTCTCTAGTCATTAACATTGATAATTAAGTACAAGAAGAAGAGAAAGAAAGCATCATATCGTCGGCAAAAAATCCCGACTGACAGTGTGCAGTTCGACAGAAGTTGGCTGGAAAATAGTCAACATGCACGGGCTGGAAGAGCATGGTTTAAATCTTAAAGAAACTGAGCTATGCCTTGGCATGCCTGGTCGAGGTGAAAGTGAGTCAATCAAGATTACTGGAAAAAGTGGATTTTCTTAGCCCATTGATCTTAAGCTCAACCTTCAATCCAATCATTCAAATTTGGATCTGAAGAAAACCATGAAAAATTCATCGATGGAAGGTTCCAAATATATGTTGATCCTTTAACACTAGTGTGTCATAGTAACATTTGTTTCGTTTTGTTATACATCGTCTAAAATATTAATGAGCTACATGTGTACTGACACTTTTTTTTACTTAAATATAATCTTCAACCCGTCTCCTTACGTGCTTAGCAAATTTATTTTTTTCATCGTGAACAATTTTCATGAAAACCCTAAAAAGTTACACATATACACTACTTTTACTTGTGCTGTACATTTTATTCGTCTCTTTATCATCCTCTATGCTCATTAATTTTTTTTTTTTTTTTTTTAAATAAAAATATATATATATATATACTAAACTCAAAATTAGTGAAAATTAAGTGATGCATGTATTTCATATGCACATATTCTGATGTTTGAAATTGCAGATATTAATTATCAAAATATATATTTTTAAAATTTGGATTTTAGGGCACAAATGGTGGGATAGCCACCAGTTCGACCCTTCCGCAAGAACATTACGGCTCAAAAGAACAGCGTTAATGAAGAGTCTGAGAATTCTAAGGCTTGCACCTTAGCATTTGTTAAGGTTTCGATGGATGGTGCACCATATCTTCGTAAGGTCGACTTGAAAATGTACAAAAATTACCAAGAACTCTCAGATGCCTTGGCCAAAATGTTCAGTTCCTTTACTATGGGTAAGCATATCATAGTTTTATCTAATTTTCGAGTTTGAATGCTACATTCTTGTGAAAATTGATTATAATGTATATGTAGGTAATTATGGAAGTGGGGGAATGATAGATTTCATGAATAAGAGCAAGTTGATGGATATGTTGAATAGTTCTGAATACGAACGGATCCAGGATTGGATTCAAGATCGGGCTACAAAATTTCAAGCCGGGCTAATACGCGATTTTTTTTTTTACACATAAATAGGCTGGGGAGGGACTGGGCTACAGTCCAACCCAGTCCCCCTATATCCGTCTCTGGTTCTGAATATATGTGCCTACCTATGAAGATAAAGATGACGACTGGATGCTTGTGGGTTATGTGCCGTGGGAGTTAGTTCGTAAAATATATATATATATATATATACACGACAAAATAAGTTTTATTCTCTAATGAATTTAAATTGTGCAATTTATATGTAGTTTTTTTTTTTGTCACTTCATGTGATTTACCGCTACAAGAATTAGTCAAAATTAAAAATAAATATTAAGAAATATTTTAACTCCAATTTTTAAAATTTATAAAAGAAGTATAAATAAATCAAATTTTTTTTTTAATTATGTGTAATTAATTATGCAGAATGTTTGTTGATGCATACAAGAGACTTCGCATAATGAAAGGATCAGAAGCAATTGGACTTGGTATGCACCACCATAAAAGAATTATCCCTTTTTTTTTCTTAATACATTTGCTCAACAATTTATATTTATGTCCATTAATTATATCTCTTTTTGATAAATCGATCTCGAGTATATATTAAGTAATTTCTTAACAATTTTGTCGTCAATTTCAGCAAGAGCCATGGAAAAATGCAAGAGTAGATGCTAAATCGTGCTTACAAACTCGTTAGCCACCCCGATGGACCCATTGAGGTGCATGTAACATGTTCTTCCATACCCTAGTGTGTGTATGTGTTTTTTCTACTTTGCCCAATCAACTATTATGGTCACAACTTCAAACATACTACCCCTTAAAGGATTGTTGCAGCGTATTAGACGGAACACTTAAGTCGGGCGAGAACCTGAAGCATGGTGTCTTTGTTTGATGTAGTTGAGTGATGAAAAACTCATTTCTTTTCACTTTTAGAATAAAAATCATATCCATTGAAATTGCATCGATATGTTCGTTTCTATGAATGATTTTCCCTCGTGGGGCTTTATGCAAGCACACACTTTTTTAAATGTTGACCAACTTCATTTATAATGAATATAGTACTTTTGATCGAAAAATCAATTTGATTGATTTCATACCCTTCATTCAGGGAATATAAGGGGGCGTTCTCTTCGTATTTCAGTTTTGTGTTTTGAGTTTTGAGTTCGTTTTGTGTTTTGTGTTTTGGGTGTCTATTTTAAGATTGTTGAAAATTCGTTCTTTTTGTCGTTTCGAAAAATTATTTTTCAACCCGTGTTTTTTGAGTTTTGACAGATTTGTAAAGAAAACAGCCAAAACGTAAAAAAGTTGTTTTCTGTTTTCTTCACAAAATTTTCAGTCATTTTCAAAAACTCGTTTTCGAAAATGGGAAAGAGAACGCATTTTCAATGTTTTGGAAAATCGAAAACAGAAAACGGCTCGAAAATAACAAAAAGAACACCCCCTAAGATTTTCATGAGGTTGATCTTAAGCTATCATCTAAGTATGAATACTTTCGTTTAATAAAATATTTTTAATGTCGAAAGTCTCAAATTCAAGATTTTTTTTTTTTTTTTTGCTATGTGAATTTCATGAGAAACATCGTTAGGACTCATCCAAACTAATTTTTATCAAAGTCCTGGAAATCAAATCCGAATATTTTGACCTCTACTCTATTCTCGTCCATAGTGGCAAAAACATAACATTAATGTATCAAGGAATAAGCTACTCAAACAAGGTTTCTAGACAGGGTTTGAAAATAGGCTTCTGTGTCAACACCTGTTTTGTCATCCTTTTTTTTTTTTTTTTTTTAAACAGTCGAATCAATGTGCAACACATGTCCCTTGGATTTAAAACCTATCATCTACCCCTAATTTTTGTAGCATTACTCTACTTTTAAACATGAAATATTGTGAAAGCTTGCCCTCAAAATAATTAGAGAGTTGCTTTATGACCAGGGTCACATGGGCCCTGGTCATCCAGGGGATCCACATGGCGCCTTCCTACCCTATTCGTGGGGGGTTTGGGCCAAAGAGCTTTTTTCAAATAATTATAAGACTAATTTAGTGCTATATTTGTCAAATTCCTCTTATCTCACATAAACTGGCCCAGTCCATTCATCAGCCTGATTGGACAAAAACTTCCCACGTATCTCATCTATAGGTTTTCATAGCACTCTATAGAGGTTTTTCCGAATCAATTCATACAGAAAAAAGCAAATTACAAACAAAAAAAATGTCTTCTTTGGGGACTTCGAAGGGAATTTTGGAGATTGCAAAGTTCGCGGTTTACGTCAGCGTCCCAATTGGCCTCATGTATTTCTTTGCCAATAACACCGGGAATCTGCAGAAAGTCATGAATAATGTAAGAATTTATATGTTTATATATATGCAAGTATATTGTATGTGTTGATTTGTAATGCTCAATGGAAATAGTTAAGAATATTTTCAAGTTAGTTTGACAAAGTGCCTTTTTGTTTGCTGATGTAAACGATTAATTGTATGGGCAATCGTGTAATTGGAATTAAATTGAACAAGATCAAATGCTAAATTGGACGTTTGAACATTTATCAGTTTTATTTTTCTTTGGTTGAATGTAAGTTAAACACTGGAAAAATTGAATCTTGAAGGTGGGAATAAGAGAAACAAGATAGGTATTTAGTTTTTGGTTGTTCCAGAATCGAGATCGTATGAAGTAAGTCGATTGCCCCTATTCTTTTTGGGATTAACATTATAGTAAGAGAATTTCTGTGTGGGAGAACATTTAATAAGGTTTGAAATATTTACGAGTGAAAAAAAATTACTAGCATTTTTCCCAATTGATTTGCAGCGGCTAGATGAATTTTTTTTCGCCTTCATTCCTAGATCTATTAAAGCATACAATCTAGAGTACTTATAAATGTGAAGAGGCCATTAATTATTTTTAGTATTAAGCTCTTTGTACTGATGAAACGTACATGAATTTTTACCTATGATGGGTAGCAATATTGGATTTTGAAATTTTTTTTGTCCAACATCCAATGAAATTGTGCTAGCTTGCAAATTGTCAAACTACTTGACAAAAACCCCGTACATGTAGCATAATTACTATTTTTAAAATATGTATATGTTGGAAGAAGCACATCCAAATACTTAAAGTAATATGTGAGAATCATTGCACAGCTGGTATTACTAAAATAGGAAAATTAGTCTGAGTGTTTAGCAGCAAACTTGGTATTGCAGATTGTATCACTACTTGTAGGGATGGCAATTTGGCGAGTGCTCGGCCCGGGAAAAACCGGAGCAGCCCGGCTCGAGGCTCAGTAGAGCCCGAGCCGGCCCGTGTGGCTAGTCGGGCCAGCTCAAAAGGAAAAAAAAAAACTGCCTATTTAAAAATAGGCAACTGTGTGGCTGCCTTTTTACTGCCTTTAGCAAAGGCAGGAAAAAAACCATAAATAAATAAATAAATAAAAATAAAAACTGAGCCTGCTCGGTATTTCAGCTTGGGTCGAGCCTCAAATTTTTGGCCAAGCTTTTGCTCGGCTCGGGCAAAAAAAAGCTCGACTTAATTTTACTTGAAGTCCAATACCGAACATTGAGTTTCGGCTTGCAAGCTGGCTCGGCTCTGCTCGTTGACATCCCACTACTTGGGATGCTTGAATATTGCATATAGGAAGGTGTCAAGTTTATATTATTAATATGGAATTTGATTGGGAAATAAATTAGATTTATTAAACGCAAAACTATTTTTTTCTTTGATGTGCCTTTAAAAGTGAATTATGTTTTTGTTGTATTTTACAGCGTCAGTATGTTGTATACCCACCTGAAGCACCACGGCCTCCATCACCTGAGGAAATGAGGGAGATGGCAAGGGAATTAGCTCGCAAGAGAGAGAGAGAGTGATTTTATCATTGGGTCATAAGTAATGCATGTAGCTTTGGGATGTAATTGTCGTGGCCTTGAAAAACTCGGAGTGCATGATTTGTACTGAGTAATAGAAATAGATAGGACTAGACAGTATAATCAATAAAATTTTAGCTTATTTTTCTTTCTTACTGTCCATTACTATCCAGCCACCTCTACTAAACATTCCAGAAGTGTACACTGACAACCATGTTTTCTGTACATTTTTTTTTGTGAGTAATGATATAATGTTATGTTTCTTTTACTCCCCTGGTCTCTTCTGCAAAATAGAAATGAAAAGAAAATGATATTAATGTTCACTCTACTTAATAATTTTGGCTGGTGTATTAGAAAGATTTAGGTGTCTTCTTGCAAAGTGTTCTTCTGCTGTGTGCACTTCATGCTTGCCACTTTGATTATCTTCCCTCGTATCAATGGTTCACCAGAATACTGTTAAATTTTTTATGATGAAATGTATGATATTTTTACCAACTTTCTTTAGAATTTAATTTATAATCTGACTCTTAACACTATCAACCCAATTACTAGCATGCCTTTATTAGTTGTTTGATTAGTGAAATAGTAATTGCACTCGTACTTATTGATGCCATAATAGGCCGGGACCGTCTGGTGTAGTAAATGCGGCAGTAGTTATTTGGTCCATGCGAAGGTGAACAGTGGGTGGGTGTACACTGGATAAGGTGGGAGGGGGTTCTAGCTGAAAAAATGTGTTATAAAGGTTGCTTTTAGATGTAGTAGTTCAACAAGGTAATAGAGTAGGTAAAATCCTGCAATCAAGTCTTGCTGCCTTCCATATAAGAAAGTTGTGACTAGATTTGATGGAAAAATAAATGATTTCAGCCTGCACTTGAGGGGTTATATTGAAGCACGTCTTTGATAGCTTAAGTTTTTAGATGAGGCAATTGAGGTTATACAATTTTCTTCCGTACAAGAGCAAGTTTATACTTTTTATCTATATCTTTCCTTATGGTAGAATAGCAGTTAATAAAAGCACAAAAGTATTCCATTGATTTGGTTTTTTGCTAGCTCTTTTGGTAAATGCGTTGTGATTTAGCAAGCTGAAGAAATAAATGTTAGGGTAAATAGCACAAAACGTTCCTATTTTTCAATGGCATTGTGCAAAACGTTTTCACCTTTTATTTTTTGGTATTTTCACATTTTATTGCATAAAATGTCATTTCATCCATTTTTCCAATAAAAATGCGATTTTACCCTCTATTCAAATAAAAACAAAAAGAAATGAAATGAAAGGATAAAGAACTTAATTGCAACAATAGTCCCAAATTTTCTAAAAATTACAAATTAATCACAAATATATAGTTAAAAATGAATACTAAAAAAAAGGAAAAAATTTCATCTTCTGATGGGAATAAAAATATGTGGATAACAATTATTAGTGATGGGAAGCAACGAAATATGTGGATAATAATTATTAGTTGAAATTAAAATTTGATTTTGATCGAGTAATAAAATTAACTTTTATTTTCCAAACATAAGCTTGGTCTCTGAATCCTCAAAGATATAACTTCTAGATGCATAGGTAAAACGAATTGGAGATTTTCTTTCATAAGGTGAGTTATGGATCATGCCCAAGTTTGATCTTTTGAGGAATCGCAAATTGCAATTTAAATATTGCTCTAAAAGCATATGTATTGCACCAGCTTTTGTATTTTTTGTTGTCTTTTAGCATTCGTCTTGCAAGTTAATGTATTATGATAAGAATTATACTACACATACAGATAACTTTCACAAAATTTGTTCACAGATGGATATATGGTAGAATTTTATTCAATTCAATGAAAAAAAAACGAAAAATGCACCACATTTCCTTATACATAGGGAAATATTCTTATTATAAATAATGCATATAGAAGGGCGAGACTTGCTTTGTCCCTTTTTAATTTTTTTTTTCTTTCATAATCTTGAATCCGCCATATTGTAATAGTCGGATTTGATGGATATGATAGATAAATCTTATCTTATCACTTCGCAAATTTTTAACCTTTCCAAAAAGGTTCTTTTTCATTTTGATTCTTCAAAAAAAAAAAAAAAAAATGGTGCATTTTGTCTTTCTTGCTAGCTCTTTTTCCAACTCACGTGGAAAGAGGGAAAAAAAAAATAATAATAGTTTCACATGGACTTTTTCGAAGAAAATTCAGAGAAATTTCTATATTTCTATCTCAAAGTCGTCAAGTTTAAAGTCTCAAGTCAACTCGCACGAGAAAATAGAAATTTTTTTTTAAAAAAAAAAATCAAGAAAGCATTTCCCGGAAAATTGCATAAGCATAATAAAATAAAATAAAACTTTGTTTCTTTTTCTGCTTGATGGCCCATGCAAAAATTTCCAGGAAAAACCGCACAAGAATGAAAATTATATGCATAGGGTCACCATATAAATGAATTTTCTTCAAAGAAAATGAAGGGAAGATTCACAAGTGCAGAATGAATTTTACCGTAATCAAACGGTAATTCTGGTTATCATAAACCCATTTAGACTATACGTTCTTGAAATTTAAAACTTCAACAGTTTTTTCTTTAATTTTGTTGCTTTATGATTTATTGTATTTTCTTGATTGCATTGAAGAGGGAAAAAAGAAGTTTATTTGGTCTTTAGCTGTGGAATTTCTATTTCTAAATTAATATTGTCCGTATATTATTTCCTCATCTTCTTTTTCTGGATTTATTCTCTGTGCCATGGATCTTCAATGAAAAGCAATATTGTGATAACCATAATTTACACTTAGTACATGTTTGGAACACACTAATGGGATCATTACTGGACAATAAAATGGGTAAGAATTTAGTTTCGTTTTCTTCCTGATATTGTCCCATCAAATCCACCACCCAAACAAGCCATAAATTTATTAGTATTGCTTTCGTATGATTTTGGTCATTTCTAACATGGGTTCTTTTTCATTAGAGGTATTTAATTCGATTTGTGTTAAATTTGCTTTTATTATGTGTATAAATTAATTGAAAAATAGATGGTCGTTTAAAAGGTATATAAAATAATAGAGTACTTCTTTATTGTCTGAGACAAATGCTTACCTTGATTCTAGTAATGGAGATGATTAATAGTTTTCCATTGTTGTGTTTTTGCTTTCCCAATCTTATGCTCGAAAGATCTCTTGAATGAACATAAACAGAAGCTATCTCTGCTATAGGTTTCCTTGATGTCTTGTTCAATATCGTGGAAGGGTCGGAAATTATATTGAACAAAGAAGAAACACGAGCTTTGTCAACTGATCAAGAAAAGAACCTGCCTTCTGATTTGGATAAGGATTCGTACATATTTACTTTGATGACAGAACTGATACCAATTGGAACTATATTGGCTGTAGTTTCCAACCAAATCATTAAAACAGCCCAGGCTGCCAATGATGTCGTGTTTGAAAAAGAGAGTTTTAAGGTTTTAGGAAAGCATCTTCTTGACATTGAGCCCGTCTTAAAAGAATTGCAGTTGAAGCAGTTGAATGATTCACCAGTTGCAAGGCAAGCTTTGGAGTCTCTTGAAAGTGATGTCAAAAAAGCCAATAACCTGGTTGAGAAGTACAAAGATCGAGCACGTTTCTACTTACTAGTTAAGTGTAGGCACATTGTCAAGGAAATACAGGATGTTACGAGAGATATTGGAAAGTCTTTGGCGGCTCTATCCCTTGTGAATATAGAAATTTTATCAGGAATATCAGACCAGGTGAACAGGTTACAAACCGAGATGCAAAGGGCTGAATTTGAAGCATCGCATTCTAGACTTGAAATTGTTGACAAGTTAAATCAGGGTCTTTCAGATCAAACATTTGACAAGGAGTTTGCAAATGACATGCTTGAGGAAATAGCTAGGGCGGTTGGGGTTCCAGTCGAGGTCAAAGAGATAAGTCGAGAGCTGGAGAACTTCAAAAGAGAAAAAGAAGAAGCTGCCAACAGGAAAGAAAGAGCTGAAGTTCTGTTCTTAGAGCAGGTCATCGAGTTGCTCTCCCGAGCAGATGCCGCCCGAGATTATGAGGAAGTTAGGAACCAGTATATCCAGAGACTCAAAGTCATAGAGCGATACGACTCCAGAGAAGAATATATCCAGCCATTTAAAGCTTTCACTTGTCGCATAACTGGAACTGTGATGGTCGATCCTGTTAGCCTCTGCACGGGTACTGCATGTGAAAGAGCAGCTCTTGAAGACTGGTTCGAGAGTGGGAAAAATACTGATCCAGAGACGGGCGAAATTCTTCAAGATTCCTCGTACAGGTCAAACATTCAACTGAGACAGTCAATCCAGGAGTGGAGGGAACTCAACTATTGTCTCAAAATTAGGTCTTGCAAAGCAAAACTGGATTTGAAAATGGACTCATCTGTTGAAGAGGCTCTTGACCAAATGAAAGAGCTCATGAGAGAGAACTCGATCAACAAAGAGTGGATTTCTATTGGAGGACTTACTGATGTTATAGTGACTATGCTTGATAGCACGCTTAAGGAAGCCGTGAAGATAAAATTATTCAATACCTTGAGGGATATTATAGAAGGTCATGCTATAAACAAGGTCAGTCTGATTTCATTCTTTTCTATTTATTTTTAAGCTCTCAAATTTACTCCATTGGGAATCAGTAAATGATGCTTTATATAGAACCATGGTTTGCCTTTCGATTAGATTTCTTGAAAGTGTATTTTAATGGATTCACAGTTACTGTTTTTTTTATTTTAGGATGTATAAACTCATGCTGATCCTTGCTGTTAATCAAATTTCAAGCTGCTTTATTTTATGTGATTTTTTGTTCTTTATATATTTGTAATTCTGCGAGCTATATTAAATGTAATTTCTGTCTCCAAATTACATAGGATATGTTCGTCAAAAATCAGGGGATTGAGAAACTTGTTCCTTGCTTAGGCTTGGATTCAACCATATCAGAGGCTGCTGTCGAGTTGCTATATGAAGTTTTGCAGGAAAGATTGGGTTGGAACATGCCTTATTGCAGGATTTTAGCTCAGCATGATAATGCAATCCCTTTTCTCGTCTCCCTTCTCAAAAGTCCAATTAGGACATTGGCTGAGAAATCTGAAGAAATCTTGATGAAGCTTTGTGATGAGGATGAGAACATTATTCAAGGTGCTAAAGTGAACTGGTTTACACCTTTAACTGATAAAATCATTCGAGGTTAGTAAATCTTAAAAATTCTGATAAAATAATATATTTTATAGCATCAACTCTACCTGGCTGGCTAATTAGATGCAAATTCCATTGGGAAAATTCAGGAGGAGTTGTCTGTTCTGAGAGTCTAACATCCTTTTATCATTATATAATTTTATACATATAAGTTATATTTGCATTCTTTGCATTGTACGAAAATCGCTAGTGCACGATATAATTTTAGTATTTTTTCAGGATCATCATCTTCAAGAATGTTGATGGTGAAAGCACTAGTTGGCTTGGAACTTGACGAAGAGAAAATAAAGCTCCTTGGTGAGGAAGGAATAATTCCTCCTCTGCTCGAAATGGCATCTGGTAATATTGAATCAAAGGAACTTTCACTATCTGCACTCGTCAAACTATCATCATTCCACGGCAATAAAAAGCTTATTGCCGATGCTGGTGGTGTCCCACTCGTTTTGAAGCTGTTTTTCTCATCTCACATGCTCACAATTATTACTGCCAAGTGTGCTGAAATTCTTGCAAACCTTTCTTCTAGTGGTGATGGAACTAGATTTCTGGTCGATGAAACCGGAACTCGAGTTGAATTACAGCCTGTCATTGCCCACTTGCTTGCTTTTCAAGAAAATCTCCCCAGATGGGACATTGTGCAGAGACCTGCCTTACGATCCCTTCTCGGAATTTGTCAATCCGAAGCCGGACTTGTTAAGTCTGCTGTTCTTTCTGCTAGTGGTGTTTCTGTAATTCTTCCCCTTCTTGATGATGCTAACCAGGAAATACGGGAACTAGCAATCAATCTTCTTTTTCTCTTCTCTCAGCATGAACCAGATGGAGTTGTTGAATATCTTCTTAAGCCTAGAAGGTTGGAAGCTTTAGTCGGATTTCTCGAGAATTGTGATAAAAACGACGTGCAAATGGCTGCAGTTGGTTTATTAGCCAACCTTCCTAAATCCGAGACATTACTTACTGAAAAATTAATCGAATTAGGAGGGTTGAATGCAATCATAAACATCCTAAGATCCGGGACCATGGAAGCAAAGGAAAATGCTCTAAGTGCACTTTTCAGGTTTACGGATCCAACAAATCTTAAGTCTCAACGTATAGTAGTCGAACTCGAGGCTTATCCTTTGCTCATAGACCTTCTTAAGGTTGATTCAATCACGGCAAATGCCCGAGCAGCCGCTCTTATAGGCGATCTTTCCATGCGCAGTCAAGAACTCAGTTGTGAGTTCAAAGATCCCGGTTGCTGGTGTATCTATAGAGCACGATTTCCGATATGTAAGGCTCATGGGGGTGCATGTAGTGTGAGTTCAACATTTTGCCTGTTGGAGGCCAATGCTCTGCCTGATTTGATTCGCCTTTTACGAGGAAAAGTCCATGCAACGGCCTACGAAGCAATTCAGACACTCTCGACTCTTGTTCCGGAAGAGTCTCCTCAGAGAGGAGCCAATGTCCTGCATGAGAGCGATGCCATTGGACCTGTAATAGAAGTACTGAGCTGGGGATCAGAGTCACTAAAAGCGGAAGCTTTGGGCCTTTTGGAAAAAGTCTTTATGTCAAAGGAGATGGTCGACTTATATGGAGTAATCGCTAGGTCACCTCTGATGCGACTCACTGACCGCAGTATTTACGGGGACGAGCATCTTCAGAGGAAGGCTTCTCGGGTCTTACTCCTGATTGAACGTTATTCCAGATCGTCCGCATCTATTGTTTGGGAATAAATAGTTGAACTTCTTGCTTTCCCACCAGTTTTAACATTTTTCTTTTGAAATAGAGATGCTCATGCACATCAGGTGAACACATTGTCCTCTACACTTGTGACTTATTTGATTCAGGCTTATACAGTAAAGATCATATTCCTATATTGTTCTTCTTGAATACTCATTTGATTTGGCCCTTGTTTGGGCTCCATTAGACCAAACGTACATTTTATTTTATTTTCAAAACTCATTTACAATCACATATTCTTTAATAAAATAATATTACACGTCAACTCAAAACTTTTTCTTACTTTTTAACCACACATTCTCCAAAAAAAAATTAGTATTCCAAAATACATTTTTCCCAAAACCTCATTAAAATGGAGCCCCAAACAAGGGCTTGGTTTGACCTCATAAACCTACTATTAGTCGAGGTAGGTAGGGGCAGAGCCAACACCTAGCGAGCTCGCGCGGCCACGCATACTGGCTCCGCCGAAATCTTCTGTCAATTGCTTATCCGCCGGGAACTGGAAGAAAGTGAGCTAGGACCAAGAGGAAGGAAGAAGAAAACGGTGGGATTGGATTCATCAATTGGGCCAATCTTTTTTTTTATTGTGTTTTGGGCTTATGAATTTAAAAAAATGGCCCAATGAGCTGGAGCCTGGATGATAAATGAATTGAGACAATTAATTGGTTCGTCCATTATCCAATTTGGGGGAGAGTAGGTTTGACCTCATAAACCTACTATTGGTCGAGGTAGGTAGGGGCAGAGCCAACACCTGGCGAGCTCGCACGGCCACGCATACTGGCTCCGCCGAAATCTTCTGTCAATTGCTTATCCGCCGGGAACTGGAAGAAAGGGAGCTAGGACCAAGAGGAAGGAAGAAGAAAATGGTGGGATTGGATTCATCAATTGGGCCAATCTTTTTTTTTTTTAATTTTGTTTTGGGCTTATGAATTTAAAAAAATGGCCCAATGAGCTGGAGCCTGGATGATAAATGAATTGAGACAATTAATTGGTCCGTCCATTATCCAATTTGGGGGAGAGTAGGTTTGACCTCATAAACCTACTATTGGTCGAGGTAGGTAGGGGCAGAGCCAACACCTGGCGAGCTCGTGCGGCCACGCATACTAGCTCCGCCGAAATCTTCTGTCAATTGCTTATCCGCCGGGAACTGGAAGAAAGGGAGCTAGGACCAAGAGGAAGGAAGAAGAAAACGGTGGGATTGGATTCATCAATTGGGCCAATCTTCTTTTTTTTTTTTATTGTGTTTTGGGCTTATGAATTTTAAAAAAATGGCCCAATGAGCTGGAGCCTGGATGATAAATGAATTGAGACAATTAATTGGTCCGTCCATTATCCAATTTGGGGGAGAGTAGGATCGTGGAGACTGAGGAGTGGGGAGGAGACTGGAGACGACGCCACTGCGACTGGAGAGGAGACGATGCTTCTGTCCAAACAATTTGGTATGACCAATTTTTACAACTAGTATAAGTTGATTGATTCGTGGCTGAAGAGGAAGAAACCACCGCAAACTCCAAGGAAGGACATTTTGCAGAGCAAGGAGGACACGAAGAAGCTTGATTGTATGTATGAGTGCATTTTGTATGCTTGTTGTAGCACGTCATGTCCGAGCTATTGGTGGATTCCAGAGTCCTATATCGGCCCGATTTTCCTTCTTCACGTCAACCGATAACAATTTTTTCCTCTTCTATGATTTTTTCGTTAACAGAGAAATTTATTGGTAGCAAAATCTTTTGTAGGATGGATTGTTATATGTAGGAAGGTTTTAACAGAAAGAGTATGTTTGCTGAGCTTAAAAAGTTTATTGAAGCAAGCAAAGCTATTTCTTGTTCAAATAAAGCAAGCGATTAGTGGTTGGGGGAGGCCACTCAGGCCACATAAACAAATTTACTTAAAAAGTATCTTTGACTTATTTTAAGCTTAGACTAACATTCTCTTATGTTGAAAGAATTTTGGTACTTTTCTTCATTAATCATATAGTTCCATCTAATGTAACGTACTGAACTAGCCATATTGCAATGTTTTCAAAATATAGGCTCGTAGAATGCAGTTGTCCAAGTTTACAATTACAGAGTAATGTTGTATCGTATATTTTTTTTGGTATTTTGGGTTGTATTGAATTATATTTATATAATTTTTACATTTTAGTTCATTTACATATATATTGAATAATTTTTAATATTATTTAATCAAAATCTAATAAACGATCAGGCTATTACGATCGTGGATTGTCGATGGTCAACAGTCAACCTCCGCCTTAATTGAATTTCGACGCTAGATTCGCCCCTGACGGTAGGTACGAGCTCCATCATTCTCAGATTGAACAATTGCTTCTGAATATCCATATGTTGAGTTGAGCTGACCACCCTTCTTGAGACTCTTTTTTGGTTCATCATGATATTACTTTGGGTTTACATACAACTACGTTGATCATAGTAAATGGTGCTTTAGGTGCACGGGACTCCAAGTTAATGCTAGATATAAAGGATTTTGTTTAATGCCTATGTATATCATTATAATTACCTTATAATTTAAAAGTCAAAATCAAATTGAAATTGTTATTTTAACCTAACATTTCGAAGGATGTACAACTACTACTTCATTATTCACTACTCATTTCTATTACAATATAATTTCAGTAGGTTATAATGAAACCTAAACAAGCATAATAAATTTTTGATGTCATTCTACATTTCAATTTTTGTTGTGGTTCAGATCATATTGTGCCTAATTAAGAAAAAAGACTATTGAGTTCTTAAGAACTCTGTTTTAGAATTTTTTCCATTTTTTGCAAAAGCAATATAAACACTATTGTAACTATAAGATAAATATTAATGATTATGTAGTCTTATCATCATGCATAGATAAATCTTATTTAATTTAGAGAGTCTATTTCATTCCAATTGCAACTCTTATTTGGATTAATCCTCTTATAAATATAGGTTTGTTATGGATGGAGTCAAGTAGGGAGAGGAGTAAGGTTCTTAATAATACACCTAAGTCTATTGACTTCTATTATCTTTTCTATTTTTCTCTCTAATTTATAATATATTATCAGCATGAAGCTTAATTATTCACATTCTAGTATTCTTTTGGAAGAAAAAAAAGGCAACATTAATCCATCAGTTTTCCAAAAGAAATTTCAATTTTAATTCATCTTCTTATCACAAACGAACTCGTTGAAAGATTGTAATCCAAATTCAATGTGTCGGACAAATGTACTCTACCATGCTATTTTTCGCATTTCGGAGCATGGAGGCAAGTAGGGAGATGAGTAAGGTTTGTTATGGATGGAATTTTTTCTTTCAATATGGAAATATTTACTGCAAAACTTGTTGATATTTTACAATTGAATGTTTGTATAATATTATTTATTAGCAACATACATATTGTACATCAATTTGAGGTCAATATTTCACGTGTGCTTTTAATTGTTATTGTAATCAACGTGTTGTTCAATTGTGCTTAAGTTTGAATCTGTTTCTAACAAATGGATTGGTCCAAATAGTTGACGAAATCAATTCACTAGTAACTATATAAAGGGGCAGAGCTAGCTATTTGGAGTTGGAGGTTCTAAAATTGAAGATACAGAGGTGAAAAGGTAGGGGGGCCATGGGGTTCGGGTGTAGCGCCCCTGATTTTTTTTTTTTTTTTTTATACCTTATTAACAAAAAAATCAATAAACGTATAAAAGAAATTACTTTTTGAGTACCAATATTTAATTTAGCACAATCATACATTATTACAAACGTTCCTTTCGAGTTTTCATATCTTATTAAATAGAATCATTAACATCATCAATCACTCTCGACTAAATCACGCTTATTTTTAAGCCTTTTTTTTTTTAGACAGTCAATCAAAATCAAAGTCGTTGGTGATTATAAGCTTTCCAATTCCTCGCCTTAGGGAAAAGTAAATAGTATAAATACCATATAGAGCACTTGCAAATCATCAAATCGGAGTCTCGAGAACCAGAAATATTTTTTTCCCTAATGGCTGAAAATCATAAGTCATCTATTTACGTCGGTAAGTTTATCTCAATTTCTTTTTTAATCCATCTATCAATTTAAAAATTAAAAAAAAAAATCAAAAAATTGGGGGGGACTCGATCCCCTCTCCTCCACCCTGACTATATATCAATTTTGTGCATATCAAATTAATTCCAGCCAATGTGTGTTATGTCTGCTACAATCAGTATTTAATTTATGTATACTATGTCCGCAACAATCATGCTTGGTTCTCAAATTAGCCCATGAAATTGACAGATATGTTTGCATATTTATATTATTATGTATATGTAAGCCGCACTTATAATTATGTATGCATATATTATATAATTGTAAAAGTGGTAATTATATGATTTATGTTTGTGTTCTTTGATTTATTTTTAAGTTTGCAAAATATATATTTATGATAATTATTAAGTACACTTTGTGTCTTTAACCCGATTAAATATTTTTGGATGTTCTATTATGATAATATATTTCGTTGTTGCTCCCAAAGAAGCATAATTAGGTAAAAAATCAATATTCTACTAGAAAACATGCTCATGAAGGAACACAACTTTATAATTAATATTCCAAAAGAATATTACTTACTCCTGAAGAACATGAATCATAATTTTAAATATTCTACCAAAAATTAATGTCCCTGAATGACAATTTATTATAGCAAATGAATCTGAAATACGTTAGAAGTGTGGTTGATCAATTGTTTTAAAAGATTCTGTATCTCAAAAAAAGAAAAGTATAAGAGAAAAATCAACCAAAAATTTCAAAAAAATTTATTTGCTCTCGAAGAGCATAATTGAAATATAAATTAAATTTTTACTCCTGAAGAGTAAATTATTCTATAATTTATTATAATAATATTTGATTGTTCTTGAAAAGTATGAATTATAATTTTAAATATTTCAGAAAAATATTGACATATTACCTTTGAATGGACAATAATAAAATACAACGTGCTTTCAAATTAGCTCTCAAAGGAAAACATATAATTAATACCATGAGTACATTGATTAGTTTGACTACTTGAATGATATATGATCATGTAATGTTTAATCATATATTTCGAAATTAAATAAGGCCATGCTAGATAAAACATATTTTCCATGGAACTAAGAATTTTTATTTATTTATTTTTCAACTTTTTGAATGTTTGATAGCCTTTTTTCTTGGCAATTGGTTTTCCATCTTTGCCTCACGTGACATTGTTTTCTTGGTTTTTGATGAATTTGTTTTCCTACCTTTTAGGTGGTTTTTGGTTTTTCATCTTTTTTTTTTTTTTTTTTTTTTTTTTTTTTTTGGCAATAGAAACAAATTATATCTAAAAAAAATTATCCATTTAATTGAAAATTTTCATGTAAAACAAAGTCAAACGAACGTAAAAAAATTCCAATTTTTTTGGGCAATCCAAACAAATTTTATCCCCAATCGTAAGAAATTATATCCCTTTAATTGACAATTTTTATGAAAAACAAAATCAAATGAACACAAAAAGATATAAAATTTCAACATTTTTCAAGTGAAAAATTATACTAATAAAATACAATTAATTGATAATTTTCAGTAAAACAAGTTCTAGGCAATTCAATTTCCTACAATTCGTTTTCTTTCTACCCAAATTTTATGGAAGCAATTAAATGGACTATAATTGAATTATATCTTATATTGAACCAGAAATTCAATTTGATTTTATTATTTGACATGACTAGTTGGATCATCACTGGATCAATAATGATGCGAAATTAAAAATTCAAATGGATATTTAATTAAGAATCAAAATATTCTTCAATCAAATGAAATCCTATATAACGTTTGTTCTTTTACATAAAACTCTTTCATTAACCATCATTAGCTAAAATGAGGACTGAATTCTCTATATTTTCTGAAAATTGGGTGATAAGTGGAGTTAGGAGTGTCAACGAGTCGAGTTGAAACTCAAGGTTCGAGCTCAACTCGGGTAAAATGAATCGAGCTTTTTTCTGGCTTGGGCCTAGCCGAGCTCAGCAAAAGCTCGCTCAAAAAATTTAGGCTCGGCCCGGACCTTTACGGGCTGAGTTGGCAGACTGGTTTTTTTTTTCTTTTTTTTCCTTGAGGCAGCAATTTGCTTCCTTTCTTTTCTTTTTATGCGAGCCACGCTCTGGCTCGGGTTTTTCACGGGCTGAGCCCGAGCGGCTCGAGTTAACAAGCCTTTTTGTCATCCTTAAGTGGAGCCCAATCATCCTCCGCGTTGATCATTTAGATATTATTTGTATCTAATAGATTTGATACATATATTAGCTGATTGCATGGTATATGCAATATGAAATTTGCGAAATTACTGCTCAAATTTTAAATCGTGAGCATAATTTTCAGGTTATATAATCTAAATAGTGTGTCTTTTTAATGCTAATGTTCTTAAATCTCAATATTTTAATAAGTGTTAGATGAGATGTAGATAAATGGTCTAACACTATTGCTTGTTAAACATCTCCTATTAATTTAATTGAGAACAAAGTTCTTCTCATTTCTGTGTTGGGAATACTATTACGCATTATGTCAATATCATAGTTCTCTTTAATATAATTGGTGCTGGCTAGAGCCTAATTTTTTTCATCTAATTATTATGATAATGTAGTATATGTAAAGTAGATCTTTCATATTGCACTAAGATAAAAAGTAAAGAATGCTGAGAAGAAATGTGTAATTTGAACATTTATCTCAAATGTGTGGTATTTGATAACGCAATTAGTTGTTTGTCAATTTGATTGGACAATTCTTTCAATATTATGGGGGAATCAAGAAGTTGAAAATATTGTACAAATGCGTCATTGTATAAATCCTCACAAAAGATAATTGGAACTAGAAGTTCGAAATATAATTATTTAGATGCATTTACTGACCAAAGATATCAACAATATCTCTTGCACCATTTTTAAATGATCAAACACGAATTGATGTCCTAGGAGGACAATTTGTTAGAATTTTGCTTGATATATATATGGTATACCTGAAGTGTGATGATATTCGATTCTAATATAAAAAATCTCCAAATGAAAATAGAGCAATTAACAAAGATTGTCTCATTAAGGAGATATATATACTCTTAATAAGTTATATCATTAAAGAAAAGAATAAAATAAAATAAAAAAAGTTGTCGACAATACTTTTGCATGTGGTGTACTGCATCATATAGCGATGAATCGAAATTAATGCTTCGAAATTAATCAATTGAAGTTATGATTGTCCAAATAAAAGGGATGGAATCCTAAATTGAATTTACTAGAGAAATTTGAAGTTTCTGAATATGTATTCCGAAAATCTAAAAGTATATACTTATGCGAAAAAGAAATGAGAAAAATGAAGTCGTAATATGTAATACATGACCTCAATATAATGAATTTCGCAAAGATCGTAGTGGATAAAATTAAGAATTCATATCATGTTACCTTGATGATGAATGAAATTCGAAAAAAGTTAGAATCAACTCATTTGTCATGATTATTAATGTTATCCTTAAAAAAAAATTATGCTTGAAGCATATAATTAAAGTGATATTATTACGAGGGAGAGTAAATATGTGTTATACTCTTTTTTCATTGATTAATATTTTGTCGCATTGAATTTTCCTGACAGTTTTTAATGAAAAAACTTTTATAACGCATTCAAAAGAATAATATACTCTTTTTCCTTCATTAGGATTTTTCCCACAATTTTTCCAAATAAGATTTTAATGAGACATATTTATTGTGTGATGAATGTCCATAACATATAAGATATTTACCCTCAAAATAATACTATACATGAGACTCTTGAAGAAATCAACAAGAGCTATTTTTTAAATTATCATGTTACTACAATCATTAAATGTTAATAAAATATCTCGTATGAAGACGGTGTTATTTAAAGATATTGGCATTCAAGATATCAATATTGAAGACATTGATATACAAGAAATTGTTTGGCACAAGAATTGTCGCTCATTGAAATCAAGGGGAGTAGTTGTGCTCTTTTTCCCTTTGATAAAGTTTTGTCCCCTAAATTTTATTGACAAGGTTTTAACGAAACAATATTTTATTAATCCAAATTATTTTTACTCTATTTTCATTTGTTTGACATTTTTGTCACATGGGATTTTTTGCCAAACAAGATTTTAATGAGATAGTTATTGTAGAAATAATTATTAAAAAGGGAGTGTTGTAAAACTATAAGATAAATATTGATGATTATGCAATTTTATCATCATGTATAGATAAGTCTTATCTAGTTTAGAGTCTATTTCATTCCAATTATAACTCTTATTTTAGATCATATAAATATAGGATCTTGATTCTTAATAATACACGCAAATCTATTGACTCTTATTTGTAACTCTTTTTCTTTCTAGTTTACAACAAACACAAAGGATTAATCTTTTATTATTATTTTCTGAAAAGCCTAAAATCAGTCTCATTCTCCCACCCCACCACATAAAACCCAAAAGTAGAAGAGACAATAATCACCGTTTTCTCCTCTCCCCCCCCCCCCCCCCCCCCCCCCCCCCCCCCCCCCCCCCCCCCCCCCCCCCCCCCCCCCCCCCCCCCCCCCCCCCCCCCCGCCCCCCAAAAGAAAATTTCACCTATATTTTGTCAGTATATAGATCAATCTAAAGGCAGCTGACTTGTTTTGGCTTCTTCCAACCTTTTTTTCTTTTAGATGATTATTTACATAAAGGTTATTTTTTTCCTCAAAAAAAGAAAGAAAGAGTTTTTTTATTCATTTAGAAGTGTACTTTGGGAAACCAACCTTATATGAAATAATTACCATCTGTTACATATGCTAGAATTTCTTAATTTATCTCTACATTTAAAGAAAAGCTCCAATGCAATCACATCATTCACAATCACGTCATATTTTAAGACTTCTATTGAAGAGACATTTCTTTCATACGTTGAGTCGGTAATCAGTAGGCGTTAGATTTTTTAATTGTATATATGCGAAAGAGTGATAAAGTCAAAGAGGATTTTCAAGTTCCTTTGTTTGTGTTCATAAATTATGCATCCTTACAAGAAACCTTAGATTACCTATAACATGTGGTGATTCACTTTTATTTCATTTTTGTTGAGAAAGACATTAAATATGAATTAACTTTCAACCACCACTTCTTTCGCGGCATTCACATTGAGTAGTTGGGAAGTATGTAATTGAATAAGATTTGTGTTCGTGATTAAGCATTTAAATTATGTTTTCAAATCGATACAATGCGAAAATAAAGTATATACATGGTTATAATCGTGAGTAATAAATATTGAAGAAGAAGATACACCTTTAAAGTTCTTGCCCACAAGTAAAGTGTTCCATATTCAAACCAAATGAATTCTAGCACATCGTTCTTCACTAAATAGTTAAACTAATGGGAAGAGTCAATGTCAAAGCTGAAGATTTCTTGTGGATTATATTTCTTGTGTGTCTCTCCAAAGTCCTAATTCAAAGTCTAATATTTTGGTAGAGTGAACACTAGACTCAGTTTGAATCGATCTTACTTCGATATTTTTGGATAGAATCTTGACACGATTGGTCAAAAACTGCAATCTCCATAGTTTCTTAGTTTTTTCCTCTTAATAATTTTCTTAAAAACATTAAAAAATTCCCTTTGAGTTGGGCATGGCAAAAATCCTCGTTCCTGCCCTTCCCCAACTAGGGAATCACGTACTTTTATTTTTATTATATTTTATACTTTTAATTTTAAATTTTATTTAAAAACTTAAAAATAACGACATAAATAAGTAAACAACGCGACAAAGAGGATATTTTACCATATGCCGCCTCCTAAAATTTGTGTTTAAATTTTCATTTTGAGCAGCAAAAGTATAGTTATGATATAATGACATGTTTGATACGAAACACCGAATAAGACAATTTATAGATATTATTACACTCTCTATTTTAAGTTCTACTGGCAGTAAGCACGTGCGTTGCACGTCTTATATACAAAATAAATGATATGCATAATATTTTAAAGCGAACCAATTGATAATGTTAAAGCAAAATTAAAATTGTTAAAGAATGTGTCTCTGTGTGTGAATAAAAGTTTATGAAATATATCTACATAATGTGAAAATGTTGAATAACTTAAAATGCAATGTTTTGTTTACGCTAGACATTGGTAATTGGTTAGATTCCTATGTTCAACCATTATAGAGGCATCAGTAAGCTTTGTAGTATAGATGGACACGGATGAGAATCGAATTAAGAAATGTACATTTGAATAAATTTAAAATGTTCACTTATAATTAAACTAAAGATACATAAATAATTTTCAAAATAAAAATTACTTATTTTGTTTGTAATGTAAACTTTTTTACCTTAAAAAGAAAAAAACGAAAAAATATTTTATTTAAGGACATTTAGAAACAAAAAATTACGTACTAATCATGCTCGTCATTAATCCATAGCATTTATTTTAAATTAAAAAACCAAAGTTACATTCAAAACGGATATAGAAGTGAAAAATCATAAAATAAAAGTTATTTTTCTTTTCAACGGGGTTAATACGAATGGAGGGATAAAAACTCTCCTTTAAATGTATCAAGATAAAAAAAAAAAAAAAAAAAAAAAAAAAAAAAATTCTTTATATATTTATATCTCATAAGTAATTGGATTACCATCAATTTTTACACTTATACAAAAATGAACATGTAATAATAATAATAATCCCAATACTACATTAATTATTTTTTAGAACACATAATATTAATTTTTATTAATACTTAAAATTTTGATTTTAGTGAAAAACGTGTAATTGAGATGCTTGTATTTAGTGGGGTAGATACAAATATGAGAATGATAAGTAACTCCTATCTTCGACTCTTTTCCTCCTAATTGTTGATTATATTTAAACAAATTTTTTCTTTTCAATTTATTGTCCATTGTATTTAAATAGTTATTTTATCTATTATATTAATTAAACGTGTAATTTATAATTTTTGAATGAAAATGTTGACAATGTTATATAAGGACAATAGTAAATTGAACATTTCTCATATATCTTCACATTTTATATATATATTGTAATTATAATATAATTATATAAGTAGATGAACATTGATTTTAAGTTAAGCTCACTCGTATAAATAATAAATAATATAATATACACACACACACACACACACACACACATACATATATGAGATAATATTATAATATATTAAATGTGGCATTGATGATATATTAATTACAATTTAACTTCATGTACTCTACTTTTTAAGTATAGAGTTCATTTTTCATATTGATGTACTCATAATTATATATTATTAAATTTAATTTATTCACTTAAAATCAAAGTTCATTTACGTAAATAATTATATTAAAACTATAATAACTATTATTTTATACTGCAATTAGTCTATCATTATAATAACGCAACTTTAATATGTTATATTATATAATTATAATAAAATTACATCTATATATGTGAGCTTCGATTTTAAATAGTAAATTAAATAAATAATATAATTTAAGTAATTAAATTAAATTTGATTAATGTAAAATTATAAGTACTCTAATATAAAACAATAAGCATTACATTTAAATGGTTATTAAATGAAGTTATATAGTATTATATTAAATAGATAAGGATAGAATTGACATATAACTAAATATATAAAGATAAAATTGGTATTCAAAAGTTTCTCCTTAATCCGCACATTTAATAATACTAACAGTAAGCACATGCGTTGCACGTCTTATGTATCAGAAGAATGATATGCGTAATATTTTTTTTTAAAAGTAATTGATATTGTTAAAGGAGAAGTCATTGAGCTTAGTAAAATATTCAGCCTCTCATTCGTACGACATGCCCTAGTGACTTGTACATCTAGAGCTCATAGCCACTACAAAATCTCATCTTTCCGATGACTCCATTTTAGCAGCCAATCTCTATCATCGTACTCCATGAGATCTTCATCAATTTTTAAGTAATTGAAAAATTCTATGATCAATACACTATCTACACTGTAGATATGATGATCATTTTGAAGATTGTTTTTTTCTAAATTATAACTGTTTATTTTATAAGAAATTTCTAAGTTAAAAACTATCTACACTATTAATTGTATATAAAATTTTGTTATATTTATAAATTTATATATTAATATTAACATTAATTGACTTAATAGTCTATATCATTTCATATTAATTATATATGTAATATTATTATAATTTTTATTTTGATTTTATATAAGTTTTTATTAATCAATAATCATCTACTGATAATTAGTAATAATACTGTTGAGTGAAAATTAATTGACTTAATTTTAAAAAATAAATAATTTTAATTTTAATAATAATTGAATTTAGTTGAAATAAATTTAATTTTAAGGGTATTATTGATCATAAATATAGAAATGTAAGGGCAAAATGAAAAATTAAATATATAAGGATAAATGAGGATATATTGGACATATAACTAAATATGTAAGGGTAAATTTGGTAATCAAAAGTTTCTCTTCAATCCACACTTTTAATATATTGTAGATAATCGTTTTTGGGAAAGCAATAAATGATTTTTACGTGAGAAATGTAGTAGGAAAATATGAATTCGAAACATTAATGAACAATTAACAATGGTGACATCATTTTATTTATCTTTTTATTTTTTTATTTTTGCACAAGCTAAGAAAGTGACTTTCAACTACAAATGTCTAAATTTAAAGTTGTCTTTTGGAATCATATGTGCTATTGGTACATCAAGGGCCACCGAATGGTGTCCATTATGGACACCATTCGATGGCCCCTTATGTACCACAAGAATATTTCCTTTTGGAATACACCCTTCAAGCCAACTTGGGATGGTGATTGTCGTAGTTCAAATCACGCATTTATAACATGGTTAGTACAAAGTAATAAAAATATTCACTACATATCCTTCAGACATTTTCCCCTAATACGAGTGCACTCGAAATAAAGAACGAAAACAAACCATCCCAAAAACTCAACTAAATGCCACCAAAAATATGCCGTTGTTTGGTATGGCTTAAAATTTTGATAAAATGTAAGTTAAATAAAAAAAAATTAACAACACACCGCATCTTTTATCAACTTATCAATTACACATTTTATCAATATGATTTTAGCTACACGAAATAGGGACTATATATACTTCTGCGAAAAATTATTTTAATGCCATCATGATTTTATTAGTTTAAAAGAGGAGGCAGTGTAGAGATGGTAAAAAAAACTGTCAAGCTCGATACCAGCGAAGCCTCGCCCCGTTCGAGGCGAGGATTACTCGCTTAATTGGGTAGTCGGGTTGGGTCGCGAAAAGGGGAAGGACTTCACCTCGGGAGAAGTACGAGTAACAAAGGTCTCGCCCCGTCCCATTTAACCTTTTTTTTGGGGAGATTTCGATACTTTAAATAAAAAAAATTCCACAAAATTTCATTAGTTTTAATAGAAGATGCATGGACAAATAAGATTATCTAAATAACAATGGTGCTACACGTACTGAACACTTATAACAGAAGTCATACAGAAATTTAAAAAATCTGACGTGGCACCTGATGCATTAATTATTTGAATTGATTCCTGACAACCTCCAACCGCCCCCCGCTCCTTTTACCCACTCCTAATACACCACACACCCAACACAACCACTCCTTTTCCTTATTTACGTTTCAAATTTCGGAATTATTATGAGAATATTAAATGAAGTCGAAATATTGCATTTTTAACACCATTTTGAAGTGCTCACGGTCTAGTTTATTGCATCCTTAATTAACCGCGTACAAAACAATCAATTGTAACAAAAATTACCACTCATCAAAATATACTATTCCAAAATATATAAATAATTTTTCTTATTTTTGTCTCAATTTTCGGGATTATTATGGGATGTCAAACGAAATCGAAATATCGCATTTTTAATACAATTTCAAAGTGTTCAAGGCCTATTTTCCACCATCATTAACCGTGTGCGAAAAGGCCAACCATATCGAAAGTTACCACTTGTCAAACTAGACATTTTCAAAATGTATAAATGATTTTCCTTATTTTGTCTCAATTTTCGAGGTCGTTACGGGATTTCAAACAAAAGCGAAAATATTACATTTTTTAATACCATTTTGAAGTGTTCATGACCTAATTTTCAACATCCTTAACGGAGCGCTAAACGGCCAGCTGTATAGAAAGTTACCACTTGTCGAAATAGGCCATTCCAAAATGGGAATACAAAAATGCAATATTTGCTACGTTTGGAATAACCTACTTCGCCAAGTGGTAACTTTTTATACGGTCGGCCGTTTCGCGCTTCGTTAAGGATGACGAAAATTAGGCCGTGAGTACTTCAAAATGGTATTAAAAATATAATATTTCGATTTCGTTTGATATCTTGTAACAGCATCGAAAATTGAGACAAAATAAGGAAAATCATTTATATATTTTGGAACGGCCTATTTCGACGAGTGATAACTTTTGTTACGGTTGACCGTTTCACATGCGATTAAGGATGCGATAAACTACGCCGTGAGCTCTTCGAAATGATGTTGAAAATACAATATTTCGACTTCGTTTAATAATCCTATAATAATTTCGAAATTTGAGACATAAATCAGGAAAATAGGATAAGGGGTGGCTGTGTTGGGTGCGTGGTGTGTTGAGGTGGGTAAAATGGAAGGCGATTGGAGGCTGTCAGGATTCAATTCACATAATTAATGCATGAGGTGCCACATCAGATTTTTTAAATTTCGGTATGACTTCTGTTAGAAGAATTCTGTACGTTTAGCTTTATTCTCTAAATAATATGATAAACAATAAAAACCTTAATTTATCAAATATATTTGAATAATTTAACTTTTAAAAATAAATAAATTAATTAATTAATACATTATTGTCTCTCTTTAATGAATAGGGGACCATAAAATGAATTATCAGAAACAAAAAAATAAAAATAATTAAATGATATTAAACGCGGAAAGGGCATGACCCCGCTCCACCTTAAATTGGTAACGAGAAGGGTACGGGACGGGAAATCACTTGGTGCGGCCGGGGCAAGGGAGGTTGCCCCGACCCTGATCCACCTCGTTGGCATCCCTAAGGCGGTGGAAGGTCCAAATGCAAAAGTTTGTCTACTATGTTAGAAAATACGAGTTATTGTGCATTAAAAAAAAAGTTTAAGAAGATACCATGTAAAATACCCATCAAAATGAGCTTGTAGCGCTCGATACACGATCATGAGCTGAGCTCAGCCCTGCATTCGGAATAGCTCGTCGGAGCTCAGCTCATGATTGTGTATCGAGCGCCGGAGAGAAAATAGATGAGAGAAGGAGGGTATAGAGAAATAGAGTAGAGAGAGAGAGCGGCGAGAAAAAAGGGAGATCTAGGGTTTGGGAGTGTTGAGTGTGTGAGGTTAATTATATAATATATTATTTGTGATTAATTAAATTTGGTACCTCATTTTTGAAAAGTGATCTTTAAAAGCTGGTTTTATGTAATTTCCACGAGTTGGCATTCAACTTTTATATCATCCATTTACACTGAGTAATAAACCTAAACATAAATCAAAACACAAGAACACCCATTTTGACACGTATATATTATTATCTCCACCAAGAGTGGCAAAACGGCAATTAATCAGGTAAAATTAGGTAAAAAATTCTCAATAATAAACAAATAAATAGCGGTACACGAAATCCTGCTATTTTCGTGTCTGGCACATTCAATGCCATGACGGGCTTACAATTAAAAGTTCGTTGGTGGTAGTTCCAACCCCCTACCCTAACCTACCCAACCTCTTTTTCGGTTTTCACACACTACACACACTCAATTCTTTCTATAAATTCTTAGCCTTTTCCATTTCTCATTTACTGCAAAAACTTCTAACATTAAAATCTTTTCTTTTTACATTCTTTTTGCAATTTTTATTTTGTGGGTTTTGTTTTGTTGATCATCAATGGGGAAAGAGGATTTGATGAATCCCGAACCCCGAAAAATATCGGTTGAACGAGGGAATAATCTCCCCAACTTTCTTCTTTCTGTTAGGCTTAAATATGTGAAACTTGGTATTTTTTACTTAATCTCAAATGCTATGTACTTATTTTTGGTTCCACTTTTAGGGGCTGTTTCAGTTCATCTTTCTACTGTTTCTGTGGAAGATTTGGTCCTTTTATGGAACCAACTGAAATTCAATCTTGTTTCTGTGATTTTATGTTCTGCTCTTATGGTGTTCTTGGGGACACTTTATTTTATGACTAGGCCTAGGAAGGTTTACTTAGTAGATTTCGCATGTTATAAGCCGAAACCGGAGGCTGTGTGCAGTAAAGAAGTGTTTATGGAGAGATCAAAATTGGCAGGGACATTTACTGATGAAAATTTGGCCTTTCAGAAGAAAATCTTGGAGAGGTCAGGTTTGGGGCAAAAGACGTATTTCCCCGAAGCCCTTCTGCGCGTCCCAGCTAATCCTTGCATGGCTGAGGCAAGGAAGGAGGCTGAGATGGTAATGTTTGGTGCAATTGATGATTTGTTGGCGAAGACCAGGGTTAAGGCTAAGGATATTGGGATTCTTGTGGTGAATTGTAGTTTGTTTAATCCAACACCATCACTTTCTGCTATGATTGTGAACCATTACAAGCTTAGGGGCAATATTTTGAGTTATAATCTTGGTGGTATGGGGTGCAGTGCTGGACTAATATCGATCGATCTTGCTAAACAACTTTTACAGGTTTGTTACTTTCTTCATTCTTTACATCTAAATTGCTATGCCGACAGGCGACAACAACCAACGAAAGGCCTATTTGGAGTTGCTTCGGCTAATACTTCTACTTTTTGTAGAACAACTTCCTGAAGAAGTTACTTCTAACAAGATAAAGAACTTCCACAAAATTATCTATACATGTCCAAAAGTAAATTCTTAATGTTAGAAGCAGCTTTTAACTTTTTAAAAGTCTTACCAAATGCCCCTAAGTCTTATTCTCGATAAATTTGGGGCCAGCTAGGTGAATTGTTTTTCACCAATTTGTTCAGTTCAAATGTAGCTTAAAACTTGGACTTACTCTCCCGTGTATATTGTAACAGGTGAATCCCAATTCCTATGCTCTGGTAGTGAGCATGGAGAACATAACTTTGAACTGGTATTGGGGCAACAACCGATCAAAGCTGGTCTCGAATTGCATTTTCCGGATGGGAGGAGCAGCGATCCTACTATCGAACAAGTCATCAGATCGTAGACGAGCAAAATACCAACTAATCCACACTGTTCGTACCCACAAAGGAGCTGATGATAAGAGTTATGGTTGCGTATTTCAAGAAGAAGACGAGTCAAAAAAAATTGGTGTAGCATTGTCAAAAGACCTAATGGCTGTTGCTGGAGAGGCCTTGAAAACAAATATCACAACTTTAGGGCCAATAGTCCTCCCCATGTCTGAACAATTATTGTTCTTTCTTACTCTTGTGGCAAAAAAGGTTTTCAAGATGAAAATTAAGCCGTATATACCGGATTTTAAGCTCGCGTTCGAGCATTTCTGCATTCACGCTGGAGGAAGAGCAGTGTTGGACGAACTCGAGAAGAATCTCGAGCTTACAGAATGGCATATGGAGCCATCAAGAATGACACTTTATAGATTTGGTAACACATCTAGCAGTTCATTGTGGTATGAATTGGCATATACTGAGGCTAAAGGGAGGATTAAAAAGGGTGACAAAACGTGGCAAATTGCATTTGGATCAGGTTTTAAATGTAACAGTGCTGTGTGGAAAGCACTGAGGAGTATTAATCCAGCCAAGGAGAAGAATCCATGGATGGATGAAATTAATGATTTTCCTACTGAGGTTCCAAGAATTGCAACCATTAATTCTTGAAAAAAAAATTATAATCCTTTTATTTTCTTTTGTGGGTAGGGGTGATTGACTGTTTTGTAATATGAAAATTATGAAAACTGAGATTTTGAATTTGAAAAAAAAAAAAAAAAAAAACAGCCCTTTATAATGTTGTATTACTTAAATTGAAATGAATAATGATTATTTAACTTGTTTGGATTAAACTAAAATGTATTTTATAGCATTGTCCATTTGTCCAAAAACACTTTTGGATAGATTAGAAACGTTAATCTATTTATTAAAAGTCCCTAATCAATGATGTTATTGTGTAAATTATTCATGAATAGAATAGTAATACAAAATCTATTGTTTCTTTCGGTGCTTTTGTCTCAGTTTATAGTTCATATTTTCATTTTTTGAAAGACTTACAATGATACGAGCAAGAGACTGGCCAATTCTACAGTTTTTTGTTCAATTCCTTGTGGAGTCGAATTCTCATCTGTACGGGTGAAGGTAATGGCATCCTCTCATACTATGGAAAGATCCTCTCAATATTCTAATGCTCACATTAGATAGAGACTAAATTGTCCAACGACGTTTTGAACAAAACTCATGTACTACTTTAATGGGTGACAGCCCAACCCTTAGAACATACTATAGCCTCACGGTGAAGAATAATTGGTAATGAGAGGTGTCAAACCTTCTCATTCTTCACGAGTTCTTGGGAAAGGGCATCTATGTTATCCTTTTGTAAATTATTGCCGATTTAATCATAAAAAACAATGTTTTCAAGAAGTTTAGATCAGACTTGTGACAAACTTTATTTTTTTGCTAGTTAAAACTAACTCTTGGATATAGCTCTTGCTGGAAGTCACCGTCAAAATTAGTTTTCATCCTTGATTTTAGAACCTTTAACATATCATTATTGATAAGTCGGAGAGAGGCGAGCATACATCAAGTCATCCTACCTCTTATGGCTTATGCCTTGAGCAACACACGTGTTATAATAATCGGAACAAGTGTCAAGATCGCATAAGAGTGATTTAGCCTCAAAATCCATACTCCATTAGCCTGCATGAAGCCGGAAGCACATCACAAAAATGGCAAGTTAGCATTTCAAAGGTTAATCCACTTTCTTTATTGAACGAATATGATTTTCCAAGAGAACTTTCTTCATATATTGATGATATGCTTATTAAGTATACCTGAGTACTACTTATAGTACTAAAGTTAGCAAAATCAAACTAAACATGACTCATCATACACGTTCAATTTAATCTACAAATAGAAGAATAAGCCCCCCGAGGCATAGTTCAGTGATACAAAGGATGGGAGTGTGGTAGTCTCAGTTGAGTTGGCAGTCACAGTGTGAGAGTTCGATCCCTACCTCTTTACAAGGTATGAAATTTGACTCTTTGTGGGTACCAGTATGACAGCTCTTGTATCATGGCCTGTTGAGGCACATCCTGCGATTTACCTCCTCCAAAATGCTCTCGGGGTGGAGCGGTGGGGGACCCTCAAGATTGAGGTTCAACTTTTTTTTTTTTATATATACAAATAGAAGAATACATAGAATTCGTTTTTACGTTCTGTTACGCTATGCATTCGATAAACAAAGGCTGTTGAGGAATTAGGGGTCATGAAGATCAAATGTCGATCTCAAGTTTATGCAGCTAACATGGGTCATTAATATATATATCATGTTGCAAGATAGAACCAGCTATTTTTAAGCTCATCAAGAACAAACTTTAAAAAAAAAAAAAAAAAAAAAAAAAAAAAAAAAAACAGAAATCAATTAATTGGGCCCTTTAAAAACGTTGAAGTAATGTTAGTAGTTGGGGATAGTGATTGCATTACTTGGGTGGGTTGGACTTAGATTGCCAGCCTAAACACTGGTAAGTGGGTCTAACTTCTCCTTTTCAGTTGGCATTTATTAAAATAAGTTTATGAATATTTGAAAGGAGACTACATTATGTACATCATCATTTACATTTTTTTTTTTAATTGTTGATGAGGAGACGATAAATTAAATTATAAACGGATGGTGCTTATGTAATATGGGTTAATTGGAAAAAGAAAGTGAGAATTTTTTATTTTTTATTTTGTTGGTGAAATTTCCACTCAATCAAATCTCGTCACATCACATGTTGGTAAATAAATTTGTAAGTTTTGACGTGCGTATTACTTTTTAGTATAATGTCTTAAAGATGATCAAACTGAGATGGGTCGATATTGTCTGATCTGAACACTTTAACCTACCTTTACTTTGCTATAAACGCAATCTGCTTCTTCAAAACTCTATGTTCTTAGAGAGAGAGAGAGAGAGAGAGAGAGAGAGAGAGTATTTCAACGATCTGGTGTCGTGAATAAGAATCATTTTGGTCAATAATCCGTTGCTTTTTAGTGGAGAAATGAGTAATTCTTGACAAGCAACTGAATTTTTATTATTATTATTTTTTTTTCAAAATCAAACTAAGCAGAACTTAATGTAAAGATTTGGGGGTCCATCTTAAAAGGTCAACCTTATTAAGAGGAGTAGCCCAAGACCTTTATAAATTGGCCTATGTTTATATCTTTATTCGATGTGGGATTATATCCCTTAACATGCCCCCACAAGATGGTGGCTCATTTGAGCAGACCAATCTTGAAATCCATACGCTCATATTTTTGAGTCTTACAAGGATCGAATCGCTCGTTGGAGCTTAATGGGCTCTGATACCATGTAAAGATTTGGGGGTCCATCTTAAAAGGTCAACCTTATTAAGAGGAGTAGCCCAAGACCTTTATAAATTGGCCTATGTTTATATCTTTATTCGATGTGGGATTATATCCCTTAACACTTAATTCACCCTATTTAGCCCATATTTGGCAATCATTCTGTTGAGTTTTCTTAATTTTTTAATTTATTATTATTATTATTATTATTATTATTATATATATATATATATATATTTTTTTTTTTTTTTTTTTTTTTTTTGAAGAGAATGAGTTTTGAGTAGTAATTTTTTGGACAGTGTGTGATTAAAAAGTATGAAAATATTTTGATTTTTATGTGAATAATATTTTATTGTAAGAATGCATGACTAAAAATGAATATGAGAAAAATGAAAATTTGAAAGAATTGTTGTCAAACACGAGCTAAAGGTTTAGATCAGTCAGCCATAGGAATAACTGGAAATTCAAATGGGCCCAAGAAATGTTCATGTTGTTAGGGTTGCCCAACTAAATGTTTTATTGAATTTCCATATTTAATGTCTTGTTTGAGACAATTTTTTAAGACTATGTTTGGCTCATGTTTATACATTATTTATAAACAGTCAATATACTTTATCCAGATTTTTCGAACGATTCAAAAGTACTACTTAGTTATCAACTACTTATTTCTATCTATTTATAAATACTTCCCAAACATTCCTTTATCTCTTGAAGAGAGAAGATTAAAAAAAAAATGTTAAAGAGAAATTGGTTAATTTAAGTCATAACACAATGGATTGTATTCATAGATTGATAAAACCAGGACAAATTACCTATGATATTGTCATGTTAATATTAATAGGAATAAGGATAAAAGCAAAGTTACTACAATCATTTCTTCCCCAGACGTGATTGTCTCTAAAGAGAACTACAAAATTCGATATTTCAAAAGAGTCTTTTTTTTTATCTTTTGTTGTAGACAAGATTTAGATTGGTGCAATTCGTTACCCTTTTGTAGACAATCAGTGTGCATATTTTGCTAAGGACGAGATGGTGGAGATGTCACCATGGAGAATTCGTGTTTCTATGTGTCGAAATGGTGGCAGGTGGTAGTGATGCATGTTGGTGAAGAAGAAAAAGAGATGGATAAAGAGATAATCTGGATTTGATGATAGTTTTGATGGCGGGTTCAATGGTGATGGTGACGATTGCAAGTGGCAAATATGCCATTTAATTTTGTATGCATATGTTTACATGTGTTAAAAAAAGTTAGTATTTTATTTTATAAATTTAAAATTATTATGGAATTTAGAAACTGTTATGAAATCCGGACCACTTTCTTGGGAATATAGAGGTTAATATGACAGTATGACACAATATGAAGTATATGATCTCACAAACAAAAACAAGAATAAAAGCAAGAAGAGAGACTGACAGAGGAACCGAGTAATTTCATTAATTGAAAACCAATGGAGAGAAAATACAATTTTAGCAATAATGCTTCTGACTCTCAAAAAACTATAAGAAGAGTCTAGTATTTAAAGAGAACAATTCAAGCCCTAAAAGTAGAGTTGTAGATGAAATAGAATGTCCAAAAGTTTCATCGGTGCAACAAACGAAACTCCAAAAAAATTTCATCTGAAAAAATAAGTCGGACTGCAGCGAAATAAACTGAACTCTTCATTCAAAACCAAACATCTCCACCTCACAAAAAAAAACTCTTCTTCTTCCATAGTATACATAAATGATACCCGAACTAAGACATCAGGTTCCCAGAATTCCACAAGGAATTCAAGATTTACCAAACAGGGTCAAAACATACCCTATAGCAAAATCCACACAAAATGCTTCAACTTAAGGCCCATTACTAGTCTTGACACTTTCAAACACACTGAAAGCATAAACACCAACATCGCCAACATCGTACATATTCTCAAGAAGTCATTCGCTAGCAATTGAACACGATGGAACAGTAGAAACTGGTGGCAAAGCCAAATTACCCATATCACCAAAGTTCTCCCGGTAGTGTTTCTCAACGACTCAAAGTCAAACTTCAAATGTACTGTACCAAACTGCATGTCCACCACGGTATCAAACATGTCCAGATGTTTCTTCACTGATTTTGCGTGAAGTTGAAAGATGTATAACTGAGACTTCTTCCATCCCTACAGTACAATCTGAACACCCCTTTGAACTTTCAAAACTCCACCTCCTCCAGAGAATGTGTACCCTTTTGCATTTAGGATACTCAGCGAGATGAGATTTTTTTCAAATCTGGAACATGTCAAACCTGACCAAGATATCTAACTGTTTCATCATTCAACCTCAATCTGACCCTACCAATTTTGGCTACCTGCAAGGTATGTTGTTTTACATGACAACTCCATCTTGTGTCACTGCCTCAGATACTTCAAACATGTCCCGATTGGGACACATATGGAACAAACAAGTTGAATCCAGCATTTGCTCCTCGTCAAACTTAGATTCCATGTCAGTTACGATCAACATCACATTTTCGCCACTCAAATAGTCCTCGACAATATTAGTCTCGTCCGAATGATCTGATTGCTTCCCACGATTTGCAATTGAATTACCTTTGCCCTACAACTTATCGCAATCCCTCTTGATGTGTCATTTCCTCTTGCAACAGAAACAAACTAGATTGCTTAAATTCACCCTCAATGTACCCATTCGTCAATCACCATGAGTAACCATAGATTCCTCAGCTCTAAATCCAGTTTCAACAATATGCTCCATCTTCTCCTTTGAGAATAAAACATCATAAACGTCTTCAATGGTGAGTGTGTCATGACTATATAGAATCGTGTCCCTAAATGACGAATACGAAGTAGGCAATGAGCACAACAGGATCAAGGCCAAATTCTCTCCATCATACTTTACCGCTAACGTCTCCACATCAGCGACAATTTCCTTGAACATGGTCAGATTATCCTTCAAAGATCTTCCTTCTACCATGCGATGAGAATATAGCCTCTGCTTCAAATACAACTTGATTGTCAAACTCTTTGTTATGCACAGTTACTCCAGTTTTAACCATAATGCAGCAGCTGTCTGAAGGATGTTGTTAGAAAGATGAAGATGTATCTGCGAAAGAGCCTTCCGATCCCTCCGGTGTTTCTCCTTTATTGTCCAAATTGTGAGTATCTTGTTAAATTCCAACAATGCATCATCCAAATCTAACTGCACTAAGACAACTCTCATCTTTACTTGCCACAACGAAAATCTTGTATTGCAATCCAAAACCGGAATATCATACTTCATGGTTGTCATCGATAACAGAAAATCTTAAACAAAATCACAACTAATAGCTATGATACCACTTGTTATGAAATTCAGACCACTTTATTGGGAACGGAGAAGTTAATATGCTACAATATGAAGTATATGGTCATGTAAACAAAAATAATATTAAAAGCAAGAAGAGATACTGACAGATGAACCAAATAATTTTATTAATTGGCAACCAATGGAAACAAAATACAATTTCAGCAATAATGCTTCTGACTCTCAAAAAACTAGAAGAAGAATCTAGTATTTTTAGGGAATAATACAAATACTAAAAGTAGAGTTGCAGATGAAATAGAATGCCCAAAAATTTCACAATTGCATTCCAAATATGATTTTAATTAATGTACACTTAAAATAGAACTCTTAATTATTTTCAACAAAGAATTTAGGTTACACCTAAATTCTAACAAAAACAAAACATAATCAGTGGTGTAATTCCCTCTTTTACATTACTTTGTTGATGGATTGGGCCCAGAGGCAAAATAGATTGGGCTAGAGTAATAGGTCTTTATTAAAAGGTTGAACCCCAACCTTGAGGGTCCCACACCACCTCTACTCTAGAGTATCGTGAGGGAGGTAAATCGCAAGTTATATCTCCAAGGGTACAGGGTGGAAAGCTGCTTGTACACTTGCACTTACTCAAGAGCCAAATCTATATTTTAGGATTTGAACCCTTGACGCGACAGCCTCAAATAAAGCTGGATTTCTCCACCCTCCCCTTTTACCACTTGGAGATGTGCCCTGGGAGCAAGTAATAGGCCTTTATTATTATAGCGAGTGATGGTACAATCCGCAAGTCGTCCAATGAATGCAAATTAAATGATTTGAAACAGCCATTAAGGAGATGTCTTCAAGAATGATTGGGCAAAATGCTTCTATTCAATTATAAATTTCAATTTTCAAATTTTCTTTTTAAACTCGATCTGCTTCTTAACAAACTTGGGTTTCTTGAAAATAAATGAAAACCAGAAGTTTCTTGAAGAGGAGAAGTGTTTAAAAGATCTTGTATCGTGAACTAGAATCAATTTGATCCAAATTCTTTGCTTTTTCGTGGAGAAACAGATAAATTCTCAACAAGCAATTGAATTTCCTTTCAAACCCAATCACCCAAAATACTTACAGTTTCATGTTAAAAATAAGATCTTGTGTCGTGACTTAGGATCATTTTGTGCACGTAACAATATGATTGCAATAGGCAATTGACAAAAGAATAAAGTTATTTGCACATATAGAAATTATAGAAAGCATTACAGATGATGAGGTAGCAATATTGCATTGACTAGTTTAACTTTATTTTGTATCCATCATTCAATGAATACTTGTTAGATAATCTGTAAAAAAAAATTACGTATATGTAGCATTTATGTTGATTAAAATATGCCTATTAAGGTTAAAAAGCTAGTTGTAGCGAATGGACCCTTCTATCCTTAATAATATCGACTGTTGAGTTGATGAGGGACAAAATGTCCTTAAGTGTAGGGAAAATGATTATACTGCCAAATTAATCCCCTCTTTGGTTTAGATAAAATTAGAATTTTAATATATTTTGACAAAAGTTGATGAGATTTGTGATTAAAAAGTAGATAAAAATTGTGAATTTCATAAAATGTATGATTAAAAAAAGAATTTGAAAGAAAATGAGTTTTAAAAATTGAGACCAAACATGACTTAATATGTAATTGTAATCCATAAACTATGAGGTACGTAACTGTAGGAATGACAATGGTGCGGATTTGGGGCGGAACATTTTTCCACCCCGTTTAGATTTTTTAAAATTTATTTTATTGCCTCAATTCATTAAAGTGAGACAATAATATAGTTATTAATTTTTTTAATTAATTAATTTATTTTTAAAAGTTAAATTATTTGAATATATTTAATAAATTAATGTCTTTATTGTTTATAATATTGTAACCACTTACCACTTATTTTTGAAAAAAATTCAGAAGTTTGTTAATTTTAAATATTCTTAAACATTTGTAGTTTTTATTTTTTATTTTTTATTTTTTTTATTTTTTACTTTTCCTCTTTTCCATTACTTTGTCAATGGATTGGGGCCCAAGGAAAAATAGGTTGGGCTTTAGTAATGGGTCTTCATAAATAATTTTCTGTAGCTTTCATAGTTGCAGATAGAACAGCCCGTAAGTACAGTTCGTAAGTCATCCCGTGAATGCAAATTAAAGGATTTGAAACAGCCATTAAGGAGATGTCGTTAGGGTTGGTGGGTGGGCAAAATGCTTCTGGACTACCCAATATTTTTTGAAGAGGATATATCTTTGAAAAATCTTGTGACGTGAACTAGAATCAGTTTGATCTTAATTCCTTGCTTTTTCGTGGAGAATCGGACAATTCTCAACAAACAATTGAATTTCTTCCCAAAATCAGTTACCCAATGGATGTCTTATTTACAAAGAGGAATGAATTGAAGAAGACAGAGTAAGTGTCTTATTTCACAGAAATATGCCTATTAAGGTTAGAAAGCTAGTTGTCGTGAATGGACCTTCTATATATCCTTTATGATATTGAGTGTTCAGTTGATAAGTGACAAAATGTCCGTAAGTGCAGGGAAAATGATTACTCTTCCATGCTAAATGGACAAGATAAAAAAATTGAAAATCTTGTCAATATGTAATTTAATCCATTTTAAGTAGGGTTGGGCATGTATTCCAAACCGAATTGAATCGAATCGAATCGAACGGTTCTTCATAAGTGAAATACCCGAACGGGTATCTGAATCGAGAACCGATGGGTACGGTTCGATTCTAGACCCAAAATCGAATAACTGAATAAGAACCGAATTTTTTTATTTTTTTTTAATTTTTATATATGGGATAAATCAAATTATTTTAGTTTTTAAAAAATAAATTAACAAAAATAGAGTTTGTAATGAAGAAACTGAGTTCTATAATGACATTAAGACATGTAATAAAAAATATATTATATATTTTCTTATTAAATCTTATTAGTTGAACAATTTTTAGTTTATTTATGTTTGTTAATTGTGATTTTTCAATATTTCTTGTAGAGTTTTCTTAGTATCTAATATGACAAGTCAAGCAATTGATGGTTAAATCAAATAGTTGGTAAGTAAGTACTACTGTATTTGCAATCATTTAAAATATTTTATCTCTACAAGTCTATGACTTCTAATTTATATAGATCACCGATATTTTAGTATTACTAATTTACTATCTATTTTTTGTTATTTGTATACATTGGTAAATTAATTTTATTGGATAACATGTTATTTATATGTTATTAAATTGGAATACGTTAATTTGTAAAAGTTAAGATTGAACATGTCAGACTACAAGTATTGTCATAAATATTAAAAAAATTAATTATACCACGAAACCAAACAGAACCGAACCGAACCGAACCCAACTGAATTGAATGGAACAGAACCCGAACGGTTTTAAAATTATATTTGGACCCGACGATTCCGTTTACTAACTACCCGAAAATTTTCGATTCGATTTTGCCCAGGCCTAATTTTAAGCTTCAAACTCTAAAGAAAAATACAAGAAGTCAAAAACCGATGTTCGAAAAGAGAGTTTTCTTAATATATGCATTGCCCTTTAGTAGATAAACCTCAATTTTCAAACTCTAAAATGTACTATAAACCTGATATTTCGAAAGGAAGTCTTTTAAAGATCATGTATCGTACACGAGAATGAGCATAGTGGAATTTGTTACCCTAATGTAGAAAATTAAACAATTCTCAACTAGAAAAATCAAACTACACCAACCTTGCCGTCTACAATTTAAAGTTTAGAGTTAGCTATGATCAATAAATTGGAGTTCAAATGGGAAATTAGGTACACAATAAAAGCTCATGTCATAAGGATTGCCCAAAAAGTAAACCCTACCTTTAGGTAAAATCAAACACTCAATTTTCGGTTTGGATTTATGTACTTAAGTCTTGTTAATAATGATATAATTCCAACAAAATCTTAGAGAAAGATAGAGAATGAAAGTAAATATTATTGAAATGTTAACTAAATATATAAGTTGATTAATACAACTCAATTGGATATTTAAGTATTTATCGAATGTTGAATATTTGTCTTCTTATTATACACGTAAAGTTGGTGTCCTTTGAAGTTGAAACATGAAGATGAAATAAATGAAGTGGTTGGTGCCTCTTTATAACAATATTAAATTGAAAGAAACATTTGAAAATGGGCTGTCAATCACGCTACTTTTTGACTATGTTGCGTTGCAAAGATAACATTTAACTCACTGTGAAACGTGTTAAGGGTTGTAGATCCATTTTAAAAGATCAATTTTGTTAAAAGGTATAGCTCAAAATCTTATAAATTAGTTTATATTTTCATCTTTATTCGATGTACGATTATATCCCTTAACATGCTCTCGCAAGATGATAATTCGTTTGAGCAGATTAATCTTGAAATCCGTATACTCATCTTTTGAGTCTTAATCGGATCAAATCACTCGTTGGAGTTTAATGAGCTCTGATATCATGTTAAAATTTTGGGGTCTATCTTAAAAGATCAACTTTGTTAAGAAGAGTAGCCAAATACATTATAAATTGGTCTATATTTTCATCTTTATTCGATATTGGATTATATCCCTTAACAACGCACATTATTTTATCAATGCATTTTAAGTTCGACCATATAAATTCTTTTCTATCACTCGATTTTCTAACCATTAGATGCATCGAAATATACAATAAGCTCAATTTTAGTACGACCATATTGAACTAAATGCACTATAATCGACGTATCTTTTGATATATTCTCTCTAGCAAAAAAAATTTTTAGATCAGTACAAAAATTTGTTTTTAATTTCTTTTAAAAATTCTATCACTTTTTTGTGATCATTCGTCGAGTGTAATATTTTTTTTCATTTTTACTCGCATTCAAACTCGATATTTAAAGGAGATCAATACAAACATATCTCCACCCATTAACATATATCTTCACCAATTCTTGTTTGGGATAACTTAAATACTTGCTAAAACATTGATATCAAAATCAACAATTAGTTTTAACCATACATTTCATCAATTTTTATCAAACTATGTTAAAACTTTTATCAACAGTTTCGTCAAACAACCCCATAATGTCCTCGCGGGCTAAAACGCAATAATTTCAGTAAGCTACCCATTCTTCCTCTATTTAAGAACCCTAACGTGCCAATTCCATCACTCACACTTCTCTTTTCATCCAACAATGGCAGTCGAGAAAAAGCTCGATTGCGAAACTGGATCTAACCCGGTTAGTAAAGGAGTCGAAGAAACCCTACCCAAATCTCTTTATTCCATTAGACTAAAGTATGTGAAGCTTGGCTACCATTACTTGATCTCCAATGCCATGTACCTTTTGATCGTACCCCTTCTTGCTGCTTCTGCTGCAGTTAATTTTTCTGTGCTAAACATCCAAGATATAGTGCAGCTATGTAACCATCACCTGAAATACAATGTTCTAGCAGTAATCTTTTGCACGTCGCTAATGGCGGTTTTGGCGACAATTTATTTAATGAGTCGTCCAAGGAAAGTTTACTTGGTTGATTTCGCATGTTACAAACCCGATCCCAAATTCGAGTGCCCGACCCAGTTGGTTTTAGAGAAAGTTTCGACGTTCTTCAGCGAAGAAAGCGTAACTTTCATGAAGAAAGTGTTAAGAAGGTCGGGATTGGGTGAAAATACATTTGCTGGTTCTCTTCTGGACTTTCCACCGAGATTTCCTGTTGAAAGTGGTAGAAAGGAAGCCGAAATGGTTATGTTTGGAGCCATTGACGATCTCTTGGCGAAAACTCGAGTGAATACAAGAGATATTGGAATTCTTGTGGTTAATATTTCTTTGTTCAATCCAACGCCGTCTCTTTCTTCCATGATTGTGAATCGGTACAAGCTTAGAGGGGATATCGTGAGTTGCAACCTAGGCGGCATGGGATGTAGCGCCGGGCTGATTTCAATAGACCTTGCGAAAAGGCTTTTACAGGTTTGTTACACGCGGTCTTGTCTAATATCGACTACAAAATTAACGTGTCCAAATGTAGCATGTCGTGTGCTTAGCACCAGAATCAATAGGGTCTCCTGCTTCATTGTCCAATCTTATCTAATATCAACTACCAAATCGTGTCCATATAATGTAGAGTAATGCTATGTAGCATTTCGTTTGCTTAGCACTAGAGTCAGTATGGTCTACTGCTTCATTGTTCAATAAAGTCATGATGTACTAACTGTCTACTTCTAACAGGTACAACCTAACACATATGCCCTAGTCATGAGTTTTGAAAGTGTTACACCTTTCTATTATGCGGGCAATGACAAATCAAAACTTCTCCCAAACTGCCTCTTTCGCCTCGGTGGAGCTGCTATCCTCTTATCCAATCGCTTCTCTGATCGTCGAAGTTCAAAGTACCAACTTTCACACACCTTGCGTACCCACAAAGGTGCCGATGATAGAGCATACAAGTGCGTGTTCCAAGAAGAGGACGAAGAGGGGAAAATCGGCGTCACATTGTCAAAAGATCTGATGGCTGTTGCTGGAGACGCCTTAAAATCAAACATCACAACACTTGGACCATTAGTACTTCCAATTTCCGAGCAACTCCTATTTTTCGCTACACTGATCGCGAAAAAAGTCTTGAAGATGGACGTGAGGCCATATGTTCCAGATTTCAAGCTTGCGTTCGAGCATTTCTGTATTCATGCAGGCGGAAGAGCCGTGTTGGATGAGCTAGAGAATAATCTTAAACTCACAGAATGGCATATGGAGCCTTCAAGAATGACTCTCTATAGGTTTGGCAACACGTCAAGTAGCTCAGTTTGGTATCAACTAGCCTATGCCGAGGCCAAAGGGCGCATCAGAAAGGGCGATCGAGTATGGCAGATTGCATTTGGATCGGGTTTCAAATGTAACAGCGGCGTCTGGCGTGCACTCAGGACTATTAATCCGATAAAGGAGCAAAATCCTTGGACAAATGAGATCGATAAATTTCCTGTTCGAGTACCTAAAGTCATGATCCTTTAGTCGAATAACTTCTTCATTGACGACCGGAGTTTTTCAAGGCATACTACATTTTTTTCGCTCTCAAATTTAGAAAGCAACTTTCTATTACATCATTATTAAAACTCAAATTTAAGGTCGTTAGCACTTAGTATTATTCATTTTGTGTCCGTAAGCTGGATTTATGTCCCCCCTCTGTAGCTTCTTATTCCTTTTTATTAATATAAGCATTACAATTATTAAGCTTAAATTTACACGTACGAAAGTTGGATTCTTTAACAAAATTTGATTGAGGGAGACTGATGTTGAAAATATATAACTATACAAGGGAAGAAAATTCCAAAAAATCACTCTCAAAGGCTTGAAGTATCACATCTGATCTAGAGTTCGTTTGCATGATAAAGAATTTTCTAAGAAATCTGATTACTGTCAATAAATGAGGGTTTAATTACAAGCATATTTTTAAGACTTTTAAGCATTAAGCATTAAATTCCCAACTACTACATTTAATTTCATACGGAGACCTATCAAAGCTGAAAACACATTAAATGCTCGCTGAAACTAATGTTATTAATTCAATGGATTTCCACTAACTCTCTTGTCTTGAGGAAACTCGGCATCGTGAGTTTTAAGGCATGGTAGTTGTCATAGAGTTGCAAGGTTTTAGATTACCAGTAGCCCACATCTTTACCAAGTAATGTGTATTAAGACTTGGGATTATTCCATTTTAAAAAGTCAATTTTATTATTATTAAGGGATAAATATCATATAAGATATGTCCCCACAAAATAGTAGACCAATTTTGAGATCTGTATGTTCGTTTTTCAGATTTAATTCAATCAAATTTCTCGTTTTGTGCATAATGGACTCTAGTTTCATTCTAAATGTCAACTTTATTAGGAGTAGCTCAAGCACTTTTATATTAATTTATATGTCGGTAATTAGTCGATGTGAGATTTATCCTTAACTTTAAAGCACAAAAAATGAAATGGAGACACAAATTTAACCTAGTTCGGCGAGGAATAGACCTAGTCTCTCTTTGGAGGGGATCAGGCATGCACGATCAGAATCACACGGCAGAGAAAAGGTACAAAAGAGCCCGTTGGATTACTTAAAAAGTTCTCTCTGAATTCTAAAATATACTCTTTAAAAATAGAGAGTCTCTTGGAGACGACTCTCTTAATCATTTCCATTATAAAGATTGTGATTTAGCTTAAATTAGTAGAATGATAGATTTATACACTTGAAGACAGGATTAGATGCTCGACGGATTTAATAAACGGTTAATTATAAAAACTTTCTATATCGATAAATAAAAATAGAAGTTGATGGAATTATATAACAAGGATAAGTTATGCAAACGGAACAAAATGTTGGTGATTGAAAAGTCTGATTATAAAGGTTGAGAACGTATTTTCTATAGGTACTAAAAGTTAAAGAAGCTTAAGGTGATCCACAGTTGGATTTGAAGACGACATTCATACAACTTCTAGCTTCAAGGATGAGTTTGTGATCTTGATTTCAACAATGAATGACAACAAGAAAATAGATCATCTTCTCCAGCCTTCCTCATTTGCTTTTCGTGGAGAAAGAATGCAACTAATAACAAAGATTAATTAAACAAGTTTCTACTTCATCGTCTTAGATAGATAAATAAACACATTTCATCGCACTAATCTAATAGCTCAGTCGTTGAAAACACTAGCAGCTCCTTCTCCAACTTGTATTCTCTCGAGTAGAAGAACTCAAGTGATCATCTTCTTGCCCCCTTCTAATCCTTATTTATGTTCTATCCCTAAATATTTCTTTACATTTTAACACAACATTCTCAATAAAATCACTATTACAAAATTCATTTTACACAAATTACATAAATAAATAAAATATGGAGCTCAAACATGGCCTAAACAATACACTATAACGTCCAACTATTTTAACATGGTTAAATTAATAAGTTAATCTATTCTATATTTGTGAATATGTGGAGTTTCATCTAGCCCCTATTTGACAACCATTATTTCAAAAGTTTTTTTTTACATACTTATTTTTAATCACATATTCACACAATAAAATATTTTACAAATAAACCCAAAAAAATTCCTACTTTTTAACCGTACATTCTTCAAAAATTACTATTCAAAACTCCATTTTACCTAAATAATGGTTGTCAAATAGGGGCTTAAATGGTATCTTGAACCTTGTGTAAATATGTTGCTGAGATTATTATGCCACTATTTGACAATCATGTTTTTCCGAAAAAGAGTTTTGAATAGTGATTTTTAGGAGAATGTGTGGTTGAAAAGTAGGAAAAAAAAATTAGGTTTACGTGCAGAATATTTTATTGTGTGAATGTGTTTTAAAAATGAGTATGTAAAAAAAAAAAATGAAAAGTATGATTGTCAAACAGGGACCATTTTTGTATTGACATAAAATTACGAATTTTCATCCACAATAGTTGATCTAAAGCTTTCGCAAAACATTTTTATTGTAGCGCAAAGTTTATTTTTAAATTGGAATATAATTTCGTCATAATAGGTAAGGGGACTCGAATACTATGGTACACCTACCCGTTCTAAGTAAGTATGGTTACATTTGTCATAATATCTACTCGTTCTAAGTGTCGTTACCTTTATTTTCTTCGGTTTGAATCATTGAGACTTTCCTTATCTAGTTTTATGAAAATCTGATTTAGTTTATGATTTTGGAATTTATGTTTTTTTTTTTTTTTAATTTGAAGTTATCTTGTTTCCTTAGTCAATGGTAGTCGATTCCTCGAAATCGAGGAATATCAATAATCAACTAAAGATATCAGTAGTTAGGATTTATATAGAAAAAAAATCTATCTAGTTAGGATCTTTTTTCTTGTATTTAATCAGATTGAAATAAGAGAAATTAAGTTTTTTCTGCTTCAAAAAAAAATTTCTCTGTAATTTTACTATGCCAAGTCACATTTTTTTATAAATTTATTTTTTCTTTAAACTTATTTTAAGTGACACGTTGTTCCAATAAAAAAATTCGTAAATTTTAAAAAAAAAAATTCTATTTTTTAACCTCACGTTCTCCAAAAAATCACTATTACAAAAACTATTTTTCCATTTAACGGGCTCAAACTATTTTTCAAAGTGAAAAGAGAAGAAAGAAGGAAAGAAAGAATCCAGGATTCCATTCTCACCTCACAACATGAAGCCAAAAGCACTTAGAAAATTACTTATGTCCCCGCTAAAGGAATCAAATAATGATTACGGATACACTTAAACCAAGTAACCAACCATCATCCTTAACAAAATTAATAATCTCATTTAGATGAGACAAATATTAATTTCTTCTGGTGTGCCCACCACGAGTTCTTGTCTGGAACTTGGACCAAAATTTCCCCATCACAGTAGGACCCAACCACCAAGTGGGCATGAGTGGTCCTTTGCTATTTGTGGTCCAATTCAAGAATTAAATTTAGAGGAAATTGCTCAATTTTTGGTTTTGCATTTTTTAAAATGTCATGTAAAGTCTTCATATTATTGACATTTTTGGATATTTTTGCCCCTCTAAATAATTTAAATACCATACACGTCCTCCATTAAATGAGATTTGACTATATAAAAAATTGTACAAAAAATTGAAAAAATGTCACATCCAATAACTCAACTCTGAAACTTAACAAAAAAAGGAAAAAAAAAATAGAAGAAGAGGCGAAATGAAAAACAAAAACAAAAAATACAACTAAATCTATCATTCAAACACTCTCTAACTTTAAACTCACTCCCCTCTCTCATTTGAATCGTCCAAAGCCCAACCGTCGATGACCACCGTTAATCAGTCAACCGCCGACGAAGACCACCATTAATATCTTGATGTTATCTTTTTCCTTTTGTTTTTCATTTTTCTTTCATTTTCTGTATTTTATCGTTAAATTTGTCGCTAATGGAAGAGGATAATGTTACAAGTTGAAATTCGTGTTCCGACCTAAGAGAAAATATTTGTTGTTGCTATTCACAGTGAAGAGATACTGGACATCTAGTGGTTGAGGATCATCCAAAGCGCTCCTAGTGGACATAGATTTATGCTTAAACCACTATAAATTGTTAGTCCAGCATTTTTGCCCTTCATCTCTGGTTAGATAAGCTGTAACATTAATAATCATTCGAATTGTTTATTTGTCTCATTGTGATGGTAGGAAATTATTATGCTTACTTTCAATCGGTTATTGAGATCTCTTTGAGTTAGATTTGTTAAACTCGGATTTAAAGTTGATTTTACACTTTAAACTTGAAAATAAAAATGTAAAACATTGCTTAAATCGAAATAATATTGTGTTTGTTACTTATCAAATTGAAAATAATCTTGCTTTCACTTGCAACTTAACCTTCAATTATTCAATTATCATCATCTTCTCCCATGTTTCTTTCCCTAATGCAGAATTTGTTTAAAATATTTAACACTTTGAGTTATTCCATGTATTTTGAAGCATGCTGAATTGTATTTACTTTAGGTGATCATAAAAGTACTTTAAGTAGCAAAACAAAATTATTTGAGTTACAATATATATATATTCCCTTCTGGATTCTACTTTGTGGCATCAAGCAGGCTTTCCTTTTGCATTTTTTTTCTAAATCGCGTAGGGCCTCATGATTTACAGGGGACCTCATTTAAAAAAAAAAAAAAAAAAATCAACTGAAAACCTGCCCCAAGATCCGTCCAAAACCCAGCCAATTACTCAAAATAATCTCTTTCTACCTAGGTTAGAAGAGAGCTTTGAGAAATATATACACAAAATGGCAGAGAAAATTACAAGTTAGAGGCGTTCAAAGAATAAACAGATTTGCAGAAGATAATAACATGTAAGCCGTTTGTGCCGCTTAATTTCTCTTTCTTCTTGTGTATTGTTTTAAATTTTGTATTTAGAACCATTGTTTATTCAGTAGAGTATGACTCCGATGTGCAATAATTTGCTTTCTTTAGGCATGTGCTAGAATGTTATTCTTTTATAACTAGGTTTCATTCTTAATACATCACCTAGGACCTCAGAATAATTTGCCGTTGGCCCTGGCTCTCTTCTCTTTCGATTCTTCAAATTTAGGGGTTTTTTTTTTTATTTTTTGCATTTTTTTGCCTTGGATTGATACAATATGCCTCACTTTTCTGTGCCTTTGATCTTGAGCTCTCTTCGCCTCATGATCCCCACGGAAACCTTGTCCCTTCTTTCAAGGTTATATATACACACACTCACCCACAGATGATGCTCGAGCTAGGAAATTATGTTAATCTATTATGCTTTTAAATTTATTTAATTTACTGGGATTTCGAGTTAGAGAAAGTGTTAGTTCTTATCGGGTTTATTTTACTATAGAATTGAACTATGTTTCATTATCTCTTTTTGAATAAGTGTTCAAGCTATAGATAAGAAAATGTAGGATATTAACCCCGTGGAGTAAATTTGCGTTAGGGAGATCGCTTTAAAATGTGGGAACAATTTAAAGTGTTGTAGTCGAAGTGAAATTTAATGTGAAGTTCAGTGGCCAGTGTTGTTATCCTATAATTGTTATTCTCAAAAGCCAGGTAATATAAAGCAACAGCGGGCAAAGATGGTTTTATAATAAGTAACCAGCTCCTGAATAATACCAATTTACAATCCTACTATGTGTTGGAAATTTACTTAAACATGCACAGCGGAAAAATAACAATTTTCAATTCCCACCAAAGATCTACTTTGCGTTTAGATAGAAATTGTGATATAGATTTTACCTTTTGTGAAATCTGCAAACTCCTTTACTATTCCTTCTGTTTCAGCAATTCTGATCTGTCTCTCACAGCTGTCCAGCCTCCAATAGTATCCACACAGAGAACAATGTAGAGAGAAAATCAGGGTTTTATTTCTTGTACTAGCAAGTAGAATAATGAAAATCTCTACAACTTTAAATCCAGTCCATGAATTAATTAATCTTATTAATTAATTCGGGCATATTAATAAGTAACCCAATTAATTAATTATCCAACGATTGTCAATTGATTAATTGGTAATTTTCAATCTTCCAATTCTCATTTTGTGTGTGACCCATTAGGTTCCCAATCACAATATCTAACGACGTGAATTATTATTTTGATCTAATCAAAATCGATAAACCAAAACACCCTTTTGATTTAATACTAATTCACATCCGTCGTCCCAAATTGACATCTAGCAATTTGTCAGAGCAATACATGCGATGGAAAATGTCACGTGGTATGACAAAATCAAACTCGTTCGTTTATTGTGAAACTATAATCCCTTCGTCAATATGATTCGATCAATTACGAGATATGGATATGTGTCAATCTCGATTATCGATCATATCTTTCATTGCACTATAAAATCAATGTAAGTCGAAAACTCCTTTTCAACTTATGTGTACACATTGGCCAAGGATTTCATTATCAACTTAATTGGATGAAATGTAAATCAAAAACTCTTACTATCTAAGACTGACGAATCCTCTATTGATCATTCACAACCTTCATATGATTCTTGACATACCCGAACGACGCCGTATTAGCGGCCCTTGACAGAGCAACTTCCAGCATCAACAAAGTATGACTGTCCCCACATAAGATACTATGATGACCTCAAGTCTAAAGATCAATTCCACTACCGAACATTGGAGATTAACCATTGACACTCAGATAGCTATCCATATGGAATCTCCTCAGCGGGTCTCCAACGTTTTGTTCTATAACAAAATATTCGCATGTTCATTTAAGTGTCACTACACTTTAACTTGTGAGATCAGCTACTTACTTCATAAGTAAGAAAGGCCACACGTGATGGTCTATCCGTAATAACGATATCCGTATCTCGTTCATACTTACGACCATGGATTTTTTAAGATTCAATCAAACGTAATTTGTATCTCACAATCACAACTCCTTATGATTAACAAACTACTGAAACTTGAATCTACGGACTCTATTATTTAATATCATTCATCAGAATATCAATTTAAATAAACAATAGATCTTGCCAAAATAAATACATTAAACATATTAAAAAAAATGTTTACAACCTAAATCGATTGGACCTAGGGCATAACACTTACAAACTCCCACTTGCACTAGATCCAATTACTCATGTATATAATACCATAAGTCTCTACATGACGATCATGCTTATGCTGTGACAACGGCTTTGTCAATGAATCTGCAATGTTATCATCGTGGGAACTCGTTCTATCTTCACTATGTTTATTGAGATGAGTCATTTGCTGTCATTTCTTTCAAATCGTTTTTTGCATATTTAGTAAAAGTTTTATATAAGTAATGATGATGTGTCTTTAGTTCGCATTTCTCACCTTTCTTTCATGTCAATAATATTTAGGGGATCGATTATTGACTCGGTGCTTCGAATTTGAAGTTGTGTTCATCATTTGGAGACATTGATAACCATTCTATTTCAAACATTCCATTTGGCGAGCAAGTGAGGATCACACTTTCTTCAATTTTTTATTTATTTTTGTTTCATTTGGCCAATTTACATTTAAAAGTAAAATTTGAATTATACATTCTTGTGTTCGCAAGAGTATTTAATGTTTCTTTACTAGCTACTTTTGTTGGACAATGGTATTTTACTTATAACTTGTATTACTACATTCATAACAGTTTCTTTTTGCATCCATTTTATCAACTTATAGCATTCAATGCTTGCTTGATGAGGTGTTCAAGTTCATGGTTCCGTACGAAGATGAATTTGATGATGATGAGTGGTTGGAGAACATTCCACTTCCTGAGATAATTGTCATAAGCTCGTATAATTCTGATGAAAACGATGGGAGGAGAAAGTTTAAATGTCGACAACGAACGAAGTGGGCAATAATTGCATATGATTGTGTACTAAATTATGAATCATCTTTATTTGTCAATGATGAATTTGATAATGTCTTTACCAAATGTTCAGCAACAACATGTCTCTTATGCATCTTACGTGTAGTTAAATTTTCTACTCCAGACCTACTGTCGAGAATGACGAAAACATTATGTCGAGAACGAAAGATTAATCTGTCGGGGTGTTATGCAATATTTTGTCTATGGAGCAGTATTTTTGCTTGTAAACTTAAACATGTCTTCCCTCGTCTACAAATGATAATGGAATGATAATGCTAATTTAAGTTGGAAATAATAATGTAAGTTGATAATGTGTTGGGGAACACTGTACTACTTTATGCATCATATTTTTAAAAAACTATAATTTTCTACTCTACAACCATCTGTCGAGAATGACAGAAATCATCTATCGGATGTTATGCAGTACTTCGACATAAGGATTCATACTTTGTTTGCGAACATAAGGACCACTAATGTCGGAAAGCAATAATGAAAGAAAATGATAATGTAACTTCAGAATGTACAACGCTATGGGGGGATATTTAAAATATAACTTTAACCACTTTCGGACATCAAGCTTATTTACATGAGTTGTGTTGCAATGGGGTTTGAACATGTGGTCCAATTATGATCAACTTTACCGCATCGAGTGCATTTCCTGAGTATCTGGATCGCTTATGTCGTATAGGTAGTCTACTTGGAGGACGACATACAACGGGTGGCAAAATAGTAAGTGCATTTCATGAACACATGACATACGATTTAGTTCGAACTTATGACAGGTGCACGCATTTCAAAAAAATCTGTCATGTCCGTGGCATTGAATATTTCAACCTGTGTTCAGTTTTCTATCAAGTCATGAGCTCGAAGCCTAATACCAGCTTCGAATGTTGTCTGCAACTCGTTCTACATCATCGATGACAATACGGTATTGTATGTGGTTGCATTAGTTCGACGTTCGTAAAACTACTTTTGCATAGTACTCTGAATGTGTTCGACCAAGCATATGATCGATAACGAATGGGCATATCTCAACATTGTTCAAATATTTTACGTTGTTATTTGTCATAATGTTGTACCGTTGGCCAACGAATAGTGCTTGTGACCAAAATGAAAAACATGTTCGCTTCAAGTACCCGTAACCTTACGAATCTGTCTCATAAGTTTTTTAAACTTTTTGACCCGATACGTTGTAGCAGCTCGTTTGAATAAAAATATTGAACTTGCGTTGTTGTACTGCTAGATTAAGTTCCTTTTCATATGTTAGATACAACAATCATGGTGAGATAAATGAAATAAGTGAGTAATGGCTTTTTCAATACAATTTTTCCTATCCAAAACAAATACGAGTTCATCTGAGTCGCCTATAGGATCTTTCAAGTTTGACAGAAATCACATCCAGAATTTCTTTGTTTCGGCATCCACAATCACTCATACTAAGGGATAAATCTGTTTGTTGGCATTTTGAACATTTGTCAATAGAAGTATACATTTGTATGGACCTTTCAAGTGACTATCGTCAACACAAATAACGGGTCTCAAGTAGTGCATATGATCATGAATGCTTACACTGAAAGCTAGGAAGAGTAATAAAACTTATTACGAGAATCAACTTTGATATAGGTTACCGTTTCCGGGTTACTCTCTCCTAGGACGTGATACTATGAAGATGGTTTTTGAAAACTATCTCCCCGTGTACCATGTAGCATATGTAAAATAGCCACATTCTCCCTACATACTTTGATGTAACTGATTTTGACATCGAACTCATGTTCCATGTCACGTACAATAGCAGTATGATCATACGATCGGTATGGATTATCCAATTTTTTCGAAAAAAATATGCTCAACAATTACAGAACTAGTGGTATGTCGATGTACCTTATGACGAAAATCTATGAAACATGTGTGCACATTGTTAAATTTACGAATCATGAAGATTGCAGAATGCTTCACAGTCGAAGCGTGTAACATCCATTTGCAATTATCGTCCCCGCATACAACGGTTAAGATTTTGATGCTTGACCAGTTGACCTGCTAACCTGAAAGTGAAACTTGTCTAGCAAAGTAAGTATACGAATTTTCAAGTAAACTCTTTTTTGCTCAAGAATATTGATCTCTCGACAAGATGTATTCACAATTGTAATCCAATCATATTTATCCGAAGTCCTGGAATGTGATGATCGTCAACGTCAACAATATTAGCAGCCTATGTACCATGTAACGGGTTATCTAATTTGTCATGTAATATCAATATCAAAAATTAATGTTTCGTGTGCATTATTGTTTGAGATACTATGCATTTGATTGAGCTAATCATGTTGTATGTTTTGGTGAACATCCGCTGCGGCATGACTCCGATCTTGAAAATTTGTATCCCTCTCCATGTCAACAATTGGGAGTTCAGTTTCAAAAATATTAACGCAGATAGCAGTTTCCTTATGAACTAATATGTACCAATTTAAGTATTAATTTTCGCGTATTTTGGTCAAAGATGTATTAAAGTTCAGGACTTTAAACTTCAATTCAATTTCAATGAGGACATCAAGAATATCAAGTTTGTCCTTCAACCATAACACAAGTCCGGCTAGGATAATACTTGTCGGCACTAAAATGGAAATGGTTTTGTCCCCTCTCCACTTTCATTCGTCATTCACGTGAACAAACTTTCTTCCATACGACACGATATATCTCAAATGATTACTCATACCTGAAATGTTAGAACTGCAATTGTAAGAATTTTGCACAATCAATATGTCTGCATTTAATAGCATGAAAGTGGCACTTTTAAATAATTAAATTCATATAATAGCAAAAGGTGAAATCAATGGTTGAAATAATTTTCAAGTGTCGAATTCGACAGTTAAATGATATTTTTCGACAATTTCTAAATGTCGAGTTCGACAATTGAATTGTCTAACCCCGGCGGTTTCTAAATGTCAAATTCGACAGTTGAACTATCGGAACTGCCGGAAAACATATATGTGGGTGATTGGAACAAATTTTTGCGTCACATTAAGTATGATCATCAATATTGTACTATCGAATGACAAAATATTTTTCTCAAATAATTTGTACGGTAAATTATTAAAGAGACAATCCTTGAAAACATGTATTTGATTTTATTGGAGAAAATTATTCAAAACATTAATGATGATTATCAATTCTCAACTACAACATGACAATATCTTCTCAAATAAAGAATTCAATATTTCATTAAATAGGGAATCATTCACATTTTGTAAAGGATATTGGTATGTTTATCCTTCAAAAATATTTTAAAAACCAAACAAATCAATGAATAATAGTTTCAAAAATTTCAAATAAATATAATCGTGTTATATTTAACATTTTTTTAAAAAAATAAGTTATAAAATAAAAATAAAAATAATTTCTAATAGCTAACTTCTTAAAATGGATGTTGAATCCAATAGTAATGTCTTCTTGATCAAGGACTGAAGAAAATGGGTAAGAAGTTGGGGTTTGTTAATGGTAGAAGAAAATTGTTTATGTTCACTTTTCAAATATTTTTATCTTTTTTTTATTAAAAAAATTCATATTACTCGATATAATATACATATATCCAATATTTATAATATACAAATTAAGTTATCACATCATAACATTTATGACATTCAAATCAAGTATTAATGAGCATTAAATTCTCCTAAAAATTGTCACTAAGGATAATTTAAATCTTTCACACAAAAACGTGATATTCTGTAGTACATTTAGTAAAAATGACAAATTTTAATGAAATTTCAAATTTAGTAACATCTATGAAAAATCCCCTTAACTTTAACGTAAAGCATTTCAAAATATTCGAATTTCGACACGTGATATAGGGAAAAAATCATTTTTTACTTTCAAGAATCTCAAATTTCCAACACGTTAAAATTTACATCTCTTGAGCGATAAGAAAAAAAATACACATGAATTGAGCGCGCGCGCTCTCTCTCTCTCTCCCCCTTAAGTTGTAAGCTTTTGAAATCAAGTTGTATGATAGATTAGACGATCAAAGTTAATTAATTGTTAAGATAATTGTAAGAAAAAATTGTCCTAATAATTATTGGTTTTGCCATTTTTTTTTTCTTTAGAAAATTGAATGATTACTTTTTAGAGCAATAATTTGAGGAATATATTATTTAAGACCCCTCCAAGGAGGAAAAAAACGAAAGACTTTTGCATTTCAAGTCACCAAATCATTATTTTATAGGGTTAAATTCATCAATGGGCACTCAACTTTATATTTAATGACATCATGACCACTCAATTTTATTTTGTTTCACTATAGACACTCAATTTAATACTTAAAGGTCCATTTGATAGAAAGATGAAAAATGGATGGCAAATAAAATGTTTGGCAGGGAAGTGATTTGCCTGAAATTTGTTTTAGAGGTAAATGTGTTTGATTGGTATAATTTTTCATCTAGCAAATTTTTCGTTTGACTTTATTTTTTACGCAAATTGTCAATTAAATGGATAATTTTTTTTACCATTGATTTTGGAATGTGTTTCAATTGCTAAAAAAAAAAATTGGTCAAAAAGTTGGAAAATATTTTTCCACCATTTTGCTGGAAAATAAATGGTGAAAAAATATTTTCCAGTTTTTGTGCATCAACAATTTGTACCTAACAAACATTTTTTATGGTAAATTTGACTAATCAAACAGCCAAAAGTATGAACTAGAAAAATATTTTCCTAGTTCAATGACAAATAAAACGAATCAAACAGACCCTTAGTGTCACAATGGTCACCCAATTTGACTTTATATTATCATATCCACCCAATTTCATATAAAGTTTCACTATGACTACCAAATTTCATTTAACATTTTACTATGACTAAACAACTTTTTTTTTCATCACTTTCAGTAATTTGAAAATGGATAAAACAGTAATTGTGCTTATATGTGTAAAATAAATTAAAAAATAAAATAAAAACTTATTTTAAAGAAATAAAATAAAATAAAAACTTATTTAAAAAATTGTTATTTAAAAAAATTAAAAATAAATAAAAACTTATTTTCAAAAAAAGTTACTTCAAAAATAAAATAAAATAAAAACTTATTTGTAAAAAAGTTTTTAAAATAAAATAAAAAATTATTTAAAAAAAAACTTTACTTAGAAAAATAAAATAAAACAAAATTTTATTTAAGAACATTCCTTAAAAAAATAAATAAAATAAAAATTTATTTGAAAATAAACGTTTTTAAAATAAAATAAAAACTTATTTTTTTAAAAAAGTTACTTAGGAAAAAAAAACTTCTTTTTTTAAAAAAAAAAAAAGGTTTTTAAAACTTTATTTTATATGTATAATGCAAAGTTACCATATTACCCATTTTAAATTTAGTGAAAGGAAAAAAAGTAGGCTAGCTATGATGAAACGTTATATGAAACTGAATTGTAATGGTGAAATGTTGTGTGTTTGAGCCCAATTTTTTCATCAAAATACATTCTTCAACAATGATTTAATTTAATTTTAACCATACATTTTTCAATAAAATAATACCACACGAAAACCCAAAATTCTCCATCATAACACTATTTCAAAATGCCTTTTTAAAAAAAAAAAAAAAAATGAGGCTCAAACAACCCCATGAAATTATGTGGACATAACAAAATAAAATCAAATTTGTGATCATAGTAACACTAAGTATAAAGTTCGATAATTATTATAAAATCAAATTAAATTGAGTGACCATGATGACATTAAGTATAAAGTTCAATGGTCATTCATGAATTAACACTTATTTTATATATATAGTACAAGTTGGACAAATAATAATTTATTCACCTTTCAAGAAAAAAAGCCAATAATTGAGCGGTAGAGCAAAAGTCACTCTCTTCAATTGAACAAATTACACGACTTGATTGGTTTGAATTGAACTTTTTATGCTATGTTTGGTTGAATTAAAAATCAAAATTTTCAGTAGATTTTGAGAAATATTTATAAAATATTTAATTGAAAAATGATAGATTTTATAAATCCTATAAAATACATAATTAAAAATGAATTTAAAGAAAAAAAAAAAGGCGATCATCTCTGCATTCACTATCTAAGGAACCCCTAAAGTGTAAAATGGCTAGTGTCTTCTTGTTTGTAAAGTTGTATTTTTTTATTTTTTTTAAAAGTTCAGTCCAACAAAATGTGCAATTATTATTAAAACTTAAAAAATAATAATAATAAGTCCCAAAAAAATGCTATCTTTCAATAATGTACTTATAATTTTGAAAATTAAACTTTTATTTAAAATTTGAAAAATATGCATGAAACTTTTATAATTTTCCTATGTCTTATTAGTTATTACTATGCATGAAGCTTGACCTTTACACTTTGTCATGCGTAGCTCTTTATAGAACATCAGTTAAGATGGTAGGGGAAAAAAAAGTGGAAAAGGAAATGAAATAATGGAGATTTTAAGGGTTAATTTCACAAATGGTCACTGAATTTACATGAAAATAACAAAACGGTGACTAAATTTCAAAGTTGCAGAAATGGTCACTGAATTTTGGGTCAGTTTCAGAAATGGTCACTCAACTTAGTTTTAGGACTTTTGTGTTACAATTCAAACCTAAAGCACCAATAACACCTTGACATAAAAGATGAAGGACCTCAAGTGCAAAATTCACTTTAAATCCCCCAAACCCTATCTATTCTAGAGACGCACGATTGTTCCTCATCCCAGAGAAAAAAGGCCGAAAGTTGGGAGAAAATCACGCTCTAATCACTCCCAATTTGTAGGCGACATTCCAATCAAGAATCGAAATCATCAAATATTCCCTTCAACGCACGTTTTGGTGTAAAATTTCTGCATTTTTTCTGCGAGAATCGAAGAGTGGGGACCACAATCTTCCAAAGTTTATTTGACATGTCGGATGTGGAAGAACAAGATGAAGGTTAGCACTTATTTTTGTAGCTTTTTTGTCTATAGGGTTCACATAAAACAACTTTGGGCAAATTTTGGGGCCACATTTATTGTGTCTTTTGTGTTAAAATCGAATAAAGTCTAAATTAATTTCATCGTCAGTTCACGTTTGTGTCAGCTTCTTACAGAATAATTGGCTTCGCATTGAACACTGAGCTGGGGTGTTCTGTGCGTGCAGAACACATACAGAACAGACAGAGAGGGCGGGGTGGGTTTTATTTTTACACTGTTTTATTCCACGTGGGGCCCACGCCTTGTGAAGAAGATTTAGACAAGCAGGTTAAGGACGACTACACGCTTGAATTTAGGTTTGGATTCAAGTGGGTTGTCTGGACCGACCCATCCATTTTAAATTTTTTTTTTTACTTCAAATTCGACCACAATTAGAATGTCCAATAAATGTGAAGGAGGTTTGCTCTTATGAGTATAAAATAATTTCACAAACAATTTGTCGTTGATTGTTTCAACTTGAAAATGATATGGAAAGGGACTTAAGTCATCCGTGAGTGGGGTAAGGATACTTTGCAGTTTGTGGATGAGAGCTACAAAGTTGTAACTTACTTAAAAGCTCATGACAATTGCATATACCCCATAAATGGACCAAAAATGTGGCCTTCGAGTGGCTTCTACCCGATAAAATCCCCAATGTGGGTGACCAAAAAAAGAGGCAAGAAGCAAAGAAAGTGCCGAAGAGAGGTTGGGGAAGTTGTATTGTCCAAAGAAAAGATGAAGAAGATTGATAGGAGAGGTGATGGCAAGAAGACAAAAACATGTAGTATTTGCCATCGAAAGGGGCACAATAAAAGATACCACTCGAACCATGCGTCGCAGACAAGCTACACAACAAATAAGGTAGAATTTTAGTTATGTATATCTAGTTGTTGTTTAATTTATTATGTTGGTTGATGTCATTTTTCATAAATTGTAGGACATAACTGACCTGAGGGCATGGGAAGCTACAAGAACAAATGTTGAACCAACAACTAGGGTAATTACGTATTTAATTTCTGGTTCTAAGGGCTGTCTGATGTTCTGGATTCTATATCATTATTTATTTATGATGGAGTGATGTGTAAAAATTACAATTTTGATAGGGATTTGCCTATTCACAACCGACTACTGCTGCTGAAATTGAACAAGGTGTAGCGCGACATTTTCTTTCCCAACCTACTGATAATGTCAGACAAATAGGGTTTGGTGGTTCGACGTTCGTCGTACCAAAACAAAGAAGATTCATCAATAGGAAGGGATCTATACCTAAGCGAAAGCGAAGAGCCAGTGGAAGTTCAACCTCGACGGCAACTCTTAGTGAAGCATAGAACAACTTGATGACAAAATGATGCCGGTTGAAGTCTATTTTATGGTTTTTGTCAACGAACTCTATTTTTGGTGTAAATTTTGCCTGTGTACAGAAAGCATATCGCAGAATTTGGCCAGAAACATATTACCTACAAATTCTCTCGCCTTCTGTGTATCTTCTGGCCAAATTCTTTGTTGTGCTTCTGTACACAGCTGTATTTTTGGTGCAAATTTATTGTGAGTCGTATGCTATGTTTTCTTCTGTTTCTAGTCGAGCCAGCTTGTTTGAAGCTTGGCAGAATACTTGTAATTTTTGGAAGTAAATTGTTGGAAGCAATCTCAGTTTTAGAACTGAATTGTTGGTAGAATACTTGTAATTTTTGGCAAATTTTTTTGGAAATAAATTGTTGGCAGAATACTTGTAATTTTTGGAATTGAATTGTTGGAAGCAATCGAAAAGCTGTGCTTTCTGCTATTTCATCAGTTTTATTGCAATTTTTTGATAACAAATCATAAGAGTGTCCAGGCCACTCTCTACTAAGTTCCCTCAGGATCTGATTAACCTCGAAAATAGAAAAGGCAATTTCTCCAAGTTTTGATGCTTTCACGGGCTGTATACATTGGATTCTTTGTAGATGGGCAGCTAAAAACTCCAGTACCTTGGTCACAGTACCCAAAGGACCAAAACCGTCATCTCCATTTAGTTTAATAGCTTTCACAGCTGTTTGGGGGATTTAAAGTGAATTTTGCATTTGAGGTCCTACATCTTTTATGTCAAGGTGTTATTGGTGCTTTAGATTTGAATTGAAGCACAAAAGTCCTAAAACTAAGTTGAATGACCATTTCTGAAATCGACCCAAAATTCAGTGACCATTTCTGCAACTTTTGAAATTTAGTGACCGTTTTGTTATTTTCATGTAAATTCAGTTAATTAACCTGAGATTTTAATAATAAAAGGAATTACTTGAAGAGAAACCAAACACGTCCTATGATAGATGGAAATTGGAATGAACGAATGACATAAATAAGAAACACACAGTCCATTAGGCATCTCGTGCGTTTGAATTCTGTCCTCACAATCATTACAATAATTCTATACATACAGATAGCTATTTCACATTTCTCAGTAAATAGAATCAAAACCCCAAAATTTTCTTGAGGTAATTCAGTTTCTATTTTGAAAATACATGCTCTGTTTTTCTATGTTTTCGTGTATTTGTGCAAATTTACGATAATTTTCTTCTGGGTTTTTTTATAAATTAGCGATATCACATCTTAGGTTTCTAAAATTTCTTCTTTCTTCTAGCTTGCATTTATTTAAAAATGCTCTGTTTCCTGTATTAATTCGTTAAGTTTATCTATATGTTCATTCGGGTTCTGATTTTTTGGTGTTATTGAGGTTTTTTTTTTTTTTTTTTTTTAAATCTGTATTATTGAATTCTATCTAAGCTGTCTATGGATTGTCGGATGTAGAATTTGATTCTTTCCCCTTTGCTTTTTTCATTTTCTTATATTTACTAGTGTCAATTATTCAGTGTCAATAAAAAATATATAATTCAAGTGGATTCGATTTGTCTCGTATTTTTCTTTTCTTTTCATCTTGTTCTTGTATGCTTGAATTTGGCTTTTTTGCTGTTGAATTATGCTACAAGGAAGATTATCCAACACTTATTTCGTCACTGTTGTTGGTTAGTAGGCTTCTTTGATATGATAAGACAGTTTAATGGAAGTGCCTTTTAGATGTATTAATTGTCCTTTTCAACCCAGTTGCCTGATAAGCTATCAATTTTCTTAATTGGTGTTATTCCCCTTATCTAGAGTAATTCTTAAATATATATATTGGCAAAATGCCTCAGTTTTATTTGGTCTTGAATTTACTGCAGAATGGGAAGCACAGGCGAAACCAAGTATGGATCGTACACTTATGAAAACCTTGAGAGGGAACCCTACTGGCCAACTGAAAAGCTCCGGATTTCCATTACCGGAGCCGGTGGATTCATTGCCTCGCACATCGCCAGGCGTCTAAAGAGTGAAGGTCATTACATTATTGCTTCCGACTGGAAGAAAAACGAGCACATGACGGAGGATATGTTCTGTCATGAATTCCATCTTGTTGATCTGAGAGTGATGGATAACTGTTTGAAAGTTACCCAAGGAGTTGATCATGTGTTCAATCTTGCTGCGGATATGGGAGGGATGGGTTTTATTCAATCAAATCACTCTGTCATCATGTATAACAATACGATGATCAGCTTTAACATGATCGAGGCTGCAAGGATCAATGGAGTTAAGAGGTTCAATTTTCTTTAATCTTCTTGATTTTATTCAGCATTTGGGTTTATGTGTAGAATACTGGTAATTGATACAAGCACTTATATGATTGATTAGCTTTACATCCTGAATTTAGTCACTACAGTTGCATTCTATGAAGTACTGACACATACACATGTATCCAACACGTTATGTGTCTGACACGCCGACATGCGATTTTTTTAAAAAAGTATTGACACGACACGTCGTTGACACATTGATTAAATTTTTTAAAAAAAATTTATTTATATAATATAAATTTAATTTTATACTTGTTATTAATTTTTCGTGTCAAAATCATTTAATATGAGTACCTATTTTTTATTTAATAATAATTTTGAGTGAAAAATGTATAATATTTCTAATAAAGAGAAACATATGACCATGAAAAAGTGTCTGAATAGTGTCAATATTCGACACATGTCAGACACAAACACACTATCCTAGTTGAAGTGTTCGTGCTACAGAAATAGTGTTCATTAAATTGAAAATTATGAGAGGCTAATGTTTGTTTTCTTTGTAGTAAGGACACTTCAACTAAAGTAACGTGTCCATGTCCGACATGTCGGATACTGACACTCCTCAGACACTATGTCATGATCATTTTTTCTTTATCAAAAATATTATATATTTTAAAACTCAAAGTTATTATTAAATAACAAATATGTACTCATATTTAAAAGATTTCGACAAGAAAAATAAATATAAATCTAAATTTATACTATATAAATGAAGAATTTAATCAACGTGTCGACAACGTATCGTATCTGTACTTTTTTGAAAAATCGCGTATCAACGTGTCTAACTCGTGTTATGTCTGACACATGTCGTGTCAGACTCACGTGTCCATATTGGTGCTTCATAGTAGGTTTTCTTCTGTTGCTGGATAACAAAACTAAATAGACTATATTTAGGAATATAGTCTATTGTGCAAATTATTTTAAAGTTTTTTTCGTCACTATTTTTTACGATCGGGATTCTAAGAGTAAGACCATTTTTGTTAGGTTACTGAAGTAGGAATTTTGGAATGGGTGAAGAATCAATAATTAGACACCCTTTTGTCAATAGATTATGTTATTTTAGCAAACAATTGATATTCTCCACGCCATCAAATATGTTGATCGCTACATTCCTGTCTAAGATCAAATTATTTTCTTGTTAAAGATACGGAGTTTTTCTTTGAAATAAATTCAGTGTGGCACATTTGGATATGAAAATCTGAATATTGATCTCTCCAATTTGGATTCAGGTTTTTCTATGCCTCCAGTGCTTGTATCTATCCTGAATTTAAGCAGTTGGATACCAATGTGAGCTTGAAGGAGTCTGATGCTTGGCCCGCTGAGGTTTGCTTTCTCATAATTTTTTTTTAAAATTGAGGGTACTTTTAGGTTTTCTAACGTTATCGACAAGATTTAATTTTTATTTTCAGCCTCAAGATGCTTATGGCTTAGAGAAGCTTGCAACAGAGGAACTCTGTAAACACTATAACAAGGATTTTGGAATCGAATGCCGAATTGGACGTTTCCATAACATTTACGGTCCATTTGGGACATGGAAAGGTAAACTTGAAGACATGGAAGAAAGTTGTAATTGTTCTCTCCTTTTCTAAGTTCGCAGTGCGTTCTCTTTAATTTGTCGACTTTTTTTCATAAATTGGTACAGGTGGGAGGGAAAAGGCACCTGCTGCCTTCTGTAGGAAAGCCCTTACATCCTCAGATAAATTTGAAATGTGGGGAGATGGTCTACAAACGCGATCTTTCACTTTTATTGATGAATGCGTTGAGGGTGTTCTAAGGTACACTGAACTCATAGATAACATTCTCCTGAGGTTAATGGACATTAATGTTTTGTTTCAGAATAAGTTACTTAAGTTCTTGACTCTCTTCTCGTAATGAATAGTATAAAACGTTGTTTGAATGAATAATCTTGATACTGTTGAAAGTAGCATTGTTCAACTGATATAGCTCCAAAACAAGAATGATCTTTATGCTACTGTTGGTGCTTGAATTTCTTGTTAGGATAACCTAGCTAAAAGGCTTTTCATCCACTACTTTCCAACTCAGAGTAAAAAGGGCAATATAATGTTCGGGTTATTGGCATGTAGCAAATTGCTTCTGTATACTTTATATTCTTACTCCAGAAAAAGACTTCTACATATGTTTTGCAATCTAGTTGAGATAAAATTTAAAATTTCTTGAAGGTTTATTTCAGAAATGTGCTACAGCCTACATGTTTCACAGCTTAAATGAATTGTTTTATTCAATCAGATTGACAAAATCCGATTTCCGAGAGCCTGTAAACATTGGGAGTGATGAGATGGTCAGCATGAATGAGATGGCTGAGATTGTCCTGAGCTTTGAGAACAAAACGCTCCCCATCCATCACATTCCCGGACCTGAGGGTGTACGCGGTCGAAACTCGGACAACACTCTAATTAAGGAAAAGCTCGGGTGGGCTCCTTCAATGAGACTGAAGGTGAAATGTTTGGAGTGTTTTCTCCAATATTCTTTTTGTGTCCATCGACTGAACCCTTTGTAACATACGACTCATTGATCATATCTGTATGTTCCTTGTGCTTGCAGGATGGACTGAGAATCACATATTTCTGGATTAAGGAACAAATCGAGAAGGAGACAGGTAAGGGAACTGATATATCTGCCTATGGGTCGTCAAAAGTTGTGGGGACGCAAGCTCCAGTTCAACTCGGATCTCTTCGTGCTGCTGATGGCAAAGAATGAAGGAGATGAAGCCAACTGATTCACTTTAATGCGTGATCCAGGCACCGTGTTTTAATGAAGTGAAACGTCGCTGTTGTTTTATCGCAAAAATTACAGTACATGTATCCTCTTTGGAAACATATGTTACTTCCCTTTTCTGTTTATTTAGCTCTTATGTGACATTTTCTTACTGAGGCCTCTATGCAGTTCATTGTATGGGAAAACAATGTGACAGTTGGCTGTTAAATTCTAATAAATTTTCGTTTTGTTTCTTGTGCGGGTTTTGACCTATGACCGGTTTCTGACTATTCTTAGTTTTTTTCCAGTTGAACTGGTATAACATCGCTCGTAAGTTATAACTACAAATCCAAATGTGAGTGTGGTGGTAAGCGAGGGAGTTCAAAAAGCACTGGCCTTCCTGACTAGCCTTCTTAATTTCTTTACTTGGTCGAGCTGATCGAGCATGAATTGATTTATTCGGGGTGTTTATTCTCTTTTTGCTAATCGGATATAATTAATAAGCTTTATGAGGTAGATTTAGACTGGACAAAAAAATGTATTTTTGAATAGTATTTTGTTGGAGATTGTGTGGTTAAAAAGTAAGAAATTTTTTCGATTTACGTGCAATATTATTTTATAGGAGATTGTATAGTTGAAAATGAGTTTTAAAAAAATGAATTTTTGAAAGAATGAGGGTCAAACATAGACTTAATAAACTTTAGAAAAATTCTATTTGTACCTAATTTTTTTACTTAATGTTTGATTGAATTGACATGTGGCGGCCTCCTATTGGGGGGAGCCTGGGCCCATAGACGCCCCCTAATAGGGAGCCGTCACTTGTCAATTTGGTAATCATTTAGGTAAAAAATTAGCATAACTCTAAACTTTATGGGGGTAGATTTATGACAAAGAAATTTAGATTGGTGCATCCACTCATTTACTAAATAATTTTTTCAACAATATTTTATTCTACGAAACTCGTACAAAACCCTATTTTTTTATTTTCTTTTTGGTTGCTTAAAAGTTGTTGAGATATATATAGTTATAAGAAGTTTGCTTCTACTTTTCTTAACCACTCAACAAAAGCAAAATAATAATTTTCATGCCAAAACCTAACACAAGATATTGTCTCTAACTCTATATTCATTTCATCAGCCATTGGACTAAGGTTTATTTTATTAAGATGCTTAACAATTATACTAATGTATTGTTTTGCATTTCATTAACCTTTTTTTCTTGGCACGACCCCCTCAACATACTGAGGTTTTGTGCGACCTTTTGGACGGTTTTCATCCACTAGATGAAAATCTTTACAAAAAATTGTTCACCTGTACTTCATATGTGTGCATTAATAAGAAAGCGGTAATAAAATAAGAAAGCGGTAATAAAAAGTAAAAATCGATAAATAAAAAAGTGATCCCAATGGAACAAGAACAAACAGAGAAAAAGGGAATACCATATTATAATTAAATGACCTATTTATTACAATTGGATTTTATTAACAATTATGAATTATTTGTAATTTATGTTAGTAATCATTGCAAAGAAATGAAATGATCTTCTAAGTGAATAAATGTGTAAAGAGTATAAATGTCTTTTTTATTAAAATAGATATATTTTTAACGATTGTGTTATATTTACATCATCACTTACAGATTGGTGTACATATATATATGATATGATGAGATTTGATTTGATCAAAATTTCTTCAACAAAATAAATAAATAAATTATCTATTATCTTCTTGATATCTCATCTATCTATAAAATTTTCTGTAACTCTTCATATACAAGCAACATATTATACTTTTAAATTGATGAAAACCATTGAAATTGACTTTTTGCACTCAGAAAAAAGCAAAAGGTTGAGGGGTCAGTGCCAAGAATCGAATGCTAGGGACCATTTGTGGACAAGACCATAAGTGAGGGACCATTTGTGCCAATTTCCCACAAAATAATTATTTCCATCACTTGGATAGGATTAGGATAATATGATTGAAGCAAATCTTCAATCCTTACAAATATTCATGGGACCATAATTTCTTATACTTATCTGTTTGGGGCCCAATTTCATTTCAGGTGGTCCCTCGGCCCAAAATAATTAACTCGTTTATATTTTTATAGAATGATTCCCAAACAATTTATAATGTTGCTTAGACAACCCCCCCCCCCCCCCCCCCCCAATTTTTTGACTTTTTTTTTTTTGTTTTGTTTTTTTTTTTTTTTTTTTAAATTGAAAGATGAATTAAACAAGAAATTGAGATAAGCTTACCGACGTAAACAGAGGACTTATGATTTTCAGCCATTAGTGGAAAAAAATATTTCTGGTTCTCGAAACTTCGATTTGATGATTTGCAAGTATTCTATATGGTATTTTATACTGTTTACTTTTTCCTAAGGTCGAAAATTGGAAACCTTATAATCACCACCGACTTTGACTTTGATTGACTATCTAAGAAAAGCAGGCTTAGAAATAAGTGTGATTTGGTCGAAAGTGATTGATGATGTTAATGATTCTATTAAATAAGATATGAAAACTCGAAAGGAACGCTTGTAATAAAGTATGATTGTGCTAAATTAAATATTAGTAATCAATAAGTATTTTCTTTTATACATTTATTGATTTTTTTTTGTTAATAAGGTATTAAAAAAAAAAATCGGGGGCCACTCCTTCACTTCTATATCTTCAATTTTGGAACCCCCCAACTCCAAATAATTGGTTTCGCCCTTGCCTCCACCCCCCCCCCCCCCTCGCCCCCACCATCCCCACTGCCACCAACCAAAACCCAATCACATTATAATATCCATTAACCTCTCATAGAAAGTAATGGGAAATGTAAATATATGTTATATACACTTTTTTTTTTTTCTTGTTTTTCTGTGTTATTGAATACAACAGTTGTTCTTCTTTATAAGTTCACTATGATTTATTTATAAATTTTTATCCATTTTATTTGACACATTTAAAAGTTATGATCGTGTTTATCGTATTCTCATTATCTATTTAATACTAAATTAGATTATTTTTGTATAAATTAAAATTTTAAGAGTAAATTAGACAATATAAGATATCAAACTCATTAAATATTTTGATCATTAATGAAAACAAAATTGAAGTAGCTCATGTATTTGCAAAACAATAATAATAATAATAATAATAATAATAATAATAATAATAAATCAAATTCAACAAGAAAATTTCAAGTCACCAAGACTGACCCACATGTTATCGAACCGTTATGATCGGTGGATAGATAAAATTAAATTCTTTTACAAGAAAATGTTTGTTCATTTGATTGACATCTACTCACATGTGTGAGATTGATGTGAATAAAAAATATAAATAAAAAAGGTGGGACACGCCCCCTATTGTGAGTGTCGATCAGGGAGAGTGTCAAATCGTCTATGTTACTGTAGCAGGATTCAGATAGATATGTCATATGAGAACTTTGAGATTAAATAAAGACACGATAAGACATTGAGTTTTATTACAAAAATCATTTTGCGACATCTGGTTCAATTTGTCACTACATTTAGCCCCTATTTGATACACATTTTTTGGGGAAAGTGAATTTTTTTGATGTGATGAATGATGAATATATGGTTGAAAAGTAAGGAAAAGTTATTGATTTGATAAAAAATATTATTTTATTGAAAAATGTGTGATTGAAAATGAGTAAAAGAATATGAATGAAACAAAAAAAAATATATATATATATATCAAACAGGGGCTTACTTAAAGATGAAAACAACAACAACTTTAATTATCCTCTTCAAACATTATTTATTGAGAACGAAAAATGAAAAGAAACAAATGAAATTACGTGTAGCAAGAAAATGGTAAAATTGATTGGATAAAGGTTTTGTAAAATGGGTTCTTTCAAACTTTTCAATTGAAATATTTAAAGTGAGTTTTATTTCTACGAGGACCATCTTATATATTTGTAAAAGATTGAGACCGACTTGCAATAAGTTGGGACCAATTTTGCAAATATATAGAGAAAGACACAGAGTAGGTTTGGGGTTGCTTTCTAAAGGGACCCTACATACCACTGCAAAAAATAGAGAAAATGACCCCACAACTTCTAATTTTAATAATATGGCACTACCCACTTTCTGCATCTGAGAATAAAATATAAGCAACATAATGGATTACTAAATCCCACAACAATGATTGTGAAATATATTAAAATCTTTTAAATTATAAATAATTATTAAATAAATCTCATAAATAATAATCAAAATAAAATAAAATAGGGTAGTTGGCATCAGATTAGATTCAGAATGATTTTTGGCGAATGAAAAATGAAATATATATATATATATATATATATATATATATATATATATATATATATATATGAGTCGTGCATTGATCTTCAACTTTTTATTGTTTTTGTATGCTTTTAACCAGTACTAAACAAAATTAACAATAATACCGACAAGATTTTATTAATTTTTCTTGTTCAATACGATTTAATTTTATACAGTATAATAGAACGGTAAATTTATTTTGAGACTAACTCGAACTCATTTTGTGTAAAAATTCATTACAAGATTAATTATGTAATAAGTCGAAAATGAAAGTACGTTTTTGAAAATGAAAAAAAAAATGGTTTAGTGAGACTCGACTTGTTTAATTAAAACATAGCTGCTAATAATTCAATTGAGTTCAACTTTGATATAAATAAAATAAAATGAAAAACAATTGGTATAATGATATAGAATCAAATTCAAACACTTCAAAAATTGACCGAGATAATCCGTTTTAAACCTCAATCTTGACCTAAAAAAAAAAGAGCTGAAAATAATTTCATATTTGTTAGGTGATTATCCAATTTTATTAATTGACAGAATAAGCCAAAAAAACAGTCAATAGGTACAAGCCCAAGAAAGTCAATATTCTTTGCTAGGGAAGTCAAATTTTACCCATTCCCAATCGTCTGGTCAATGTACAACTCTGCAAAGCACACAAAAAATAATCAACAAAAACCAAAGCAAAATGCAAAGAAAAGGGCTTTCACGAGCTTCCAACAACCAATGGAAAATCAAAAGATTCATTAATGTGTTACATGGGACATAATAACGTTATACGTTATTTTATAGTCGTGAGAAATCTATCTAGAGCAGATGAGACACAAATGAAATCTTTACTATAGGAACAGGATATTCAATAATGTAATAGCTGCAGTTAAATACGAGCTTTTCATGATCTAGGGAATATTAACACCATAGTTGATCGAAAGTAGCCAAATTAAAATGCAAAAAATATAAAACAAAAAAGGGTTTTAAAACCTTTCCACGACTTATTGAAGTGCGTTGGAATTTCTATTAAGGGGAATTGTATCGAGATTTGTTAAATGTATTACAGACAGGACAAAAAACGTAGAACAAAATAAGTTTCAAAACAAAAACATCTCCGCATCGAGGCTCCTAAAGACTTGATAAACAATTTTCTCAATTGCACGCACGTCACATAAGCAAAATAGTAATTCTACCAGTGAAAAATCTTAAGACTTGACTTTTTAAATAAATTTGAAGTCACGAAAGATTTTATTTCAGCAAACTCCAATGAAGCTTACAGTGCTTTTAAAATAATACGACATAACAACAAATTCATATAAGACACCATTCCAACTCGCAATTTCAAAAGATTTTTTTCACTCTTAGCCTTCTAAAAATGTTTACATTTCATTTTCAACGATATCCACATTACAACCTTCATCTCCATTCACTCCAAAAATAATAATACTAACTTAAACAAACAATTTACTTCATTTTCGAAGTCAAATCGACCATAAACCATAGTTTTCATCCCTAAATTCCTCTTTTGAACTCTAAGAAATCTTAATTCCTTTTTCCTGCTCTTCAATTACCAAACATGGCATGAAGATTATAACTTCAAAAAATCAAAGAGCAAGAATTCGTAAATAAATCCATATTTTACAGAACCCAGAAAGTGAATATCACGTTACTATAAATGACCTTCACGGATTTCAAAATGGCACGAGCCTCCTGCTCTAACTCTCTTCATCCCACCATTTTCCTTTTCTTGAATAGTTTACACTTCCCCATAACCAACTTTTTTAATAAAACACAAACAAATTCATATGTTGTCATCCCAATCTGTTTCCTTACGAGGAAACAGCAAACAAATGGATAAAGGACGGGGGAAATGTACCCAAAACTTCAAAAAGTACATATAAAAACAAAATCTTTCATTACATCTATATTTACAGCATGATTTATCGGATTATCGACTTAAAAGTAATTTTTCAACAGCTTTTCTCGTCAGCTAAATACTAAAATAAAATAAAATAAAATAAAAAGTAACTTTTAATCACAGTCAAACATCCGGTATTTTAAAGTTTCTCCTTGAGAACGGATGCCAATCCAGTGATCGTTCCTTTGGTTGCCCTCCTCAGCTGCACCGCGGGCGGCTTCCACGTGATCTTCGATTGAACCTCAAAGGGGCAATTCGCCTCCGATGAAGCCGTCCCTTCACCGAAGATCAAATCCAACTCTCCAACTTCAGTCGGCTCCTCGACCGTGAGAGAGGCGATACGGGTATACGGGGCGAGCCATTTGGATGTCATATATTCGGCCTTACGCCATGGGGCGATATGCATCCCTTTCTTTTTGAGGCTCTGCCGTGCAGCCTCCGATAAAATGGAAACAATTTGGAGAAGCCGATCGGATTTTCCAACGAAAATATACGGCACAGACTGTAGAATTCCCTTGTAACTGCTTGTTGATCGTGCGATTTCGAACTCCGAACGGAAATCTATGTCGATTAACAGCCTCTCGCACTCTATAATCACGTCTATATACTCATATTCACCTATAAACGCAAGATATAAAATTAACCCTATTTTAAATTATTAGATGGAATCAATCATAATTAATCGAATATGAGTTGATCGAGTACGTACCGGCAGGAATGGATGAAGATTTTTCCCATTTAGATTTACAAATGGAGGCGTTGTAACCTAGGCCAATTAAACCCTCGGAGACAATTTTTCTCAAATCGTCCTTCTGTTTGCAAAATTTGCTGTTATCTACTATTTTCGAAGTGTCTGCCAACAGGTTTCGCTCCTCCACACTCGCACAAGGAATCAAACTCTGCAAAAATTATCAATAGAAAACATAGGTTAACCAACAATTTTGACCAAAAAGTGAGAAATGGAAGATTGATGGAGAATTTTTGGTACCTTGAGAGTATCGGAGGGGTCACTGAAAGAAGAACCAGGAGTGTTGGAGTCAAAGAAATCAAACTCGTCATCGGAGCTGTCATTGCTGTTACCATTGAAGCAATTGCAGCGGTTACGGCCGTATTTTGCGGCGACCGATGCTGATTGCTTCTCGTCATCTTCAATGAAGTTCTGAACCATCTTATCCAGACAAATCGAACTCGGCTCAAACTCAGCCACTGGCGCAGAGGTGGGAACCACTCTATCTTTCTCTCCGCCAGTGCTCGGCTTCTCAGCCGCTGAAATCCTGAGAACACTGTTGAACTGCCGGTCGAAAAGACGCTTCAGCCTTGATTTCAACACCGGTGGCTTCACCGCATCGTTCCGGATCAACGATTCACTGTACATCTGTAAATCTATCGGTTGAATTCTCATCGGAAAAGGCATTTTCTAAAAAAGCTACACCGCCTAATTTTACTCTGTACTGTCAGTTGAATTTTCAGAGCTCACTCGCTTTGCGCGCAAAATAGTTAAAATCAAAACTCTCCTAAAAACGAAAATCACAAAAATTCTTCAAAAGCATAGATTTCAATGTCAATGATTCAATTCCCCAAAAGATCACTACTAAAAAGCCAAATATTTCACACTAACAAAGAAAAAGAAAATGAAGATCCTCTATGATCATAGATACGTGCATTGCATACGTGATGAAGCAAGGGACGTCGGAATGTTTAATTTCCGGTGAGATTTCCACCGCCGGCGGTGAAATGTTGGTATTTTGGTGTGTGAATGTGTATAATTTGTTGATCGACTAGTTTTTTGCTTCGGATAAACTAGGAATTGGGGGGCTTTTTATACAGATATAGCGGTTTATCAACTATAATTGGACTGCCACGTGGCTTAAAAAATTGGATTAATCCGACGTCCGGGTTTTAATTAAACGACAGGGCTGTGAGATTTTTCACAATCTTAAGTCCGTCTGATCTTGACACGTTTCAAGTTAAAAGTTGATAGAAGTTTTTGCAATGTGTAGTTAAAAAATTGTAAGACACATGAAATATGTGGTTGATATTGATTGTTTGATTTTGATTTAAATTAAAATCAAATTTTATTTGGTACCAAACAAGTTCTTAGAGGGTGTTTGATAGAGATTACAATTAAATTTTTTAAATAGATTGTGATAGAAGTTTTTAAAATGTATGGTTAAAAAATTGTGAGACACATGAAATATATAGTTGATATTGATTTTTTAACTTTGATTTAAATTAAAATTAGATTTTAATTGATATCCAACCAACTATTATTTTAGTCAAGAAACGCATGAAAGGTATTCTACTTTGATTAGGTGGTGGGTCCCAACGACTTCATTATAAAGGGTGACGCATTTTTCTTATTAATTTTGTATTTGATTACGAAAGTGAAAGAGGGATATATAATTTGCTTTCACCAATATAAATTGACATAATAAAACATTTTTAAATATTAGTAGTTTTCGAACATTCTAGGTGCATACAAACAAGACATTGACCCCACACCGAAAAGCAAATTAACAAGGTAAAAATCGATTTATTCGATGACTCGAAATCTATCGTTAAATCAGCTCAATAATAATATCATTTTTAAAAGACCTTTTACTATTAGTAGAGAGACCTTTTACTTTTAATTGATGTTATTATTTCAAAAATAATTAAGGAAATATAAAAAAAAAATCGACCCCAAGGTTCAACTGCCAATTTGACAGTTGAATCATTGACTCGATAAGCCACATCTTTGTTCGATCAATTTAATAACTATGGTAACAAGATATCTTCTTCAATTCCATTCCAACATGATCATCAATAGACATAAAGAGAGAGAGTGCATGAATAGAAATGTGGAGAATGAATCTAGAGAAAATACTTTTAAGGCATGTGTTGGTATAAATTATGATCTAGATTTTATTAAAGTAAAAGTCAATAATTAAAACAACATATCTCATGAAATCCACAACTTTTCAACCACATATTTTATTAACTTATATCAAAATCTATTAAAATCTGATTTTAATTACCGCCAAATAAGGGATTAGTCTCCAAGCTCATATATACGATCTCGCCTTTTCAAAGTGGCAACAAGATCTTCAAACACATGTTGTCATTTAAGGTCGTAAGATATGGATTAAGTGTGTCCTTATACATCCTAAGTATAAGTAGAGAAATTAGAATGTTGTTTTTTCTCTAATAGCAAAACTGTAAAGACGCATGGATAAGGACATAGACTTGGTGGTGGCTGCTCGTGGCGAGGTTGAAAGTGGGTGGTCATGCTTGATGGAGGTTGACCGAAAGAAAATCCTTCGATAGGGTGATCGATCTCCCAAGTAGCGTGGCTGTCCTCTTTGTATATGGATTGATTACCTAACTATAGAGGTTTATAGTTTAGGACTCATTTGCTTGCATTGTACAGGGAGTAGCACTCATTATTTACTACTTTCTCACTACTTTTACTACATTTGTTACTTTCTGAAGGTCAGATTTATGTCTCTCTCTTTTTCGTATTCTCATTTTTTTGATAATATGTACATGGTTAGAAAATCTTAACCCCCTACGACTCTTTTTAGTGAAGCCTAAAAAATCACTGAGGATGAGTTAATATCTTTGCTAAAAATTAAAAAAAAAATAAGTTCGATATTACAATCATAGACTTTCGTTTAGTTGTGTGGACAATATCTCATTTATTTTCAAAAATAATTTTGAAATGAGCTTGTACCCTATATCTCAACATAGGTGAAAAATGTCCGTTGGAAATCCAAATGCAAAGTGACTCTTTCATTATTGAGAATTTAAATGATACAAAATTGAAAATTGTAAGAGGTGGAGGGGAAGTGGACTCTAATTTTTCATTTTTTGTAATACAATTTAAGGTTTAATTGCAAAAGAATCTTTCACTTATCCATGGTCTTCGTTTTCTGTGTAAGAACTTTAATGAGACAAAAGGTATCAATTTCTTTTAATGATGTCTTGAAATTATTGAGCATCTTTAGTACAAAAGTTAATTTCTCTTATTTTGAGACTTTTGGAAACATTGGCTCTTTGTTTATATTGAAAATGGACTACCCTTTTTGGGACTTTTTTGAAAATATTTATCAGATGGCCCAACACTATATATATATATATATACATACATACACACTAATTATTTGTTCATATAAAACCATTCCTTAAAAGCTTGCACAACGTTTTGATTTAAAACTAACGGCGCAAAAAATATTTTATACATATATATGTATATATAATTTTATTTTTTATTTGTTTCTTATGAAATGTTCTCTTTATAAGAAATACGAAAGGATTTATAAAATATTTTTTGCGCCGTTAGTTTTAAATCAAAACGTTGTGCAAGCTTTTAAGGAATGGTTTTATATGAACAAATAATTAGTGTGTATGTATGTATATATATATGTGTGTGTATATATATATAACGATCGTGATTTCAATACATTTCATCATGGCTACAAAATTCAAAATCATGCCATTTCATGACGACTACATTTTCGGCCATTGCAGAAAATTTGAAGTAAAAGGTGTCGCATTAGCTTATTTCAAAAAATAAAATATCTAGTGTACATTACTTCGTTGAATTCAACATGATCACAGTATTTGACATAACACAATATATAGTAATTTAACTCATTTTCCTTTTTCAGCCATTGCAAAAAAAATTAAGTAGTAAAAGGTGTCGCATCAGCTTATTTTGAAAAATAAAATATCTACTGTACATTACTTCGTCAAATTCAACATGATCATAGTATTTGACATAACACAATATATAGGAATTTAACACATTTTCCTTTTTTTCAAAATTTTCAAGCATTGTCGAGTCAATCTTATTGTATCAGTGGACAAAAGATCGAGGTTTCACTAATTTGAGGATGTCCTACATTTTGTGAGACAAGTAGAGTGCAAAGAAATGGGACTAAACTTCTTGTCATTTTCTACAAGTTGGTACATTTTAAGGAGGTTTTGTAATATGTGGGCCATTTTGTTGCTCATCTTTCAAAAGGTAGTTGAGGCATCAAAATCCAAGTTGAGAATTGTGATAGCAATGCAAGTACAATTGTTAAGATCATACAAATTCATTAAAGTAATCAAATTATCAATATTTTGGAGGAAATTAAAAATTCGCTTCTCTTTACTAAATATATATATTTTATGATGAAATAATTTTATCGAATTGACAAATTGTTTTGAAAGAAACTGATAACATAGACGTTTTATATAGCCTACTCATTAGAACCTTTTGACGAAAGTTAAGGTTGTGTTACAATCTTATTCGCTTCAAAAGTAAATTGATGACGACGTTCAGAACTAAGAAAATGAGTACAAAATAATTCCGTTATTTTTGATAATTTTTAAGCAATGTGTGTGAAGTGTCGTGTCTTTGAAACCTATATAGTTGCAAATAACTTAAAATTCAGTTTAGTATTTGGACCATTTAATTACGATATATCTTTTTATAAATGAGACCTTGAAACCTTTTGCTTTATTCACAGCTGTGAATTGTTGAACCTTGTAATTGCCTATGCAAACAAGAAAGTTTACTGCATAATTTACTTATCTAATCTATAAAATACATTAAAAATTTTGTCCATTTGCGATTTTTAATCATGGAAAATGCAAGCATTCAAAAACGATAAGCTTTTTTGATGAGATAATGGCCATCATGTTTGATGAAAAGCTCCCACCAACGACGGGTTTATACGAGTTATTATTGTCTATACGTGGATTATTTTAACGAACAATCTTGCAAATAATAAGTTTCAGAAGTTAAAATCCCTTATCGTGTAGAATTTTAGGATGATATTTATTATTGATTTCAGAAGGTATAATCGTTTTTCAATCAAAATATCGTATTGCATGCACTACAAAGCAACATTTTAACATTGAATGAAATCGAAACTCAAATTTGAACGATAACTCAAAACGGTATTTAAGAATTTGTTCTTCTAAATCATCGGAAAATGATAAAATAAATAAAAGCAAACTCTTAATTATGAATTTGCTATCAAGATCGTAATAAAGTTAAAAAAAAAAATAAATGATTTTTAAACAAAGTAAGATAGTGACAGGTGAAGAAGTAAAGGTATTTTGATAAGAAAAGCTAAGGTGAAAGAAATGATTATTCTATTTTTTCTGTATCTCTCTTCAAAACCTATCTCTTGGAATATTAGTATTATTTTTACTTATTTTAATATTTTATGTGGGAATATTCCAAGAGGAAATTATGCTCACGATTTTTGTTTATTAATTTATTTTCATATGAGGATTAGGTCACCCAATGCACAAATAGATGTTTAATCATCTATTTCTCACATTTCATGAATAGTCGAGATATTGAGAAACACCCAGAAAGACATTTCGGCGAGATCGGTCTCATTGTTCTCTATTCCTTCCATTTTGAAGAAAATATTTTTTTTAAAGACGAAGAAAGAAATTCTATTTTCTCGTCTATTTACTACGACAGCGAAAAAAGAATTGCTTTTTATTATGAGATGTTTAAAAAGACTTTCTTGCTCTTTCTGGTCGTGGTTTGGTCGTGGTAACTCTAATACTATAGTCAAATCAAATGTTTCATTTCAAGAAGGATGAATCATTTAGTACTATTGACTTCAAAATGGCTTAATTTAAGTGACAAATACAGAAGTGACTATCACGTAATAAGTTTTTTCTTTAAGTTCATGGGATTGTGAAAAATTAAGACGAGTATTGATTTATCTGATGCACGTATTTTGAACGCTTTCGACCTTGCACATAAAGACGAAGATTGCGAGGTGGGTGAATTAACAATTGATGAAGGTAATTAAATTGATTTGAGTGAAGCAGGTGTATATGATAAATGCTTTCATGTCACTTGTTGAAGCTTTTCTTATCGTGTTTTATTTTTGGGGCCCATTGCATTATGAACCTTGAATTTGAGTCATTGTATTTTTCTGCTAAAAATTGTGCTGAGAAGAAAGCTAGCTTGTTGTCATGAATGAGTATATTTTCCTAGAATATACTTACTAGTGGCCAAGATCCAAACACACCTTATCATCATGGTTCTTTTCAAACCCCACACCACTCTACCCCCATCCCACACACAACACCAAAAAAAGGAAGAAAATAACTCCTTATTAAAAAAGAGTCAAGATCTGCTGTCTTCGTGACGAAAACCTGCTAAAACATCGCAATAATTTCTCCTCACAACTATTTTTGATGTACAACGTTTAAAACTTTGACATCTCAAAGTTGTAGTGATGGGTCAAAATTGTAGTAGCGTGGACAGTTGATGAGACAACTATAGGAAGACAAGATTTCATGTAATAAAAGGTGAAATTTAGTAACTTCGGAACATGGAAACATTTGATCAACATGTATGAAGGGTCATTCTTTAAACCAAACATGCTCTTAACGAAAAAAAAAAGTAAAGTAAAAATCATATCGGTGTTCTCAAGTACTACCTACCAAACGTGTCATAAGTATTTTACTCGAGTACTATAGAGATTTTGAATGATTAATCACCTGTGAATGTCAATAGAAAACATTTTATTGAAAAAAGTCAGATATCTCATTACTAGAAGCCTAAGGTAGATTAGTCTACATGTAGATTTATTTTACATAATCTGTAATGAAATTGATCTGATCATTTTTGTCCTGATGCAAATATAAAGAGATAGATGCCAAATCTGTCAAGCATATGTGCTTCGTTTGTCAAACTATCAACAGATTAACTCCTTTCTTAGAGTCAATCAAAGTAAAAAAAATTATAATTATGCTGCTTTCAGTGGAGATGAGTCAGATGATCCAAAATAAGAAATAAACAAAACATTCATAGAGCAATCAACATAGACGTTTCAAACAAATACAACTTTGGTTTTATTAGAAAAATGAAAAAAATACATCTTGGCCTGGACGCAACATATTTCTAGGAAATTCTTTAAGGATAACGACATGGTAACGCCACATTGAAGTATCAGAAAATGCAGAAAGATTTCTAATAAATAAGCCTTTCATGGAACATTTCAGAACTTGAATAGATTGCAGCATGTCGGAGACAGCAATTACTAAGTCACCTTATTTAATCATTCCCCGCGATTCGAGCAAAGAGAGTCTGGTTCAGGTTGCTTTCCGTATCATCAGAAAAAGCTCAAATGGAATGGAATAAGACTCCATTGCAGAACGTTTATATACAGATCTAAGTAGCTTTTTCAAGAAGATCTTTTGCAAGAAGCAGAAGCAAAAGCAAAAGCAAAAGAAAAAGATCTTAATACCATCAGGGAAAAAAAACCCATAAATCCTCTGTGATTCTGGAGGTGAAGTGCATGTCCCCGTACCATTATGTGCTTTTGTTTTATCAATAAAGAGGTGAACTTAACCACTTTGCACATAGTTGTGTTTTCTCTTTTACTTTGTTAATTTTCTATCAATAAGTAAATCAAGTGATATAATATATTTTTAAGAAAAAAAATGTCAAACAACAATTCAATTTGAAATTGGAAGAAATTTGATAAGTGCTAACATGATAAATAAATAAATAAACTATGCAGTAGGCGTAATATTAACATCTCAGACAGAACTAGAACACAAAATTTAAAAAGAGGATATGTTTAAGGACCAAAGAATACAACCAACTAGTCTTTCTGCCAAGTAACCCAATTATATATGATACAGAAGCACGAATATAAATATGGACATTGAATTATCATCGATAGCTAAAGTGAGAAATAACTAATTGCAGTAACTTGCAGAAAAGTAGAATGTAGAAATAAAACTTATCAACCAATCAAGTCTCGTGACAACACGATGGCCAAAAGTGAAATTGTCCGCCGATAACTGTTGCGACATCTGTGGACAATCACTCCCATGATATAAAGATCAAATAAACCACTTGTGCATCAATCACAAATGGTTTCAGAACTCTCAATTGTACTCCAAAATATAGAAACCGTAAAACTCGATTATAAAAATTACAGAATATGGAAATTATGATATTTCCATTTGCTATATGTTATTCAACTTATTCAAAATAATATAAAGATTCAGCATTTTCCAAAGGTATATTAACCTTAGCATCTCCTCTTTAAAATCACAAGCTAAAAGATTTATATGTAAACTTCGGTAGTATATTTTCGTTCATAATTAAAACTCAGATTTCACTGAATAGTCAAATTCTCTATTCAAACCCATATTGAGAAACTCATTCCCCCTACTTCTCTTTCGTAATGGTTACACAGCTTTCAGAGGAGGAGCGATATCAAGATCCAAATAGATCTTAAACTTTCTTTTGAAGAATTTCAAAGAGATTGATGGGCACATAATTATCAATAAACAGCGTTACAGAGACATAATATGATATGGTCGAATTTTATCAGGGAAGAAATAGAAGAGATAATGTTAACAAGAATAGAGAAGCTGAAGAAGTAGGCAGCAAGAAGAGAAGAAAGACAGCAGACGGAAGGAATAAATTGATCTGTTAATTGCTTCCCTTAATTGAATACAAGTATACAACTACAACTATATAGTAAATTAACAAAGCAATAAAGAATAACAGTAAAATGAGGAACAACACTATCCCACTTTCTCCACCTTTCCACTCTAATCTGGTGCAGTAACAAAATGATTTGTTTGGTAGCACGTATCATAATAACAGTTGAACAATCCTGGTCTTTCATGTTGTTTCTTGTAAACAATTATATATAATTTAATTTTGATGGTTAAGGCACCATTAGAACTTCTGTTAACATAGTGACCAGAGTAATTGATCATCATTGTTTTCAAGAAGCCTTAAATGGATCTAAAACAAACTTAGCCATGGAGATCCCTTATGTTACAACCCAATTTTTCTAGTCAAAAGTCAAAAGTGGAATTGTCAAAGGTAAAGTCAAATAAGGACTAAATCGAAATAATATTTTGGTTGAGTTTTGTAGTAAAAATTTAGGGTTTATAATTTATAGTTTATACTTGAAAAATATGATAAGGAAGCTAATTATTTGAGCATTTTGAGCTATTTATTCTAGTGGGTTGGAAGAAATGATATCTGGATATTAGGATTTTGATATATATGTATTAATCCGAAAATTGGGGAAAAAATTAGCATTCTTGTTATTTTTCTTTGTGATTGTTACATGATATTATGTTAGATTGGTTGAAAATAACTATCTTGTACTTGAGTTCTTAGTTTGGATGAATATTGAGATTTCAAGAAATGAGTTTTTGATAAGATTTGTGTATTTAGTTAAAAGAAATCTGAAATGAGAATGTGGATGAGTATTGTCATAAAAATCTTGTTGAATCTTGTCGGGGCAGCCGGAAAAAGTTAGTATTAATGAATTAAGAAAATAGAGTAATTCGAAAGATTAAGTGAATAAATGTTTGGGTTAGCCAAATGAGATGGAAATATTAAGTCTTGGCTTCTTGATTATTGAGGGATATATATATTTCTCTTTGAAGTTTATGAGTTATTATTGAGAATTTCCTTACAACTTAATATGGATGGAATTTATATGGCTTGTATGTGATCATTTCAGGAGGAAATTTGGACGTGGGGACACAATACCAACCCCGTTAGTCCAGCCTATATTTGTGAGTGGAGAACCTACTTTTCCAAAAAGAAGAATTTTAATTTATAAGCTTATAATCATGTTTATTTAATATGATTGTTGACATGATTCTCAATTTCATTTGAGAAGCATATTAATTACATGAAATGTCTTATTTTTGAGAAGTTAGTAAATGAGCATGATTACTTTGAAACCATCAGAAAATACTCGATGTAGTTATTTTACTCTAGTGCATTGAGGGGCTATGGCCATGTACTAAAGTCGAGTATTTGACTCCTATACACCGAGGGGCTACACCTCGTGTGTAAATGTAACTCTTATCCATTGAGAGGCTACGACCGTGTGTAAGGGTATCTATTATGCACTGAGGGGCTACAGCTTTGTATAAGGACGATTATGTTGTTACCACTTTATGCATTGAGGGGCTACGACCGTGTATAGAAGTGTTGATCATATAATTTATGTGCATATGACATTATAGCTTTAAGATCATCAGCAGATGACTACATGAGGTATATTTTGACGTGATTATGCAGTATATAGTGGATTAGTAGCTTTCAGCTTACATTTCTCAACTTACAGTTCAGTTTATTGATTTCAAATTATGGTTTTAGCTTCCTAAATTCGACTAGTGTACTTACTCATCTGGTTGTATCAATTGTTATAATTTTTAGATGTCAGCTTGAGCGTAATTTATGATTTAGCGTCAGTATTTTGATTTTATACGATGTTATGACACGAATATCAAGAATAATGAGTATGCCAGGATAAGTGAAATATCAGTTTCATTAGTATATAAATATATATACATACATAAAGGACAGTATAACCATATTTTAAATATTCTACTCACTGGAATTATCATCTCATATATTTTCTTAACTTTTTCCTTATAGGAGGCTGTTGATTGAGCCGTGGTAAAGGTTATATTGATAATTTTGCAGCCACTATCACCACCAATTGTGGGTTCTTTTGCTTAAAACTGTGTAATCATCAAGTGACACATTTGCATCATATTTGGGGATTTTGTACTTATATGTACCAGTGATCACGATGAAATATTGTAAACTAAACTGCTCTACTATTATCTTTTTGAGAAGCAGTTATGATGCATAGTGATGTAGATATTTTTAGTGGTTCGAGTGATTGATATAATGATGGTGGTATATTGGTGTTTGGGAAAATGTTTACGGTTACAGGATTGAGATTAGTTCATATTTCAGAGGAAACTTTGTGAAAATTTTTATAAAATTATATCACGGTCAAGCAAGTCAATGTTGCCTTGATGGTGGGTCTGACACTTAGCTGGTATCTACCATCGGCGCACGACACATGTCGAGTCCACTAGGGTGATTCGGGACGGATCGTGTCATCTTAACTTGGACTTGCTGACATCAAATTTTTAATTTTATTATCGCATTTATAATAAATTCATGAACCATATACCGATTCTCTTCTTCATCAGTTTTTGCTAATAGCCAGCTTCTGAGTAATTGCTTGACGAAATTGTTGCAAAAGGTCAAATCGTTCAGTCTGCTTGGCCATCATACAGATGGAGTATGTGGTGGTCGAAGAAACTCTGATTCCTATGTTTGATGAGTTTTTAGAGAAAATTTGACAAAGGTTTTGAATCGAATAATAATGATTGCTTGTTGAAATAATGGAGGGTTGGAGAAGAAACCAAATACAAAACCAGCAACAATGATGAACAACACCAGGAACAAACTTCAAAGTTGAAGGCCCGAACACGTGATCGTTGTTCTCAAACAATATTTATCCTCTCTCGGATTTCATGAGATGCTTCAAGGATTTTTCGGCAAATGGGTTGTAGGATTAATCAAGTTTTGTTGCATAAAAACACCAAAACACCAGTGTTTTCTACCTAAACTTAAAGAACACAAAGGAAGAAATTGAATATGAAAAATAATAAGACTTTGATCTTTAATTATGGAATAATGTATGGATCTCAAGTGTTTTTCATATGTTAATGCCTTGAACATTGATCTCATATATATAGACCTCGACTAGATGCACGAAATGGTGCCAAAAATTGAATGAAAGACCATCAAATTCAAAACACAACAGTGAAAAAGGGTCACCAAACGGTCAGATTTTCCTTCTATGCGACCACATAGTACAAACTTATGTGGTCACATAGTTCACCTCCAAACGGGGTTGGAAATCTCTGCATGCGTCTATATGACCGCATGCCTACCGCATAGGCCAAAAATTCATCTTCCAATTTTATTTTATTCCACACTCCATCTTTATTGGTTTTAAACAACATTTCTCCAATAGAAGTCTTTGGAAACATTGTATTTATAGGAAAATTGTTAGGTCGGGAGACTCCTTTGGCAGAAAATAACTTCATTGGGTAGTGTCTGGTGATTTTTCATTGAGTTCTTATTGGTTGGAATATAGCTTGACATGCATTCCTGGATCTTGAAGTGACTGTCGCACTGGTTACATGTCTAACACACTTATGTCGTCTGCTTGTCCATTCTAGAGAAAAAAACTTCGATCACCTCTTAAAGCATGAGCTCAACCACTTCATGACTTGGCTCACCTATGTTGAGGCTCGAACCCATGATCTTTGATGTACTCTCAAAATTTGGCTAGGTCACATTATTGAAAAATGCAACACTTAGGGTGCGTTCTCTTCGTGTTTCTGTTTTGTGTTTTGAGTTTTGAAATTCGTTTTGTGTTTTGTGTTTTGGGTGTCTGTTTTGAAATTACTGAAAATGCGTTCTCTTTGTCATTTTGAAAAACAATTTCTCAAAACAGAAAACAGAAAATGCGTTCTCTTTGCACTTTTTTATAATATTATTTCATAATATTTATTCAAAAAATCTGATTATTCAATTAATTTTAATTGTTTAATGTTAATATATTATTAAATATATTATAAACCTGAAATTTCTTTGAATTTTGAAATATCTTTGAATCATGAAATATATTTTCATATATTAAAATAACATATAAATTTGTGAAAATTTTTATTAAGATGATTTTATTCTAGATGAATAATGGGGTGTTAATATATTCATTTATATTTCTAGACATAACTCATTTTTGAATTTTTGCTCTTATTGAACCCTTCCTATTTTCTAAAACTATCGAAATGAAGAAAGCCAAAGTTCAGGGACTAAGAGGGATGGAGAGAAGGAAGAGTGGAAGAGGGAAGGAGAGAAGTCGCGATTGAAAAAAATGGGAGGAGTGAAAAATTTGAAGCTACAGTATTTGTTTTGGCGTTTTGGAAAATTTTCGTGTTTTTAACTGAAAACGCCCAAAACGGAAAAAACCGTTTTGTGTTTTGTGTGAAATTTTTTTTTGTGTTTTGCAAAATTCGTTTTCGAAAACGGCAAAGAGAACGCGTTTTCGTCATTTTGAAAAACAGAAAACAGAAAACGACCCCAAAACGACAAAGAGAACGCACCCTTATAAGCTTGGGGCTTTTTTATAGGATGGTGATATGTGTCTTCATCGTGGCCCTTCTTTGGCATCTTTGTGATATTAGATATAAATACAAGTGTCGTTTCACTTGGCACTTCCTTTTTTCTTCTTTCTAGCTATTGAGTTCTTTTAAGAGAAAATAACAACTCTCCTTCAGTGGTTAGAGTTTTGATATGTGGTTATATTCTCTAATGAAAATCTCATTCGAGACTGAGATTGATAGTTAGCCTCCGATATTTGTAATATTCTTAGTGAATACTGTGAGAATGAGAATATTCTTATAGTCATACTTTAAGAAGGCGTGTTTGAAGTTTCTTTGGTGATTCTTCATAGATCTACAGTTTATTATTGAAGAAATAAGTATTTTGTACTTGTTGGAAGAACTTTGTAACCTTAGTTGCCATTTTTTGGGCTATCTAGTGTAACTGAGCATATATCCAATTTATTGGATGCTCAATAGGAGATTAAACGTTAAAAGCGGTCGTTGAGCCTCTAGGATTTTGTCCGAAAATTTCTTTTGTGCAATCTTTTAATTTTCTGCAAGTTTACTTTCAATTGATTTGTGAATATTTGGAATCTTGTTTTAATATCATGTAATATGGGCCTTTTCAACATGCCAATTTTAGCCTTCTTAGCCACTTCAATTTGGTCAATTGTGAAATGTCACGTCATTCTTGAGTGCAACAAATGTCTAAATTGTTATATTTATATCAGGTTAGACGAACTGTTGAAGCTGGATGTTATGTGACATTAGTTGCTAGCCATAGTTCTGAGGTGACAATTACCTATGGGAATTCCTCTTCGATCTCCTAGTTTCAAGCAAGTGATTTACCTGGCACGAGCTCAACCATCTCATGAGGCATGAGCTCAATGACTCTGTGGCTTGATTCACCCATTTATTTATCCTTCATTTCCACATCGAATAATGTTATTGTAGTGAGTAACTACAGTATTTGTTATATATGGCATCTTATGTGTCCTAATTTTAATAACTAAAAAAAACAATCAAATGGATTTTCATATTAATAATGAAATAATCACAAGTAAGATGCCATGTACGATGATTACTGTAGTAGCTGACTATGAATAACATTACTCTTCCACATCTACTCCGTCAATTCTAAAATGCCTAGTAGGTTGTCTAACTTAATGTATAATAAAAAATGAAATCTTTTAAAAAAAATTAAACTGATTGATTATATCCATATTCAAGATAAAAATGCAATCTTTACATAATAAAATTTTCAATTATATGATGCAGCTTAACGCAAACATATATTTATCTTAAAAATTAGTAAAATGCTAAAAATAAAAGAAAAGAAATAAAATAGACTTACAGTATCTCGACTTTGGTAGAAGAGGCACCACCAAGATCTTCCATGTGAATTTTACTCACCTCCGTGTTCATCATAACAGCCACCGCAATGACCATATAACCATTTTCCTCATTTAACCTCCTCATGCGTTGTATTACCTCTCGATGCCACTCGACGTACGGTGGCACATATAGATTCGAGCCACATTCATCTCACTTGTTGAAATTCTTGTTCAAAATTAATAAAATAGAATGTGGAATAAAAATTGGAATAGAGGACCAAAACTTTGGCCTATGCAACTGCATAGGCCTTGGAGGAATACAAAACGTATTCGCCCTGCCATGGAACAATCTATTTGGTCGCACAGGGTTAAAAAACAAGTTGTTAGCTAGATTTTCAACTTGAAGCCCGGTGTCATTTCAGATGAAAAATGGCCTATTTTCATCATGTTTTGGTACCATTTCGTATAGTATTGGTTGAGATATATAAATAGATGATTAATGATCAATATAAAATTAATTCAAACCACTTGAGATCAAATTTCATTCCACAAGAAAGATTAAAAACTCTTTTCTTTCATATTCAAAAGTCTATTTTATGTTTTGAGTTTTGAAACAATTTCACTAATGCTCAAGTATTTATTCCTTTTCAATGTTTGATAAATCCTGCAAACCACTTGTCAATAGTCTCATTTAAGCATCAAATTCAATTCAATAAGGGGCAAATATTGCTTCAGTACAACGATTACGTGTTTAAGTCTTTGAATTTTCTTTGAAGTTCTTGATTCTATTCTTTTGTTTCTTTTCCTCTCCCCTTATTTGGAAATAGTATTCCCAACACTACCTACAACTAGCGCCTCCAACTTCTTCGCCTTGCAAGTTGTTGGGTGATGAGTGATTTTATGGACTTATTTTGTACCTAAAAATATAGACATTTAATAGTTCTTTTAGACAATTCTAGCATAATTTAGTTTATACTTCATTTATTAGGCAAAACTCAATAATTATAAGTGAAATTGAAAGAAAGAAAGAAAAACGACAAAAAATGACGACGAGCAAAGTTTGAGGACCAACTGCAAATATAAAATAGTTTATTCGGACCACAAGACGACACTTTGAAGATTTTCATGAAATAATTGGATGCAATTAGAAGTAAAAAAATGAATGGAATATGATCAAAATATTATCTCAAATCAATTTCCAATCCCACAAGTTATATTCCAGATTTTTAATCGGAGAATGAAATCCATTGTTGGCATAGTAAACATTCGAATTGGAAAAATTATCTATCAAAATTGTAACTCTTTGAATGAGCTTTCCAACTCAGTTTGAATCGTCTCAATCGAATATCGGGAAAGAGAGTTATGACAACAATACTGATGATTGTGCAGAGATAAAACATGCACGCACAAAGACAACTTTCCTTATTCAATTGGAACTCTTTTGAAAACCAATTTGAACGTGATTTTCAACTCCTAAAAATAGCTAACAGCAAAATACATATTATATCTCTCCCCTACATCATTAATACACATATTATATCCATAATTCCATCAATTCATACAACAAAGGAGATGAAAATTCATAATATTGTGAGATACAATTAAGAGGCAAGTGCAAGAATCAATTGAAAAATTCATCTGATTTTTGGACAAAGAATTGAAAAAACAATTGAAGATTCATCAAGATTTCATTGTAGAGATTTAGGAACATCAACATTATTCTTCGTTATTCATCAAATTCATAATCCGGGTGATGTTCTATAGAATTAATATGTTTTCTTATACTTTCCATATGTTAGGCTAAATATATAATTGCTAGGATGTAGATGAACTCTTATTATGAAGTTTTAATATAAAATGAGTATTTGGCATCCAATGTGTGTGAATTCATGGATGGTTGTTATTGAGTTTCAATGTCTTTTCAATTGTTTGATCACCAATTGTCTTGAATGTAAATTTTATTGATTTCGAGAGAAATAAGCACTTATAACAATCATTGTAAAGTTCGATAGAGGATAGAGATATATCGCTATGTTGCTTTGCTTTGCATGATTTCTATAGATGTTCTAACTTTTTAATGCATGTTTTCATATTCACATCTTACCTAGAGATATATGATGCCACATGAAGGGATAGAATTAAGTGACATCTAGATATGCTTTTAATTAATTTGGGAACATTGATTAACATGAATAAGTATATATTATCATGATATTTAATTGTATTAAAAATGGATGAATAAGGGGGATTCGAAGTCTTAGTATTCATCTCACATATTTGACAAAAACATTCATAATTAGCTTAATTAATATAATTAGATCATTTAGTACAAATACTCTAATCAATTTGGTTATTCAATAAATGTTGAAATTATTTGACATTAGATTAAGTACATAGTCATTGTAGGTTTGACACTCTATTCACTACTTTATTACTTGTTCATGATCACAATCACTAGCAAAAAATCAAATGATCAAATTGTTGGTATCGTTGCTGAGAACTATGGTATTTAATTAGTTTTAGTTAATTCTAACATTAATTTGAATTTTTACTGCTTTATTAGTTAGATTTAATTATTAAAAAATACTAGAGTGTTTTTCCTTTCCTTTTCAAGATCTTTTATGCATAATTCCGGAGATCTTGCTCAATTTGACGACAAACGAACATTCAGGTTTCAAAGAAGAGATAGGTTAGAAGCATAACAAAAATAAAAAGAGAAACACATGGCAGAGTAAAATTTGAATCAAATAGTCATCGGAACTAATCTGAGAGCAGTAAACCGAATGTGGCTGCAGCTAATGACAGTGCAAAGCTAATAGATGAGTACATGGTTCCTCCGGTTGTGGAGAGTCAATCTAGCATCATGTATCCGACGTTTGGTCAAGTTAACTTCCATTTGAGGACGAATGTCATCAACATATTCTAGAATCCTTACAATTTTTTGGGAAAGCAACTGAAAATCCCAACGCTCAAATCTCAAGATTTCTGGTCATGTGTGTGACCATTGAATGTCTAGGAGTATAAAGCGAGGCAATCCAGATGAGGCTTTTTCCTTACATATTTAGAGACCCAATCAAGGAGTGGTTGGACACGTTCCAACCTCATAGCATCACCAACTAGTACAGAAAGTCTAGGAGTATAGATTCGTTGACGGCAATCTCATAGCGTTGGCAACCTTAGCTCAGAAAGTGATACAAATGAATGTCATTTAGACAACTGGGCCGAAATTTAAGCATTGTGGAGGAAATCGTGAGAGTGTTGATTGCACTAAATGAAGCTTTTTTGTTCAGTCAATGGATGATGTCAATTATACACAAAATTTTCAAAAACGCAACACAATCAAAATCCTAATACTTACTACCCAGACTGGAAGAATCACCAAAGCTTCCAATGGAGCAACAATTAGGGAGCTCAGATTGCTCCACAGCAGACTGTACCTCCAGTTTTCAGCAAACTAAAAATGAATCTTTAGAAGATCTTGTTACTAAATTGGCGGAGATATATACCCAACACATGAAAAGAACAAATAAAATCTTGTAAGTTCATGGAGCTTCCATCAAGAACTTGAAAAATCAGATGAGACAAATAGCTAAAGTACTTTCAAAGAGACTACTAGAAGTACTGCCCAATGACATTGAGACAAATCCCAAACAACAGGTCATTGCAGTGAAGGTTGTGGAGATAGGAAGAGTAGATTGAGGCAATAACTATTCGTAGTGGAGTTCAACTGTCAAAGACTAATGTAATGAGACCAGTTGCTACAAAAGGAAATGTGCATACCACAGTTGAGAAGTAACTAGAGGAATTTGAGCAAAACAAAGAAATAGAGACAGAAAGAACATTAGAAGATCTAAAGGTTAAGAAAATCACGTATACCAAAAAATTTATGCCACTTCTACATTTTCCACAAAGATTGCAAAAGAGAAAGCTCGATGATCAATTCGAAAATTTCCTCGATATATTGAATAAGCTCGACATCAATATCCCTTCATCAATGCAATCAAATAGATCCTGATGTCCGTAAAGTTTTGGAAAGACATGTATCTAAGAAAAGAAAGCTTTCAGACTGAAAAGAAGTGGCATTGACCGAGAAGATTAAAGCAATGCTACAAAATAAATTGCCGCCAAAACTCAAGGACCCAGGAAGTTTCACTTTACCTATTTCACTAGGCAAAATATTTCATTTTAATGTTTTATGCGATATAGATACAAGTGAAAAGTTAGGAGTTGGAAAAATTAAAGGATCGAATGTGACACTGCAGTTGACAATTATGAGCATCAGACACTTATGGATCAAGGTTGAGGATGTGCTCATCAAGGTTAGAAAGTTGATATTCTTGACAGACTTCTTTGTTATAGACCTCAAAGATGACCAAGTTTTGCCAATAATCTTAGGTCAACTTTTTTAGCAAAGAGTCGAATCTTGATTGAAATGGAGAACGGTGAGCTGACTGTGAGGGTGTGTGATGCACAGAAGATCTTTAAACTACATAATCCACTCAAGTAAGCATTAGGTCTAGAGCAGGCCAAAAATGTTGCTGAAAAAGTTCAACAATGGTCAAATAAGACAAAACCTAGACGTCCTTGGAGCCTTGCTCGAGATGAGAATGGAGGGATCAAGGTTTGAAGGGAAAAAAGAGGATGTAAAGTGAAAATTGCAAGGAATGTAAGGCCGCAAGACTCCGGCGTAACCCACCATGATCAGTTCCTCCATAAAATCTAGATAAGGACTATAAAATAAGCGCTTGTTAGGAGGCAAACCAATTTCCTAACTCTTTTATTTATTTTGCTTTCCGTATTGCATTGCAGGTAGTGTTGTTCTTGATTTATAGGTTGCATTAGTTATAGGCACGTTTCAATTTAATTTGGGGGTCATTTTCATCATTGACACTTAGAGAAATTAAAGGAAAATATTAATTGAGTCAAAAGGAGTTGAAATATGCACATGACATGCTATTAGAGTTTAGGCATAAAAAGGGAGAAAAATTGGTTCAGGATACCATATGCGATCGCATATGTACCTTCAGGGAATGGATGCCAGAAGATGAAATATTGCATGTATGTCATGTCACAAGATCGAGTTTAAAACCTTGGCTCTAGTACCAAACTCAATTTCCCGATCAGGTGGCAATCCAGGTAAGTCTTATATTTTATGAGAAACTTTCTAAGATGCTATTTTAATATTTAGTGTGGCAATTATAGGGTAGCCTTCTTATTCCTCCTATTTTCTTCACACGATTATTTATTTTTAACCAAAGTCTTAATTTAAATTTGTTGACGTCAAAAAGTGTAAGTACCGATTTGAGCCAACTTTCCGTAATCATGATGTTTCCTTGGATTACAAAGGTCATAGGACCGAGCTCAAGTTCTGATGCCGAACTGAACTGTATTATCGAACTGCATGATGTCAAATTGAACTGTAGATTGAATGAGATTATTGCTAAATATATCTTTAATTCAGGTCAAAGGTCGCACGTCACACATCATAAAAAAAAATTGGGTCTTAACATGTTTGGTATCAGAGCCAAGGTTTTAAACTCGATCTTGTGACATGACATACATGCAATATTTCATCTTCTGGCATCCATTCACCAAGTAAGTCATATTTTATGAGAAATTTTCTAAGAAGTTTTATATATATATATATATATATATATATATATATATAGAGAGAGAGAGAGAGAGAGAGAGAGATCATTACAGACATTGTTGTTTTGCAATAGGCCAGGAAATGTCTTAGAATAGTCAAAGTGATAGTAACATTGCATCAATTGAACATTTGACTCGATTGGTCCAACGTCAAGCTCGATAGATAAATCAACTAATCAATTATCATACTTCCAAACGGAGAATCTTCCCGGACCAAAGAAGGAAATGATACTAGTAGTCGTTTTCAACGATTAAAACCCCCCGTATTTGAAAATACGAGGGATCCAATCGAAGCGAAAAATTGGATTCGTACCACGGAACGTATGTTTACATATGCACATATTTCGAAATCCAAAAAAAGTTATATGTGCGTCATTTATGTTAAGGGGAATTGCTGGACATTGGTGGGATACCTTAACCAGCATTGGAGAAGCTCAAGATATGACCTGGAAGCCTTTTGCGAAAAATTTCAAGCAAAATATTTCTCTTCTGCTGCCAGACAGCAAAAGTTAAATGAATTTCTATTATTAAAACAAGAAGCAACGACTGTATCTGAGTACATTATGAATTTTGAGGAATTATCGTGATTTGCAACTCACGTGATCACTACTAACGAAATGAAAATCGATCGTTTCATTGGAGGGCTAAAACCCGAGTTGGCACGAGATGTACAAATGTCAGAAACTCAAGGCTTGAATTTTTTTATGATAGTAGACAAGGCATTAATGGCAGAACAAACGGAGGCCAGAATCATTCGAGCCCGAGAAGTGAAAACCTCAAACAATGGGCGTTATAATGGTACTCCTAGAAATACCAGGATGGGCAAAAATGCTCATCTGTTTCCAAATAAAAAGTCTTGAATAGAAGACAAATCCATGGGGACAATGCCTACACCATGTCCTCATTGTGAAAAATTCCATAGTGGGTTTTGTCAACGTAAACTTGGATTGTGTTTCGGTTGCGAAAAAGAGGGACACTTGGTAAAGGATTGTCCAAACAACAACAAGAAAAATCAGTAGGAACCGAGGCCTTCAGCAGGAAGAGTATTTGCAATGGTACGACCTAAAGTCACTGAAGATGCAAAAGTTGTCACAGGTACGACATATGTTTACAAAACCCTTGCCCTTACCCTATTTGATTCAGGTGCAACTCATTCCTTCATATCCACAAATTTTTTGCATAATCTGAATATGGAACCAACTTTAGTACCATATAATATGGACATCATTATCCCTTGTAGACAAAATCGCCACACAAAATTTATTTTGCCAAAAGCCAGGTTGTATATTGAACATATGGAACTACCAGCAAATCTTATCCTACATGATTTCCATGATTTTGATATTCTATTAGGCATGGATTGGTTAACCACCTATGAGACTGTATCTGAGTACATTATGAATTTTGAGGAATTATCGTGATTTGCAACTCACGTGACACTACTAACGAAATGAAAATCGATCGTTTCATTGGAGGGCTAAAACCCGAGTTGGCACGAGATGTACAAATGTCAGAAACTCAAGGCTTGAATTTTTCTATGATAGTAGACAAGGCATTAATGGCAGAACAAACGGAGGCCAGAATCATTCGAGCCCGAGAAGTGAAAACCTCAAACAATGGGCGTTATAATGGTACTCCTAGAAATACCAGGATGGGCAAAAATGCTCATCTGTTTCCAAATAAAAAGTCTTGAATAGAAGACAAATCCATGGGGACAATGCCTACACCATGTCCTCATTGTGAAAAATTCCATAGTGGGTTTTGTCAACGTAAACTTGGATTGTGTTTCGGTTGCGAAAAAGAGGGACACTTGGTAAAGGATTGTCCAAACAACAACAAGAAAAATCAGTAGGAACCGAGGCCGTCAGCAGGAAGAGTATTTGCAATGGTACGACCTGAAGTCACTGAAGATGCAAAAGTTGTCACAGGTACGACATATGTTTACAAAACCCTTGCCCTTACCCTATTTGATTCAGGTGCAACTCATTCCTTCATATCCACAAATTTTTTGCATAATCTGAATATGGAACCAACTTTAGTACCATATAATATGGACATCATTATCCCTTGTAGACAAAATCGCCACACAAAATTTATTTTGCCAAAAGCCAGGTTGTATATTGAACATATGGAACTACCAGCAAATCTTATCCTACATGATTTCCATGATTTTGATATTCTATTAGGCATGGATTGGTTAACCACCTATGAGACTTTAATTGATTGTAAGTCCAAAACATTGAAACTTCTAGGTAAAAACACCATATCCTTTCCAGTGCCTGAGAAAGCATCTAGAATTATAATTTCGGCAACTAAAGCTACCAAGCTTTTGACTCAAAGGCATTTTGGGTATTGGGTAAGTCTGTACCAACTTAATGCAGAAAAAGCTATTAGCCCATCATCATTACCCGTTGTCCAAGAATTTGAGGATGTATTTCCTAAGGATTTACCTAGGTTGCCACCTGATCGGGAAATTGAGTTTGGCATAGAAATACAACCAGGTACGCATCCTATATCCAAAACTCTATATCGAATGGCCCCCTCTGAACTTAAGGAATTAAGAAGTCAATTAGATGACTTGCTGAAGCGAGGATTCATCCAACCAAGTACATCTTTGTGGGGTGCTCCAGTTCTTTTTGTTAAAAAGAAAGATAGATCCTTACGACTTTGTATCGATTATCGGGAACTTAATAAAATCACTATTAAAAAAAAGGAAGACGTTCCTAAGTCCACATTTCGTACTCGTTATGGGCATTTCGAATTTCTTGTAATGCCGTTTGGACTAACGAATGCACCAGCGTTATTTATGGATCTAATGAATCGGATCTTCAAGTACTACCTGGACAAATTTGTCATTGTATTTATTGATGATATTTTAGTCTACTCAAAAACTCAAGATGATCATGCAAACCATCTTCACATAGTTCTAAAGATTTTACGAGAAAAGAAACTTTATGCTAAATTCTCAAAATGTGATTTTTGGTTGGAAAAAATTGTGTTCTTAGGACACGTCATCTCCAAAGAAGGAATCTTGGTGGATCCTAGTAAGATCGATGCAATTCTTAAATCGGCGCAACCCACTACGCCTATCGAAGTACGTAGTTTTCTTCGACTAGCTGGGTATTATCGAAGGTTCGTACACAATTTCTCGAAGATCGCTTCTCCTTTGACTTGGCTCTCACGAAAAAATAATCCATTCAGATGGACAGACGAGTGCGAAAGGAGTTTTCAAGAACTTAAAACATGGCTTACTACTGTAACCATTTTGACTATTCCTGACGGAGCAGGAGGATTTATGATTTATAGTGATGCCTCGAGAAATGGATTAGGTTGTGTGTTGATGCAACATGGTAAGGTAATTGCATATGCCTCCCGACAATTGAAATCTTATGATTTAAACTACCATGTACATGATTTAGAATTGGCAGCCATTGTGTTTGCGTTCAAAATATGGCGCCACTATCTTTATGGAGAAAAATGTGAGATCTTCAGTGATCATAAAAGCTTAAAGTACTTCTTTACCCAAAAGGAGTTAAATATAAGACAAAGAAGATGGTTGGAGTTGATCAAAGATTATGATTGTACCATTAGTTACCATCCAGGGAAAGCAAATGTAGTTGCTGACGCACTGAGCAGAAAACTTTTCCACCAAGAGACCTTTGACCAATCAAACGAAGATCAAGGAAGCTCCTGATTGGAAGAAAAAGAACCGAATAGAAAATGATTGACCGCTCTTACTATACAATCCACCTTCATGGAGAATATTAAAGAAGGACAAAAGATCGATTCTTTTGCTACTAAGATTAGACGAAGCTTAGCAAGTGGGAAACCAACCGATTATAGTATTTCTACTCAAGGTATCCTTCTATATAGACATCGAATATATGTGCCAAATATAAACGGATTACGGGATGAAATTTCATACAAAGCACATACAACTCCTTATACTGCTCACCTTGGAACTATCAAATTATACCACAACGTTAAAGCATTGTATTGGTGGCCAGGTATGAAATGTGAAATTGCAAAATTTGTAGCCAAATGCTTAACCTATCAACAGGTGAAAGTAGAACATCAAAGACCAGCAGGGTTGTTACAACCTTTACAAATTCTAGAATGAAAATGGGAATAAATTACAATGGATTTTGTGTGTGGTTTGCCCAAGGTGAAAAGGGGGTTTGACGTTATTTGGGTAATCGTAGATCGACTAACCAAGTATGCACACTTTTTACCCGTTAAAATGACCTTCAAAATGGAACAGTTTGTTGCTTTGTATATACAAGAAATAGTACGACTCCATGGGATACCCATTACAATTACATCAGATCGTAACCCTCGATTTTTATCACGGTTATGGAAGGAGATACAAAGCTGCTTAGGTACAAAGCTTCAATTCAGTACAGCTTTTCATCCACAAACTGATGGGCGAACAGAACAAACTATCCAGACTTTGGAGGACATGCTTCGCACTTATATTTTGGAATTTCAACACAATTGGGATCATTATTTGCCTTTAATTGAATTCTCTTATAATAATAGTTACATGTCAATCCAATGCCTCCTTTTGAGGCGTTATACGGTCGAAAATGTCAATCTCCCTTACATTGGAATGAAGTAGGTGAAAATAAAATCGCAAACACTGAGATGGTTCAAGATATGGTGAAAGCAGTTGAAAAGATTAAGAGACGATTAAAGGCGGCTCAGGATCGACAACGCAGCTATGCAGACAAACAACGACGACCACTAGGGTTCGTAGTAGGAGATAACGTTTTTATCAAAATATCTCTTATCAAGGGTTTATTAAGATTTGGGAAAAATGGAAAATTGACACCAAGATACATTGGACCCTTCGAAATCTTAGAGCGTATTGGTAAAGTTGCCTACCGATTGAAACTACCTGAACAGATGAGAAAGATACATGATGTATTTCACATGTCAAGTCTTCGAAAATATATTCCAGATCCCTCTCATAAGTTAACAAAAATGCCAGTCGATATGCATCCTGATTTGAACTAGGAGGAAAAACCAGTCAAAATATTAATGAGGGATAAGATGAAACTTCGTAAGAAGGAAATACCTATAGTTCATGTCTTATGGCAAAGTAATGTCATCGAAGAAGAAACTTGGGAAAGAGAGGACGAAATGAAGTTTGGTACCCTGAACTCTTTGACTAAGGTAATTTCGAGGATGAAAATTATTTTTGGGGGGGAAATTGTAATATCCCAAAATTTTATCATGTTTTTATTTTGATGATGTGCGACGTGCGACCTCCGACCTGAATTAAAGATATATTTAGCAATAATCTCATTCAATCTACGGTTCAATTTTACATCATGCAGTTCGATAATACAGTTCAGTTCGGCATCAGAACTTGAGCTCAGTCTTATGACTACCATAATCCAAGGGAACATCTTGATTATGGAAAGTTGGCTCAAATCAGTACTTACACTTTTTTATGTCAATAAATTTAAATTAAGACTTTGGTTAAAAATAAATAACTGTGAAGAAAATAGGAGGAATGAGAATGCTAACCTATAATTGCCACACTAAATACTAAAATAACAAATGGCGTACTAGGGTAAAGCGTGGCAAGGAAATGATTAGGGAGAATTAATTGTAAGGACAACTATTCTATTATGTGGCCAAGTCATGATTATGGAAAATTAATTATAAGGACAACTAGTCTGTTATGTGGTCAAGTAATGATTATGGAGAATTGATTATAGGGACAACTAATCTATTATGTGGCCAAGTTATGATTATAGAAAATCTAGCAAATTATTATTTTAATCTCCAACCTCTACTATAAACAGAGACATGGAGAGAAAGATTAATCATACCATAAATTGGAAATTAGTAAAGAAAGCACTTAAGAACCAATAAGGAAGAAGTGAAGAAGATACTTCATCTACAAATCAAAGGTGAGTAGTCTATGCCTATCTTTTTTTAAAGCATATTTATTGCAACTATGTTCATTGAATTACTTTTGTTTTTTTTTTTTAAATTGATTATAGATTTAAGACTCTACTCATTGAACATTGAATATTGGCCTTGCATTGAATAATGCTTGGTATTATTGATTGTACACCTAAATGGTGTAATTGGACACCGAAAAGGTATAATTGAACACCTAATTGGTGTAACTGACTAATGAGCTCATATTGATCTATTGGCGCGCACAGGTGGAGTTGAAAATTTATAATTAGAGCCCATTGTTTCCTTACCTATTTTGAAAAGAAAGGCATATATGGTATAGATTGCTCACTGAATACTTGTATTCATATTGTTATAATGATTTTTTTTGTAGATGATCACTACTGAATATATAGATTTTACCTCGGAGGAATGGATTATGTCGAAAGACGACTTGTATTGGATGTATGTCAAGGAGGTCTATACATGGATGAGCTATCTGAAGTTCCTCGGCTTTCATCACTTTTTGGGAGCCCACTATTATATTGACTATTTTGAAGCCACCACCATGATGTATTTATTTTCAGAAAATTTATGAAGTTTTAATATGTAAAGTATCTTTTGTACAAAACTAGTAAGATTGGTGTAACATTTAGTCTCTTTGTACTTTTGCCACAAAGTTCATAAGAAAAATATACTATTATCTTATAGTTAATGTTGCCTACCAATTTCATATCCTTCAATGATTGTGATTCGTTTTTTTTTTTAAAAAAAAAAACGAAATACGTCAAAATTGTAATCTTAAGGGTCGATCCCTACAAATCGTCAACAGTTTTTCCTCTTGTCACGACCCATTTTTTTTTTCTGTCATCTACTTCAGGGTTCGGACTTATATATATAATTCCATAAATTCAAAATACTTTATAAAGAGGAAAACTGTTGACGATTTGTAGGGATCGACCCTTAAGATTACAATTTTGACTTTTTTAAAAAAAAATCACAATCATTGAAGGATATGGAATTAGTAGGCAACATAAACTATAAGATAATAGTATATTTTTCTTATGAACTTTGTGGCAAAAGTACAAAGAGACTAAAGATTACACCTAAAATTTCATTCCACCGATCTTACTAGTTTTGTACAAAAGATACTTTACATATTAAAACTTCATAAATTTTCTGAAAATAAATACATCATGGTGGTGGCTTCAAAATAGTCAATATAATAGTGGGCTCCCAAAAAGTGATGGAAGCCGAGGAACTCCGGATGGCTCATCCATGTATGGAGCTCCTTGACATACATCCAATACAAGCCATCTTCCGACATAATCCACTCCTCCAAGGTGAAATCTATATATTCAATAGTGATCATCTACAAAAAAAAAATCATTATAACAATATGAATACAAGTATTCAGTGAGTAATCTATATAACAAATGCCTTTCTTTTCAAAATAGGTAAGGAAACAATGAGCCCCAATTATAGATTTTCAACTCTACCCGTGCGCACCAATAGATCAATATGAGCTCATTAGTCAATTACACCAATTAGGTGTTCAATTACACCTTTTCGGTGTCCAATTACACCATTTAGGTGTACAATCAATAATACCAAGCATTATTCAATGCAAGGCCAATATTCAATATTTAATGAGTAGAGTCTTAAATCTATAATCAATTTTTTTTTTTTTTAAAAAAAAGTAATTCAATTAACATAGTTGCAATAAATATGCTTTTAAAAAAAAGATAGGCATAGACTACTCACCTCTGATTTGTAGATGAAGTATCTTCTTTACTTCTTTCTTATTGGTTCTTAAGTGCTTTCTTTACTAATTTCCAATTTATGGTATGATTAATCTTCCTCTCCATGTCTCTATTTATAGTGGAGGTTGGAGATTAAAATAATAATTTGCTATATTTTCCATAATCATAACTTGGCCACATAATATATTAGTTGTCCCTATAATCAATTCTCTATAATCATTACTTGGCCATATAATAGACTAGTTGTCCTTATAATTAATTTTTCATAATCATGACTTAGCCACATATTAGAATAGTTGTCCTTATAATTAACTTTTCATAATCATTACTTGGCCACATAATAGATTAGTTATCCTTAATAAGCCATTTGTAATTATAATTAATTCTCCCTAATCATTTTTTGTCACACTTTACCCTAGCATGTCATTAGTAACTATATTTAATTCTCCCTAATCATTTCCTTGCCACACTTTACCTAGTATGTCATTTGTTATTTTAGTATTTAGTGTGGCAATTACAGGGTAGCCTTCTCATTCCCCCTATTCTCCTCACATGGATATTTATTTTTTAACCAAAGTCTTAATTAAATTTGTTGACGTCAAAAATGTAAGTACCGATTTGAGCCAACTTTCCGTAATCAAGATGTTCCCTTGGATTACGGTGGTTATAGGACCGACTTCACGTTCCGATGCCGAACTGAACTGTATTATCGAACTGCATGATGTCAAATTGAACCGTAGATTGAATGAGATTATTGCTAAATAAATCTTTAATTCAGGTCGGAGATCGCACATTGCACATCATCAAAATAAAAACATGATAAAATTTTGGGATATTACATTTCTCCCTTATTTTTTTCGCGTCCCCTTATATCTTTAGTTATGCTTTAGGATATTAAGGACAATGTCGATTTTAAGTTTGGGGGTGTGAGAAAACTTTTGAGTTTTTTAGTTTTCGTATGTTTTGGAGTGTTTGTGTGTTTGTTTTTGGTTATTCCTTGAGAAAATTTTCAATTTTTTTTTAGTTTATTTGCTTGTGTGGGTTAGGTAACCTGTCCGACAATAATGATGATATTTGACATTATATGTTGATTTATGAACTATTAATATGTTACAGAGATTTATTGATGTTTATTCAAGTAAGACTTGATATTAATTGCGCACGTGAATTAAGTTAGACGTTGTGAATAAATAAGTTAATTCATATGCTTGATATATTAATTTAGTAGAATTTAGATGCCAAAAAAATTATTATACATCTTTAGACCAAATTTAGCATAGTTTGTGGTGATTTCACTATTGTGTGAAGATATGGATATGAATGGAGATTCCATATGTGAAAATTTTTGTGTGGATTGTCTAAAATCAATGGCGAAAATCTTAAGTTAGAAGTCGATTTGTTTTAATAGGTGTTTAATGAGGAGCATTGTACTAATCTAGACAGAAAAATATACACAAAATAATATATATATATATATATATATATATATATATATATGTGTGTGTGTGTGTGTGTGTGTGTAGATACTTCATATATAAAATTTCTCTTCGTAATATTTATGACTTTAGTTATTAAGTCTATAGGGTGTCTGAAATTTGATGCACTGAAGTAATCTGACTTGAGAGTTATCGTTCAAAAACTCGTTACATGGGTCATCTAGAAAACCTTAATAGAGAGAATGCTGCAAACAAAAAAAAAATCAGTAAATTTTTTTTTTAAAAAAGGTGCATGAAACATAATACTTGCCAACACATGCCTTGGTTAAGTTGCAAACACTTGTTTGAAAAAAAAATGACTTTTGATAAGGGATTATTAGCTTAGTTGAGTTTTGGAAGTCGAAGCAATCAAATATTTGGATGGTCCTTATTTGTATAGAAATATTGACTTGCAATTAGTAACATTCTTGTAAACTATAGAAATTAAGGAGTTAATATAAAGATTTTACATTAAATCACACATTAGGAAAAGAGTGGAAAAGAACAAGTTTGTGGGTGTGTGAATCTTACGAGTGATGAAATGACATATATGACCGCTAAGGTCGGGAATTTGAACAACCTATGAATTCATTAATGCCTAGTTAATTCTTTACACACACACGTCGATTTTACATTGGAGAAGTAGATATTGATTTTGATATTGTAACCATAAAGCTATTTATAAATTTAACACAATGATTCAAATTTTGAGGTAAAAATTCAGATTATCTAACCAAAATATTTTGCATGTTTATGTGTTTGTTAAGTTAACTTATGATTTTATTTGAGGACAAACAAACGATGAAGTTTGGCAGGTCTTTGATAAATGTATTTTATAGACTTATTTGGACCTAAAAATAGAAATATTTAGTAGTTCTTTTAAGCAAGTATAACCTAATTTGTTGTATATTTCGTTTATTAAGTAAAACTCTATGATTAGAAGTGGAATCAAAAGAAAAAAGCGAAAAATGACGAAGTCCAAAGTTTAAGGATCAAATTGCAAATATCTAATAGTTAATTTGAACCACAAGACGATACTTTGAAGATTGCTTGGAGCCGATTAGATGCATTTTGAAGTAAAAAAGGAATGAAATTTTATCAAAATATTATCACAAATCAATTTTCAATTGAACAGGTTATAATTCAAATTTTAACCTAAGATTGAAACTCATTTTTGGCATAGTAAATATTCGAATTGAAAAAAAAAATCTATTTTTATCAAAGTTGTAGCCCTTTGAATGAGCTATCCAACGCACTTTAAAATTAATTGACACTAGATTAAGTATATAGTCCTCGTGGGTTCAACAATATATTCACTACTTTATTACTTGTTCACGATTTCGTTCACTTGCAAGAAATTAAACTACCACCTGGCCAATCGTGCATATCAGCTTCTTCCTTCACGTGCTCTTGAACCCATTTTCCTTCAATTTCGCCTCTGTCATGACATCAACATCAATTGAGCTCGGATCAGCCACCTCGATTGCATATGAAATAGCCTAGTCTAGTAATTCAGCAGAAAAACACCCTGTTGTAACATTATCTAAGGCTTTAATGACAATGGAGGTTTTCCAGTGGGACAATAGGAAACTGTCAAGGAGAGATTAGTTTCACGAGTGGCATGTCTCAGTGTTTTGGGGAGTCAGAGGTGGAATAAAAAGATTAATAGAATGCAACATTTTTCTAGTGGTGGAGGTCCATCTTACGTCGATTGGGAAATCTGAACAACGGGACGGAGAAAGCTAAGCAAAGGAATGAAGTTTTAAGTGAAGGGAAAAAATCATACTTCAGGTGTGAAGTTAACCTCAATTCAAAAATCAGGTACAAAGTTTAAAAATTCAAAAATCAAGTATATATGTCATTAATTAAATATAATAAAATCACATTATTTGATTAATGGTCACAGATACACAATTAAGGTCACAATTTATTTATTAGTCACACATTGAAATTGATTAGTCACATATTATTTTGAAATCACAATTCAAAAATCTTACAGGTTACAGATTATTTCGAGGTCACATATTATTGGTTACAATTTATTTCGAGGTCACAGATTTTTAAATTAGTTGGTCACAAATCTTTTTTCAGTCACATATTATCAAATTTTTAGGTCACATTTGAGTCTTTGGTCACATATAACCAAATAATTAATCACAGACACTCTTCGTTCCATCCCGTCACTGTGGCCGCTGTCGCTGCCGCCACCTCCACCGCCACAACCACCACCACCAAACACCACCGAACTCATAGCTCACACCACCACCGAGCTCACAGTTCACACCACCACCACCACTGCATCCAGCCATACCATCATCTCACAGTAATCGATATGCAAAGAGCCCCCAATTTCAGCACCACCAACAGATCGGCCATCTCTACCACCTGCACCAACGACCCAGATCCCAGATCCACCAACACCTCATGATCGGATCAGCATATAATGAATTCTATAAGAAGCCTTACATTTCGTTTTACTTTTGTTTGAGCAGAAAAAGAAAATCATCGTCGCAATGGTTTACTCGCAGCCATTCAGAATCAGAGATCATTGACCAAGAACGTTAAAGTACTAAACGATGGCCATCAAAATACTTTTGCTAAATCAAATTTGGCCTTAGTTGTCTCTGGATACACTGAAAGTACACTGCAAGGGAAGTGTTCCATTTGTTCACTGGACTCAATCTCACCAAATAATTCTCATGCCAAATCAGAGAATAAACCTTCACGAGTGCAGAGAGAGAACGACGAGAGGAGAATAATTAGGGTTTGGGGTGGGGGTGGGTGATTTTATAATTAGATTGATACATGATGGTTGAATAAATAAACTTCATACCTGATGTTTGAATTGTGAATTTTAAACACCTGAGTTCATGTAATTTCCTCTTAAGTGAATTGTTGGCAAAATTTTGGGCTTGATACGCCGGTGGCTTCTTAGACTAGGTCGTGGATTTCAGTATCTAATATAGCCGCCTGATAAAAATCTACTATAAAATTTCAAATTAAATGCAATAATTATATTTTTAACAACATAAATTTATGAATAACTATATATTTCATCAATTATTTTACTAAAAATCTTATTATAATAGTAGTTTGTGCCTCGTGCGATGCACGAGTTCTGTAGTTATTATGTTTTTATTAGCGTAGAAAGTAAGGTGCTATTGATTTTAGTTGAGAGTGTAAGATCAGCAGTAAGAATTAAAGATTATTTTTTGTTTAGATAGAAGCATATTGCTGTATATGAATAGTAATAATCATTTAAGGTTGTGTGTTGAAATTTACTATTTATTATCAAATGTTTGCTTCAATACACTACTTCCACTAAATCATGTAATCTAGAATGGAAGAAACACATGTCAAATTTTGCAAAAGAAAAATACGCGTTCTTACACTAAATCTCTAATTCAAATACATGAAGAAAAAAAATGGAATTTTCAACAATTTCGACAAAAAGTAACAGAAATTGCGAGACAAACAAAAAATTTTGGGCAGAAGGTAAGTCACAGAGAGTAAATGTTCATCGCTCGCTTTGGTAAAATACATAGGGGAAGAAATGAAGAGATTTTCGTGGGCAAAGTAAAAGAATATAGAGTGGTAATGAGACCAAAAGCTGGGTATGGTGGTACAGTATTGACTCTATGGAAAGTTGCGTGAGAAATGGTAAAGACAGAATGGAGTTAGGCGTAATGGCAATTGCGTGTAAAAATGAAGAAAGTAGAAAAGTCTTGAAAGTGACATCTCACACTCTGCTGTCTGGCACAGTGTCTCACAGCACAGTACGAGAGGCATTTCTCGCACTGTGCGAGACAGCACAGTGCACATGTCTCGCACAGTGCGAGAGGCATCTCTCGTACTGTGCGTCAGTGCACATGTCTCGCATAGTGCGAGACAGCACAGTGTCTCACAGTACAGTGCGAAAGGTGTCTCGTATTGTGCGAGACATGTGCTTTAAATTTGTTTTATTTAAAAAAAATTAGACATGAAATCCTATGAACAGTGGCAAAACCAAACCCACTCTTTTATTTTATAGTGATGATTAGGATTAGAATTAGGATATGATATATATAGTAGGTTTGACAGTAATTCTGACACGCAAAAAAAAAAAAAATATTACGACGTGAAACATCTAAGTGTCACTCTCACACTAAAAAATATGAGAAATTTGAGAGTGTCACACTATCTCTAAAGTTTTTAATTTTTTTTCACTTTATATATATAGTAGGTTTGAAAGTAATTCTGACACAAAAAAAAAAAAAAAAAAAAAATTACGACATGAAACGTCTGAGTGTCACTCTCATATTTGAGAGTGTCACTCTCATATTTTTGACAGTGTCACACTTTCTCTAAAGTTTTAATTTTTTTTATCACTTTACTTAAGAAATATATATTAGTGTGAAGATTTTAATTTTTTTAAAAATCTTCTTAATTTAGTTTTCGGTGTTTTTATAATTGAATATTTAGGAAATATTTGATATTTTTTTGCCGAAGTGTACAAATGTCAAACGTTTAAGGACTTAGGGTTGTAATTTTTTAAGGATGAAATTGATAGAAAAGTCAAATTTTGAGGAGTAAAACGTACAACATGAAAATTTAAGGACTGAATGCGCAATTATCTCCAAAACTTACGAAATATGAAAAGATAATAATAATTAGAACTCTCCATATCACGGAGAGTTCTCTCCGTGATATGGAGAGTGTAACTCTCATATTTGAGAGTAACACTCTCAACTCAGAGTAACTTTTAAAATTTATTTTTTTAGTGTACTTTTAGCCCCTGTTTGAGCCCGTATCTTCACCAATTTTTTTCCTTTTTTAGTATAAGGGTCCCACGTCTGTAGCATAATATGTGGAAGTCAAAAATGAAGGAAATTGTTTGTTATTTTTATGATATGTTTGTGCCAATTTTCTTCCTTATATACCAATCCAAATTTATGAGAAATATTGAAGGATAAATAAGTAAATTTACAAAGTAGGTATGAGGGCAAACATGGTATACTGTTGGAAAGTTTCAAATCTGCCAGTAACGGCTATAATTTTTAGAAATTTTTTCAGAAAATTCAGTAGCTTTTCACCTCTCATTAATGCGTTCATTGTTGGAAAAAGGAAATGGATGGGAAAAAAAGGAAAAAAAAAAAAAAAAAAAGAGGGGCTCAAACAGGGCCTAAATTTTCCTCTCTTACACATTTCTTCATACTTCCACATTATGCTTCCACACAAAAAACAACGTCGTATTGGTTGACGTTACAAATTGTTGACACGTGGCTAAAAAAAACTCACTCTTTTATATAGTTAAGATATATATCAAACTGGAGCATAATTAAATTTACACATGCCGCATAAAATTTTAGCAACTAAAGTGTCTTGCATTTATTTAGTCCATGTTTAGTATAGATAAAAAAAAAAAAATTAATTCAAATCCAACAATTAATTTAAATAACATATTTTTACTAACTTTTATCATTACAATCACATATTCCATCAATTTCTATCGATGTATACAAAAAATATGATTTTTAACTACATCAAATAGGGGTTCATTATGTTTATTCGGGTTTATACACACATATATTTTGGTCGTATGACCAACAATTCAAGGAAAAAATCAAACATTTTATTCAACATATTGGTACTCAACGATCCAAAATAACTACATCCTCGCCTTGTATATTAGAAGTACGGATAGATATTTTCATACCCGTTTGAAATAGTTTTTGTAAAGTGAAAATGAATTGTTAAGATTAAAAAGCTGATTCATGACACGTTTGGTTAAGAGTCAACCTGGGATGCCAGGTTCATCTTGCCAGATCTTTGACAGGTCCTCTCACAAGCATGGGTGGGTGGGTATTTTTGGGATGCTTTTTTAATGAGGTGGGTCCCATTCATGTGAGGGGCTCATCTTGCCAAGCTTTTTACAGGCCTAGCAGAGCAGATTTATCCTTTGGTTAATTATAGAAAGTTGGCTAACGTTACTTCCTCCAAAAAAAAATTGGATGAAGAACTTTTTTATGAATTAGTTTCTAACATATCAATTAAGCTAACTTTCTCAAAAATAAAAATAAAAAAATTCACAAAAAGTAAAAGCAAAGCTAGAAGTCTTAACAAACGAGGAAAACAGATAAAAAGAATTAAAAATACATTCAATTAGACAGTTTTCGGTTTCAGTTCAGTTTAAATTAAATTTGTTTAATCTTGAACTTTGGAATAAAAAATTACACGAATATGGACCGATTTTAAATTCTAGCAATAAATTTTTCAATTAAATCATATGAAAATCACACTAGATCGTGTATTTAAATATCACACTTCACAAATTAGGTATAAAGTATATTTAATCAAATATCAGGTAACAAATTAATATTTTAATATTAATAATTATATTATAAATTCAACACTCACCAAAACACTCATTCCACCCAATTTCAAATCTTAAATCATTGTAATCCATTCTCACTCTCCCTCTCCCTCTCAATGACAGAAGTCGTTGTCGGAGAGCACCGTCGACGATATCGCTGCGATCTACTGCTACGCGATCTGGAGATGGTGCAGCCTCTCTATTGTACTGCACACGAAAAGTCACCTCTCTAACACTCTGCGTGCAGCCATGCTGCTGTTCACAGTGATGTCGTAATCAAGCGACGTTACTTATGGCGTTAGTGGTTCGAGGTAGCGCTGATGGAGTTGGTGGTTCGTTGCAAGTGCAATGATGCCGCTACAACTACAGTTGATGGGATCCGATTTTGGATAGTGTCACAGTGCTCTCAGTCAATTGAATCTATTGAAGTGGTGGTGATGTATGGGTTGGTTCTAGTGATGGTGGTTTTGGTGATGTGGTGGTTGTGATTGAATCTGGTAGATTGTGGTTCTAGCTGCTGTGGTTTTAGATGGTGATTCGGTAGTCTCAGTCGATTGAATCAGTTGAGGTGGTAGTGATGTGTGGTTTATGGTGGTGATTTTGGTGATGTAGTGGTTGTAATTGGATCTGGTGGGTAGTGGTTCTAGTGGTGGTGGTTTTGGATAGTATCGCAGTGCTCTTAGTCGATGGCGTTGGTGGTTCTAACGGCGTTGGTGTTGCTGGAGGTAGTGGTAGTGGCGGCGGCGCTGAGGAATGAAGAGTGTGTGACCAACTACATAGTTGATTTGTGACCAAGTATTGTAGTGGATTGTGATCGATGGTGGGGTGAGGTGTTTTGGTGTATGTGACCAACTATTTGGTTATTTGTGACCAATTATTTAATTGTAACTAAAAATTTTGATAATTCATAACTGAAAAATAATTTGTGACCAGCTAACTTGAAAATTTATGATCCTTAAATAAATTGTGACTTATAAAAATCGTAAGTTGTAACAATAAATAAATTGTGACCTATAATATTTTTAATATGTGATCGAAAAATAATTTATGACAAATAAATAAGTTGATACCTATAATTATGTAACTGTGACCTTAATATATTTAATTAATAAAGTATTTTTACTGAGATTTGAAAATTTAAACTTATTGTCCAAGTTTTGAATAAACTATACTCTACACCTAAAATATGAATTTTTCCCTTTAATCGTAATATAAATTTACAGGAATTAACTTGTATTCCAAGTAAGGCCCTGTTTGATCCACATTCTTATTTTCATTTTCATTATTCTACTCATTTTTAACCACACATTCTTCATAAAATAATATTTTATATCACATCAATAACTTTTTCTTCTTTTTCAACCACACATTTCCCATCATATCACTATTTCAAAATTCATTCTTCTATAATAATTTCCATCAAACACACTCTAAGTGTGTTTGATAGGCATTAAAAAAATGAATTTTGAAATGTGATATGAAAAAATGTGTGGTTGTTGAAAAAGAAGGAAAAGTTTATTGATGTGATGGAAAATATTATTTTATTGAAGAATGTGTGGTTGAAAATGAGTAGAAGAATGATAATGAAAATGAAAATGGGAATCAAACAGGGCCTAAATAATCAAAAGAATTTGACTGAACCAAACAATTCAGAGTGTGTTTGATAGAGATTATTGGAAAAGAATGAATTTTGAAATAGTGATATGATGAGAAATGTGTGGTTGAAAAAGAAGAAAAAGTTATTGATGTGATGAAAAATATTATTTTATTAAAAAATGTGTGATTAAAAATGAGTAGAAGAATGAAAATGAAAATGAAAATGTGGGTCAAACAAGACCTCAAATTTTCCGATTCACGTTAGGAATCGGTAATCCGGTTCTGGAATAACTGGACCGAACCACGGGTGACTTCCACTCCTCCTTAATTAATCCATATTGGCATACTCCACTGCAAAAAGGAAACTCTCAAGATCAAAGCATCCACTACAAAAGTACGACAGAAAGATCATCAACCAATTTTCGTCCTCAAAAATCAATCACATCCATTAATCCAAAGGTACAGTTTTTTCGTTTTCAATTTCATGAGTTTGATCATTAATACTTGTGAATAAATTCAGATCTTGGTTTTTGGTATTTTGATTAATTCAGGGTTTAAGATGGGGGCATTTATATCGAAGTTCTGGTTCATGATGTTCCCTGCCAAGGAATACAAGATCGTGGTCGTGGGGCTTGACAACGCCGGCAAAACGACGACGCTTTACAAGCTGCATTTGGGAGAGGTGGTTACTACGCACCCTACTGTTGGAAGCAACGTCGAGGAACTTGTCTACAAAAACATACGATTCGAGGTGATATGAATTACATGTTTTAATTTAATGTGCTGATTAGCCTCTGGTTTGTTGGTACTTTTGTGTGCTAGGGTTGTAATTTGAAGAAATTTTGTAGCTTTAATAAATATTTTATTAGTTTGATTCAATTGAGATGTTCTTTTATGGATTTTTGTGTTTTTATTTTGTTGGTACATTAGTAATTAAGGGGTTGGTAACTGGTAAGTAAGCCAAAAATCTTGTCCTAAAAATTTCATTGAGTTTATTTCATATGATGATGGTTGATGATGATACTAAAAATTTTCTGATGGATTAATTAAGGTTTCAAATTGATTTTTGGAGATAAATGATTTGATATCCTAGCAATAACTTTGGGATGCTCGAGAGTCAGACAATATGTTCAACTTTCTAACTAGAACTACTATATGCTAAAATATGACCTAGTCCCCAAGTATTGGGGGTAACACTCTATTCACATCATGAAAACATACTTTACGTATGGTGGGGACTCTGTGTTTATATGCAATTAATATATCTGAAAATGTGAGTTGATTTTCAGTTCACATTGATAAACTATAATAAATTTCTATCAGTTGGCCTTCTTAATTCCTAAGTACCATGACTGGACCGTAGAAGTAAGAAACAAAAGCTTCAGAATCTGACAGAAACAAGAGGGGTCGAGGAAAGGCGATCTTTTGCTTCCAAGAGAGGACCAATTTCCTTTCTTATTTTGTGTTTATTGTATTCCCGGACCTTAGATTTTATCTAGATTTTGTATTTGTTTTGGTTAGCATATGTAAGGAAGAACTGCATATTTTTTTCTTCTTTTTTCTTTGGAAACATTTAGGGTATGTGTGGATTCCATTTTCCTGTTTTTGTTTTTTAGTTTATATAACTACTTCTTGTAGTTGTTTTTGCATGAACTGAAACATTTCTGATAATTGATTGTGTTATTTTTTCAATTTTTTTTTCCTGACCAACCAAATTGCACTATTAACACTTTTCTTCTTCCGTGGAATTTCGATGGAATGTGAGCAACCAATTTGCATTATTAACTCTTTTCTTCTACTGTGTAATGTTAAAATTTGAATTAACTGGTTTCGTGGAGGTAGATTTTACTTTTAGGAATCCAAACATTACTTCTCATTTTTCTATTTTAAACAGAAAACTGATTATGTAATTGTTTTGAAACACTACGTAAGAATAAAATTCTGGTGAAGTCCTAGTGGAATTGAGACGTTTGTCTTCTATGCACGAATACTCGATGGAGGGTATCTTGCTCTCCATACTTAAGTTATTTGACATTTCAAGTGTTTACTTTAGTAGTTGGCCTTCGAGATACCAAGAATTCTGTATTTGGGCTTTCCAGATGGGAGTTTTTTATACAAAAATTTTTTGCAAGGACTTTTTAGCATCTCTTCCTAGAAAATTTTCTTGTTTATAGTGAATGCTAGATAACCAATAAGTCTTTATGGGCTAGAATTTGTCTCGTGGATAATGTGTTGCTTATTGGGGAGGTTCTATAACATTTTCTCTGAGAATAATGATATTTCCTCGTTATATATGCACTCACCTCGCTATTGAATGAGACGGCATGCATTTTAGGATGGGAGATCTGTATTTTACAATCTAAGAACAAGGCCATAGGGCGCTGCAGGTAGGTATGTAAACTAGTTTAAGAAATTTTAAATGATTTTCTTTCTCAAATATGATTACCAGCTACAATAATTTGGGACCTTCCTGATTATATTTTGGTAGGCAATGGACCACTAGTTGTTCGCTGCTCAGCATTAGACATAATTGGCACGTTCTTTGAGTTGCTAATGATTTTTATCAGTTCTTTTATCATTAACACTTGATATAACTACCTGTCAACTGTGCTTGCATCATGTGGAATGGAGTTGAACGTAAACAATATCTAACATGTCATGGGTAGTCATCAAAGTGAGATGCAATCGGCTAACAATAAGAATACGCCTTTCTTACCCTGTCCGTGAGCTGCGTAAGCAAAATTGTGGATTACTATTTTATAGGGATTTTAAATAATTATTTTTTTACCCTTACTTCTATACATCCCATAAAACTTATTTTGAGGTGGTTCATGCCTAGCTTGCTTTGTTATATCTCCTTTTTTCAACTGACCTAATCTGAGTGACCTCCTCTAATCAGGTTTGGGATCTTGGTGGGCAAGAAAGACTCCGGACATCATGGACAACATACTATCGTGGGACACATGCAGTTATCGTAGTGATAGACAGCACCGATAGAGCTAGGATCTCTCTTATGAAGGACGAACTATTTAAGCTTCTTCCACACGAGGATTTACAAAGTGCAGTCGTACTTGTCTTCGCAAACAAACAGGACCTTAAGGATGCCATGACACCTGCTGAAATAACCGATGCACTATCCCTTCACAGTATCAAGAACCATGATTGGCATATTCAAGCCTGCAGTGCTCTCACTGGCGAAGGTCTGTACGATGGTTTGGGGTGGATCGCGCAGCATGTCACTGGGAAAGCACCAAGCTAAAATGATAAGGTACAACAAAAATGTCATCTTATTGTTTTCAAACTCGGAGAATATAGATATGTATCATTAATCTTCCATATCATGTGATTCGGAGTTCTCTTGTTGATTTTTCTTGAAAGGGTTGTCATGGGCAAAAATTTCCCATTACTGTATTTACTGATGATACATTTGATGCCTTGAGCATATTGACTGATATAAAATTGCCATCTGACTCTTGATTGAACTATATTTTTTAAAGCCACGACATGACATTTTTCTTTTTCCTCTTTGATAATCGAGTACCTCTAGGGTAATATTCAGTTACTTTAATGGATTTATTCATAGAGCAAGAGATTGAGATGTGAAATTCACGAGCGCCTTGTAAAGGCTAAGAAATGGATGCTCATTAGCTTCTGTTTCAGCCTTATTCTTAAAAAAATCATTTTTTTCCCAAACTAATTTTCAATCTCGGAAAGTTCTTTGCTTTTGTTAAATTCTCACAATGACTAACGTTAATGACATATTACAGACTACACGTGTATTATGTTCTAATGTTGTACGATTCACTGTATTGGGTTGGTTTGTCGTCTCATAACCATATTTTTTTTTTATAATGTTTTTTTTATGTATTTATCAGTCCAGTGCAAAAAGAAAATGTTGTCTTCTCGGCTCCGCCCCCTGCATGGACTCTCTAACTTCTCTTTATAATGCATCTTCAAGTATAACAATTTCTCTTAATATATTCCTTTTTTATGACAATAATAACACTTCACATCTCGCCTCAAATGAGATTGAGAAAGATCATCCCCGACCATAATTCTTTCCTTGTGATTCCCCTTTGCGACGTCTCCTCTTAGATTTTGTCAAGATAACATGATGATCATTGATAGCACCAATGGGCTTATTTACTCTTAAAGTAGTTGATGATCAATGTCTACTTAGGCAAGGAAAACGTCAGAATAATGACATGGGTACCATTGTCTCATCTATAATCTATAATATATGAAATATCACATCAAGTGATAATTATTTTTTGGATGATTGTAGCCCTACTATAATTAAATTATTTCAATAATATCTTACTTTTCGTTTTCAATATATATTTAATTTATTTAACCATTTAGTTACCGTCAATATACATGTACGTTTGATAGATTCATTTCACTTGTTTGCTTTCATTAATGTATGAATTTTGTATTATTAATTCTCAGTTAATTAACATTCGCATTATTACGTGTTTTGTACAACATAAATTATACTGCAAATGTATGTTGTTAAGTTTTATAATATATGAAGGGAATTAGAGTGTCGAATCTACAGGAATTGATATTTAATTCCTACTAAATACTATAATTATTTTAGCTTTTACTTTATCTAGAAAATCAAGTTAAAATCGATGTTTTGATACTAATTTTACATGGATGTGGTGACAGTTCAAGTAAAATAAGACAAATTGTAAGATATTTATCAATGTTAGAAATCCTAGAGAATAATTTAACCGCACTATCAACAATGTTTTTCAACTTTTTATAGTTACTTTTATCAAATTTTCCTAAGTTTATCGGTAATAACTCTAGATTAATTTTATTCCCTCTTTCGAGTGCCGAATATATCATATCTCTTTATTTTGATTCTAATATCTATATTTCGAATTAAGAATATAGAAATTATCAAGTACGTGGTTCTTAATGAGATAAGCCTCAAAGATTTCATATTTTCTCTCAAAACTTACAAAATCTAGATTATGTTATTCTTAGATCACGCCTAAATCTCAATCTCTCGATTATCGAAATTTAAAGCATCAAATCATTCAACTATTGATCAAGTAATTGAAAGCAATGTGCAAGAATTGTCACAATTAAACTAACGGGAAATCAAAAGAAATAATCATATTAGCATCCAAACATGTCTCAAGTTAGGTTACATCAAACCCTAGATTTAGAATTTAGTTCTCGATTAAGCGAAACGACATAATCCAATCTAATAGAGAGAAAATGGAGAAGAAAGGATAAGAAAAAATTTATTTGTCGCTTGAATTCCCCTCTTAATTATTGTCGTTCTTGCTCTTAATCAATCTCCTCTTATTTTGCCTCTTGAGCCATCTTCCCCCTTCAAAGTAGGTCTTCTAGTTGTATTTATAATTCCTTAAAGTTTCATGATGAGTTGGAGTTGGATCAAGCCGAAAATTTTCTTTAAAAAAATATGACTCTCTCTCGGGTGGCGGTGCCGCAACGCCAACAGTTCTGCTGATTTCATCAAGCGACTGGGTGCCACAACGCTCAACTCTCTGCTGATTCTTGGTTTTTTTTTGGGCGCCATTTGTTTCCTTCATTTCGTTTTCCTCATGTTCTAGCCTCTTTTCCACTTTTTTTTTTTCTCCTCTTTCATCTTCACTCCATGCCCACTTCCATGATCAACAATTTAGCTTCATTTCAAGTTCCGAAATATGTCATTTTCTCCAAGTTACCCATACTACAAAACAGCTTAAACAAACACATCAAAGCACTCAAAAGTGCTCAAGAACAAAGTAAAGATGTGCATGTTTAATGAGTAAATTAGACTCATCACATATTCATTTAATTAATATTCATCTTCATTTATGAATTTAAGTGTTATTGATTTTAATTATAAGTTAATTAAAATTTCACCATTCAAATATGCGTTTCATTATCCACGTCTATGTATGCTAATTAACATCCAATTTTACTTAATTGATATTAAATATCACATCAAGTCATTTTTTGGACATTTTAACCCTACTATAATTTAATTATTTCAATAATATCTTATTTTTCATTTTTCAATATGTATTTAATTATTTAACAATTTAGTTTCCATCAATCTACATATACATTTGACTAACTCATTTCACCTTTGTACTTTCATTAATGAATGGATTTCCTATTATGAATTCTCAATTAATTAATATTCATCTTCATTTTTTGAACAATTCTAACCCTACTATAATTCAATTAGTTCAATAATACATTATTTTTTATTTTTCAATATATATTTAACTTATTTAACAATTTAGTTACCACCAATCTACATGTACATTTAATAGATTCATTTCACACGTGTGCTTTTATTAATGTATGAATTTTCTACTATTAATTTTCAATTAATTACCATTCACATTTATTTAATTAATATTCATTTTCATTTATACATTTCAGTATTATTAATTTTAATTAATAAGTTAAATAGAATTTCGCATTCAATAATATATTTCATTATTCACGTTCATGTATGCTAATTAGTATCAAATTTTACTTAATTGAAATTAAATATCACATCAAGTGAGAATCAATTTTTTGACGATTTTATCCCTAATATAATTTAATTATTTCAATAATTCGTTACTTTTCATTCTTCAATATGTACCATTTAATTACCATCAATATACATATCCATTTGGCAAATTCATTTCACTTATATGCTTTCATTAATGTATGAATTCCCTATTATTAATTCTCAATTAATTAACATTAACATTAACATTAACATTCATTTAATTAATTAATATTCATTTTTATTTTTATTTATGCATTTCAGTGTCATTAATTCTAATTATAAGTTAATTAGAATTTCTTATTCAAGAATACATTTCAATATTCGAGTCCATGTATGCTAATTAATATCCAATTTTACTTAACTGAAAATTAAATAAATAATTTAACATTCATTGTCACGTATATATTTCAAGGTATTAATTCTAAATTAATTAGCATTCAAGCATATTCAAATATTATTTTTACAACACTCGTTTCATAATGAACGTTTAACGTTAACTAGTTCTCAATAATGGTAGTTTGGTTACTTATTATTAGTATGTAAATTAAGTTTGGTTACTTACTATTTCCAATGTAAAATAAGATGGACGAGGTATAGGTTTTGGTTATGGGTCTACTATCACATTTTACACTCAAATATAATAAGGCTTAAGAAATAATGAAACAGTTTCAACAGAACTTACTTGATTCATGTACATTCGACATTCGGACAATGTGGTAACAAGGAAAATATAAAAAAATTTAATTACTGAGATATAAAGTTTTGAGATTTGCCTCCCGTGTGTGAACAAGTTTAAGTGAATATAAAACTTGAATCCTACAAAATCCGCGGATAAAAAGTAAGTTTGATCGAAAGTGATTATAAATTAATCATTTTTCGAAGTTGGCCCTCATTTTTTTTTTTTTACCAAATTTTAAAAATTTTAATTTCAAATAATTTCACTGACAAAATATTCATCTATAATTAATAAAAGTATTTTAAATTTTACTAAATAAAAAGTTCATAGGTAACAAAATAACAATTAAATATAGTTTCAAAAGTTATCTTAACTAGAAAATAAAGTAATAAAATATGATAGAAATATAATATTACTCCAAGAAAAATTTGTCAGTAATTAAATAACAATTTAAAATATAATTTAAGATTAAGAACGAATTTCAGTTAGACATATTAAAGATATAAATAATTTAATAAATTTAATTATCAATGAAAATTTAGTCAATAATTATTAAACTAATAAAAATAAAACCTATGATTAAATAAATAACTTATCCTTAAATGATTTTATAATAAAAATTGATTTATAAAAATAAAAATACATAGGAATAAATAATTACAAATTCTCGATAACCTTCTTCAATGATCAAAGCATTATGAGAGACCCTTTTCTCTATTAATTTTTTATTATTATTATTATTCTCCGAAAAAACCCTTCAACAATTTTGGCTCTCTAGTTCCAAATTGCTTTGAGCCGTAATAGAGCATTGTGAAGGAAGATTTTAAGATAACTAGTGTGGCAAACGTGCGTTGCATGTTAATTGGTTAATGTTCAAAATAAATTTATGTAAATTTTAGAGAAATGTATTCGTAAAAGTGAAATATATTCATAAGTTAGTTCAAATAAATTTGTCTATTTTATTTGTATATTTTCAATTCTTCATATAAATATTTGGTATTAAGTGTATTTAACTTTTCGTCAAAAATGTATTCTTAACCAATTAAGCACTGATTTGTCCAATTATCTGGTTGAGCCAACAAGTTACCTCAAAGCTACTAATACAAATTCCAAAATACTTCTTTTTCAGCTTGGGGTTTACAGTGAGTTAAAATTCATTAGATAAAGCACCTCAATACTCATAATTATAAATCCAAGCAACAAAGAACACATGCATTAGGACTGCAAACTGGTTCAAAACTCATATGATCAGATAATCCTAAAAACAGGTTTTCGAATCTAACATTCTGATGACATAGAGATCCCCTCAATGAAGTTTGGACCTCTACTGGTTAAAGTCTTCGTTGGACTTGTGCCGATATCAGACATTGTAACATCCTGATCAAATGCAATGCTTGGCCCATTTTATTTAGAAATATGTTCCAATCGACCCTTATTTCAAATGCTAATTGACTTGGAATAACTAATAAATTAAGAGAAGACCCAACTTTCAAGGAAATAAACTTATGAGAACTTCAGCACTTCCAAAGTCAAAAATCTTAGCCTGGTGGGTAAGAGGATCGTGCGTAGAAAGCACATAGCATGATTTTTAGCAAAATTGACAAAAAAATGTCCAACTCAATTGTGCAAAAACTATAGCTTGCAATAAATTATCACAACCAACAAACTTGAAAATGAAACAAGTGGTCTAATATATTTTGAAGCACAATTCACCTATAAAATGGACAGAAAGAAACTGCATGGGGATGAATCCAAGGATATAAGAAAAACCTTTTGGTAGATTAGTCCTCAATTGCAAGTTAGTTGCATGGGAAGCATGTATGAGATATGTTTGTAAAAGAGCTGAACAAATGCATATGCTGGAACTTTTTACTCAATTATTGCAACAACATATTCAACACTACCATCATATTTGACGATTAAAAGGTAATTTCAGGAGGCAATTATGTTATATGTCGCTCCTTCATAGTAAAACATTGTACAGATACACTTTAACTTAAATAATCGAATCTCCATTAAAAAAATAATTCTTATATAATTGAATCAAACAAGATGCATAACGCATTATCAAAGTACATCATGGACAAGAAAATGAAATAGAAGCACCCACTTGGCGTAGCATTAAATATCAAGTTTACTTCATTTTGTATACTATTTACTCAATTTTTTGTTCACTTACTTATACTTTTAATTGAAAAAAAAAAAAAAAATTTGCTATAGATATCGATACTCATTCGATGAAATTATAAGATACCTTGAAACAAAAAAATCACACAACTTTCATCTCTCATTTACTAACTGCAGTAATCCATCCTTGCTAATTGTTGATACCAGAATAGCAATGAAAATTTAACTAACCATGAATTGTTCGGCAAGCTTGCCTTAAAGAACAAAGATTTTTAACCGCATTGATACAACTCTTCCATATTTCTTATAAAGCATATAGCAAGTCCAAAAAGTAAATAAGTACTCCATTGATATATGGATGAAAAACCTGGTATTCACCCATAGCAGCTCTTCTCATAGGTACGAAACTTGATGGAAGACATTAAGAAAAACTTGATTAGAAGAAAAGGGCTATCGTGAAATGCTAAAAGGATTTTATACCTAGAATTTTGTGCTCTTAATCATCCTCATAGATCCATGCACAGACTCATGAATTCTATATTATGGTTTTGGACATTGCCTTTTCTTTTTTTACTAAATAGTTTTTCATCATTGTCTTAATGACACTGCAGATTAATATATAAATACTGACTCATCACTTACATTTAAGTAACCTTTTTCAGCACTTTTCTTTAGTGAATAAATTGCAACATGTAATTATAAAAATGCTTAGTATAACTTCTCTTCAGTGAAGGATAATTTCAATTATAGCATCTAGCTTATACTGTATAAATTTCAACTGTAAAAAAAGATATGATTCATATAAGATACAAAAGATCACATCTTCTATAGTGAAATGACATTAAACTTATTTATAAGATTTAGGACGAATGTTTGTCATTGATAGCTTGTTGATTTTGCTGAAAACCAAGTTATGACATAGAAAGAATAAAGCTCCACCAGATACATTCATTGGAATAAGAACCAGGAGTGTCGCGATGGCTATCGACCAAAATAAATTCAAGTTGTCAGAACGGAAAAAAATAAACAGCTAAGTTAACCTAAAAGGAGATATTTCTGCGATTCCAATGTGAAATCTTGCATTACAGAATTCCAAGATTTAAAATTTTCAGCTCCCACAACCCACAAAAAAAGAGAAAAAAAAACCGACCGAAACCCGACATTTTGTTTCTCTCAATGTTTCTTTGCACACACAAACCTGAAATTTAGGCACAGCCTCTTGAGCCCAAACTCAGCTTGGTTTTCAAAGTCACTAATTTGATTTATTTTCTTAAAAAATGGAAGTATTGAAGTAGCCTATCAAGAATCAAGAATTTTAAGCACCTTCAATATCCTTGAAGAAATTTTTGTAAGATGGAATATGTAGAGAGAGTGTCCAAATTATGAGTTAGGCATAAAGCACAAAGAACTCAACAATAATCAAACACTTTGAATTGTTATACTATTGACTAATGTGGAATATTGAAATAGCCAAGTAAGTATAAATTCCAATTTAAAATTTGAAAACAGTAGACGGGAAGAGACATGGTTTAGTGTGAGTAACCATGAAATGTGAATATCTAATCAAAATAAAAGAAAGATAACAAACATATGAAAAATCGTAATTGTGGTATGAATTGCTAAATCAAATACATGTGACAAGAATGATATTAAATAGGCTGAATAAGGCAAAACAGAGGAAACCTAGACACAAAATCTATAAATATTTAATAGAAAGCCTTACTTGTCACCTCTATGACTCTCATTATGCGAGCTTGCAATCAGGACAATCACAATAATTATTCCATGAACTCATGATTCTGCCCACCCTCGGGACACCATTCTCTTCCTCCTCATCGTTCGGCCTGTAATCTTTCTAAACAAGTTGAAGTAAAGGTAATCAATGTAGTGCAAGACATTTGTCAGATGGTCAAAGAATGTAGATGTCTACATGTAAGTAGTAGTCTTAAACAAAAGATAAAATAACCCTACAATTTATTTCAATCAAAAATCATGTACGCACTATAGAATAGAATGACTTTGAAGAGCTTCACAGAGCATGGTCGAATTGCATCAACTCTAGTCAATAAATAATGAGGCAAAAAAACTTTTGATGTTCAGATGCAAGTCAAGTGCAAACGACATAACAAGGTCACTTACGAATGGAAGTATGCAAGTGCAACACGTTAATTGTCTATAACAAAGAATATTCATCTAGGCATTCAGCCCCATTTGTCATAATAGAAAATTACAAAAAATTGAATACTCAAGCTGAAGTCAACTAAATCTAAGGAAAACTTCAATTATAAACAAACAACTCTATTTTCTGCAGCCACGTACCTTCATGATTTAAACATCAACAGGTAAGCCCAGAATTAGTGGAAACAGTAAAATCCTAATTATTCAGTAGCCTCAACTTGAACCCTTATATGCTTGTCTTCTCCGGACAGCAAAATACACAATTTTGTAAGACAGAAGCCCACAAAACTATATATCAACACATCCAATTACACCGCACAAAAACCTATAATTAACATTTGCATTTATAAGATCAATTTCATAAATGCAATACCTTCAACAGCACCCATTTGTTTTTCCACCTTGGCCTGCATTTCTAGCCCCGCTTCTTTCTTGATCTCTTGCAACCTGGTCTTCATACTCTCCAGTATCTGTAATTCAAACACCAACAAAATTGTAAATATACATGCTTACAAATGTACAAATGCACATGTGTATACATATATAAAGAGAGAATAAAAAATACCTTAGCTTTCACGTTGTCATCCGCGTTAGCCTTGGCTTTGGCATCCATGTATGCTTCATCAGGTACTTCGTCGTCTTATATATCATCATCTTGTTCGATGTGCGTGAGAGAATGGAGAAAGAGGGCAAATGGGTACGGAAAGGAGAATGGCCTCACCTTCCTCCATTTTCGAAATAGATTTTTTTTTTAAAAATGGAGGTTGACGACAACCATCATTTTATCATACTTCTTTTTGGCTCTTTTATATTGTAGTAGTTTGGCGAGCATCGACTAGCATTGCTAAGTCACTTCTCCCACCTTTCATTAGAGTTAAACCATTAGTTTTCTCCACAAATTTTTCATACTTGAAAAATCTTATATCAAGCAAAAAGTAGGTTTGAAGAATTGAAATAGTTATTTAATTTTGCAATTTCTTTTGGAATTCATTTTCGATACAAATAAGAAATCTGTAAAATGGAGTAGAAAAAAGAGAAGATTTTAAGTTAACGGATTCGAAGAAATTCAGCAATGCAATTTGAAGAAACAATACTACAACTGATACCCATTAGCATCTTACCAAACTACTTGATCACAGACAACCCTGCAGATATTGAACATTAGAGATGTTGATGCTAAACCAAGTTTAAGTACCAAGTCAATCTTCGTAACTCTTCAACCATTACACCTCAGATCTCATACTAAATATTCAATTTCACATTATGTTCGGTAGGCAAATTTTATAGGATATCCTTCATCTACACACAAGTGAATGATTATCCTTAACAAATTCTCAGCATTATATGGATTGAACTAATTCTTACATGCAAGCATTGAAACACGAAAGAACTAAGGGCACTATTAACCTGAGAAAATCTTTCTACACAACCTTAATTCCTCCCCCCTCATTCAATACTTTAAAATGGGTTTGTACGGGGTATCATAAGTCATATAGGATATGAGAGTGCCAACAAATGACCAAGGAGATTAGCTACATTTTAGTGCCCTTTACAGAAACTTCTCTCATTCAAATTCATAATTTCCATGTGATTGTTCAAACATTAAATTAGTTTTGATATTGGTTGAAGTTCTTACAATTGAAGTTCAATCAAATAATGAGTTAAAGATCTTGGAAATAAATAGGGGATATTACTATCCTCTTGGCATCATAGTATGTAAATTTTGTCATAAAGCTACAACTTAAAGTTTATTTCTAGTAAAAGAAGGTTTCTTGAATTTCTTTGCTACTTGTACTTCAATCAACAATTTATAACCACGATAACAAGACGACAACCTAAACCTCCATCTCAATTATCAATTTTTTTCCAAAAAAAAAGACATGAAACTAAATAAATGAATGAAAAATGAATCACTTACCAATGATGAACGCACAAGTCAAGCCCACCGCGAAAGCAAGAGTAACAGGTGAACAATTCGAGCAAAAAAAATTCACCGAATGCTTCTGGTGATAGTAATACAAGGGGCACAAAACTTTCATTACAACAAAAAATTAACATATAAAACCAATCAAATCCATAAATTAAAAATCACTTCGCATATTTGAAACAATTTGCAAAAAAAAAAAAACAATAATCATAACAATAAAAGGGGTGATGATTAGAGCAATATAAAGGTCAAAATCCACCCCAATTGTGATAAAGAAAACCAACGCTAGACGAACATAAATCTTGTAGAAAGAAACGATCTGAAGAACCCTTACTTTCTAACACAAAATTCCCTTCTTCCCAAAACCCTCAATAAAGATTCTTCCTTTCACAGATTCAAACCAAAGGTGAATGATTTGTGTGAGAAGAGAAGATATCGTTGAAGGTCAGGGTAATAGCTTCTTGGTGAGAGATTGACAGATGAAACGATGCTAGGGTTGAGCAAGTTGTTCTTTTATGGTGAGGCAAATGAGAATGAAAACGAAGGAATGGAAGAAAATGGAAAATGTACGACTTTGTTTTGAAATAATAAAAGGGGAAAATGAATTGGTGGTTGACAGTAGCTCCTTCCAACACGTGTCTAGCCTTTTCTTAGCCTCTTTTATTTATGTAGACAAGAGAACAAAAAATGACATTAAGAGACCATCTTGGCCCAACCTTAGAATTCCCTTTCAAAACCATCTTTTTAGACAAATCAAGATATATATATAATACAACTGAATATCTCCGCATTCTTGAACAGCCCAAGAAAAACAGACCGGAATGATTACAACATGATCAAATTTGTGCTTGATAAAATGAAATATCGGTAGCCTTCCTAAACCACTAATGCCCGCGAAAAAAGGCATGGCACAATACACAAATGAATTAGCTCTGCTACCATTTTCCCCTGAACTGAGCACTAATGGCAATGATGATCATCGCTATAAATTGAAACTTAATGTAGCCAACAAATGTTTAATACATCCATATGCATATCAAAATACTAATCAATATCTAAATACACATGCGCATGCGCATCAAGAAAAAAAGTCTTAAAGCTGAACGATGCATTCGAATTTCAAGATTGGTTATCCCAATCAAGCCATTATATTAAAAGGGAACATGGATTAAACACAAAAACATAAGAGACCCAAGACACATAATGAACTGAAAAATAAAATTATAGAAATCCCAGATGAAATAAAGGGAAAAATAAGCTTACAGAGCATTTGCATACTGTATACCAGCCTTAAGAATCACCAACCAAAAGAAAGAACCATGTTTGCCACTAAAGCAGGCATCTCTCTTGGTAGCTAATCAATAAAAAAATAAGATAAAAATTAAAGGAATTCTTCAAATGTAAATATAAAACTTGTACGATTGGCTAAAGAATCTAACAGAAATCTTGGGACAATATCTAGGCAATTTAAAGAGGATATAAGTGGGGCATTCTATTGAACAGTTGAAATACAAGCCATGAGTGGACACTCTTAACCTTTCATATAAGTTAATTTGATGCTTCACTGCTTCTTCGGCCAACAAATTACAAGCAATCGATGAGACCGTTATAACCACATAACATGAATTCAAGTTCGTCCATTTTCATCACAATAACATACGTTGCAGCACAATATCATGATCTCAATGTAAACTAATGACCTTTAATGCTATGATATATATAAAATTATGACCAGGATGCCACTTCAACTGATTTATCTCATGTTTTAATTAAACCTTGAAGTATAATAGCACAGAAGTTGAGGAAAGAAACAATCGTCCGCTCAAAATTAAAACTTTAGTAAATAAAACCTAATATTTTAGAATAGCTAACGTCCATAAAGTTGGTGAATTTGGGATTCCTATTTACAACTAGGGGTGGGCAAAAATCCGACCAACCCGATCAACCCGACCAACCCAACCCAAACCGATCGGTTTGGGTTGGTTTTTTAAGTTCAATTGGGTTGGGTTGGGTTGAAAAATTGAATTTAAGGTTGGGTTGGGTTGGGTCATGGGTTATGAATTAAAACCCAACCCGACCCGACCCAACCCGATGAATTAAAAAAATTAATATCTAATATGAAAAAAAAATTAAATAGACATAATAGTAAAGATAAGATAATGACTTATAATATATAAATGTCAATTTTCTTCACATAGACCAATTCACATGAACACTATTTATAATGCAATGTCATTCGACGTTAAAATAAAAATTAAAAACATGATAATGAAGTGATTGAATTTCAAAAAATTGTAAAAAAAAAAATGCTTCTTAAATTTTAAACTCATTTATACATTATTTTTAAAAAGAATTCCTTATATGTGTGTTTAAAAAACGTAGATTTTCAAGTAATTTCAAATTCTAAAAAAGTATCCAAATTTAACAAATATATTGAATCTAACTTTGATTGGGCCGAAGCCCAACCCGACCAACCCAACCCAACCCAAACCGATTTTGATCGGTTTGGGTTGGGTTGGGTTTAAATCAATAATTGGGTTGGGTTGGGTTGATTTTTTATCAAACCGACCAAGTTGGGTTGGGTTTGGGTTGGACAAAAAATCGACCCAACCCAACCCACGCCCACCCCTATTTACAACCATTGATGAACCTACCTTACAAAATGAGAAAGATCAAAATCCAAGGATAAATTAAAATATCCAAAAACTATAAACTAAAAACAGCAACAACAATAATACCTCATATTCGACTTTGTGTTTCTCAAACTCCTCAAGAGGAATGTAACATTTTGCTATTCGAGATTTTCCTTGCTTATTCTGTGATAGTATGAACCGGATCTACAATTTTCAAAATAAAGAAAAAAAAATTGTTAAATGAAAATTTGAAGCAATAAATTGGAAAGAGCGGAAAAGACAAGGGGTTTACCATTTTGGCAAGTCATCAAATTTTACAAAGTGTCAAGAGCATAATCAAATGTGCTAAAAGCTGCAACCTTAAACACTTTACCGACTTGATTTAGGTCCATGACGGAGCTCCGAACCACCTCCGTTTTCTACCGATTTCATCAAGTTCGTGCCCTAACATAAAATCACATGTATTTCTTGTTTTCGATGGATGAGGATGATTCAGAATAAAGCTCAAACATTTGTTTATTATTTTACCAATTTCGCCAAAATCTGAAACTTAGTAGACTAAGGGTGGGTTCTTACAATGGTTGTGTGGCGTGGATTAAGTGAATTGTGTGTGAAAATGGTTGAGGTGATGGTTGCGTGAAGACAAGTGATGATTGCATGAAAAAAAAAATGAATTAGGCCGATGGAAAATACTAACACGTGTTCAGCCCTTTCATTCACCCTTTTATGTTATATTGAAGTTCGAGATAAATGTGTTAACGAGCAAAATTTGCTAAACTTGTATGGTTTTTGGATTAAAAAAAATAGTAAATTTTAATAGAAATTAATGAAATATATGATAAAAAGTTGTGGGGCCATGCAATATATTATTATAATTAATTCTTAACTTTAACTTTATTTGTTTGAGCTACATTATTTTTCTCATTCTCATTTTTCTACTCATTTTCAATCACACATTTTTCAATAAAATAATATTTTTCATCACATCAATAATTTTTCCTTATTTTTCAACCACATATTCCTCATTACATCAACAGTAAAAATACATCCTTCCTCAAATAATTTGGCTCAAACAGGAATTTTAATTCAATTTTCAGTTGAATCAAATAGGGATTTAAAAGTTGTATTTTTTTTTTTTTTTTCTAACAAAACTTACTTTATTTAAAAGTAACTTTTAGCTCATTTATTTATTTTTATTTTTTTTAAAAAGTTACTTTTTAAATTTAAATGAAAATTTTGAGATATGTAAGAAGGAAGTGGGATCCACATGCTGACTAGATGATCAAACTTCAGAGAATTTCTTATTTGAGGTTTCCGTGGACCCATTCTTTATAATTAGAAATTCACAGATTTTCTTGCCCTAAATGAAATTGTAGGGGAAAAAAAAAACGAAAACTTCTAATTTTTCTAGGTTAGGGCAAGATTTCCTCTCAATATAAAACTCCTCCTGCCCAATTTTGGAATCTATCTGAATTGTTACTGTTTTTTGCATAATTTGGTCAAAATTTTCAATCTTTATGCTTTGCATTATACGCCCAGGCTGTTAGGGTTATTAATTCGATTTTTAGCTGTTTGGGAGTTTAAAGGAGCCTAATGATTCAGTGGGTCTTGCAGTGATTAATCGATTTTGTTAAAAAAAAAAAAAAAAAAAAAATTATTCCTTGGGGAAATTTAGTAATATTTTAGAGTGAATGTATCCTTCTGATATGGATTTTGCCCGCGAGAGTGGCACGATGTTGATCCCCACACGTTTTGTGTGGCCTTATGGTGGGAGAAATGTACTAATCAGTGGCTCATTTACTGGGTAAGAATTCATCAGCATTGGAGTCCTATATCTTTATGCGTATTTTATTGAATTTACCTTGTTTTTTTTATTTTTGGGATGATTTTGATGTTCTTTATGCTAAATTATCAGTATGATTGAACATTATTATTATTATTATTGGAAAAGGTGGACACAATGGCCAATGACTCCGGTTGAGGGATGCCCTACAGTGTTTCAGACAATATGTAGCCTACCACCGGGTTATCATCAGGTTTGTCTGTAATGGGGCATTTTGTTAGGAAGTTGTCTTGTGCTTCATTGATGATTTGCACATGATTATTAGATATGATCAGATGGTTTATTTGACAGAAATAAATGCTTTATGAAAAATGGCCTACATTGATGATCTGTACGTTATTGTTAGATATGATCAAAAGATATTTTAAGTTTGATGTCTTTTAGGATGATTTGGTTTGACGGAAATAAATGCATTGTGAAAAGTGGCCTACGTTATTTGTTGATTTGCACTAAGTTCGTTATTTGGGGGATCGTATGTTATGCCACGTGCCGCGTCTGCTTCAGATCTATCCGTTAAATTTGATATCATCTGGGATGTACCAATTTTGTCTCGCAAGATGATACTTAGCCCTTGTTTGCCCCCATTATAATGAGATTTTGGAAATAATGTATTTTGAATAGTAATTTTTTGGAGAATGTATGGTTAAAAAAGAAGGAAAAAATTTTGGTTTACGAGTAATATTATTTTATTAGAGAATGTGTGGTTGAAAAGAAGAGAGAAAAATTTATTAAAATTTTAATAAGGGGCAAACAAGGGCTTAAGTATGACCTCCATTATTTTTTTGCCCTCGTTGACCTACATTATGACCATGCTGAGAATGGATATTACCATTAAACATTCTTTCTTATTCTATTATGTGTTTTATTTATTATTTATTTTTTTGTGTTATTGGAAAAGAACGTATCTGGAAGCTCTGGGAAAAAAGCGGCGTGAGGATTGATTTATAATATTGTTAATGTTGAATTTATAGATAATGATGAAACTTGACTCGTGAATTGATTAGAGAATGAAGTTCGGAGGAAATAAGTATTGGCAAGTAAACATAAATGCTATGAAATTGTCGCTGATCATAACAGCTGTGAAAAAATGCTATATGGTAGGCAGGTGTTTTTGCTAAGAGGTTGCTGGCAGTCAAATAACTGACTATGAGAAGGATCGGTCCTTCACACTTCTCACGTCCATATGTTTTCATCTACGCATCTGATTTATGTGATGCTCCTACCTTTAGCCTCTTCTTTGATTGTCCTTCCAACTATCTCAAGTTATTGTTCCCTTACCCAAGCAAACCAATATATTCTCTTCCTAAAATCCCCATATTAAACTAATATCCTTCTTTTTGTTATAATTTTTATCAATATTAATTTGATAAGACACGTCCTTAGACCTTTCCATGATTAACAAGGTATGAAATGTGAAAAAAATGCTAAACTTAAGATGCAGTGCCAGGTTGACCTATATTATTTAATTTCCGACGGTGGAGGAACATTTTTTATTAGAATAGAGTGATTATGAGAAATCTCAATAAATCAAGTATTTGCAATCGAAAATTTTGTGAATGTTGATTTTTTAATAGAGTATTTGAATTGTTTGCTGATTTTCATTAACTATAGCTTTTGGAATTATTGTTTCTTTACGTGCAGTACAAGTTTGTTGTCGATGGTGAATGGCGACATGATGAGCATCAACCTTTTGTCAGTAGTAACATAGGAACGGTGAACACTATCCTCTTAGCAAGGGAAGCAAACTACCTTCCTGCAATGCCAAGTGCACAAATTCCTCCTGGTCCTGGTTCCAACATGGAGGTTGATAATGAGGCCTTCCACCGTGTGGTATACATTTCTGCCCATCTACTTTCTTTCACGAGTACAACAGTTTCTGGTACTTTATTTTGGCTAATGTGTTTGGTAATTGCTATTTTTACCCTCTTATGTACTCAGTAACATGTTTTAAAATTGTTGTTTCTGTACTTGTTGCTAAGGACTTTAGACTTTTGCGTACCAAAATATGATTTGTGTAAGCAATACGGGAATTGGGAAAATTCTGTTTCCCCATTTAAGTGCTTTGGAAAAATCTAAAGGCGGAATATGTTTGATGATAGAAAACAAACTTACATGCAGTTTCCTGAGTCCGAAATTAATATGTTTTTGCATCAAACTGTCTTCAACCATGCTCATTATTATTTGTTTTGGCTCCGTGACCATGTTGTTGAGATAATACACGCACTTGATCTCTCGGATCACATACATGAAAGTGAGCTGATCTGATTGTAGCACTTAATCGCTTTAACGTCCACTACAGGTTCAAGTTTCAGATGGTACGTCGTATGAGCCCTTTTCGAGGATTTCAGAAGCAGATTTGGAGATATCCCGGCATCGTATAGCTTCATTTTTGTCAATGCATATGGCTTATGAGTTACTTCCTGAATCCGGCAAGGTCTGGATAATTTATCCTTGCCTCCCTTTTCGTCATCTTTTGCATTGATGTTCCTCTGGCCTTAGGTTAATTCTATTTTTGTTTTCAATGATTTAGTGGCTCTTGGTTTTGCAGGTCATTGCTTTGGATGTTGACCTTCCTGTGAAGCAAGCATTTCATATTCTGCACGAGCAGGTATCGACATTAATAATGCGAAGGCTGAAATTAATCCAAAGTCCTCTATCTATATCAAGGAATGTTAGATATCTCTATAATTTAACTATGATGTGAAGAACATTGCTCTTGTAGACCTATATGAACTAGTATGATTTTCCAGTTTTCTTTTTTCCTTTGTTTTGATTTGAGAGTAATATTTGGTTGTCATGGATGAGAAGAGGTGACACAGGGTATAATAGGACAATTACAGGAGAAGGGGAGAGGAGAAGAGGAGAAAGAAAGGGAGAAAGATGTCAATTATTCATTCATTCCAAGGTTGTTCTATTACAACACAGAAGAGCCCTTTATATAGGGTTTGAAATATTCTATCTTAAGAAGGAAAATATCTAATAAAAGCAACTAAATTAAACCTAATTGTATTTCCTAAAATACGAATTAAAATTGGAAGCTAAACATAATAATATTCCTTCTAATATTGCATCAAGAGGTTATCTTCTATTACCTTGGATGTGCATTAGAGAGAGCATTCTGAAGCACAAAACGATTTTGCATTTTGCTGCTGCTGAAGTTGTTGACCACCGCTAGTTGACATCTGTGGTGGGCTTATAAGCTTGCTTATTTTACTTTTTTCTCTCCTTATAACTAAGCTTATGAGCCCACCCAATCAAAAATGGAAAACTTTATGAGGATATGTTGTGAAATACTTTTGCTTTCTATTTTAAAAGGATCTGCTGGGCTATTGAGTCCTGTTGTTTCTTTTTTAATGGCTCTAAGAATCATGAGTGCTGTATTCGACCTACCTTAAGTAAAAGATGTTTTAGACTCGTGTCTTTCATTTCTCATCTCTTTCTGATGTTTGTAGTCATATACTACCTTTCTGGTATATGCACCGTTCTGACACTAGAGTTTTCCAGGGAATCTCTATGGCACCTTTATGGGACTCCTTGAAGGGGAAGTTTGTAGGAGTTCTTAGTGCACTGGATTTTATATTAATTATGAGAGAGGTATGTCCTAAGCTTTCCTTTCTTTATTTTGTAAAGAAGATTATTTAGCTCAATTTTTTTGGTTTTCCTTCCTCCTTTTCTTTTCCTTGATGACATTTCAAATGGGTGCATCAATATATGCCTTGCGCACTTTTGTAATCTTTGTTTCCTTTTATTCGTATATGTGAACTAATGTAATTGGCACGTCACATATATTCATTGAAAAAGTATAGTTCCTCACTAATGTGTTTTGCACATTTGTCGCACAACATACAATGTTAGATCTAATAAATTAGTATCGTTTGAAGCAGGAAGGGCAATAGATATTTAAGAACTGATAAATGTAGGACACCAGTGATAAAATTATTTGGCAACCTAAAACTCTGAATTTACTGGCCATCATCCTTTAGTGATAGAGTATTTGTCTGATGTTGTGTCAGACCACTTTGTGATCGAGGGTATTGATAAACACAAATGACAATATATTTATCATTTTAAAGTTTCTGTTGTTTTTGGCACTTAATCTGCACTGAGGTTAAAGTTAGGGATGGACAGTGTCACCTAATTTATCAGTGTTTTAAATAATCTCGTCTACCAGGTTTTGGTCCCCTATTTATTGGTTCTTGTTGTTCAGTAATTTGTGGCATAGGTATCCCTTGATTCAACTTAAATCATTTCATGGTTTTTTTTATGTTTCTTTCTGCATCTAATGTGTCTTATCTATGTTGCACGCATAATTAAATATAGGCCATGAAATTAGTTTGTCATAGTTGATGACTAATACTTGCTACCAAATGATGGATTTCTTTTCTGAGTGTCCTAACAAGTAACAACTTTTCAAAACCATTAGTTACTAGTTTCTGCACCGGGAAGTCAATATGTGGTTCCTGATAGTCACTCTGTATTTGCAGCTCGGTAATCACGGGTCCAATATGACACAGGAAGAGCTAGACACACACACTATATCTGCTTGGAAAGAAGCAAAGTCATACCTGAATAGTCAAATTAATGGGCAAGGAAGTGCAGTTCCAAGACTTCTTTTGCATGTGAGTACTATTTGTTGAATGTTACCATGACTATTTCATATGAGAATTCGTAGATAAATCTTATGCGTACTAATAATATGGAACGAACAATTGGATACTACTTTTGTCTTACAAGTTACATCCCTGTGATGATGGAAGGTGTCGACACACTTGAAACTAATATTTGATGCAATGAACGATTCCTATAATGGTTGTCTTTTACACCTTGTGACTACTGAAGCCATCTTCCAAACTGGCATCATTTTGTGAGTATACATTCTAGTGAATTATAACTTGTGGAAAGTCCTGGTCAAGTCAGCGAAACGAGAGCCAGGTGTAATATGACTGACCCAATGATTGGTGTATTACGGTCTAAAGAGTGGTTTTACTTGCCTCTGCGACAAAAGTGTTAAACTCATATTACATCCATTACCTATTAGGATATTCTTTTGATAGATTGGTAAACAATGCAGTTGATGCAAATTTTGATGGAAAATGACATTCATTGTCACGGCCAGGTTTCGCTGTATTTGCTTATTAATATAGTCTTTCTGCAGAAAATGAATGTTCTATTTGATCTACTCATTTCATTTAATCTACCATTCAAATATTGGTGTTTTGTCATAATGCGCTTTCTCTATGAAATATCATGTTAGCATAAAATATTGTTCCAAAAAAAAAAACACCTCGAGTGCCAAAGAAATCAGCCCAGACCTTCATTTGAGATGGAGGTAATTATTTTCAATCGGGTTAACTGGTTCTTTTTTTCTATAAGCATGAACGTAATTCCTTTCTGTTGACTTAATGATGATTTTTTAGGCCGGGCCAAATAACAATTTGAAAGAAGTTGCTTTGAAGATTTTGCAAAATGGTGTGTCTACAGTTCCTATTATCCATTCACCTTCGGAGGATGCATCAAACCCACAGCTATTGCATCTTGCTTCTCTTTCCGGAATACTGAAATGTGAGGAAAATGTGCAAACACTCGTGTGTGTATTTATGAATGGCGTAGTTTCGAAAACAACATATGCTGTGTTCTTGACATTCTTGCACTTGACAGGTATTTGCCGATATTTCAGACATTCATCAAGCTCATTGCCAGTACTTCAACTGCCAATCTGTGCAATCCCTGTTGGTACTTGGATTCGCAAAATTGGGGAGCCAAATCAGCGGACTTTGACTATGTTGAGACCTAATGCATCACTTAGTGTAGCACTGAATTTATTAATTCAAGGTATGCATACTCTTCAAGAAATTGAGAACACCTTTGAGTGGTCTCTTTTCTCTTTCGTCCTTAAGTGTCACCCTAATCTTATTAATTTTTGAAGTAATACTCATTTCTTACTGATCTCTTTTGATATTTTAATTGTCTTGCACTTCTTCATATGAAATCACTCAAAAGTTAAATTTTCTTACACGTGTTAAGTCTTCAAAATTGTCCAATAAAATGTGTTTAAATGCACAACTCTGCGCATAAACAAAAAAACAAGTACATTTATTTAGGAAAAATTGTAGCCAACGTACCAAACATTTCGTTTATTAGCAGACTTGACCCAAACCTTTCATTTGTGCCACCGCCGGAGGTACCAATTCTTTAAAAAATTCGCAGAACCAGTCCAAAATGACGGTTTCCGTTTGTTTGACCACCAAAACTGTTAGTTGACCCCAATAATGAAAAAAATAATAATTTCCCCTAATTAAGTGGAGCAATCTGGGCATTACACATTTTTCCTATTAAATTAAAAATTAAAAAAAAAAAAAAAAAACCATAACCACCCACTTTCATCTACTTCACCAACCTCTTTATCCCAAAACCAAAACCACCACCACCGCAATTGTCGACACCACTGCGCCAATGTCGCCAGCATCCCTGATAGCCAGATCCAAAATAAAAAATAAGATTCTCCTTCCTCCCCAATCGCACCCACACCCAAAGGTAAATATAGATCCAGAGAGCAACAAGAAGGTATTACAATGAAATGGGTCTCCTCATTTTGGGTGTGTTGTTGAACGTAATGAAGTCCAATAGAGGGTTCATTGGCCATGAATTTTATCATATCTGTTGATTCTTCAACTATCTGCAGAAACCCATCGACTTTGGAAAATTGGTACATCTTCTTGAAGGCAATTGGTTCGTCGTCACTGGCCAATTTGCATAAAACACACTCGAATTTATGATGAAGTACAAGAAAAGAAAAACATTCTTCAAATATAAATTCATGGAAATTCTTATAAAGCACTACAAATTGAATTGATAAAGTCTGTATGTTGATTTTGTGGGCAAAATTGAAATGGGTCTCTCTGAAAATGAGAAAAAACCAGTAGACTTAGAAGGAAGTGATAAAATTTGGCAGTGGCAGTGGCTATCTGGATCTGGATTTGGTTTTGGGCATTAGGGCGGTGGCTGCCGGTGGTGGGGATGATTTTGGTTTGGAGGTGATTGTGCAAGGGTGTGATTTTTTTTTCATTTTGTTTTTTTTTTTTAATAGGAATGTGTTTTGACCAAATTGTCCTTGCTTTATTTGGGGAAATTATTAAATTTTTCATTCTTGTAGTCAACTAACAGTTTTGGTAGGCAAACAAACGGAAACTGTCATTTTGGACTGGTCCTGCGAATTTTTTAAAGATTTGGTATCTCCTGTGGCACAAATGAAAGGTTTGAGTCAAGTCTGCTAATAAACGAAAGGTTTTGTACCTTGGCTGCAATTTTCCCATTTATGAGAAGGACTTCAAATGCCAAATCATTTTGCCAGAAGTTAACACTAGCAGCACATTTTTCAAAATTGTTTTGAATGCTTGTTCCTTTAACTTGCCGATCTGAAAGTTAAGCTTTTTGGCCTGGAAAGGGTATTGGCATAGAATAAGAACATGAAAAAATCTTTCAACAATAAAACTACTTCAAAGCACTTTGAGTTCCACATGCACACACATTGTATGTGTCATGTAGGGAGATACAGTGCTTCAGTTACTTCCAACAGAATCCCTAAGCCATAATGTCCCTTTCATTGCAGCTCAAGTTAGTTCAATCCCCATTGTCGATGACAACGAATCTTTGTTGGATGTATATTCTAGAAGGTTAGTAGTGCCTATAGTTTTGCTGTGCTTATAGCATTCAAATTATGTTTTTCAGGCACATGGGAACCGATATCCGATCGAGGTTTTGTAATATAAGGCTATTTTGTTTGTTTTTGACAGTGATATTACTTCTTTGGCTAAGGACAAGATTTACACTCTTATTAATCTTGAAGAAACAACTATTCATCAGGTAAGCGCATTTATTTTGTTGGCGCCACATACTGCATTTTCATTTCATACCACTAAAGGAACATAGGTGCATGCAGTCTTCCTTTGGCAAGAAAAGCATTTACTGGGACCAGAAACTTGATTTTGAAATTCATATAATGGGAAGATGTAATTAAACCCCTGTTTGACAACCATTATTTCAAAACTCTTTATTCTACATACTCATTTTCAACCACATTCACACAATAAAATATTGTACATGTATACCCAAAAATTTTCCCTACTTTTAAACCATACATTCTCTAAAAAGTCACTTTTCAAACTTTGTTTTTGCCAAATAATGTCCATCAAACGGGCACTAAATGTCTTCTTTGAACTTTTCATTCAATGCAAAAAAAAATTTGTTAATGAAATTGTATCTTGGGCTTTAAATGTGCCAAAGTTGTGAACAGTGGGGGAGTTCATATGATGTACTGATGTAGGTTTGTATGTTGATTTAGAGAAAATAAAGGTCTTTGGTAAATGTGAGCTTGACGAACTTTTGGTTTTGAACAATTTGATCGGATTAGAAATTTGTGGAAGAAAAGCTGCGTATGTTTTCATATTTGTGACCTTTATTCCTTGTCTTTGCATATACAGTTTTTCTGTGTTAACTAACCTAATTTCGGAATTATAGGCATTGCAATACCGAGATGACCCCCTAACAACATACGACTACGGGAATCAAAGATGTCACATGTGTCTGCGGTCCGATCCACTTCTTAAAGTCATGGATAGATTATCCAAGCCAGGTAAACTATTCTTTGCTTTTGTGTTGCTTACAAAAAGAGCACATTAAGCTTGAAAGTAAGTTAAATTTACTGGCTGCCGAACATGTTTGTGTATGTTACTTCTAAGTAAAAGAAAGTTGCATGTTTTGGAAGGGTAGTTTTTATCTTGCTGTCAGAATAAGTGAATAACTAGTCACTTGGTTAATATTTCCTTCTCAGGTGTCAGACGACTTGTTATTGTGGAGGCTGGAAGCAAACGCGTTGAAGGAATTATTTCACTGAGTGATATCTTTAGGTTTCTTTTGGGTATTTGAAACAATGGCAAACAGCAGATCGTGTTAGGGGGCGCCCACCTGCAAGGAATCTAATTCTTTCGTATATACAATTGGTTGCCTCATATTTCGTGGCCTGGTTTTTTAGGTTAATAGGCTGAAGAATGAGGCGTGTAAATTGTAATATTGTCGTTTTGCCTGCTGTCCCCTTGGAAGATGTCATTACCGAAATGCGAGGCTAATGTACCCGCCCTTTTTGGTGAAAAACTTATGGGAAACAGAGATGTTTATGCTAAATAGGATGTTAGGAAATAAGAGAAGGAGATATTTATTGGATGATTTGAGATGTTTTACTCATAAGTATATGCTTTTAATTTTTTCTGCACTTTCTTTCTGGTACATGTTACTTGTTATAGTCGCTAGTTGCACCAGTTATATTGGTTTTTCTTTTTGTCGACTTTCCAACTGGAAACCCCATTTTGTTCTTTGTTTCATCTATTTGATCTATGGCTGTATGCTTGTGGTGTTGTATGAATTTTCTTTTTAACAATCAATGAAATTTCATTCATGGAGCTGACTCTGAGCAAGGGCTAAGAAAAAAAGGGAAAACAACTTTTTACTTGTAATCCGTAATGCCTGAACCAGTTGCCATGGTCTTTTTAGCATATATCAAAGTGCATGTTTGGAAAGTGATTAAATAAATAAAGCAATTATAAGTTCTACAAAATGTCTAGACTCATACGAATATGTGAATAATCAATTCCAAACATACCCTTACCAACTTGAATTCTTGTTTTGTTTTTCATTTCATTCCGATGGATGGCTACACGTTTTCGCCTGTCTTTTACGACAGCCCTCAACAAGAAATAATTGTCGATGGTTTTCTTTTAAGAGCATATCTTAAATCATCATTGATAATCACAAAACCTCTAATGGCTTCTTCTATCACTGTAATTTGAAGGTCATTTGGTCAAATGATGTATAACTAAAAATGATAGTTACTTTTAAGTAATTTTTTAATTTTAAATAAGCAACTTATTTATAACTGATAAGTTTATGCTACACCAATTCAAGCAGCACAGAATTTGGCACCATATTGCAAGTAGTGTGAATTCTAGTTGAGGGCACTCTCCTTGGATAGCTCAATCCGAGTTAAATCTCTCCAAGGCCATCAATGTATCTCGTCTCAGATTCAGACTGATTTCTAGCTTCTAGGCTTTCAACGTTCACGAACATAAATAACTTCTAAAACATCTGCATATTTACTTATAAGTAAAAAAAATTATGCTTAGCCAAACATGCACTACAATGTTGTTAACAATTTCTGCTATTGAACAGAATCTGGAAAATTTAGCTTCTCAAGCCACAGAGAGTTTCATAAGAAAGAATTGACTACAATACCTTTTAACAGACCAATCCCAATAGCAATGAGATGGAAGAAAATTTCACAGCATTACAGAATCTAGTGGTTAATTTAATTATGCGCATGTCAGATTCACAGAGACGGGCGTAAAGGATCTGATTTTACACGGCTATGTAGGTATCAGTGCCAATATTTGGCTCTTGATTATACCCATGCACTTCTGTATTTCAGCGTAAACAGGAAGGTTCTGCGAACAGCACGGCTGCAAACTTGTCACAGCAGAATCGAGTATCTGTGCTATATCAGACGGTGGGAACTCTCGTTCTGTACACTTCTGCAATTACAACATCATGATTTGAAGCAATCAGCATACGATGAAAATGACTGCAGCTGGTTTGGTTGCTTTTAATTTTATTTTTTTTACGAATATATTTCGATAACTTTTTATTTACTTTCCAAGTATAAAAGTGTTTTTTTCCTGAATGTGATTCTTACCATACTGTCAAACAAAGTAATGTTTTCCCAACTTTGACGAATAAAAGAAATAAATAATATTAAAACTTAATTATTTACTTATAAGTCAACTTTTTAAGCTTAGCCAAACATACTTTTTGCGAGAAAAAGAAAAGTGTCCTAGTATTTCCAAGAATTACCTGAATCATGAGCAAAGTAGCTACACATTGAGTAATCAGTTCTGAAGGAATTTGTGACTCATTTTTATTATCGGATGCATTCAACGAACGATCAAGTGCCTGCAACAATTATGACGTTCACAAATCAATTGATCTTTAGATGTTATTGGAAACTCATTAAGATAGGTAGAAGATCTCACCCCTGGCTTGCAGGAATCGTCCAATTGAAGGCGATCATTCACATAATCAATAGCTTCCTCAATTTTCTCCATGCCATCCTCCCTACCCTTGAGTGATGATATTGCCTAAAACAAAGAACCGAGAGGAGATTTAGTAAAATTGCTCCAACAAATGACCACACCAGTTGTACAGTAAAGATTATAAATAATTTCACATATTCATCATTATTATTTGTTATTACTAGTTGGGGGTTATTAATCCAAGTTACAATCTCAGTCAAGGAAAGGTTCCTTCTCCCATTTCACGCCAACAATAAGAGTTGTAAATGTACTCATAGTAAATTGATTCTACAATCTCTATCATAATACTGAAGAAGCAAATATAAATGACAATGCTAATATAGAGTTTCTGTACCTGCATAGCTGCATCTACCATTGTTCGAGCTTTTGTTCTTGAGCTATCAATAATTTCGTTCACTTGTATTCCTAGTTCGTGAGGTTGAGACACTGAACGGTCATTAGAGCTCAATATACCACCAAGGTCACTGAAATTGTTGACTGGCCTAGGCCATATAAGCGAACTGTTCCCTTGGTATGTGTTCCGTTGTCTCAAGCAATACAAAGCCGAAGATACCTGCAAAACAAAATGACAGTCTAGCACCTATTTATCTGCAAACACTTCTGCCAATCTAAGGAATTGGTAGGGATGGCAAAAAACACCATTAAACCCGATAAGCCATGGGACCCCGCCACAAAATGGGACGGGGATTCCCCGTGTAATCACGTACTCAAGGCGGGATGGAGTGGGTACGGGGAACATGGTCCCTGTCTCGTTACCCACCCTATTTAAAATCCATTTCAATGTACAAGTTTGTGAGAACACAAAAATAAAAAGAATCGCCATCCTTTCTAAAGGGAACATGTACTGTTTTACAAATTGAAAAATGCAATGACTTTCACTAACTAAAAACATGAATAAATAAATAAGTGGGGCAAGGGGACCTGCCCGGCCCAAAGGGGGAAACCCCAGGACAGGGTGAGCGAACAGGAATGACTGCCCCGACCCCGATCGCCCTGTTGCCATCCCTAGGAATTGGCAAAAGCAATGTTCAATTCTAATTTATGGAGATCTATACCTGTTCGTTGGCTTCATTCAATTGTACAAGTACAGCAGCATATTGCTTTTTGAACTGCTCTGATTCCTTCAAAGCGCCATCACCATCCTTCTGATTTTCCAACACATCCTCATTCATGCGTCTCAACTCTAGAACAATAGCTTCCTACATGTTACAAAATGAACATTGAGCTCTCTTCTAGTTTGTTACATTGATACAGAAGCACTATAATATTAATTTTGTCAAACAGCTCCAATTGTGACACATATACCGTACATATTGTAACGTAAGAAAACACTGTTCAAATACACAACAACATATACTTAGTAGCAAAATGTGCAAGGAACAATGCCAATGAGTAAAAACAACATATACATCACATCAGAAGTTAGATGCTATGACCTTTTTGTCAAGAGCGCGAGTCAGCTCAGCAAGAGCTTGAACATCAGCTTCTTTTGCTTGAATGTGAGCTGGTGTACAAGGCTGAGAATACACTGTCTGTTGGTATGTAGCAGTTTCCATAGGCCCAGTCCTAGTTTGCACATTGGCATTAGCAGAAGCCACCTGGCAAACAAAACTTTCTGGTTAGATTCTCCTGAATATCGTAAAATGCTACATTTATTATTCTTCTGCAGAAGTGAACAAATACTTTTGGTAGAGAAGATAGCTACTAGTATTAAATAGAACTCCTAAATGAAACAACTGAGATAGGAGTTCATATCGCCCACAATAGTTGGGATAAAGCTAGTCAGGTAGAAGGGTAAGTTTATGTACTCCTTGAGACAAAAGTTCCACCACTTCACTCATCAAACAACCAGTCTGCTCATTAATATAACATAATTTTATTAGAGAAATCTGGTTCTTTTTCCTTCCTTGGATCTTGATAGGATTTCTAAATCCATGATAACTCATGAAGACACATCTACAAGACTATTCACATGTATAACATTATTAAGTGTTCGAAGGAAAGTAAAAAAGGATTTTGGTGAACCACAGGCACAGAAATTCCAACCAAATCATATAAAATTTTCTCCAATTATTATCACCATCTGAAATAATATTAGGAAGTGCCTGGACAATGGAATCAGGTGCTAAAAAGAGGGAATCAGAATCAGGTATTATGAACTTTAATCGTTATCTTGAGAATGAAAAATTAGGGAGAAAAAACCCATGCCTTCGTTTGCTTCAATAAAGTACTGGCAGAACGAGCCGGAGATGAATGGGAAAGACCATCGACATTATCCAAATTGTCACCCGGGGCAAATTTCACGAATTCTTTTACTTGTCCATTCATTTTCAACTCATTGAAATTCTCAAAAAAATTATCAACAGCAACTGCATGTCTCCAGAGCAATGCAGGCATATTCTCAAACGGATTTAACGGCATGCAGTCAATGTCCTGCAGAAGGAAAGTAATTACATAAAGTCATCCTAGCAATGGAACAAAGCAAAAAACAAATAAATGTATATAGAACAATGAATGCGGAAATATAAAATTGTAACAAATCAAACACAGAAGCATGAACGTGAATGAAACCAGAGGTTGTCTCTTCACATTTTTTTTACAAATATGTCTTTGAAAAAGAACATCAAAGTTGGCATCAAGCAATTTGCAAATGTGAAATGGAATTAAAAGGAGCCTTGTTCAATAGTTAAACTTGAGTTTCCATTAGAGAATGATATGCAACAGAATAAGATACAATCATCAAAGTGAAATAACAGAATCATGTCTCAGGATATTAACTATACCTAAAATTGGATTAAAAAATTGTAAAAATAGCACCTCCTTTATACCAAAACATTTAAAATTGTTTAATGTGGAACAAAGTTTAAGAAAATCGAACACAACTTGCAATAGCAATACATTTAAAATGACATGTCCGGAAAAATGGGAAATTAGAAGGAGTAAAGATTACTTTGACTTAGCATATACCTAGTGCAGACTCATCATGAGTCAATATATTCACATCTAACCTACGAACAAATTGAGGTCATACAGAAGACTTCAACTAAACATAAATCACGAGCAACCAAACTATAGCCTCATGGGAATTTTCTAATGCTGCTTATTTTTTCAAATCATATGGACAAAGGAATTAGTCAAAGAAACACCTCAATACTAGTGGTTAGTACAGAAGTCTTCAATAGTATTTTAGATTATTAAGGTCAGAGTTCTTGCATTTGTTCAGATAATATAATAAATCTGTGTGACACTGTAGCCAAAAACTATATACCCTAGACATAAAAATGAGATCAATTATGCAATTTAGGAATAGATTACCATAACAAATTCAACCCCAAGTTCAGGACGGTCAAACTGAATACGGCACCTAAAATGATCAACTGTTAGCACACTGCCATCATGTATCTCCCTTGTTTTTGGATGAATGGCTATGACTCGCTGTCCAACTGATAAGGGTCGTGCAAGATCAGTTGGTAATCCTTCCCGGATACCTTCACGCAGCTCGGTGTAATGTTTTCTAACAGAATCACGATATTGATTAAGCTTCTCCTTTTCTTCTTTCAGGAACTGCTCAGAGAATCTCCGTGGTTTCCCAAGAGAGCTGTGTGAACGTGAAGTGAAAATGTGAAGCATTGTCTAACTTATGAATTCTCATCTTCAGCATAAAAATGATTAGCAAGAGATACCTTCTTATGACACCCCATTCCACGCGAGTTAATCTTGGAACATGGCCTAATCCAACATGATACAAATACTCAACAAACTCCCGTTTTGCAAACCAAGGATAGTCAATGGCACTATAGAACCACTCATATGCACACCATCTCCGTACACGAGGATTCAAAAGGCAGTTAGACAGTTTTTTCTGGAAAAAAAAAAGAAAAAAATGCAAAATGGAACTCAATATGTGAATAATCAAATTTCAAAGTTTGAATGAAGTGGAGAATTGTAAACCTTATGATCAAATGATCTCTCCTGCAGTGAGGCAAAAGGCAGGTTACTTTGGTCAACTGCAATTTTATTTGGTTTTTTGAGGTCTATCTTACGCCTGCTCCTAACTTTAGTAGGTAAATTAACCTGGTTAACCACGGGGACCTGCACAGCCGATTGTGCCGAGTCACTTCCTTCTCTTCGTAGATCAATACTTGAAGAATTTTCAGAAACTTTCATCAGTTTTGGCGAGCCAGTTTGTGAAGCTTTCTTACTCTTGCTCATCAACTTCTTCCCTGTATCTCCAGCCTAAAAGAAGCAGCTTCATTTAAATTCAGTGACCTCTTGACTGGATAAGACACAGGCTTGGGTATTGAAACACTATTTGAGATCAATAGGGAATGTCTTTTGTGATAACTATGTTATCTCAATAACAAAGGAGTTCAAAATAACACTTTTTAACAATTTTGTAAATTTTAGAAGTTGTGAATGTGAGCCGCGTTCATTCATAAAGAGGGAGCCGAAGCTCCTTCATTCTCCATAAAGTTATTATGCAAGACAAGAAATTGACAAGGAATATAAAACAAAGAGAACAAAACCAACTACCTCAACCCCCAGGGATTCACCAGGATGAGCTTCAGTTTTTTGAATCTACAAAAACATTTTTGCACATTTCATGTCAAAAATTAGATTTGATAATGATGATTAGCAAACCTGAGAGAAGTTTTATGTCCTATCTCACCTTAGAAGCTTTTCTTCTTGATGTTTTGGAGACAGATTGATGAGGATCCGGATTTTCTGCAGCAACAGCACTAACATCGGAAACTGAACCCTTTCCAGGTTTTGACGTTTTACCAGAAGCCACTTCAGAATTTATCACTGATAGGTAACCTTTCGTCCTAACCCCTGCAGATCTACGTTTGTCCCTTTTCTGGTTTACTGGCTGAGCTTCTAATGACCCAGACTCATCTACATGATCATCATCTTCATCTTTTAACTGAATCCTTGACTCTGACATATCAGAACGAAATTGAATTAAATTATGGCTGAAGAAAGAATAAATTCATATACGATCAATGAAGACTAAAAAACCAAATAATAACATAAATTTCACTTTTGATTGACATGGTAAATTCATAAACTGCAATAGCTTGATCTAAAGGAACCATTTCATGAAACTTCAAAAAATTAATAGTAGAAAAAATCCAAGAGTGAGCTGAAATTGTTTACAAGGACAAACGTACTCTAAAATAGAACTGATAGAGCTGCAAATAAAACAAATTTCACCTCTCAACATTTTTAACTGCTTGCCGAAGAGAAAGTCTATAAAATCATTATTAACAACAAAGATTTGCAGAGACTGAATCATCATCACATATACCAAAAGTTACACAAATTCTGTGTTGTGAGGAATGCACAGATACAACACTCTTATATGAAAATGGCATATAAAAGACACAGTACGATCCTGATATGAAATGTATCTAGCAGAAAATTTAAATGCCAATGCAATAAACTAAATCAAGCCGCATGATAAACAACAAACAGGATTAAATAATTTATATAGCCAATCTGACCCTTCCAATGATATTTTAAGTTTAAAAAAGTGAACATAATAATTTACCTTCTTCCTTTTCTGTTGGCATCATCAAAGACAAATCAGCCAAAGTTTGCAGGGCATCAAAGTCATCTTCGTCTACAAAGACCAACATATACCACAGCATGAATGCTATAAGTTAGTGGAAACTAGTATAGTCTATGAAAAGTTCTTTGCATAAACAAACTTATGGCACAAGAAAAAGTACATGTAAAGTACAAATCAATGTAATTCTACATTGCAACAACCTCAAAAATGATAGAGCAGCCCATCTTATTTAAAGCAAAAACGTCTACATCCTAAGAGATCATCTATTGAATCTCTCAAGCATCATGTCCTGAGTTCACAAAAGGATGCAGTGCAGAAGTTTCCAATCTCTGTCCCCACTCCCCACATTCAACAAAGTTTCTTATCACTAATCAAATTATCTAGAAACACTATAAGGTTTGCTTTTGTTTTATAATTAGGCTAAAATATTTATGTGAGCAATTTTTATTTTTATTTTTATTTTTTTGGGGGGGTGGGGGGGGGGGGGGGGCAAAGGAAAAAGAACAGTGAAGTTGAGGCCATATTCATATAACTTCAATTTAAGAAACAAGAAAAGTTGTTCAACGTGCTTTCATTACAGGCAAGCACACTAATTCCTATTTCAACCGGATATTCTATTATTGACAAATACAGAATGATGAATACATCTAAGGAATTTTACGTCAACATCTCCAAAAGTGACAAATCTCTCATGCACCCAACTATTCAATCATACAAGAACATGATTCAGAGCAACAAAAAAGGATTTGAAACATGACACGACAAGAATTCAAAAAGAATTGGTGTACCTCTTCCGAAAAGAACCTTTTTGCTCTTCTTTCTCTGATCCATGGGGGACCTTGAAATTTTGGGATCTGTGACCTCGACGTCACCTCTCATTGTGCCCATCCTTTGACCTTCCTCCGTCCTGCTACATTCTTCCTTGATGTCATCCAAATGATTCTCACTATTGTAATCAACTTCAACCTTCGCAGATTCAAATTTTCTCCCTTTCTGTCTTGCTATACCAGGACTTTCAGATTCCGTCCTATGAGATTTATACCTAGCCAACTCTCCAGTGTCAGCTTCCATGCTCCCTTCTAAATCTTCTTCATCCATGTCAGTAGCCAAGATTTTCGCGTTGGCCATTTCTGGTACAGAATGCTATAACCAACAACAGGTCCATAAATTGCATAAAAGAAGCATGTTCTAATAAATAAGGTCAAACCATTACCCTTCTTTGAGCATTTTTGAAGGGTGAAGACATAACACTCTCAGCTCTTCTATTTGGTGTTCGAGAAACCTGGGGAGAACCACCTCTTTGTGAAGCCTCGGCCAAAGCTATGGCTATTTCATGAGCAACCTCTTCATCATTGGCATTAGCCTTTAACTTTAAACCTTGCCCGGTTGGAGAAAAATATGTTTCTGCATTGATATTTTCATATGAAAATGAGACGGGGAACCTTGGTGTCCTTTTTCCAACAGGACGAGGTCGGCTTCCTGAAACAAACTCCAGAGGAAAATCTCAGAATTACATCCAAGTGTAACTCTCATTACAGCAAGAGAAAAAGAAACACTATGAACTCTCTCGATTTGAGACATCAGTTGTTGTAAGGATGAACTATAGTAAATTAATGTCATTTGACACCAAAACGTGCATGTAACCAACGACGGTTGATGATGTGAGTTATTATATGGCCTAGCTGGGATTATTTTATAAAATAAAAAACAAAGAGAAAGGGATATCCTTATAGTATATAGGGATTCTCTGTGTGTATAGGTTGGTTATTCATAAAAATATGTGAATGTTCACAGAAGGGGAAAAACTTATATATTTTAAGACTTATGTACTCTTTTTACATGCATTGTGCCTAAAAATTTTAAATGTAAATCACTCAACAAATAGGGTAGAGAAAGATGTGCATGGTGCACATGCATGTTTGTTTTTGCACCTGAACTCATGAGGGATGGATGTGAGTAAGGGAGAGAAACAGAGAAAAGAAGCACATTATTGCATACATGCCAAAGCTTGAAATATGGTTTACATAACATACCCCCAGAGCGTTTCTTCTTTAACACTGACAGACAACCATAATTTGGTGCAACAGTCTGCGAATGTGAAATAAATTGCGCGTCCAACGCTTTAGAGGTAGTGGGCTGGAGTTTTCCCCGAGCACGCTTTTGAGGATTCCGAGATGATCCTGCTCCATCATTGCTTTCTTGCTCACTGTCACTTCCTGCCTGTCAAGCCAAGTTCCACTTAACTAAGTACTCACAAGCAAGTTACAATGTCTATCAAAACTCAAAAGACCAACAGCATTTCCTTGTCAAAACTAAGAAAACAACTGGCATTTAATATTGTTAAATACTCTCAAATGTTTATTAACTGTAAGCAGTCTTACTGAACAAATTGCACAAAAAACTTGACAAAAAACTAGTTGATGACAGGATATACCGTCAATTCCATTAAATTCCACTGTAATTAGGAACTAGCAGTTTGTTTGTTTTTCAAATATCACTTCCATTTGAGAGAGGGGGAGAGAGGAAAAGGAAAACAAAATACCACTTTGAGCTTGTTTGTTTACTATTAAAATCTGATTTTAATCTAAGTCAAAGTCAAACAATCAATATTAACCACATCTTTCATGGGTCCCACAACTTTTCAACCACACATTTCAAAAATTCATATCACAATCTACTAAAAAATCTAATTTTAATCCCTAACAAACATCCTCTTTGGGTTCTGAGGACAAGAATGAAGCATTTAAATAATATCTAACAAAAATAATTGCACCCAAATTATTACTGCTATTCATATTGTGGGATCAATTTACAACACATTTGGAGCTCTCCACTCATTTTTTATTTCTCTTAGTAAGTTCTTGTCTTCATCATAGGGGAGCACTTGTCATCAAATCCTGTAAATTCTTTTGTTCATCCACAAATATCCAAAACAAACATTTTCGGCACTTCTTAATAGGAACTTTTCAGCAGAAAATGTACAGTATGCTATTAGAATTAATAATCTCACCAAATTGCTGTAATGATCAGTCATCATAGCAATCAACCCAACCACAGAAGCAGTCCCCTCTGGAAGAGATAAGTATGCCTGAAATTACATGAGTGAAAATAAATTACCAGCTTATCAATATAAAGAAACTTGAGCTCTCGATATTAATTTCTATTGAAGTTCAAGAATATGACAATCTCCAAACTTCAAATTTAGTGTCAGTTTAGGTTTAACATAGCCACAATTCCATTTAAGAAGTTCTACAATAAAGGACAGGGCGTGATGAGAATGACACTTAGCATTGTGAGCCCTTGTCGTTTTGTTAATCAAGAAATTAACCATTCCCATTTAACAGTTCCATTTCCATAATTTTAGGTATGTTAACAATAACGCCAAATAAGGTTATTCAAAATAGCATTTAGGTCTCTACATATTTGGAGCAGAGAGTGCATATCTAGTTCCCTTGCTGCTCATTCTATGTATTTTCTTTCTCCAGAAAATTATTCTACATCATGACACTATTCAACTCATGTTTCGTTCATTTCAATATTCTACATTATATCACACTTCAAATATTAAGCCAATTTGGAGAGCGATTTCCATTATTGCAGTTATTGTTACAAGAAGCTAGGATGAAAAAGAATTGCAATTCAGGCTAAGATCTGTTGCGAGAAGATGAATGTTCAGTAGTAATTTCTGTTGAAGACAAATAAAAACAACATTCACCCTATTCATTGTGTAAACAGCCTCGGCCATTTCAACAGATCTGTTTCGTACAGCACCAGCCACCTGAAACCATGCAAAACAACAACAAGAAGCTGTTAACAATAGATAAAATAGTCAAAAAAAAAAAAAAAAGAGTACGCTCATCACTAATTAATCCACAACAAGAAGCATACTGACCCCAACTTTACCAATGATTTACTTAAAATCTAGATGGCAAAGGTTCTATTATTTTCAAAATACCAGATCAATTTTTAAGGATAATATTTCTAAGTGACAAATTAATGTGGCTAATATAGAGGAGTCCAAACTGGGTATTTTATGAATTGTAACTAACCTTCTTCCAATCTTTACCATGTTTGCGGTAAGCTTCATAGAAACGACTTAGCTCTTCCTTGCTCCATTGTGGCCCAAGCATGTCAGACAACTTCCTCTTCTGAAAAAAAAAAAAAAAAAAAAAAAAAAAAAAAAAAGGAAATGGTCATTCTAATGATGCTTCAATGCTCGTTTCCATAAGCTATATACTAACATAATTGAAATTAGGTAAAAAAAACCACTGTATATGGCATTTAAATGTATCAGTGACCACAAAGTAAGAAAGCTTGCATAATGAAAGCCATTTTCATAGAAAAGATTCAATAAGAAATCAAGTTTGACGTCCTGAAAGTTGCAAAAAGAATCAAGTAGCTAATGTCCTTGAAAAAGAACTCTCTCTTCTTAGTAATTTCCCAATTAGACTCAGAAGGCCATGTCAATTGTCATTATTAGACTGACCGTAGCACAAACCCCAGCCATCACTTACCATATTCTAAAGATATTAAAACAGAAAGTTTTTCTACTCAGGTAACAGCAAGTCTGCCTGATGTGAATAATAAAAAGGGAAGGAATAAGAAGTCCACACATCTCAACAAGAACAGCAAATAAAGAAATTTGATACAGCAATAAACTAGTACACTTCATTAGTATTTTAATCTTCATTTTATGGACATTTTGAAAATAATGCAAAACATTAGTGTAAGAGATTATATCTTATATCAAAGAAAGAAAATCATGATGGCTTCAAGAAGACAAACAAGAGTTGAAATATATTTTGCTTTTGCAAGAAGTGAGTTTTAACCAGACTTACCCTACTATTGCTTCTTTTAGCATTATCTCCGTCTTTTTGAGGAGATACTTCATTGATAGAAGAATATCGCTTATTTACACTTCTCGACTTTCTCGTTGGTCCCATTACAGCTAATTAACAACAAGTGAAAAGTTAGAAAAAAATACAAATATTCAAAAAATTAAAAAGTTTAACAATAACAAACTATAGGACAGTGGGATATCAAACCACATTTAATAATAATCATAAAGGCATCTTCAATTTTCTCTTCAAAAAATAATTTGAGCACAATGAGCCCTTGTTTGAGCCTCATTTTAGAAATAACACATTTTTCTTCAAAATCATTTTCAACCACATATTCTCTTAATAAAACTTTTGCCCACTTTTAACCACACATTCTCAAAAAAATCACTATTCCAAAATCTATTTTTACCAAATAATGGGGCTCAAACAAGGGCTGAATATCAAAAAACTATCCAAAAGTGAAAATAAAGGGCGCCAAATAAATTTGCATTCAGGACCAATAATTTCTTACAACTACAGCAGAAAAGCATAAACAAATTTAAAAACCCATTTCAACAGATCAGATTAACTGTAAAAATGAATTTAAACATTCCGGCATGAGCAAACAAAAATAATATCCACAAAAAATGAAATACAGAAACAAATAGTGGAAAACCAAAACAGTCCATTTTTCAGTTGTACAAAACAAAAACTCGCAAAGAAATATAATTGAATTGTAAATTACTCGAAAATATCTGTGTTGCCAAATAATTTATATAGAAATTCAAAATTTCAGTACACCGTAGCTCCAATTTTACATTCAATATCAGGATCCGCATATTTAAATTTAAATATGTGTGTCGACATGAAAAACTACACAGCTTTCAAACTCGCCAATTTCAAAACTAGCCCACTTCAAAACTAAATCAACGCCCACTGCCTCTTTTCAGCAATTCCAACATAAACACCAAAAAAATAAAATTCAAAATAATTATTTAAATATTTTTAAAAACAAAACGGAAAATCACTCGAATTTACAGCAAAAACAAACGAAGAAAACAAAAACTGAACCAAAATCGACTTCAAAAAATTTACAAGTAAAGAAACAAAATTACCAGTTGATAGCCCGAAGAGCTGAAACATAAATTGAACAACAAAAAATAAGAATTAAACGAAAGATCAGAAAAAGTCAGGAACTTTTACCTATTCACAAAATAAATTCAAAGAATTTGAAACACACAGAATCGAGAAGAGGATTGAGGCGTACGTACGATTGGAGATACACAGAGGAGATTGCGACTGCGGAGGATTTTGGATTTAAGAGACAGAAGTAAAAGATGGATATATTTTATTTTTTTGGGGTAATAACCGCGAAACTCTATTTGTATCGTCTTGGGGTGAAGTGTATTTTGATTTGTATTTGATCTCCAGAGGATCACTAAATTCCAAGGTAGTCCCTGATGCTTAATAGCCTTTCTTTATAGTGCTTACGGTATTGATTAAATCAATTTTAGTCACCCTGGTGTTTTGAATTCGCTGGTTATTCATCCAAAGTCCAAACTCGAAAATATGTGAGTAAAACTCATGATTGGGCCGGGCCGGGCCGGGCCGGTCAAGGGTCAATTTTTACTTAGTGGGAAAAAATATGATCCATTTTAAAACTAGAAAACAAGGTTTAAAACTTCAAACAGTAGATATCATTAAATTTTTATTTTATGTAATAATTAATTAAATATATTAAAGTCACAATTTTATCACAAATTATTTTTCGACCACAAATTAAAAAATTTATAAGTCATGAATTATTTTTCAATTACAAATCAAATATTCTATAGGTCATAAATCAAAAAATTTATAGGTCAAAATTTATTCAGCGATCACAAATCATAAATTTTATAAGTCACGGCTTATGTAACAAACACAAATTATCAAATTAATTTATCACGAGTAAATTCTCGATCACAACTTAATAAATTGTGAGTCACAATCATATATTTTTAGGTTATATATTATTTATTAATCACAAATTAAAAAATTCATTGGTCATAATCAACCAAATAACTGATCACAAACACTCTCATCCCTTCCCTTCACATTCTATCCCATCCCATCCCCACCCCCTAACCATCATCACCAGATCGTACAAAATCACCACCACACACCACATCAACGCAAAACTACCAGTTGCTGCTTTAATTCACAGTTTATTACATTTGTTTTATATTTTTATTATCAAATCCACTGGTCTGCTTCATTTCACCTCGTACCTCTTGTTGTTGCTTCATTTCACTTTGCACTTCCACTGACGATAGAGCGATGACATCAAGCAACGACAAGCGCAATCGTCGACCACAATCGCAACGATGACCGGGGCATGTGCCATAGTCACAACTTTGTGCACAACGACGATATGTTCCTCATCATTGCTGAGTCATGTGCAATTGCAGGGTTAGGAATATTTGTGGTGGTGATAGTAAAGGCAGCAGTCATGGCTGTGAGTTTTTTTTTTTTTTTTTTTGTAGTTGCAGTGTGGTAGAGATGGTGAGGTGGTTGAGTGCAGTGCTGGCATGGTAGTGCCGACGGTGTGGTGGTGGCGGTGCTTTTCGAGGACGGCTAGAAAGAGAAGAGAAGGTGAGATAAAGGAGAGGAGAGAAATAGAGATGATGAAAATGATTAAAGTTTTGGTGTGGGTGGTTGGTTATGGGTTACATGGGATGAACATGTATATTTAGTTTTGTAATATAATTATTAATATTTAAAATTGTAATTATCATCTGATTTTTGAAACAAAAACTAGTAAATCTTAATTTTGAAATGGAAAATTTAAAGAGGAAATTACATAATTCCAGGTGTTTGAAGATTAGAATTCAAAAATCAAGGACCAAGTTTTATTATTCAAAAATCAGGTATGAATATATTAATTACAAACCTTAATAATTTCATTCTATTTTTACTCTCCTCTTCTCACTCTCTTCCTTTCTATTTTTTTCAGGCATAATTACAAAAATACGGAGGCATTGTCGAGTGCAGATGAGGAAGATAAGCAGTTTTACTCTCCCAAAGGATCGTTAAACGACAGGGAGAGCTCTATTGGGACTGGATGAGCTTCCAAAAGGGCTTTTGCAGCTGTAAAGGTGGAGAATTTCAATGGGTCTACTTCAAATTCTTCATCCACTTACACTTCATCGGTAATTGGTTCCCGGTCCGTATCTCAGGTTAGATCCATGTCGTTGAGCATTTCGCCGGCGATTAGTTTGAGCCCGAGAAATTCGATGCTCAAGTCACTTGACTTGATCGAGATTTAGATGGCTCTGGCGCCGATGCAAACAACAATGGCATCAATACCTACTCCTAGTAGTTTGCTATTTAGGGAATCTTTACAGGCAGGTTTGTATGGTGTTTGTGTCGTGGCTGTGGTGGTGAATCTGGCGGTTGGACTGGATGGTGTTTGTGTCGTGGATTGTGGTGGCGGTTGGGCTAGATGGTGTGGTGGCAGTTGGGCTGGATGGTGTTGGATGGGCTTGGATAGTGTTTGTGTTAGAACTGTGGTGGTGGATCTGGAGATTGGGCTGGATTTTATTGAATTTGGTTGTGGTAGGGGGCGATAGTGGTGGTGATGGCGGTGTTTGTGTTGTCTGTTATTGTTGGTGGTGGTTGTGGCAGCAAAGGTGGCTTCGACAGCGATAGGATGGGATGAATAGTTTGGTCGATTTGTGACCAACTATTGGTGGATCGGGGTTTAGGTGTTTGGGTGTATGTTATCAATTATTTAGTTATCTATGACCAAGTACTCAATTGTGACCTAAAAATTTGATAAAATGTGACTGAAAAAAAATTGTGATCAATTAATTTGAAAATCTGTGACCTTCAAATAAACTGTGACCTATAATTTGTGACTATGAAATGAACTGTGACCTGTGAAATTTTTTATTTGTGACCTCGAAATAAACTGTGACTAATTAATTTGATAATATGTGATCAATAAATAAATTGTGACCTTAATTATATATCTGTGATCATTAATTATGTAATTGTGACTTTATAATATTTAATTAATAAATATATTTAATTAATTATATATATATATATATATATATCTGAATTTTGAATTTTTAAACTATGTACCTAATTTGTGAATTGGTGTAAATTATACCTCTAATATATGAATTCTTCCCAATTTTAAAATCCTATAGTTTGTGATAGGCGAAAATGTAAGGCCCAATATGAATTGAGGAGCCTTGGGTTAAACCGGCCCATTTTGCAATTTTAGCACCTTTTTGAACATTTAACATGAGGCTCATTAAGCGTGGCAAAGCATGTATGTATTCTTAAGCGAAGCCTTGGCGCAATAATATTTTATTTATTTTTAATATTATTTTAATTATTCTTGATCTATAAATAAATATAATATACCTCAAAATGTAATGAATTAATCCCCTTGGATGGGGGTTTTCTCACTGGTCAAATTTGGGAGCCCCCTGATTGAAGGGAGGCTGACAGTGCCTTGATTCGAGGAGGGTCTGATAGTTAGGGAGCCTGACAGTTCAGGAGGCTCCCAGATTTGACTCGGGAGAAAATTTCATGTCCGTCCAGAAGGGTTCAAATGTAATAGATATTTATACATATTTTCATCAATTAATGCTAAATTGAATGTGAACATAGTCTAAACTTTGTCGAACTTCTTATTGGAGGCAAATAGAAAGTGTTAGCAAATTTGGAACATAATCTGAAAAGAGAAACAAGGAGAAGGATGAATGCTTTGTTTTTTTTTAAAAAAAAATCGTGGATGCTCATGTTTGGGACATAAACAAGATGGAGTCTGGGATTATTTGCAGGTTGGGTTTGTACTAGGTTCGATTTTTTTTTTAAAAAAAAAAAATTTAAATAAATAAATTTAAGTTTGACATTTTGTGGAGTTGGATATAAGAACAAGAATACACTAACCACCAAATAAAAAGGTGTGCCCCCTTTTCTGCCTAGGTGCGCTTTAGGCTATCGACGTAGAATTGACCACGTTTTCTCGTGATTTGACGTATGATTAGAGTGAATTTTTGCACCATATTGAATTATTTATTTTTTTCAAATTTTTTGATACCCAGTCAGACTAAATCCTGGACCTCCAAGACCCTTGCCCCTAGAACATTGGAGGAGATAAATTGCAGATTATGCATCAAATGGCTCTCAAGTTCTCCTCATCCAACCATACACTTCTGCGCACAAGGAGCCAAATTGATTTATTTGATGTATGATTGGAGATGTGTAAGTGGAGCAATCCAAAAATGCATGCAATTATTCTCTACACAATGCCTATTAACTGAACATAAAATGTATTGTTCAATATATCTCCATTAATGCCTTTCCTTGTACCCATTTAGGAAGTTCAAATCAAGGTATCAAACCTTAGCATCTTAAGGCGAGGTTTAAAGATTCCTAATCTTCATAAGTTTCTCATAAGTTATATTATGTTAATATGATGAAATATTATTAAATTTTATTTGAATTTGAAGATCCAGATAATGAATTTGAGATTATGAAGGTTTGTAAAATGTCATTAATCATATACAATGTAGAATCTATAATACATTTGACATTTTGCCCCTGTTTGCTCTCCATTTTAGGGGGGCAAAAAGAAAAAAAAAAATCAATCTTGGAGGTAACTTAATTTGTCAGTTCTTGGGTTTGCTCTCAATGGTAACCAGTTCGAGTTCCTCATGCCACTGAGGTGAGTATCCGACTGTAAATTTCAGGGCCCTATGAGATTAATCGAGGTGCGCGTAAATTGGTCCGGACATTCACAGTCGTTAAAAAAAAAAATACATTTTTGATTTTCAACTACATATTATTCAATAAAATGATATTACATATAAATTCAAACTTTTTATTTATTTATTTAAAGTACGTATTTTTCAAAAATCATTATTTCAAAATACATTATTTTCCAAAATTTATTTTTAATGGAGCCCAAACAAGGGCTTAATGTTACATCATTTGGAATGTTATATACCATGAGGTAGCTGAGTAATTATGAACATTTAATTACTCCAAACTAAAATTTTGCTTATGTACGCTTTTTAAAAAGAGTAACGAACTGTATAGAACGTAGGTAGATATTTAATATAATGACCTTGACAGTTTAGATTTATGTAGGTGACTACTTTCTTCTTTTCATTCGAAATATTGGTGATAGTTTGAAATTTATAGTATCGTGTGTGGACAATTAGCAATGCAAATAATGAATAGAAGTAACGTGGAACCGCACCATCTTCAATCGAAGTTACAAGCAATATAATTTTTTGAAGAAATTGTTAGTGGATTGACCGGTAGGTAATGACCTTGACAGTTTAGATTTATGTAGGTGACTACTTTCTTCTTTTCATTCGAAATATTGGTGATAGTTTGAAATTTATAGTATCGTGTGTGGATAATTAGCAATGCAAATGATGAATAGAAGTAACGTGGAACCGCACCATCTTCAATCGAAGTTACAAGCGATATAATTTTCTAAAGAAATTGTTAGTGGATTGATCAGCACGGGCGGAGGCAGGGGGGTCCTCGACCCCCCCCCCCCCCCCCCATTTTTTGGGAATTTTTTAAATTTATCTTTTGGGTTTGTTTTTTTTTTTTTTTTTTTTTAAATGGATGGATTAAAGAATGATAATTTCTATTTTATTACAAATAAAATTGCGAAAAAAGTTAATCTTATTTCTTCCACTTATTTTAAGTTAATTCTCAACTTATTAGTAATATTTACACTGATGTACTATCCGCAGGGAAGGTAAATGACTCAATTATTGAGCTTTTGTTTCCTCTCATTTTTGTAGTTTCCTAAAAAAAAAAAAAATTCGGGGGCAGTCGTCGCCCCCACCCCTTCACTTATATATTTTCGAATCTGGACCCCCCATTTTCAATAACTTGGCTCCGCCACTGTTGTCAGGGCTGGGTATAGATGACATTGTCTTCAAAATTCAGTAAAAAAATTTAAGTGTATATTTGATGACTTTTTTTCCCCTAGAACTAGGAATTCAAATTCCATTTCCAATTTTTTAGAGTTTGATGGCACAACATTTTCATGAAATTGATTTTTCTATTTTTGCTCACACGTGCATTTTCTTGATTTTTGAGGAAAATGATTTTCCACCACTTCAATGAGAACAAATTCTAAAGTAATGGTAAAAACTTTTATTGACAATTTTCATGCAAATAAAGTCAAACGAACACCAAAAAAATTAAAAAATTATTATTATTAATAAATTTTTGGCAATCTAAATAATTTTTTTCCCCAATTGTAAAAAAAATTATCCAACAAATAAACTATTTGCATGAAAAATAAAATCAAACGGATTAGATGAAAAATTATACCAATCAAACACTTTTAATTACAATTTCCAGTAAAACTATACTAGGCAATTCAATTCACTGTAATTCATTTTCTTTCTATCTATCAAACGGACCCTAAGTGTCGTGTATCAATATTCGCCTGCAGATTTACCCAATGACTAGGACTTGAAGTCGTACATTTCATTCACAAAGAAACTGCACTTTGTTTCCTAAAAGATTATTCTTTGGCAATTATACCTTTCGAGTATGAGATTCTGTATATTTACAAATTGCAAGGTCCCTTTATCTTTTAAGAAGCAAACTTTATTCACAATTGCAGATAGTGTACATGCCATTCAAACAAAGCTATACTTTTTTTCTTTCTTTCTTTTCCTTTTCTTTTTTTTTTTCCCTCTCACGATTCATTTTAGAACATTGAATAGCATATATTTGGCAAGTATTTGTAAGCAGTTGTATTTTACACATAAAAATGAATAATCGACAAATGAATAATACTTGTAAGTTGCCGAAATTCAAGAATAACAATTGATTTGACGTATAATATAAACACTTGCCAAACATACTCAAAGAAAATTTTCTGTACACTGTTGTGATTGTCGAACAATTGTGGAAAAAATAGGAGTGCTCATGCAACAACATGAGACAATCGAAATTCAAGAATGGAAATCAAGTAATACAGAAGTACAGCGACAACCACCATGTCAATCTGCAACAACATAGGGGTTCATTACCAATTTTCTAGTAATGTTCGAAAACATAGCGAGAGGTCAAAATTGAGATGGACGCAGAAAAACAGGAAGTCCACGCGCATAACCATGTATTAGGGTACAAATATCAATTAGCACAGAAAAAAAAAAATGGTTTTCAAAAGCGTAAGCTAGACATGTTGACCACATTTTGATGGCAGATTGTCGAGCATGGCATGACCGAGGAAGTTGTTCCAAAGAAAACTAAGCACATCTTTCCTTGTCTTCTCCTCTTCCACTTCCTAGTGAAGTTCTACTTTGTTGTCGTGGCCTGAGATGTCACAAAACATATATAAGCATGCTTGTAACTGTCTGCTATTAACCAGTTTCGTCCTCAACGGGTCGACTGCCTTTACCACTAGATCCCAGATTTCATTCCTTAAATCCTTAAAACACTGCTCCCAGTTCCCTCGATCAATAACTGGCAAACACGTGTGTCTCACAAGTGAAATACTTCAACTTCAGAAGACAAGAAAATTATCCTAAAAAAGTCAACAAGGTCAAATTCTTGTAGACATTTAGGGGAATTCATGTATCTGGCTATTTGAGACTTGCAGTTCTTGCTCGAGAACTACAAGCAGGAAATTGCAGAAAGTTTTTTGTTGGAAGCGTGAATCAGGAAACATCTAAACTTTTCAATGTTACCCTTCTTTACTTCCGAGTTAGTTATTGCTTTGATTTAGTCATAGAAAAAATGAATGTGAAAGACAATTATACTAAATATTTGTGCTCACAAACAGCGATGGTATGCTGAATCCGAAAAAAAAGGGAGCACGTAATAGAAGCAACAATTATATCTTAAACAATATATACGAGTTAAATGTTAGAGATTAAACCCTAATCTATTCTTAGCTATAATAAAGAGAAAGAAAGTACGACACAAGCAAGAACGCTTGCATTTATGGTGATTCACCTACAATGTGAAAGCACGGCTAGCAACTGCAGGTTCTAGCTAAGAAAAAAATTATTGCTGTTATCCTGCAGTAGATAGTCCCCTAGAAAAGAATATTAGAGCGACTGAATACACATATGGAATGTCCTGTTTGTAAGTGTATAGGGCCAAAACAAAGAAGTACTTTCAAGATCCATATCCAAAGGCTTTCACACGCCAAACATGCTCATAAAATACTATCTGTTTGAAGCATAATGGAAAAAGGGGCGATTCATCTTCCATGAAATGAAATCTCAGAATTGCAAATTTACTAGAATAAACATTCTTAGGAAATTTAAGAGTCAAAATTCAAACTTATTCCTAAATGAAGGAAATGGAGTTTAAATTGAAAAGACTAGTGTTTTAAGATTACAAAAATCGGTTTAAACTATTTCTCGTTGTGTATAAATCCGAAAGATGGATGCATTTCTGATACCAATCGCTCCGGAAGTCAACCAAGAGACAAAGAAACAAAAAAAAAAAAAAAAAAAAAGCCAGAGAAAATGATGAATCCACCCAAAGCATCCGAGAAGCACATCCAGTGACCCCGATTTCATAGGTAATATCAGTTTCTATGAATTTGCGTATTCTCAAATCTCACCTCAATTCCCTTACGAATTGACAAACCCTAATACAAAATTTAACCCCATCATTTACCGCCGAAATTAAGATGAAAAATGTTAATTTTCAAATTAATCGGAGTAGTTAATTCCACAAAGCCAGAATGCAATAGGACGGTAAAAACAGTTTAATTAATAGTAAAGATCAATACACTGTCCAAAAAACCCGTTCAACATCGAATTTGCCTATTTTCCATTAACTTTCAAATACACTACGAACGCTTGCTCAACACAACACTTGGATGCATGTACAGAATAAGAGAATCCGGTGGAACCAACTAATAAACGAAAACAATGGCAAAGAGTTTTGGGGAAATACGGACCAGACTGGGGAGTGAAAAACCCGATGCAGCAGAAGCCGGTGGACCCAGTGTATCACCGGAGATTATGTATCCAAACAACAGAAGAGAACGGTGGAATTGCAGTCGGCGCCTTTCTCCATCGCCGCCGCGTACAATTTCAAACCCCATCAATTAGCATGTTTGGCTAATTTTGAAAGGAGAAAACCCCTTGGCGATTGAGCCAAGCCAACTCGCAGGGCTCATTTTGAAAAGGCTAAATGCAGTGCGAGTCACCCAACTTTGAGTAAAGTTGCATTCGGATCATACAGCTTTCATTTGGTACAATCAGGTAACACAAATTTTATTTTCTCGCAGATCTAGTCACCAATCTTTAATTTGATGCAATCAAATCATTGTCGACTACTACCATTAAACGAAATAGTAAAAATCAGCAATTTGTGTTAATTTTCCATTACATGTATGATTGGGTACATTATTTAACTTAACATGGGAGTGTGGTTGGTGGTAGATCGAGGTGACGACAATGACAAATTTAAGGGGGCTTGACATGGGCACCTATCCATTTCAAATTTTGAAGTATTTTTTTTTTTATGTGCGACTTAAAATCCTTTTTAGTCCAATCCTACAATCCCTAGGTAGGGATGAGATGTGGAGCAAAGTTTGTAAATGAAGAAGTAGTAACACTTGACGAAATTCAGTGACAATTGATGTACATTTTTAAGTTTAGTTACGAAGGAGTACACTTGATGAAGTTCAGTGAACATTGAGATATATTTTTAAGATCAACTATTAAGTAGTGACACTTAACAAAGTTCAGTGACTATTCAAGTAAATAATCTACATGTTTGGCTAATTTTGAAAAGGCTAAATGCAGTGCGAGTCACCCAACTTTGAGTAGAGTTGCATTCAAATCATTCAGCTTTCATCTGGTACAAGGTAACACAATTTTTATTTTCTTACAGATCTAGTCACCAATCTTTACTTTGATGTAATCAGATCACTTTCGACTACTACATTAAACGAAATAGTAAAAATTAGCAAATTGTGTTAAATTTTCAATTACATGTATGATTAGGTACATTATTCAACTTAACGTGGGAGTTGTGGTCGGTGGTCGATCGATGTGAGGACAACGACATATTTAAGAGGGTCTAACTTGGGCCCCTGTCCATTTCGAAATTTGAAGTGTAATTCTAAAATCAAAATCTTTATTATGTGTTTGCTTTTATTGTTAGAATTAAATTGATTAAATTTGTGTAGTTGAAAGTATACATTCCTCAAGAAATTAACAATTCGGGCTCAAAAAGTCCACTTTATTACTTGAATACGATCCGTGCACTTACGATTTGTACTTTCATAATGAACAAATTTTTGGCGCTGTTGCCAATGAATGTTTTTACTTTGATTACTACTTTAGTTAATTTTATTCTTAACACTTTTTATTTACTTTTATTTGTATTTTTTTTAATATAATTTGGCTAACTTCTTGTATTGTTAATCTATCTTGTGTTGGTATTCTCTCATTGTATTTTTCAATTATAGTTGTATTGTTTCAATCTTGGTAAAGTAACAAAAAATATTTGCTTGATAGTCCAAGCTGTGAAATTTGACAAGCCATGCATTGCAGAGAACAATGCATGTATTCGTGCACTGATACCTCAATGTCGAAACTTTTTTAGTTTAGACAACATTTGAAATGTTGAAAACAAGCATTGGACAATTTCGATGAAAATTACATGCTCGCGAGAGATTATGTACCTAATGATTAGGACGATGACATCAAATTTTCGAAAAATGGTCCTCCTTTATTAAACGAAAAGCTAATTGCAGAATATTTCAAAGAGCTTGACAAATTAGATGAAAGCGATATGCTTATGGGAGATTACATGTATTGGAAATGATTTCAACAATGGGGGTATAATCCATTTGAAGAAATCAATTAGACCGACTTCTCACTGCCTGTGGATTTAGATTGTGGACATGTCATTCAATCCGATGATATATTGACTATGGTAGGAGATATTAAAGGGAATGACGAATTAATCACAAAAGAATCAAGTAAAGATGTGGCAATTAATGATGATGAAATCGATGTACATTCTATTGACTTTATCAATCGTCCAAAAATTGATTTTGTGATTAAGCCCAATGTAGGGGTGTAAGTTTACATAGTTGAAGTTGAATTGGATGGAATATATGTAGAGTTTGGAGACTAAATGAGAAGTGGAACAAAGCCAAATGAAGAAAAATGGGCAATGCATCAAAAGTCTTCTTTAGATGCTTGTGATTCAATTGTCAAAGTCGAGTTAAACACAATAAAAAAAAAGTGCATGTTGGGAGGCAATCCATTTTTTTAAAAAAACTTTTATGCATCTTTTTCTATTTGATTAACTATCATTATTTTTGTAAGAAATTTTTGAAATTCCATTTATCCATGGTTCCAAAACAAGTTTGGGGATAAATTTGTGTATAAGAAGGTCACTTGTCCAAGTTCATCGAAAGCTTCGCAAGTCCAAGTCAAACATTAGTAGACAAACATATAACCTGATAAGTTATGTTATTCCATTTTCTCTTTATCTTGTTCTTGACACATTGAGAACAATGTGTGATTTAAGTTTAGGGGTGATTGTGCTTAAATTGGTGATTTTGTGTTCACATGTTAGATGACATTGCGGGTTTAGGATGATTTTATGTTTAAAATTATTGTTGGTTCATGAGCTATGACCAAATATGTTAGTTATGCCTATTTTATTTTATTTTTTCAAATTTTTTGCTTATCCATGTGAGATCCCATGTTACTTTGAGCACAACAATGATGACTAATTGTTATCTAGATGTGAAATTTTTTGATTGATGGAGAGACTTTGATTGGTCAGAATTAGGTTGTGAGTTGTGTTTAAATTTTTATCAATCTTATATTCCATTTTTTTGCACTTAACCATATTGTGAGATAAGTTTGAGAGTACTTGAGACGGTGAAGGATATCATCTAGAAGTGTGTTGATTACATGCACGTTGAAAATACTTTTGTGGAGTGTCATTCTCCAAGTATACGCTAGGTAATGACATTTGGACTTAGATAACTAGTGATTTTGAATTACTTAGTATAAGCTTAAATGTTGAAGCACTCATTAGTGGAGAATCATCTTATGACTAGATGTTGAAATTCTTAGTTAAGCCCAACCGAGCAAGAGCGGGAAAAGAAAAGAGTGATTGAGAGCGATCTTAGATTTATACCTCGGGACAGAGTATATTATATCTATTTGAAGAGTGTGAATTTCACAAGTGGAAGGAGAAATATTTGATCGCAAAGGGTCGGGTTAGAACCAATTTGAAATTTTTTCGTCTTGAAAACTTTTTCCTAATTTAAATGATGATTGAAAGTGACTATATACCCACACACTGATTGAATGTTGGATAAGCTTAAATTATTTGGAACATATTTGTGAATTGATTACACAATTTTACACTAATTGATTATTATGACAAGCTATATAATGTTGTTAATCTTTATCATGTGTTATTTGATTGTGTCAGTAGATAATTTTGCTTGGGACGAGCAAGAACTTAAGTTTTGGGGTATTGAAATTAGGAGGAAAAATGTGTTTGAGATTCATGATTTTACTTAACCGTCACATAATTAATTTCTTCACAAGCTAATTAATAAATTACCAATTTACGATGTTAGACCCGATTTTTCAATTCTAGTTAATTACCTCTCTCGAACAAATTAACCCTAATTGATTAGTTTAACCTATTATATCTTTTTGTCAATTAAAACCATACAACTATATTAAATCTTTATGAAAATAGTTCATTAGATTACTTAGGAATAGGAGTATATCTCTATCCCCGACACAAACTTATGATTTCTATATTTGGTCTAAAATGTACAACCTTCGTTCGAACGATGTACAAATCACTATACATAATCATTCATTGACCATATAAATAAAAATACAAAAAGCAACAATAGTAAAAATACATGAAAATAAGTATTTAAACATTAAAAAGCAAATATTGAAATTAACCCAAGTTGGGTTAAATTTCAACCATAAATCTTAACAATAAAATTTAGCACATGTTAAATAAATGATAAAGATGAAAATATTTATAACAATACATTACAAATTTGACAAAAATAATAGAGAAAATATAAGGTCATAGATAAAACCCATTTTTATTGGATTTTTGAATATGAAAATTGCTTGCTCTTGATTTCTCCAAAAAAAATTTCAAATATTTTGATATCTCCTTTTTGTGCTCTAGATTTGGTTCCCAAAATGCCAAGAAAATAAAAGGAAAAATAAGAGAAAGAAGAGAGAAAAAGGAAAGGAAAGGAAAAAACTGAGAAGAAAAACGAAGATCCTAGAAAAATTGCAACCAAGTCCCTGAAGTTTCGAAAAGTGACAAAAAGGTCCCCATATCCTTTTTTTTTTTATATATATATATATATTAAAAGTGGTGCCTAAGCGCCAAGTCTCTGTCAAAAATAAGAATTGGTCCAATATGCAGCTAAGTCCCCTAGATAATTGTTTGATAGGCCCTTCAACTTTGATCTTATACAATTTGATCTACGAATTTTGACTTTTACATCAATTTTGCTCTCCATAAATTGTAGTCCAAGGTCCTCAACTTTCTGTACTTGTACACTTTGATCCCAACTTTACAAATTTTATACACGTTTAGTCATTTTTCCTCATTTTGCATTGTTTTCATTCCATGAGTGATTTTTGACCTACAAAAACAAATGTTACATGATTGTGAGTAGAATTTTATTTATTTAATCAATTATAATCATATTTAGATATTAAATAAGTGTGCAAAAACACATTTATCAATATTTTTTTTTATATATGAAAAATAAAATTTCCACGACTTAAAAACTTTTTTAAGTCCAATCCTACTATCCCTATGTAGGGATGAGGATGTGGAACAAAGTTTGTAAATGAAGAAGTAATAACACTTGATGAAGTTTGGTGACAATTAAGTTACATTTTTAAGTTTAATTATGAAGTAGTACACTCGACGAAATTCAGTGATCATTAAAATACAATTTTAAGTTCAAGTATTAAATAGTAACACTTGACAAAGTCAAGTAACCATTCAAGTAATTAACTTGCATGTTTAGCTAATTTTGTAAAGGCTTAAATGTAGTGCGAGTCACTCAACTTTGAGTAGTGTTGCATTTGGATCATTCAGCTTTCATTTGGTACAATCAAGTAACACAAATTTTATTTTTTGCAGATTTAGTCACCAATCTTTAATTTGATGCAATTAGATCATTGTCGGCAACTACCGTTAAACGATATTGTAAAAACCAGCAAATTGTGTTAATTTTCCATCACATGTATGATTGGGTACATTATTCAACTTAACATGGGAGTTGTGGCCAGTGGTTGATCGAGGTAAGGACAATGACACATTTAAGGGGGTCTGACTTGGACCCTTGTCAATTTCAAATTTTGAAGTAAAAATTTTTTATACATGAAAAATAAAATTTCTGTGACTTAAAACCTTTTTTTGTCCAACCCTACTATCCCTAGGTAAGGATGAGTTGTGGAGCAAAGTTTGTAAATGAAGAAGACAAGTGTATAATAGGTTTTCTCTCTCTCAAGGTAAAATTGTTATTTTGATAAAATGTTGACTTTGGTAATTAAGTTTGAAGGCAAAATCGTCTACTAAAGAATTGAGTGCAGTTAAAATATAAAGTTGAGAATGAAATATGCTCTTTTTTGAAAGTTGGGAACCACGGTGTAATTCAAGTCAAGAGGGCTCGATCATTACTTTCTCCTCCTAACCCTTTACCTTGATACTCTTGCCTAGAAGACGGTTCACCCAACCAAGACATTCATAATCTCAACACCGCCTACATATTCCACTAAATCACATGGCCTACAATGGAAATCAGCCAGCAAACACATCAATTTACTTTCTCCTATAAATTCCTTGTTTTTAGACTAGTTTTGTTTGTATGTCAAACCATCTACAAGTTCAATATCATCTACATTTTTTTATCGAATCACATGCTTTGAGAAATGTTACGTCCATCCAACCCATGTCAAATTGAATGAGTTTCGCATAAGCCAGAAATCAAAAAGTACATGTTCTAATTTATGCATCAATAAATAACTCGATATAAAAAAGAAATATATCACTTCAATGTATGGTATTTCTAATAAATTTCAATTTTGTTATTTTAGCAAATTAGCATTTCAGTCCACTCGAAATCCCCCCAACAGATTCAAACCCCACTGCACTCTACTCTTTTTTTTTTCTCTGCTATCTCTATCTACAGTCTATACACATACACGAAATCGAAAGCAAAATGGATGTACCGAAGGACCAATTTTCCACTCTGCTAGAGCATGGCCTCTATTCTTCTGCGCAAATTCTTGTACGAATCCTCCATTTTTACCTGGCTAATTATTTAATTGATTTCAAAATTTGAAATTAATGTATATTTTTGAGGTGGATTAGGGTTGCTTTGCTGTTTCATCCACTTCAATAAATCCAGAGGCCAGCCCTCATCTTAAAGCTGAAAGCTTGGTTAGTGGTTTTTTGTTTTTGTTTTCTAAGTTTTTATTAACTGTCAGTGCATTTGTTTGGAAGTGTTTGAAAATTATGTCCGCTGATTATTTTGCAGGTGCAATTTGGTGAAGTACTTTTTCGAGAAAAGGAGTACCGAAGAGCAATTGTAAGATATCAAACATATTCAATTATATATATATATCTATCTATCTATCTATCTATCTATCTATCTATGTATGTATATATGCAAATTTTTGTACTCTGTAATGTATGGAACTAATTGGAAATCAGAGCTTTTGTTCTATGGATATTTTTCGTTTCTTCTGTAATTAATGGACGTGGAAGAGAACTTGTTTTAAACTCGGGCTGAATAAAAATGGAGTTGGACAAATAATTTGGTTTTTATTTCTATTCTGCACAGCAAGCATATAAGCAAGCATTGCAATACCATAAAATAATTCCGAAGCAAAGTGCAGTAACACCACCCTTGACTAGGAGCTCACTGTCAGCATCAAATAGGTCTTCTTCTCCAAATTCTGCTAGCATTTCTGGAATAAATGAAAACGAGGTGATGCAGATACCGCGCTCAGTAGCATCATTTTCTCTTACACATTTTGTAATCCTAAAATGTAATTATTTTAAATGGGTTAATTCTCTTCTCTATGGTTAATTCTCTTCACTATCATATCAATAAAGGTGAAGTTCAAGATTGCTACATGTCACAACTCACTGAGTGAGAATAGAGCTGCTCTAGCTGAGGTTTGTGATTAATACTTTCGTCCTTGGTCCATTTTCTCGATTATTTTCTATGATTTAACTCTTCTGGAAAATCTTTTAGTGGATAAATAATTATAAATTTCCTCGTATGCATTTCTATGTACATTTTATATTTTTATAGTTTCATCATGTGCTGTAGTCTGAAGTCATGCATAAACTTCAGCCATAATGAGTGGCATCTTTGTAAACTGAACATTGACTTCATTTTCCTCATGTTAAACAGATGGAGGGAATTCCAAGCAAATCAAGGAATTTAGAGATGAACCTTATGATGGCAAAGCTTTACCGAAATTCTAGGCATACTCGCTCTGCTATTGGCTGTTATAAGGAGTGTTTGAGGTCTGTCATGTTGGTATTCAGTGAAAATGTCATAACCTATTAGCATTTTGAGTTAACTCGGGGTGACTGGGCTGATATATTCTGTCTATATGGTTCTGCTTTCCTGACTTGTGAAGGAAGCAAAATAGGGAATGCAATTGAGTGTGTGATGCAATATTGGGAAGTAACATGCATTTTAATCAGAATGGTTAGATGTTTCTAGCCCAGACGATTGGGCTCTGGAATCAAATTTGGATTAAACTAGTTGCTTTCCCATAAATAATAAAAATTCGAAAATATATATTTGTTTGCAAATTCCTGATTCTTTTTAACATTGTATATAATTTTGTTGGCATTGTATGCAAGTATGGTTAACTTTCAATCTTAAATTTCGTGACTCTTTGCAAAATTGCCATTCTTGAACCTTGCATTTTGGATGAGGTTATTAGAATCTCAATGTGCATGCTTATGGGACGTAATGAAGCCACATCTCGTTAATATGATCAGTATTATTATATTTTTCTTCACAGGCAGTGCCCCTTCATAATTGAAGCTATAATAGCCTTAGCTGAACTGGGTGTTGCTGCCAAGGATATTATTTCACTATTTCCACAGGTTTGTTTCGATAATTAACTCTATATACAGCACAGGTTATGTTATGTTATTATTCTTATTTTTTTTGACAAGTGTGCTTCTGTTTTGATTACGAAACTAGTACAAATTAAAAGCATGCAACAGTTATGTCATCCTGAACTATTTCTTGCTACAACTAGAAATTTGTCCAATAATGTGGGTCCTGAGCTTAGACATCTCTAGAAAGCGTTGAATTTTCTCTGCGTGCACTGATGTTTATTTCCATTTCCCTCTTATAAAGTAGGGTCTGAACTATTATGTCTCTTGGCTTGGTTGTACCAATAAAGGGAAAAACTGTTACCATTTTAAGTACAATTAGTCTGGGGTATAAGCAAATAATTTTTCAGCACATAAACTTCATGTGGAATGTAATATATAGATAGCTACATTTCCATTGGTCTATTAGCTTTATATGTACTCACCAAGATTAAGTTCAAATGCTTTCCATGTTCAGCATAAAGCTAATTTATTGAGTGAGTCCGAAATGTAGTGTTAATATGTTTATGTCGTGCGATAGCTGCCAGTTTCAGAAAGCTATTGTTTAATGTAAACAGGTTGTGTTTCTGTTTCAAAAAGGTCTTAATGACATTAACAAGCCATTGTCAGAACGTGATAAGATACCATTTGGGTAGCTATGTATTAGTAATCTGTAGGCAGATTTGTGTAATGTAATTCTCAAATTATACTCAATAGATCATCACAACAAATTGTTTTTGTATTGATAAAATGAACATAAATTAAATGACAATTCCAAGCATTCGATAGGCTTAGATCTCTCCCCCTAACTCAAAAACTAATCCTTGAATGCCCCTCCTCAAATCCCCCCTTATTACATTTATAGGCATTCTATTATATTTCTATTACCCTTTTACCCTCTTCTCTAACTAACTAAGTGGAATACTCTAGAATAGTTGATGACATGGGTGCAATCTGATTGGATATCTATCATTACCCGTTACCCCGAAATCCACCTTGTCCTCAAGGTGGAAGTGCGATTCAACTTCAAAATTTGGATTTCCATATAGCCGAACCATTTTTGTGTAAGCTTGCCGTAGTTGTTAGCCTGTTTAGCCATTCATCCACCCACCATTAAAATGTTATTCATACAAATTCCATAACCGGTCGCATTCCTTTGCGGGCTTTCCAAAAAATGAACCAAAGTGATAGGAACCTTGTAGCTCGTAGTGTCTGTGGTCTGCAGCTCCAATTGATTAACCTACTTTGTTGAAATGAAGCTAGGTGTAGCTCTGCAATCAATCCCGACTATTACTGATTCCCCCAAAACTGAGCCCCTATTTTTCATGGTTTTTGGTGCGGTGTGACCCACTGCGGCGTTAAGTGACAGGTCGACCAACTTTCCCAGTTCGTGCTCTTCTTCCTCTTCTAACCCCTCTAATTGATCATCCCTATCAGCCTCCTGAACCAATAAGACCTGTAGCTCCCTTTTCATATGTAATTCTTCACCTGTCGTTTTTTTGAAGGGCGTTGCATCTTGGGTTGCCATCGCGAATGGATTACGGAGACCGTGGTTGCCCTCTGATGGATTGTGTAGGTCTGAGGAATTTCCTGGCGGTATGGGTTGGAGGTGTGTTTTGGAAAGCAATGAGATTGTAGGTTTGGGCTATATGAATTAATTTTAACCTTAAATGGGCTGTAGTGGAATGGGCCTCTTTCCATGAGTCACTCCTATCCTCAGTCCTTTGGGCCAATTCCAAAATTTGGCCCAAATATGGTGATACCATTTCAATTAATATCAGGTTGTGGTTTTTCCAGCAACACCCCTCCTCGTTGCCTTTCCTTCCTTCGGTACTCTTTCCTATTAATCTCCGGTTGCGATTGTCCAAGCGGCACCTCTCCTCTTTGCCCTTCTTTCCTTCGATACTCACTCAGTCATCATCTAATTTAGGTGTAATATCAGAATTAGCGGTTGGTTCACGTGAACTCTTTGCAACCCCTTTTTCCTTCCTCTCTATTTTGATTGAAATTTCAGAGTTGGTGGTGGTTTCGGGCGAAGTTGTTTCTGCCCCGTTCTCCTTCCTTTCTCTGCGCTTCGCTACCGTGGATTTCTCCTCCTCCTCATCTGACAATGGTGCTGGAGTCACCTGCAATTGATATGGGTGTTCTTTCACCTCTGTCTCCCTGTTCACCATTCCCAAGGCTTACATACCGAATTTCCCCCAAATGGAGATCCACTTCCTGTGAAATCGATCCATGATTAGCCCCTTTAAGTCATCCCATGTACGCACCGGTCGTAGGTGATCTACGTCCTAAAACCATTTCCATGTTTTCCAGTCAAAACAGGATGTTGCTGCTTCTATTTTCTCTGCCTCCAATAATTGGTTTATGGAGAAAATCTTCTCTGCCCTAGTGATCCACCACTCAGTATTATCACCGTAGAAGATGGAGATTATGAGTCGCCCTTGTGAATCCAATCCTAACCATGGTTTAAAAAGGCGAAGGTGAGGCGCGCCTTACCATGAGGCGTATGGTCCATGCCTCGAGGCGGTCTTGTGAGGCTAAACTACTTGAGGCTCACGTTTTTGCAGCTGAGGTGCACGCCTCAAGGCTCGTGCCTCACGGAGCATGAGGCGTACGTAGCTATGGCAACGAGTCGGGGAAAAAAAAGCTTGGGCTCGGCTCGAGCTTTTTTGGCCCCGAGCCTTTGCCCGGCCAAAAAAATGAGGCTCGGCCCGGGCTCGGCCCTAGCCCGCTTGGGTTTTTTTTTTGTTTCATTCCTTTTTTTTTTGTAAAATTTACATTTTTTCACGGGCTGGCCAGGGCTCGGTCTTTTTCCGATGCGAGCCGGGGCCGTCTGAGCTTTTGGGCTTAATTGCCACCTCTAGGCATGCGCCTCATTTAAAATTTGGGTTTTCAATTGATTGTATTTAATTTGTTGAGATTTTGTTTGTGAAGGGGGATTTAAGAATTGTAGAGTGAACCAGCAGGAGACTGGAAGAAGAAAGAAGAAACGAACCTGTGAAGAACTAAAATCAGAACCTGTGAGTCTGTGACCCTGTGTGAAGAAGACCGGACCTTTGTGAAGAAGGAGACGATCGAGAGAGAAGAAATGAAGAAAGTGAAAAGACATTTGACAAAATGAAAAGTTGTGGTTGTATATAATATAAAATTATAAATATCTTTTTATTGAGCCCAATAACATCTTTGACTGAAAAATGAAATGTATAATTTCTGGGAATTAAATATATGCTGTATTTTAATTTGTGTAATAATCTCTTTTGTATAATTTTACAAAAAATTAAGGCCTCGTTTGATACACATTATTTGTAAAATGAGAATGAAAAATTTAGCCGTTATGGACCCCACACAAGAGATGAAAAGTCAAATATGATGGCTGGATGTGATGGATAACGGTCATATTTTTCATTTTTATGGTGAAAAAATGGGAATCAAACAGGGGCTAAATATATGCTGTATTTTGTAAAATTTCTTTTACAGCATATATTTAATTTTTTTTCCCAACTTTATTCTTTAACCAAACTTACTTATATATGTGATGCAATAATTTTTTTTATTTCTTTATAATTCTTTTACTTAAATTTTTTTACATAAATTAATTTTTTTTTTATTTTTCTGTATTATTTTATAATTTTTTTACTTCAATTTTTGTTTTTTATGAGGCTTACGCCTCGCCTCATAACGAAAAATTTCCTACTAAGTTTCACATTTTTAAACTTTGATCCTAATTCCTCTTCTCGGTCTCTAACTCTCTCTCTTCCAGTTCCTTGCTGAAATTTGTTGCCATTGCCCTAAGATCGTTGCTCTGATACCACTTTGATAGGATACCCGTTGGGTAGTTATGTATTAGTAATCTGTAGGCAGACTTATGTAATGTAAATCTCAAATTATACTCAATAGACCATCACAACAAACTGTTTTTGTATTGATAAAATGAATAGAAATTAAATGACAATTCCAAGCATTTGAGAAGCTTAGATCTCTCCCCCTAACTCAGCAACTAATCCCTGAATGCCCCTCTTCAAATCCCCCCTTATTACATTTATAGGCAATCCATTATATTTCTATTGCCCTTTTACCCTCTTCTCTAACTAACTAAGTGGAATACTCTAGAATAGTTGATGACATGGGTGCAATATGATTGGATATCTATCAGAACGATGATAAATTTCTTTCAATATCAATTAAAGAGCTTTGCTGAATTCCTTGCATAAGTTGCAACAATGCTGGAAAACATTGAGGTTCACTTTTTCACTCTCTAAGTGAAAATATCTCTCTCAGCTGCATGTATTCCATCATTAATTGCTTGAATGTTTGTGCTATTGACTACAAAAATAAAAAATAAAATGACAGACAACAAATTCTATACTCTAATACTCTCTGATTTTCTTTATTGATTGTCCCAGACACCCAATAGAAGTGGGAGACCTCCCTTTGATCATTTTGATTCTAGTCGCTGGTTGCAGGTAAATATATGGGCTGTAATATTATTTTCCACTTTTGGATGTACATTTTTTTTGTAAATTTTGGTATGATCTTTTCCTTATTATTTTCTTTGAAAAGCATTTCTCATCATATAGAATTAATTATACCTTAAGACATGCACATTTGACATCAAAGCAATATTAGTCGTAATTCTGATTGACACTTCACTACTACAATTTCAAATCTCAAATATACCCTGCGCTTTCTACTGCCTGTTGTGAAATGAAATGAGTTTGAATATGTGGCCATCAATTTTTCTCAAGTTTCTATTGCTAACTTTGAGTGGGAAATTTTGGGATCTATGTGAAAATGTTAACAAATGGCAAGTTTGTCAACCAACATGAGATGGAAGACTTATTTTGGCAAACATTTGCCAGTGCCAATGACTTTCTTGGACAATTGGGCTTCTTTTGAGTACTCACAGTTCTCTTTTGCAATGTAACTGACATGTCATGTCTCATCTCCATGCAGCGTTATGTTGAAGCTCAATGTTGCATTGTTTCTAACGACTACAAAGGTTAGATTTGGGTTAGAATTTTATGTTTCTTTTCCTATTCCAGATAATGCCTCGATGAACATCAGTTTTCAATAAATCACTGTGCACTCTTATGATTGCAGCTGCATTTCTGATTCATTTTCTATGTTGTAGTAGCACACAAGTCTTGTTCTGCAAAACAAATGATGCTCGATTTAGACCTAATGGCCACTACAATACTTAGATCTTTCAATCATACCCATTAAAGCACGTATAAATTGTGTGGGGAAACTATTCTCAGTGCTGGTCATTCATTAAAAATTCATATGATTGTGAAATTCCATATTTCATCGCAAGAGGCACATTTCTTGACAATAGATGTTCTTGACCCACATCTCTGCATACTCTATTCCATGGAAAGAATTAGAAGTGATATTTTCCGTGTCTGATTGCATTATGCCCTCTTGTCTTCATTACCTTCTCTTTTTGTCTTAATGGTAGGTGGTCTGGAACTTTTCACTGAACTTTTGCAACGATTTCCTAACAACATACACATATTACTGGAAATGGCAAAGGTTAGTTACAGTTTCACTAGAATGAATTCGGACAAATTTCTGGATTCTAAAAAACTACCTATGAGTCCAGTAACTTGTGATGTCTTATGAATCGAAAGAAGCTAATCTGTATCCTTAAACATGGCTCTTAAGGGCTTACGAGAAAAAAATCGCTTGAATGTGATCTTTCAACTGCTTTCACCTATATATCAATAATGCTATAGAGACAGGCTCAAAGATAGGGTAAAAAACAGGGTGGCCACATGTAGAAACATGATTGGACACTTTGATTTTTTTTTAATAAAAAAGCCAACCAATTTCTGCCAAATCAGTCTATCCTCTGATTCTCTGTTTTTTAGCCAGTCTGATTGGTTTTATTGCCTATATATATTTACATTGTCCTCGAGGATACCAGAATGCTGATGGTTATCTTTTCACTTAATTTATGGTAAATTTATGGTAAATTGTTTTTTGAAGGTCAAAGCCGTTATTGGAAAAAATGATGAAGCCATTTTGGATTTTGAGAAGGTAAGATGAGGTGCTACATTGTACCAACACAAAAATATATTGTTTTGACAGAAATTTTACATAACCTGATTTTTACAGGTTAGGTCAATTGATCCATATGTGGTTACATATATGGACGAGTATGCAATGCTTTTAAAGCAGAAGTCAGATAGTTCCAAGTTAAATAAGTTAGTGCATGATCTCCTGAGTGTTGATCCCACACGGCCTGAAGTTTTTGTGGCCCTATCTGTTTTGTGGGAAAAGAAAGATGAGAGAGGAGCTTTGTCCTATGCTGAAAAGGTTAGGATTTTAAATTGTAGCAGACCAGATCATTGATATAAATGGTGTAAACTCACTGTTCAATAACTATCCTTGTTATCAGAGCATTCGCATTGATGAGAGGCATGTAGCTGGTTATATAATGAAGGTACAAGTAAACCCCTGTTTGGTAGAAATTTTTTGAGAATGAATTTTGTGATAAGTTTTTTTTTTTTTTTTTTTTTTTTGGAAAATGTATGGTTAAAAGTAGGAAAAGTTATGGGTCCATGTGTAAAAATATTTTATTAGGAGAATGTGATTGAAAATGAGTTTGGGTAAAATTGAGTTTTAGAAAATGGAGGCCAAACAGTGGCTAAATTCATTATCAATAGAACTAACTTATTTTTCCTTTATTTTGGTTAAAGCATCAGCTTCAAAAGTGTGTCGCACTCACCGAGGGCAGAGACTGCCCTGTCATATAACACTTGCATGAAATATTTAAGTTTTAGTTTATTGACCTGAATATCAGAATGTGTATAGTTTAGTGGTAAAGGCTTCATTTTGTGGTTCCAAACATCCTGGGGTTGAATCCCATCAGTCATACTATAAATTTTACTGTTATTATTATTAATTTTTTTTCGAAAAATCTGCACAATTAATCCTTACCTTATAATACCTATAGAAAATGCATCCTCAACCTTTAACATCAAACTTACTTTAAATTTTCATTTGCAGAGTTTGTCCTTTTTACATGCATCATCAACTTTTTTTTTTTGGCCCGCCGCCCAAACCCAAAACTCTCTGTGCCACTGATACTCATTTGTGGTGGTGTCTTGGCGCCCATTTTAAAACTCACTTTTCTCAAACTCATTTTCAACCACACATTTCGTGGGATCCACAACTTTTATCGACTTTTTAACCACACATTTCATTAACTTTTATCAAAATCTACTAAAAATCTGATTGTTAGCAATCCCAAACAGGGGCTTAATCTCCTGTTTTAAATTTCATTGCTTATATAGTTGTAGTGCGATTTCTTTTGAGCTCACAATTTCACATTCTATAAAGGGGAATTTATTCTCGTCGATGAATCAGCCAGAAGCAGCTGTAATTGCCTATAGAGGAGCCCAAGAATTACGGCCTGATCTTCGTTCCTATCAAGGTTTGTTATAGGAGACAATCAGAAGATTGATTGTATGATATTCAGTGTGTTCCTTTATCTTTAATATAGCTAATAATTTGATATATCTTTTATCGAGAAGAGTTCATTCAATAAAAGGCTTTGTATGACTGAAAATTCAAACATGTTACAGGCTTAGTCCGTTCATATTTGGCACTTGCAAAAATCAAAGAGGCTTTGCATGCTGCAAGAGAGGCAATGAAGGCCATGCCCCAGTCAGCAAAGGCACTAAAATTAGTTGGGGATGTGCATGCTAGTAGCACTAGTGGCAGAGAGAAGGTATATAACATTTTTATTGCTTATTGAAAATTGTCTTAGATATTGGCTTGCAGAATCTCGTGGATTAACTCATAAAGCAATCCATTCAGAAATTGAAAATTAGTGTGAATGTTGATAAGGTTCTTATTTCCCATTCAAAATGAAACTTTTATGTATATACTCTTTTATTATCTCATAAATATAGTGTAACCTTTCTGCAGGCAAAGAAGTTTTACGAATCTGCCCTCAGGCTGGAACCTGGTTTTCTTGGAGCTGCATTGGCTTTGGCTGAACTCCATGTTATGGAAGGTCGAAATGGAGATGCAGTTTCTCTACTTGAGCGTTATCTAAAGGATTGGGCTGACGACTCTCTACATGTGAAGCTTGCTCAAGTGTTTGCAGCTACGAAGATGTTGCAAGAAGCCCTTTCACACTATCAGGCAGCATTACGGTAAATTCTCTTTTTCTTTGTTGCAGCAAACTACTCTGGTTTTGTGATTTCTAAATTTCACGATACTGTATTAAGATATTGACATAAGTAATAATTCGAACAAAAATAATAAAATGAAAATATAAAACTGATTTTCCAGCTCGTTACATTCCTCATTCACATTTCAGGATAAATGCCCAAAATGAAGCTGCCAAGAAAGGATTAGAGCGCTTAGAGAAACAGATGAAGGTTTGTATTGCCCTTACAACTCTTGCTAGCATAAACACGAACACAGTATATGCAATGGCGTATCAGGGATTATAGTTTTTTTTTTTTTAATAATCTGATGTTCTCTATATATATACATTATGTTGGCATGTAATTTTTGGAGTGACAATCCATTTTGCGCCAATGAATCACATTTCAGGGAGTGGATCCCGATGCTCCCGAAGAAGATGAAGATAATGAGGTTGATGATGCCGATGGTGACCAGGAAGTGACTGAGCTATTATGATGAATGTTAAAAGGTTTCGTCTGGTTCAGACTGGAAACAATGTTCTCCATTCTTTTCTTGCCAATCACACAGAGAATTGTCAGCAAAAATGATCTTCACGCAGAAGATTCAGTGTTTTTGGTTGGCCAGGGTGATCTTGAAAATCAAGAATCCAGTTTAAGAGTAAGTGATTTTTAATCAAGAAATGAACATGGAGTCTTTGAACTCCTGTGCGTGGATGTTGAGTACCAGAATTGTATCTGTGCATGTAATCGATTGGGTCAAAATATTTTGGGGGCTGGATTATATACACACTTCACCATTACGTAAGTAGTTTCAAAATGTCTTGTTCTAAAAAAAACCCAAAATTACAAGCACAGAAATGATCCCAAAAAAGTCTTACTTGGGCTGAAGCTCCTGTATGTACTGCACATTGATAGCTAACTATTCCGATGTACTAGAGTTGGGACTCGATTAGCCAGGTGCTGCAATCTTTGTTTTAGATGGAAAACTTCGATCTGTAGGTTGAAGCAACGTAATGAAGAAATGCAAAACTGGGGCAATCATAATCTATAATTCACATAATTGATAATGAAGTTTCAGCCAGGAGCATGTTTGGCTAAGCTTAAAAGTTACTTTTATATAACTTTTTTCGTCAAATGTGTGGGATGTATGGAGCCTAATATGCTGTATACTTTTCCTCTCAGCCGTGGTTCAACTTAATTGCAGTGTTATTTATATTTTGTGCTAATATCTCTATCACGTTCAAACTTGCTCTCCAGCAAGTACTCCTCTAGTCGAATGCAGTTCCTGCACTGGACACCAGGCGAACCAGAGAACTTTAACCACCGACATTAAGGTGTAAAGTTGGTGAAAATAGTAATACTAGACGAGTTTAGTTTATGATCACATAGCGATAATACCTTTTGTGTATCAACCAAAACAGCCTTAAGTAAAGCCACATCAAGTTCAGGTCTCGCATTATCGGAGTGAACAATGTCGGACAGGCTGTTCGACTCTTCCTGAGCTATTTCTACACTAGCTAGCTTCTCTTTGAGCAACTCGGCCTCTTTCATCATGTCTGCAATTTGTTTTCTATTTCCTGTTGACTTTTGAGAACAGACGACAAATTCTTTTCGGCTGCTTCACGACTAGCCAAAGCAGCCGCTAACTGCCCTTCTAGAATGCATTCTTACTTAAAAGGCCAGCCAGTTTTGCTTCATACAATTGATAGACAGACAATGGAGCTGTTATTCTTGATTTAACATCATTCTCTTGAAATATATCATCACTTTCCAAATGAAAGCTGCCACTTCCATGTTTGTCGTAGGTGTTCAAGTAATCAGATTCAGATACAGATTCTGCAATTTTATCTCCATCATAGCTCATTTGAGCCCCGGCATCACTGGTTTTGTGCTTTGCTCCATTTTCTGAAATCAGAAGTATAGGTCTCATGTTAGAAAATTGTGCAGGATAGACTACACATTAATGGCCAGTTTGCGATAGAATTTGCTTTTTGTAGAAGAGATTCTTGAAAACTATCTTCCTCTAAAAGCTCTTCTAATCAGACAAAACAGTTAAAGATAAGTATCCAAATAAGCCCAAACAGTTTCTTAGTTCCAGAAGCAGCTTTTGACTTTTTGAAAGCCTTGCCCAAACGAGCCCTACATTTCTTCCCGTGTCATTTACGACTGTGGGAGAGTGATAAACATGAAATTAATTAGACGATTAAAGCAAGAGTTCTGTAATTTACCCGGAAAGAAGTTCTGTCTTCTGACCTCTCTGTCACATGAACATCTGCATTATCTTCCTCATCGTAAAAATTGTTTCCGGAGAGAAACATTACTCGGAGCAGTATTCGGATCAACTAACAGAGACTCAGACAATGATTTTCTACCAGAGCCATGTTCGGTTGCAGATGTTAAGTTTTGTCTCACAACAGAATCAATTTGACAATTAAGAGAACCATGGCTTGGTCGAGTGGACATTTCGACGGACGAAGTCACGAAGGGTGATTCTCAGACAGCAAGGTTTCCAGCAACTTTACTCAAAGTTGATCTTTGAATCATCGATGACTCAGAATTTTTCCATGATAAGTACCTCTACCTGCAAAGAACACAAGAACTAGAATGAAAAACTTTTGAACATCTTATTGTGGGTGCTAAACAGAGACATATTTGGCCTATGCAGCATCTGACATGATGGATCTTTCTTGAAAGTTGAAACCACCAAATGCAACAAGGAAATCTCTTTCCTTGTGTTGTACAAGAACGAGGCTAAATCCCTGCAGCAGAAAAGCCTAAACATGAAACAAAAAGAACTTGAAGAAGATAAACAAATACACAGGATTTGCGCGATTGGCTTCACCTAGTTCAAATCAATGGTGAACACATCGATGGATTTCTTATGTTAAACTGAAGACTTCAAGGATTTTTTGCCTTGACTCCAACATCCAAATCATACGAGTACTTAATAGAAGTCCCTCGTTAGACCATCTCTTAAGTTACATCAATACGTCAATTGAAGGAAATTCAAAATAACAGCTGAATAACAGTTTAAGAACGGGTGGCATGAAGTCGAAAGGTAGCATTTAATTGTACGCCGGCAGGGCATACATTTCTTCCTGCTTCCACCTCCAGAAATATACCATTTCGAACCACAAAGTGCTCCGCAACAACCAGCTTTAGGAGATGGATTGACCATACCATCTGAGGGAAATGGTATGTGTTAAAATGCTGATGTTTCTATATGTTAATTTGATGGTCTAACTAAGAATCCTGCATATTAAAATAATTCAGTTAAGGACTGGTGTAAATTGTCTACAAACCGCCTCAAAACCAAGTGAGTACAAGTCATTTAAAGTTCAAGATTTTGACGCCCCCACGAAAAATCAAAAGCATTTTGTCATCATAAAGGGCCGCAGCATGGTTAGATCTTGGAGATGGCCTTGTATTGGACGAAATCATCCATCACCAGCTGAAAATATTTACTCTCCATATTTATCTTTGATATCTTTGTTATGTACTCTATTTAGTATCATAATATCAATATGTATCCTTGATTTAAGGGCTTACTAAAAGCTCCTCTCTGTATATATAAACAATTTCACCAGTAATGAAAATTAGAGCTTTACCATCTCTCTTTACTTTTATCATGGTATCAGAGCAGTTGAAATCCTAGGTTTATTTATTTATTTTTCAATCATGGCCGAAGAGAGCCCTTTCCCTATGACTTCCAATGCTTCAAACAACAACACAAATAACAACCAATCAAACACTACCCAATCCAACTATGATGCCTCATCACCCTATGTTCTTGTTGAAATTGTGACATTTTTGTTGTCGCAAATTATTGTAATTTTCGGTTTTAATTTAGTTGCATATTTGGTTGATGTCTAACTACTTTGAATGATGAAAGTTAGGCCTATATTGTATGCTAAATAGTAGAGTATGCTATCAAAATGTACTATTAATGTATTGTCTAGTATGTAGGACTATGACTAGTGGGTAGAATAGTTGATAGAAGTCTTGCAAGTTGCTCTATATGTGGGAGCATTGTATAACTCGAAAATTAAGAAGAAAATATGTCAAGATGTAGCCTTCAAAGTTCTTCTTCTCCTCTGGTTTTCTTCCTAGAAAACCAGAGTTTATACTCTTATTTTTTGTTATGTAAAATCTATTCACCTTCTCCCATCGACCATGAATTTAACAAATATTTTAGAACTCTAAATGTAGAGTTTTAGATCCAAAATCCCAACAGTGGTATCAGAGCCCAAATGATCTTAGAAGGGCAGAAAATGAAGCTGAAAAAAAGGAACCAGATAAAGCTGAAATAGAACCAGATGAAGCTGTAAAAAAGGGCAGCCAAAAATGTTGAAATCCGGTTTGATGCAAAAGTTTCAGTAGCAGCCCTGGGACTCAAATTTGATCCTTGATGGTGATGAAAGTGGCTGAAAACAGAAGCAGATACCGGTATAAGGAAATGGCTGCAAGTTGTTGTGAAAAGGGGCTGTTGAACTGCTAAAAAATTGAGAAAAATCTGGTATTGATAAAATGAAAAATCTAGTTTGCTGGCAAAGATTAAGAGCTGAAAAACTGATCTTTAAAGATCAGAGTTGAAAAACTTATTATTGGCCAAAAAATGGAAGAAAAATAGCTGCTGAAGGAGCTACAAAAAAAAAAGAAGGGAAAACTGGTATGATGAATAAGCTGAATCCGGTTAGCGAAGAAGGAGTGAATCTGGTTGAAGCTAGTAAGCTCGAAACCCGACAGGCTAAAGTCATATACCATGTGCAAAACAGCAGCTGAATGTTGCTGAAAATGCCAGAAGTATGAAGATAAATGAGCTGTAAATGCCAGAAAAAACTAGAAAAAGAAATGCAATTGATGCTATTTTTGAAAGTACTGAAAAGGGGTTGAAAAATGGTGAATCTAGTTAAGCAAGAAGTGCAAAATCTGGTAAGCTATGTCAAGCCAAAATCTAGTATGATATGGAACGAGAGAGCAGCATCAGCCCTGACAAAAAATAAATAAAGAACTGGCTTCAGGAAACTAGAACAAGTATGGGAAATGAAAATCTGATGTTACAGATGGGGGCTCATCTAAAGAATTTAACAAAGTTAAAGCTGAACAAGGGAAGTTAAATGTTGAAGAAGAAACTGATGAAAAAAGGGCTTTAATTTGGTGTTTAAATGTCTGTGAAAAAATCGGTATAAGATGCTGAAGAAGAAGCTCAAAATTCGGTAAGTTCTGAAAAAGTGAAATATGGTAAGCTTAAAACTAGTAATCTGAAATATAGTAAGTAAATGAATATTCCTTTTTCCAATATCCGGTATTTCAAAACCCGGTAAGTTTACTCTTTGAAATCCGGTATGCAACATTGATATACGGTATGCAAATGAAGCCAATACCGGTATACAAGCATTGTCCAAATCTGGTAAGCTCACACCAAATACGATAAGCTTCTAAAATCCGGTAGGTGAAGCTTAAATTCGGTAAGTACAATAGAAAGACAGTAAGCTCAATCTGATGAAAATTTCTGATGAATAATGATGAAATCGAAGGTTTCTTTGTATGGGGTTGGTCCTAGGCTAAAAGAGTTGACAACTATGATGTTGAGTTGCAACCAAGAAGGTCGGATCAATTGGAAAACAAAGATACCTCGAAATTGTAGTCATAAAAACAGAAAAATGAAGATGACAGTCGTGACCAAAACCAGCAGCAGTTTCAACATAAAATTTGAGGAAAGATGCAAGAATGAAAGTTCTTTGTGTGAGATTAATTCGAATGCAATAGATGTCAATCAACTACGAAAGAGAGTTACAACCAAGGTGCTTCGATCAAATAAAAAACAAAAGAACTTCAAGCTTGTAGTCGCCAAATAAGAATGGTTCAAAAAACATGAAGAATGCTTTGAGGTTCCAATAAAAATGTCATGGGGGAGTGTTGAAATTGTGACATTTTTGTTGTCACAAATTATTGTAATTTTCGATTTTAATTTAGTTGCATATTTGGTTGATGTCTAACTACTTTGAATGATGAAAGTTAGGCCTCAATGTATGCTAAATAGTAGAGTATGCTGTCAAAATGTACTAGTAATGTATTGTCTAGTATGTAGGACTATGACTAGTGGGTAGAATAGTTTATAGAAGTCTTGCAAGATGTTCTATATATGGGAGCATTGTATTACTTGAAAATTAAGAAGAAAATATATCAAAATGTAGCCTTCAAAGTTCTTCTCCTCTAGTTTTCTTCTCAGAAAATCATAGTTTATACTCGTATTTTTTGTTATGTAAAATCTATTTTCACCTCCTCCCATCAACCATGAATTTAACAAATATTTTAGAGCTCTAAATATAGAGCTTTAGATCCAAAATCCCAACAATTCTTCACGCCTATGATAATTCATGCACAACTTTAGTAACTTGCCTTTTCAAGGAAGAAAATTATCCCACATGGTGTCGGGCAATGACAAATGCACTTCAGGCCAAAAGCAAATTTGGTTTTGTGGATAGATCTATCAAACATCCATCACTTGGTTCACTGGAAGAATCTGCATGGACTAAATGCAATTCAATGGTAATTTCTTGGATTTTCAATTCCCTTCATCATACCCTTCATGACAGCATAACATATTTGGTGATGGTACAAGAGATGTGAAATGACCTTGAAGAACGATTTTCACACAGCAATGCTCGCATTCATCAATTGATAATTGAAATGATTAATACCTTGCAACAAGGAATGACTGTCTCCGTATATTTCACCAAATTAAAAGGCATTTGGGATGAGCTAAGCACGTATTCCCAGATCACATCATGTACTTGTGGCTCTGCAAAAGCACTTGTTGTAGAAAGAGAGAGAAAAGATTCATCAATTTCTAATAGGCTTGAATGAAAAATATAATATGGTGCGCTCTCAGATCTTGAACACAGATCCATTGCCTTCATTATCTCGTGCTTATACACTTGTAATACAAGAGGAGTGCCAACAGTTAGTGATAGCATCTCGATTACCTTCATCGATAATAAACTAGTTTGTGCTTAAAACTTGTGTTGATAACTATAAATGATTTCTTAATTTTTATTTTCATACCTAAGCACGTGTTTGGGTTTCATTATAATGGAAAGAGTTATCGGTCTCACATAATGTATGGGTAATAAGTGGGTAGTAATTATAAATGTGTAGTTAAAATTAATATTCGACTTTGATTAAAAATTATAAGTAATATATAATGTTAACAAAACAAAGGAAATATATATAGTCTTTGGGAATAGGAAACCTATCAAAATAGTCTAATTCATTTATATACTCCTCATCTATCGTATGTATACATGACGCGATTTTTTTCACACTTTCTCACAATTCCTCCCGGAATGAAATACTACATCATACCAGTCTGCCTAACAACAATGTACGTATCATCACATGTTCAATCAAGATCTAACTCTCGACTTTGTTAGGTGTCTTAAGCTTGCACAACCTCTTTAATAGTCAATCACATATATGTTTCGATCATTACCATTAACGACGGCCCACATCTCGTTCTATTGCAAATGAGGATTTACATTCACATAATTAAGTTTAGAGCCTAGTTCTGATGCCACTTGTTAAAACTAAGGTCCATCCGAAAAGGTTTATATATTACGTATAGCTGTCTAATTCCTCTTATAATGTTGAAGTTGTGACATTTGGTTGTCACTCGAAAATGTATTTTAGATTTAGTTACATATTTGGTTGATGTCTAACTCCTTTGATAGATGAAAGTTAGACTTATTTTGTAAGCTACTACAAGTAAAGTATTGACTAGTATGAGTTAGTACATTATCTTGCTTGTAAGTATGGTAATGTGTAATAGTAGTATGGTAGTAGATAGATTAGTTGGTTGAAATATCTTGTAGAAATTGGTCTATATATATGGTCATTGTTGTACTCGAAAATTACTAAGAAATATAACAAAGATGTAGACATTCAAAGTTCCTCTCTTCTACTTGTTTTCTCACCAGAAAACCAGAATATATGTATGTTTATATACTTGTTTTTGTTATGCAAAAAATCTGTTTTTCACCTCCTCCATCAACCATGAAATGAACAAATATTTTAGAGCTTTATTTGTAAAGCTTTAAATCCAAAAATCCAACATGGTATCAGAGCTTCAATGATCTTAGAAGGGGCCATAAAAAAAGATGAAAAGGAAAAGCAGAAAGAACCAGAAGAAGTTAAAAAAAAAAAAAAGCAACCAAAAAGTTCAAAAAATCGGTTTGATGCCAAAGTTTCAGCAGCAGCCCTGGGAGTTTGATTTGATCCTTGATGGTGTTGAAAGTGGCTGAAAATGAAGCAAATACCGACATGTTGAAATTGTTGCAAAGTTGCTGTGAAAAGGAAAAAACATTGGCCATGAAAAATTTGAAGAAAAAAGCTGTTGAAGGAACTGTAAATGCCAGGAAAAAACCAGAAAAAGAAATGCATTTGATGATTTTTTTGAAGTGCTGAAAAAGGGTTGAAAAATGGCGAATCCAGTTAAACAAGAAGTGCAAAATCTGGTAAGTTATGCAACGAGATATCAGCAGCAGCCCTGACCAAAAATTCAGCTAGTTGGAATAAAGAATCGGGTTTAGGAAACCAGAACACATCTGGGAAATGAAAATCTGATGTTACAGATGGGGTCTCATCTAAAGAATCTAACAAAGTTTGAAGCTGAACAATGGAGTTGAAGAAGAAACTGATGTAAAAAAGACTTTAATTTGATGTTTAAATGGCTGTGAAGAAACTAGTATAAGATGCTGAAGAAGAAGCTCAAAATTCGGTATGAAGGAGCTTAAGCTGAAATACAGTAAGTGAAGGAATATTCAATTTTCTAAACTCCATATACAGTAAGTTCCTTTCTCCTCAAATCCGGTATGCTAGCCAAATCTAAATGCGGTAAGTTCATCTTCTCTGAAATCCGGTATGCTGACTAAATCAAAATCCGATATGTATTACTGAAATCCGGTATGCTTGGTAAAATTATCAAAATCTGGTATTTACTGAAAATCAATATCCGGTACGCAAAGAAGAAAACCGGTATGCTTGCAAAATGTTTCAAAATCCGGTATGCAAAAATGTGAAAACCAGCAGCTAGTTCAACAACAGCAAAAGGCCAGAAAATGAAGAAATTTTTTGAGGATGTAATGATGCAAGTCGAAAGTTTCTTTGGATGAGGTTGATCCAAGGCTAAAAAAAGGTTGATCAACTACAAAAGAGAAGTTGCAACTATGGTGAGCTTGGATCAAATAAAAAATAAAGAAAACCAAAACTTGTAGTCATCAAAAAATGGTTTGAATCTAGTTATCTCATTCTGAAAAAATTGATCTCAGTTGGTGTTAAAAATGGCTGCAAAGAAGATGAAAATGCTGTCTTTTATAAGTGCTGAAAATGGCTAAAAAGGGAGTGAATCCAGTTAGTGAAGAAGGAGCAAATCCAGTGGAAGATGGTAAGCTCAACCAACCCAAAAAAAATCAGCAATTGCCTTTGAAAAATCTGATATGATGTAGCAACCTTGATCTTAAATTCAGCATTAGCTTTCGAAAAAAAAAAAAACAGCAGACACCCCTGATTTCAACAACAGCAAATCTGAGGAAATGATGCAAGATGAAATGTTTTTTGGGTAAGGTTGATTCAAGACCAAATGATCTTGAATCAAATAAAACCAAAGGAACTCAAGCTTGTAGTCACCAAACCAGAAAAATGAAAAACGGCTGAGCATGAAGAAGAATGTTTTGATGGTTTCCAGCAATGGTAGAAATTTTTTGAAAGTTCCAACAAAATGTCATGGGACAGTGTTAAAGTTGTGATATTTAGTTGTCACTTGAAAATGTATTTTAGATTTAGTTACATATTTGGTTGATGTCTAACTCCTTTGATAGATGAAAGTTAGGCCTATTTTGTAAGCTACTACAAGTAAAGTATTGACTAGTCTGGGTTAGTACATTATCTTGCTTGTAAGTATGGTAATGTGTAACAATGTAAGAGTGTATGGTAGTAGATAGATTAGTTGGTAGAAATATCTTGTAAAAATTGGTTTATATATATGGCCATTGTTGTACTCGAAAATTATTAAGAAATATAACAAAAATGTAGACATTCAAAGTTCCTCTCTTCTACTGGTTTTCTCACCAGAAAACCAGAATATATGTATTTTTATATGCTTGTTTTTGTTATGCAAAAAATCTGTTTTTCACCTCCTCCATCGACCAAGAAATGAACAAATGTTTTAGAGCTTTATTTGTAAAGCTTTAGATCCAAAAACCCTAATATATAGCATATATAGTATTTTGTTCGCACTTTTCTTACAAAAAATAGCATCCAATGGAAAAAAAACATATTTTGTTCGGATGTATCTCTTGAGTTCTTAGTTTACTAGTACAGAACCAACAAACTTGCCATTTGAAATTAAGAAGCATTATATATTTGGATATAGATTGCATCTATCCAAAATCTAAAGGAATTTTGACCTTCATCTGCTTTTTTATATATCTGCTAACAAAATTGCCAATACCACCACAAACCAAGTCTATTTTCACTGCACTAGTCTTGTTTGTAACTTGAAAAGCATTTTTTTCCATCTAAGTGCATGTGCATTTAGCTGGAGGTTTAAATCTTATGAACTAGACGAAGATATAAACGGAAGGGAAATTGAACATACTCTTATCTGGCTGCAGGGGTGCAATACATCAGTTCCGATCGTGTTTACTGGGGGAAAAGTTGTAGCTTCTGTTAAAAATATGCTTACTCTTTTCGTAAATGAGTTGGACTTTTAACATTTTGTGACATTCCAATCGTGATTACTAAATATTTCAACAGCAAATGGCCATTATGTTAAATACTTTATAAGATCAAATATTTAGGTACATTTTCCACGACGGGATAGTCTGCTGCTGATAGGATCTAAAGGCATTGGTGTGCAATTAACATATGGAACATCAGTTCGATGAAAACAAAAGAAATTTGTGACTCGACTTTGCATCCATTTTGGCGTCATTTTGTTGCATTTGTTGCCATTTCCATTGGAGTTTTATTGATTCCATCTATTATTATCTAGCCGTTACTCTGCCGGAATTTTTGCAGAAGTTGAGATCAAGTTTTCTCTGGGCGTTGCTTGTCACTCCGTCCACCATATTTCCAACAATCTGTAAATTCTTAAGAATTGCACAAGCTGGGAATATTTTTTGATATTAAATAGTGACTTCACCAGTCCACAACTGTGTGACATGGCCTCATCTAAAAGTGAATGCTAGTTTAATTTTTTTATCTAGGTTCCACGTGCATTATTTTCATAAACAAGTGGTGGCGGCGATACTAGAACTCAGCTTTTCGCGACCGGCAATAATTTTATGGAAAAACACCATTGAAATATAATATTACTTTTACTAAATAAGAATCATAGAGATTTTGTTGGAATTAGTCGAGTTTGTGACACTTTTGTTGTCACCTAACTATTGTATTTTGGTTACATGTTTTTTGATTAAGTCTAATTCTATGTAATGATGAAAGTAGACGAGTTTTTAACCTATTACAAGTTAAGTTTTTGTCAAGTATTGTCTAGTATAGTAGGTAGTATGGTAGAAAGTACTTTTGTAAGTATGTCTAAGTTTGGCTATATATAAAGCTATGTATTTTCATTTTTATTTAGAGTGAATAGAGTAAAATTATATATTTTCTCTCATTTCATTGTCTTATATCGTTTTGTTGAGTATCAAACAAAACTTATGTGTTAAATCCATTTTTTTGGTGAGTGAACAGCAAAATCGGTAAGTGTTGTGTAAAACCAAAATACGGTAAAGAGAGTGCATATAGGTAAGTGTTGTGTAAATCCGGCAAATACGATGTGCATGAGAGTTTCCGTAAGAACCAAATACGGTATTTACACTTAAGTGAAATCATTCCTAAACTCGGTATTGATTTTTGATTTTGGTAAGTAAAGGAATATTTTTCTCATATCCGATTAATCACCAAATACGGTAATATCAAATATGTAAGCGGTCCGATGATTTTTGACAGATTTTCAAACCAAACCGTTTACACCGTAAACCAAACCATTTTGAACGGTTTGAAAAAAACTCAAACCTAAACCTAACGTTTGGCCCGGTTTTAAACCGCCAGTTTCGCTGTATATTTTTTTTTTTGCCCGTCGTCCGATTTTAAAACCACCAATTTCGCCATATATTTTTTTTCTCTGTCTACTTTTATACCATTAATTTAGGAGTGAACAATTTTTTCAAGAATCGGTGGAACCGGACCGGAACCATTTAGAAAAATAATGTTTAATTTGGGACAATATTATTAAAATCAATGTTTTTTCAGGTTCTTGTATGGGAACTGTTTGAAATCGGATGATTCTCAGAGTTTTTTTTGTAAAATAGAGTAAAAAAAATAATAAGATTCTTTCTTCATTTTAGACATCAACATTTCCTTCTTCTCTTGATTCTTTTATCCCTTCTTACAATTATTTGATTAATTGATTCTCAAGCCAAATTAGAATATTGGGTAAATCTATACCTAAATAAATTTATTTACTATAATAATTTCATTTCCAAATTTTTTTTTGTTTTCACTTTGATTACATAGTTGTTGATCCGATCAAAACTTTTCATTTAGATTTCTACAAATTATAAGTGATAGAACCAGAATGCAATAATTTTTAAACCATATCCAATTCAATGTAGATTTTGATTTTGATTGAAGTTTATTTAAGATTGAGTGCATTTATACGTTGATAATTGTTTATGATAGTAAATCCGGAAAATATTGCTTGATGAATGTTTTAGACAGTGCTTATGAGTGAAATCATTTAAAAATAATTAAAAACCAAATACAAAAGTCTTACAAGACAATCCGGTAAATTCCAAAAAAATTTTTATTTATTTTTGAGTGAAAATAAAATTTCTCGGTAAACCAAACCGGAATTGATTCGGTTTGGTTCAAATATTCGTTGACGGGTTAACGTGGCACCAAACCGACGGTAAAATGCGGTTTCGTTTGGTTTTCCGTCAAGTAAATCAAATAAATCGGTAAGTTCAATTTACTAAAATCCGGTAAGTTGAAACTAAATCCAATAAATTCAAATCTTTCACTTCTTTTCGAACCAAAAATCCAACATGGTATCAGAGCATTATTGGTCTTAGAACAAACTGAGAATCAGTAGCATGTTTGAGAGAAAACCAGTCAGCGACCTTCACTAAAATAGTCGAGTGTTTGGTGAGTTTGTGAAATGGCTTCAAATGTTTTTTCAACACCTTTACCCTCAGTCTTCAATGGAGAAAATTATGACTTATGGTCTGCAAAAATGAAGGCATATTTAAAGGCCTATAACTTGTGGAAAATCACAGAAACTGGTGTTGAACTGCCAGCTTTGAGGGCAAATCGAACAATTGCTCAACTAAAGCAACATAGTGAGGAAATTGCAAAGAAATACAAAGCCTTGTCGTGCATTCAATCAGCCGTCTCAGATGTTATATTCACAAGGATCATAACCTGTGAAACAGCAAAGGAAGCATGGGATAGGTTGAAAGAGGAATTTCGAGGCAATGAGAGAACCAGGCAGATGCAGGTTTTGAATCTGACAAGGGAGTTTGAAACTCTGAAAATGAAGGATTCAGAATCTGTTAAAGAGTTCTCCAATAGGTTGATGAAGGTTGTGAATCAAATCAGATTGTTGAGTGATGATATGCCAGAAAAAAGGAGTGGTGGAGAAGGTGTTAATCAGTTTGCCAGAGAAGTTTGAATCTAATATTTCTTCACTAGAAGATTCAAGGGACTTGGCTAGCATCTCTTTGGCTGAGTTGATTAATGTCCTTCAAGCCACTGAACAAAGGAATTGTTCAGGCAAAAAAAGAGCAGGCTGAAAGTGCTCTGTTTGCAAAAGGAAAGGTCAGGCAAAATGAGAAGAAAGTGGAGACCAGCAAAAATGTTGGCAAAAATGGTGATTATCCATCTTATCCTCATTGCAAGAAATTTGGTCATTCTCCAAAATGGTGTTGGTTTAGACCTAATGTACAATGTAGGTCTTGCAAACAGCTTGGACATGTTGAAAGGGTTTACAAAAATCAAAAGGAGAAGGATGAGTTGCAGCAGGCCAAAGTAGTAGAAGATCAGACAGAGGAGTATTTGTTTTCAGCTATAAAATTCACAGCTCCCAACCGTTTTGAAACTTGGCTACTTGACAGTAGTTGTACTCATCACATAACTTCAAATGTAAGCATCTTTGTGGAGTTAAATGATGCTTACAGATCAAAGGTAAAAGTGGGAAAATGGAGACTATGTTGAGGTGAAAGACATTGACAAAGTTTTAGTACAGACACCAACAGGTACAACAGGTACAAAATTCATTTATGATGTTTTATATGTTCCAAAAATTGATCAAAACTTGATAAGTGTTGGTCAATTGATTGAAAAAGTTATACTTTGGTATTCAAAGATAAGAGATGCACTGTATTTGATTTTCGAAATCAAGTAGTGATGAAAGTTGAAATGAGGGATAGGAGTTTTCCTTTAGAATGGAAATAAGAAATCTCTCATCACACTGAGACTTCAGCCTCTAAAATTGATGTTGAAGAAGTTCTGGACAGATTTAAAGCAACAAAAAAAAGGCCAAAAGATCAATTAGATGGACTGATAAATCAGATGCAGTCACTGCCCATGAGGAAAAGAGTGAGATTCAACAAATTGCTATGGAAAGAATGACTCAAATTGAGAAGGATGAGAGGCAACTGAAAGCACTCAGAAAGACATTTGAAGTTGTGGGTTCTGATGCTTTATTAGGAGACAAACCATTGTATTGGCAGCATGTTTAGAGCGATTTGTAGATCCTAATGTAGCTGCTGCATTAGTTCATAATCTTTTAAAATCACTGTCTAAAGACTCTTCCAGCAGGCAACTTGATGCAAGGCAACATTCTCAATAGATCCACCAGACAATAATAAAAATTTAGTTAACTCAAAGGGAAAGACAGCTGAAATCATTGGGCTGCAATGTCAAAAGATTGAAGATATTCATGATCCGGTAGCTGGTGCATTGCAAATCAGAGAATCAGCTTGCAAACTTCGTCAAATGCAAGGGTTGAAACACTAAGAAAATGTCTTGGTGCTTCCAACAAAAGTGTTAAGGATGAATGTTGGAATTAGTCATGTTTGTGACACTTTTGTTGTTACCTAACTATTGTATTTTGGTTATATGTTTTTTGATTAAGTCTAACTCTATGTAGTGATGAAAGTTAGACTAGTTTTTAACCTATTACAAGTTAAACTTTTGTCAAGTATTGTCTAGTATAGTAGATAGTACGGTAGAAAGTACTTTTGTAATTATGTCTAAGTTTGGCTATATATAGAGCCATGTATCTTCATTTTTATTTAGAGTGAATAGAGTAAATTTATATATTTTGTCTCTCATTTCATTGTTTTATATCGTTTTGTTGAGTATCAAACAAAACTTATGTGTTAAATCCATTTTTCTGGTGAGTAAACAGCAAAACCGGTAAGTGCTGTGTAAAACCAGTGAAATACAGTAAAGAAAGTGCATATACGGTAAGTGTTGTGTAAATCCAGCAAATACGGTATGCAAGCTGAGTGAAATCCGGTAAGAACCAAATACGGTATTTACACTTAAGTGAAATCCTGTATTCCAAAACTCGGTATTGATTTTTGAGTGAAATACGTTAAGTAAAGGAATATTCGGTATTCTCATATCCGGTTAGTCACCAAATACGGTAAGTGTCAAGCAAATCCGATAGTTTCAATTTACTGAAATCCGGTAAGTTGAAACTAAATCCAATAAATTCAAATCTTTTACTTCTCTTCGAACCAAAAATCCAACAGATTTCTCTTCAAATTTGGTTTCTGCTAAGCAATGAAAGAAACTTGATAAGACTTCCTGTTGTTATTATATTATTCAAGTTAACTTTGTTTTCTTCACTTGCAAAGTTATTGTCAAAACATAAAGAGAGACACAGTATCGATCCCCAACACCTAGGTACCACGTCACGACCTCAACAAGCAGGAGAAAGAAAGTCAATGTTTTATACTCATTTGGTGGATATATAGGAATGTCATGGAAATTCATTATTGTAGGAATCAATGGCATTGCTTATGTACAAAGTCAATGACTTTATAAAATATTCTTTTATTCTTAAAAAGGAAAATTGAAAAAGAGAAGATGACGATGAAGAAAAGATTAAATGGATATCAGAATATAGTTTTGCAATAAATGAAATTAGTTTCATTCATCTGATAGTGGATAAGGGACAACTGAATTTTTAGTTTGGCAAGTATTCTTTCCCATTTTCTTCTTTTCATTTACACAAAGCTTTAGTCGAGTGTCAATCTCAATGATCCCAGTCGAACATATGTTAGGAATAATAGGAGCCTCTGAATTTCGGATGGACAGACATTGGAGTTTATCTGCTTTCCTCAATGTCCTAAAGCATTTTCCGTAGCACTTGTTAGAAATCACCGGCCAGGTTTATCCAACCAAGAAATGCCAAGGATCGATGCAAGTTTGCCACATCCTGTATCTAAAACAATAGGTTATCAATTATCATCGTCTTTCAATATCAAAGTCGATATTCTCAAGCCACTCGTCTTCACGTAATCACAAGATAGAGTGTGACACTTATTATATCCATATGAAAAAGTAATGAAAATCAAGTTAAAATAGCACGCTATATGTGATATGCTTTAAATAGTGTCTGATTTATCTGAATAGCCCAAAGATTCCAGGGAGAACGAGAAGGGTCATTTAAAACAAGGGGTAATTTGTTTGAGCATATATCCAAAAATCTGAAAGAATCTTCATCTTTTTTAATAATTTTTCCTATGAAAAGTTAAAGAAAAGTTCAAATAAGTAGTCCAATTCCTTCACTTGCCTATATAAATGCAAGTTCATGAGACATACCATATCACAAACCAAGTCTGTTGGGTTTTGATACCCAATAAATCCCCGGGCGATGATGTTAACTCGGTTATTATTTCAGTCGGCTTTAGCCAAATGATTGAACGTGAAATCAACACCACGGATGAAATGCCCCGACCCCAGAGATATAACGGGCCATTGGAAGCAGCCTAATTAATTAGTGTTGCTCATGGCCCGAGCTTCTTTCAGTTGGACGGTTATTCAATTGGAGGCCCACCTATCTATTTGCTAGCCTACCTTAATTGTTAATTGGTCCAATTAACAATTAACCTATACCTAACTTACCTTTGTGGACGTGAGCTATATATAGTTGGACTCCCCTCCCTTTGAGAAAACACACGCCATTCTCGCCTCTCTCTTTAGCCTCCAACTCTCTGCCTTCTCTCTACGTGAGTTCTTCTTGGTTTGTTGCTCCTGCTTTGTGCTACAGATATTACCCTTCTCTCTTTGTGATCATTCCTGTGTGGTTTGTGTGAGTGGGTACTATTGAAGGGCTACCAATTGAAGAAAACATCGAAGGGGTCGGAGTTTGGTGATTCTACGTGGTGTTGATCGGAACTGAGCTCGGGTTACCTGTGTGGTGGTCGATCCTATTCCCAACAAAGTCTAAAATAGACAATCTTTATTGATTTGTTCAAGAAAATCCCCTTTTCCCCCATCAAATTAGCACCCCTTTTAACAATTTCACTGCATTTGATGGATCGTATAGCAAAACTGGCTTCACAAAAAGCTGTGGTGATATTTAGTAAAAGTACATGTTGCATGTGCCATGCTATCAAGAGATTGTTCTATGAGCAAGGTGTGAGTCCTATGATCCTCGAGCTTGATGAGGACCCGAGAGGAAAAGAAATGGAATGGGCTCTAATGAGGCTAGGATGCAGCACTGCTGTCCCGGCTGTGTTTATTGGAGGAGAATTTGTGGGTTCTTCTAATACTGTTATGACTCTTCATCTCAATGGTTCACTTAAGAAGTTGCTGAAAGATGCTGGAGCATTATGGCTCTAATCACGAATGGAAGACATATTTTGACCTAAATAAGGAAACTAAACTGTAAACACATCACAAATGTGGTTTTATTACGTATGTAGTACTATATGGAGAGGTGGTCTGTATATAGAGCCTGTCTTGTACACTAATTCAGTTACATCGACAAGCAATTCAGTATAGCCTTTCTGTTTTTCATTTTTTCCCTTTCTCCACAGCCAGCAGTAAAAGAACTTTATGTTTGAACTGCACTTTGATCATGCAACAACTAGTTGATTTAACCAATTCTAAATGCAAGTCAAAGAACAATGGAAAGGTAAAAAATTCTGGTACCAGCCAAAAACATTAAAGCGAAACAAATCCGAAAATCCTAGAGAATTACACAATCTGGTAATAATTTATGATGTTCCCTGGCGTTGACTTTCGTAAATTGTGACTTGTTAGCATTTAACACCATGAGTTGAACCACCTCGTTTAAAATTCAGTACACCCTCTCACAGGATAGTCCTATCTACTAGCTTAAAGATGGTTAACAAAAATTTATGCAAATAATAAATAATATATAATTACAGTAATTTCTCTTCAAGTATTGTTTCTGGTGAGCAATGACTTCATATTTTGGATAGCATGGTTATCTTGAGGCTGTGAACTAACTTAAAATCGCAATTGTTTCTCTTCTATATGTTTTTATTACTCTTTTTGAGGTTCCAAACACTACAACAAAAGTAACTTTTCATAGCATTCGTTTACAACTTGCATATAAGGCATGTCGTAAATAGTTGCGTGCCCTAAATATGTGTAAGAATAATTTAATTACTTGAAGTATGTACATCATACATTTTGGGCACGCCGTAAGAGATGAATATATACGGCATAGTTCTCAAGCATACCGTATAGATTGATAAAGAAAATATTTGTGATTTTTGATTTTTATTTTGTTTTAAAATGAACTATTTACGGCATGCGTTAATGTTTGCCCTAAAAAAATAAAAATTTATTTACTTTCGAAATGTGATGCACATAGAAATTCACAAGGCAAGAAGAACATTGTGGTGGCACAAATGGGAGAGAATGTCAATGTTTTACACTCATATGATGGATACATAGGAATGTTATGGCAACTCATATTATTGAAGGAATAAATGGGATTGCTTATGTACAATGACTTTACACATTATTCTTTTGTTATCAAAATAGAGTTTTGAAAAAGAAAAAAATAAGATTTAAATTTAAGATAATATTCACCTCAATCACTCAGATTTGATTTAAGATGTTACCTCTCAACTTAGATACGATGTCAAAAAATAGTTCCACTATTTGTGAAATGAGTTTCATTACTCAGCAAATGGATAACGGACAACTGAATTTTCTACTTTAATTTTCTTTTCGATGCGATGTATTTAGTTTGGCAAGTATTCTTTACTCATGATTCTCCTTTTGTCGCTCACAAAAAGTTGGTAACACATCAGACTCAACAACCTCACTCCAACATGTGTTATGAGCTTTAGAAACATCTGAATTTGCTCAGTTTTGATGGAGTTGTGCCGAATGGACATACATTGGAGTTTATCTGCTGTACTTTTTCTTTTCATTGAACTTGAAAATATGTTAGTTTGAAGAAACACCTACCTTAATGGGAAATATGTCATTTTTTTTTTTATCTTATTAAGAAAAAGTACAACTTAAGGAGGGGGCAAGACCTAACCTCCGATTATTGATTACTGATATTGGATGACATTAATAATTGTTTATGATGACCAACAAAGTGAGGCCCTCTACGTGTATACTAGGCCGTTGATCACCATAAGGATTCTACACCTATGATGGGCCGTTGACCCCCCACAGGAGCACTCTTCGTCAACGTTGGGTCGTTAACCATTAGGAGACCCTCTACCACTGCACAGCCGTTCCAACACTTAGCCATAAAATCATCAACGAATTGGATGGAGATTGCTTAACGGTTGTCAATGACATAACCACCCGTCGGATAGTAGGAGGTTCCCACTCAGAACGTGGGAGGAGTGGAAGAGGCTGCGTGGGACATGTGGCACCATAACCACCCAGCATTTACATGGCTCCCAGTCACCTATAAATACATATAAGGTGAAACAGGTATCTCCCTGAAAAAAATTTTGGTCATCGGAATACACAGTACATATTTTCTCTTAAGTTTTTATCTAAAAAGATCTCGTACTAATTCTCACATCGGAGGTACCATTTTGCAAGTAACATTTGTTCATCGAAGTAATAGAAACACCTTGCACCGCAGGGAGGTTACGGAGTTTTAGCTACTCAACTATTTCATTGGCGTCGTCTGTGAGAAACCACTAAACTAAAAAGTCATGTCAAGAAGAAGAACAAATAGTGATACGTGTTTAGTCAGGAATACGGCAGAGACAGAGTCAGAGTTAGAGTCGATGGCGCAAGGTCACGATCCGCAACAGTAAGTGACGCAAAGCCAATTCAACGCTCTGGAGAATTACTTGGCAGTAATGATGACTCTTCTACAAAGTCAGTTATACAGGGCCGCCGTCCTACCTTTGGACCCAAATAAAATCACGCACGAACAGCTGCCTCAAGAGCCACATGCGGTTGTTCTACCCGTTATCTAGCCAATGACATGAGATTTGGGGGCTCCAGCGATTGTAGTTCCGCAACCCCCACGGCCCATGGTAGACTTGGAACAGAGGATGGAGGAGATGATGACCTAGAAGACAGACGACACACTATCTAGGAGAAAGGATAGACGTAGGCAAATGATTTTGGAGGAAAACTCATTCACACCAGGGATCATGGCTGTCCCTCTACCTAAAGGTTTCAAACAGTCTATGATAGAAGCATACGAAGGAGTCACGGATCCACTCAACCACCCGTGGACCTTCGTTGACCTGATGAGACTTTATGCAACCCCTAACGCAGTCATGTGTTGGTCTTTTCCCTCAACACTCAGGAGGAAAGCCAGAGGTTGGGTAGCAACTTTAGCCCCATGGTGGGCGCCAAGAAATGAAATAGGTTGGTAGTTAAAACTCCATGACCTCCATGTGGTGCAAGGTGTTCATGTTACTCTGGTGAACAACTGTTACCTACGAAATGGGGTTGTGGCTTTCTCTTCCATTGTACTTCCGGCATGAGAATTAGTACGAGATCTTTTTAGATAAAGACTTAATGGAAAATATGTACTATGTATTCCGATAACCAAGTTTTTTTTAGAGAGATACCTATTTTGCCTTAGGTATATTTATAGGTGACTAGAGCCACATAAATATCGGGCGGTTATGGTGTCATGTTCCCACATAGCCTCTTCCACTCTCCCCACGTTCTGAGTGGGGAACCTCCAACTATCCGACGGTTGGTTGTGTCCTTGACAACCATTAAGCCATCCCCATCCAATTTGTTGATGATTTTATGGCTAAGTGTTGCGACAACCATCCAGTGGTAGAGGGTATCCTAATGGTTAACGACCTAAGTCGCTTTCACCAGAGGAAGAAGTAATGACGGTTTTATACATAATAGGATGAAAAACAAGTTAAACAAAAACTTAGAATAAAGGAAAGAAGGAGGAGAATGTTACCTTGGCTATGGAAGAAGCAATAGAACCAACTTATATTGAACCAACTATTGATGAGAGATGGGCTAAAAAAAATGTTGCGAGAGGATGAAGACGCTAACCCTTACCGATAAACATTGACAAGAGGTAGATGAACTAGTGATATTGGATAGCATTAATAATCGTCTATGATAACCAACAAAGTGAAGCTCTCTACGTCAATACCAGGTCGTCGACCACCATAAGAACTCTATACCTATGCTAGGCTGTCAACCCCTCAGGAGCACTCTACGTCTACGTTGGGCCATTAAACATTAGGAGACCCTCTACCACTGCACGACCTTCCCAACACTTAGCCATAAAATCATCAATTAATTGGATGGGGATCACTTAACGGTTGTCAAGGACACAACCAACTGTTAGATAGTTAGAGGTTTTCCACTCATAACGTTAGGGGAGTGGAAGAGGTTGTGTGGGACATCTGACTCCATATCCGTCCGACATTTACATGGCTCCATTCACCTATAAATACACCTAAGACGAAACAGGTATCTCCTTGGAAAAAATTTGGTTATCGGAATACACAGTACATATTTTCTCTTAAATCTTTATCTAAAAAGATCTCGTACTAATTCTCAAGCCGGAGGTACAATTGGGAAAAAAGTTTCAACCCCATTCTGCAAGTAACATTTGTTCATCGGAGTAATAGGAACACCTTGCACCGCAGGGAGGTCATGGAGTTTTAGCTACCCAACTATTTCAATTACTAACTCGATTATTTAACAAATAGTAATCATCAATTAGGTTCTCTCCAACACCCCCCACACCCTCCAAATTAGGTCTAGGTGGAGGCTTCAAAATCTCACCTAGGCTTTGACTGGTGTTTTAACCATAGAGAGAAAATATATTAGGTACTCAAAATCTGTAGGTTTTTTTATATGATGAAGTTGAAAACAAGATAAAATGCCTCTATGATTATTGTTCAATCCAAGTACAAATGGATCGCTTTGCTGCAATTTCATTAATCATTTTTTCCAAGTTTTCTAAGAAAGACTTGTTGAAAATAACTGGTTAGGGATGGTCCAACCTAGAAATGAAAGGGAGTGATGCAGTTCTTCCACATCCTCTCTATCTAAAATTCTCTGATTCTCATCTATTATAGTTGACATTCCTTTATGCACCCCTCACTTATTTACAAGGTATCGTGTAATACAAATTATATCCATAAGAAAAAATGATGAAAATCAGGTTACCAGATCATGCTATGAGTGAATATGCTTCAAGTAGTATCAGATTTATCTGAATAGCCTTAAAGATTCCAGGCCATTTCAAACAAGGGGTCATTTGTTTTACCATATAAAAATCTTAATGAATCTTCATCTGTTTTAATCATTCTTTTAGTAAACTTAAAGAACAATTATTATAAGTAATTCATTACCTTCACTTGCCTCTATAATACAAGGTGATGAAACCATATATCACAAACTAAGTCTAATACAAATAATCTTCATAAATTTGTTCAATCTGATATCTTTCATCAAATTAGCGCCCCAGTTTGACAACTTCATTGCATAATAATTAAAATACTAACGCCGCATTTTCTCTCCACAAATCTTTTTTCGTATGACAAAACTAGCTTCACAAAAAGCTGTGGCGATCTTTAGTAAAAGTTCATGACGCAAGTGTCATGCTGCCAAAGACTATTTCATGAGTAATGCGAGTCCTATGATTCACGGGCTTGACAAGGACTCAAGAGGAAAAGAAATGGAGTGGGTGATAAGTGTAATTTATACACTTATTTGGGCTTCTATACTTGTTTATTTATGAATATATTAACAGAAGAAATCTTATATGTATTCTAGTTTATCTTATATTTGAAGTTTGTATAGATTAATGTAATCTTGTATTTGGATTTGAAAAGATTAGTTTTGTTGTTACCTAGTTATGGTTAGTATGTTTATCTATTCATTAATTTGTAATCTATATATATTCACTTCTATCAATAAACAAGAAGTGAAAGTATTTTTCATATCAGAAACTCTATCATGGTATCAGCAATTTTAATTCACAGCTCCCTTATTTTAATTCCCCCTTCTTATCTACCCCTAAACTGTTACCAAGATGACAACCAATCCATTAATTCACAATACCAGTGAACCACATAATACATTGATAACCATTAATATTTCAGCTCAAGCACCACTCAAACTCACATCTGACAATTACGTCTCATGGAAGCTTCAATTTCACACTCTCTTTGTAGGCTATAATCTAACTGGTTATATTGATGGTATAAAACCATGCCCACTTGCAACTCTTTCTGAAAACAACACCATCATACCAAATCCTGAGCATATGCTCTAGGTTCGTCAAGACCATTTGATCCTAAATACTCTTGTTGGATCTCTTTCCCCCACCATCATCCCCTTCATTGCCCGAGCAAAAACCTCTCGTGAAGCCTGGACAATCTTAGAAAACACCTATGTCAAGCCATCTTGGGGACGTATCAAACACGTAAAATCCCATCTCAAAAATCTAACTATGGGATCCCAAAGTGTTACTGCATTTCTTCAAAATGTAAAAGCTCGTGCTAATGAATTGGCTATTCTTGGAGCACCAATTGATGATGAAGATCTGGCTGAAAAGATCCTTGATGGACTAGGAGATGATTACAAAGAGTTAGTGCGGATTACAAAGAGTTAGTGCGGGCTGTCCAAGCTAGAGACAATCCAATTTTGTTTGATGAACTTCATGAAAAACTCTTAACCTTTGAAGCATCCATTCATGATAATAAACCTGCCCCATCTTATTTTCCTGTCTCTGCTAACCCAACAAATCGAACCAACTCCAGTTCACGCTCATCAGGAACCAATGGCTGGAAACCACCATCAAATTATGGTGTCAACAACACAGGCAGGCGCCCATCGCCCACCTTAGATACTCATCCATTCACACCAAACATAGCTGGAACAAATCTTGGTACTAGGCCTCCTCCAAGGCCTTATCTTGGCTATTGTCAAATATGTAGAATTCAAGGACACAGTGCTAAACGATGTCTTTCATTTCGATTAGTCCCAGTTCATCAGACCAACAATACAAATAATGCAGGGACTTCATTTTCACCATGGCAACCAAAAACACACTTTGCTGCCAACACCTCCAACACTCCAGCGTGGCTTCTGGACAGTGGTGCTTCCCACCATGTAACTTCGGACTTGAGAAACTTATCTCTTCACTCTCCTTACACAGGTTCTGATGACATTATGATTGGAGATGGCACAACTCTTCCCATTACTCTTACTGGTTTCACATCCCTAAAAACTCCTACCTTTCAATTTTCATTGGATAATGTTTTGTGTGTACCTAGCATAAAAAAACTTGATATCTATCTCACAATTTTGTGCTTCAAACAACGTATCTATTGAATTCTTACCTTCTGCTTTTTTGCTGAAGGAACTTCACACGGGAACAACACTTTTGAAGGGTCCAACGAAGGATGGTGTGTATAAGTGGCCCATAAATTCCCCATTATTTGCTTTCTCCAGTGTCAAGACTTCTTCATCCAAATGGCATCATAGATTGGGACATCCTGCTCTTCCTATTTTGAAGCATATGGTTTCTAAATATCATCTAGATTTAGCTTCTTCTATTCTTTCCGACTTTTCATGTAATGCTTGTCACTGCAATAAAAGTCATAAACTTTCCTTCTCTAATTCAACTCTTGTCTCTACTCAACCTCTTCAAATAATAGTTTCTGATGTTTGGACTTCACCAATTATGTCTCATGATGGATTTAAATATTATGTCATTTTTGTCGATCATTTTACCAAATACATTTGGCTTTATCCACTCAAACAAAAATCTGAAGTTAAAGAAGTGTTCATTAGATTTAAAGCCATTGTCAAAAAATATTTTAATCTCGATATCAAGACATTTTATTCAGATAATGGTGGTGAATTTATAGCTCTTACTTCATTTCTTGCTACTCACGGTATATCTCATTTGACTACTCCGCCTCACACACCTGAGTACAATGGTTTTTCAGAGAGACGACATCTTCATATAATTGAAACAAGTCTTACCTTGCTATCACATGCTTCACTTCCTTTAAATTATTGGACTCACGCTTTTGCCACTGCTGTGTACCTAATTAATCGCATGCCAACTTTGACATTAAATTTATTTTCTCCTTATAAAATTTTTTTTGGTGTTCCTCCTAATTATCTTAAACTCAAAGTTTTTGGTTGTCTATGTTATCCTTGGTTTAGACCATACACTTCACATAAACTTGAGTCTCGATCTAAACCATGCGTATTTATTGGGTACTCTTTAACTCAAAGTGTTTATCATTGCTATGATCTTTCAACATAAAAAATCTATGTTTCTAGACATGTTAAATTCATTGAGTCTATTTTTCCTTTCAACTCCTTATCCACTTCATCTCCACATTCTGAGTCATCTACCATTTCCAACTAGGTCCCACCAATGCTTACAATCAGTGCAAACAACAACACTTCAACACCACTCATACACTCATATGATTTGGACACTCAAAGACCATCCCCATGTGAAGCTTCAACGCAATCAATTACTACAGATTCTATCACACTTGACCCTATGCCCTCTGACCCTCCTCCCCACCAACCAATTACACAAGCTATTCCCACATCAACCCCTCACACTTCCCAAACAACTCACTCAATGACCACCAAAGCAAAAAATAACATTCACAAACCTATCAAGAAACTCAATCTCCACACCTAATTATCCACATTTACTGATATTGAACCTACAACTGTGACCTAAGCTATCAAAGATCCAAAATGGCGTCGAGCTATGTCAGAAGAATATGATGCTCTTGTTCGGAATGAGACATGACAATTAGTACCTACTGATCCTAGTCATAATATTGTTGGTTGCAAATGGATTTTTAGAATCAAACGTAACTCTGATGGCTCCATTGACAGGTATAAAGCTCGCTTGGTTGCAAAAAGTTTTAATCAACGACCGGGAGTGGATTATCATGATACTTTTAGCCCAGTGGTTAAATCGACAACAATTCGGCTTGTTCTAAGCTTAGCTTTAAGTCGAGGTTAGTCAATTCGTCAGCTTGATGTTAATAACGCATTCCTGCGAGGTTGCCTTTTTGAGATAGTTTACATGGCTCAACCACAAGGTTTCATTGATCAAGATCATCCATCCCACGTGTGCAAACTCACAAAAGCCATCTATGGTCTCAAGCAGGCCCCACGAGTGTGGTATCAAGAACTTCGTAATTTTCTTCTTTAGTATGGTTTCAAGAACTCTCATGCTGATACTTCGCTATTTGTTCTTCACTTGAATGGGCATCTACTCTATCTACTTGTTTATATTGATGATTTGATTATAACTGGGAGTAATATTACTTTGGTAAATCAATTTGTTCTATGTTTAGCTGATCGTTTCTCTTTAAAAGATCTTGGTTTGCTCTCATATTTTCTTGGCGTGGAAGTTGTCCCCAATAACCATGGCATTCTACTTTCTCAGCGACAGTATCTCATGGATCTTCTTACTCGAACTCATATGATAAATGTTAAACTAGTTTCCACTCCTCTTCCATCAAATTCACCAAATTCACCTTATCTCACATTGCATTCTGGAGCTGCTCTTTTAGATCCTACAGAGTTTCGGGCAATACTAGGAAGTCTTCAGTATCTCCTTATTACTCGCATTGATATTGCCTTTGCTGTAAATAAACTCTCTCAATTTATGCACAGGCCTACAACTGAACATTGGGCTCTTGTTAAGAGACTACTACGTTATCTTTGTGGCACTATAAATGATGGTCTACAACTGTTCAAGGATTCTCCTTTATCACTACATGCCTTCTCCGATGCTGATTGGGTTGGTAATCAAGATGATTTTTCATCCACCAGTGCTTATATTGTTTATCTTAGCAAGAATGGCATTTCTTGGAGTTCAAAGAAACAGAAAACTGTAGCGCGATCCTCAACAGAAGCTGAGTATCGCTCAGTTGCTACAACAACAACAGAACTTAATTGGATCTATTTTTTGTTAGCTGATCTTGGTGTCTCAATCTCTACAAGTCCTGTTGTTTATTGTGATAATGTTGGGGCTACTCAACTTTGTTCTAATCCAGTCTTTCATTCACGAATGAAACATGTGGCCATTGACTTTCATTTCATTCGTGATCAAGTTCAAAATGGTTCTCTTCGAGTTGTACATGTTTCCTCCGCTGATCAACTTGCTGATGCTCTCACTAAGCCACTTCCTCGTGCTCGATTTCTCCTTCTCAAAGACAAGATTGGACTCTCCTCTCGAGCTCCAACTTGAGGGGGCATAACAGAAGAAATCTTATCTGTATTCTAGTTTATCTTAAATTTGAAGTTTGTATAGATTAATGTAATCTTGTATTTCGATTTGTAAAGATTAGTTTTGTTGTTACCTAGTTATGGTTAGTATGTTTATCTATTCATTAATTTGTAATCTATATATATTCACTTCTATCAATAAACAAGAAGTGAAAGTATTTTTCATATCAGAAACCCTATCATATATGTCAAATTTAGGTTAAAATATGTTAATTGTGGGTAAAACCCCAACACATTTTTCAAAAATCATTATCTTAAAATGTATACTCCCAAAAAAATGGGGCTCAAACAAACTTAAATTGCAAACTTTTAGAACTCAAGATAGAACAATTTCGAATGATTATGAAGTTCCAGGCCAATCTAGACTATTTTGGAAGCTTTGGCATCAAAATTGAAGTTTATGATGAAAAAGAACTAAGACTATAGGGAAAATGCTGTATTAGGATAAACTTGAATGAACTTGGAACAGGAAAATTTAACTCCTTGCGATCACATATGTTTATACCTTGTGAGAGCAAGTAGTTAATATCAACGACCAAAATATTTTGGTTTATAAACACGCAAATGCAAGGATTTGCACCATGCGATAGTTATATCGGACAAATAATATTTTATTTCCTATGTTGATTCAATCTCTTCTTGAAAAGTAATTGGGGCTCAAAATTTGACCTCACTGTTGTCCTATAAATACAACTTTTCATCTACAATTGAAAAGGGAGGAAGCTAAGAGGGCACATAAATTTCACATAATAAATAGAGAACAAGAGCATTGGAGAACAACATATTCATATTTCTTGCAAAGCTTTGAAATTGTTTTTGATACAAAACACCTCTTTGACATATTTTCATATATTTGTGCATGAATTTGAAGAAGGAGAAGATATCAATGAGAGAGATCAAGAACCATAGAAGTAATTCAAGATTCAAGACTATTTTCCATCTTTTTTTTTTCCAAACTTCAATTTTGGGTGATATTGTATCTATTCAATTAGTGTTGTTGTAAATATATTATGCTTGACTAATTGTATAGATGTTAGAATAACGTTGACCCCAACCTATGTTTTGAAGTTTCTATATAAATTTTATATTTTGACACTAGATATTTGTTTGGTTTGAATGATTGTTAGGAGTTCAATACTTTTCAATTAATTGGCCATTAATTGATTAGATGTATAGTTTCTATTGACATTAAGGAGAACAAAAATGAATTTAGCACAAGTAGCAATCACTACAACAAAAACAACATTTCACGGCATTCATTTACGACGTGCATCTAAGACATGCCATAAAAATAGAGTTATTACGGCGTGCGATATATGTATGCCGTTAAAAATGATTTCACTAAAGTATTTACGGTGTGAAAAATTTGCACGCCGTATTAGGCCATTATTTACAGCGTGCACTACATTGTTGTCAATTAAAACAAGAATTTGCCCTAAATCGAAACACTTCTCTCCCATTTCATTTTCCCCACTCGAGAGCACAATGCTTCTCCTTTACCGAGCACAACCACCATATGCATTCTCTCCGCGACTCTGCCACTCCACAACTTCGCCTGGCACCTTAGCCACCATCTACACTCATTTTCTCTCTCCTTTTTCATTCGCAGTCAGTTCCTTCCTTGCTTCAATTTCTCCCTACTCTTTCCACCATTCTGCCATCTCCCCCAAATTACCCCTCTCAATCAGCCATCAATCGGACAATTATGGTCCATCTCGAGTCCAGCCCATGACACAATCACCGATTTAACTCAACCCTAATGTAATCTTCTCTCTCTCTCTCTCTCTCTCTCTCTCTCCCCCCGCCTTCCCATTCTGGAGTTCTCCATTTCCTGCTAGTGAAGGTAAATTCTTTTTTTCATTTTTTATCAAGATCTTTTAAACATGCTTTGTTATTTTTAATTTTTTTTTCTGGAGATTAGATTGATTTTTTGCATTAGCATACAGTAATCTTTGAAGTTTTCATTTCTACTGGTTCCTTTGATTTTATTCGTCAGATAAATTTGGAATTTGAGGTGCTATGTTGATATTACTGTTATCATTTTTTCGTATTGATTGCAAGTTATGTTTGAATGAATAGTCTCCAAGTTTTGAGTATTCTCACTTGATTATTCAAAAAATTGCACCTGAATAACTTTCTTTCTGTTCTAAAGAATGTTCTTTAAAGAGTTAATTGTTTCAATAGTCACTGAACTTTGCAATATGTTACGTTTCACTAACCAAACTTTCAGTTGCACCCAATAACTCACTGAACTTTGGTGGAACTGCACTCCATCACTCACCGTCTTCATTCTTTCCACACTGTTTGCCTATGTGGAGGATGGCGTTGCCATTTAGCAGTTAACTATGTCATGTCATGAAGAGTTAATTATTTCAATAGTCACTGAACTTTGTAATGTGTTACGTTTCACTAATCGAACTTTCAGTTGCATCCAATAACTCACTGAACTTTGGTGGAACTGTACTCCATCACTCACCGTCTTCATTCCATCCACACAGTTTGCCTACGTGGAGGACGGCATTACCATTTGTCAGTTAACTTACTGCAATCGAAAGTTTAATATGCCCGACAAAGGAAATTCTTGAAACCATTGAAATGGAGAAAGCAAAGGGAGGTAAGTCTGAGGTTTTCCCCATATTGTTTATACGGTATTGTCATTGCTTGCTGCTAGCTTTCTTGTTCAAAGTGCAATTGTTTGAAATCACTAGTTTTGTTGTTAGGGAAAGAGATTGGGGGTGTGTTACAGTTCAAGAGTAGTAGCCAACTTGGGGAAAACCTCAAACTTACCTTCCTTTGCTTTCTCCATTTCAACGGTTTCAAGAATCTCCTTTGTCGGGCTTCGATTTCAGAACAATTTAGGGCAGCGTTTGTACAAATTGAACGAACCCTAACCCCAAATGAAGATGGTGAGTGATGGAGTGCAGTTCCACCAAAAGTTCAGTAAGTTATTGGGTGCAACTGAAAGTTCGGTTAGTGAAACGTGACACATTGCAAAGTTCAGTGACTGTTGAAACAATTAACTATTAATGACATGTCATAGTTAACTGCCAAATGGCAATGCTGTCCTCCACGTAGGCAAACGGTGTGGATGGAATGAAGACGGTGAGTGATGGAGTGCAGTTCCACCAAAGTTCAGTAAGTTATTAGGTGCAACTGAAAGTTCGGTTAGTAAAACGTGACACATTGCAAAGTTCAGTAACTATTGAAACATTTAACTCGTTCTTTAAATAACCATTTACTAATGTAATACTTTTCTTGTAAGAACTCTTTTATAACTTCTTCACAATTAGCCGTGAATTCTCGACAGTTTTCATCTTCACCCATTAGATTGTATACCCAAATTACTAATTTGGATCATATTAATAGATGGGTCCATGTCAGAAAAGGTCGGACACTCATTCCCATTATGCCTTTAGTTTTTATGCACAGAGTGAGGAATGTTTCTAGATGAATTTCTAATTCCTATTAAATCAAGTATATTAGTCCTCATATGTAAAGAGGACATAGAATTGCTTCGTTGAAGCTTTGCCTAGGTCTATTGAAAAATATCCCAACTTTACCTTCAAGTGTTTAAGTTATTTCCTCAACGTAGTGATTTTCCATTGGTGCTGGTTCTACAGCTCCTTCAGTGGTCCATTGATCCGGAAGAGAAATATCTTTCCAATCAACAGGATGAACCCGAGCTACATGGGACTCAGCCAAGTTTGTTTCTATCATAGTTGTTAAGCCCTTTTTACTGACCCTTTTAGTAGGAGGACTTAAGAGTGTTAATTACTTTATAAAATACTCTATGAGTGACCGCAATATGCTCACTTAAAGTCTTCATTTTATATCCTTGTTTCCTCCAATTTTCTCCCCATGACTTAGAATTACTGAAAAAATTAGATGGTTATTTTGGTTCATTCTTTTTACTTTACTCTGGTAATGAATTCATAATAGCTGCAATAAACCTCTAGTTGTTGGAAGGTTAATTGGGAGTGGGAGTGGGAGTGGGAGTGGGAGTGGGAGTGGAAGGGGGAGGAACTCAAGGCAAAAAGTAAAGTTAATTATTTGCGAAGCATATTTCTATAATTTTCTGGTCTTGTTATAATCAAACTTTGTGTGTGTGTGTGTGTGTGTGTGTGTGTGTGTGTGTGTGTGAATGCTATCAGCTTCTGATTTCTTTGTTTATTTGAAGAAGATGTGGATTGATTACTTTATGTGCATCTAAGATAGTTTTGAAGGTGGTAACACTGTTTGAATAACTCTTGTGACATTGTTCGACTGATAAAACTTGGAAGCAAAATCAACTAAGTTGTCTAGTTTATTGTGACTGATATTTAATTAGCAAGAATATCAATCTACTTTCTGGTTTGGACAACTCACTTTGTTAGCACTACAAATGCTTGAAGAATTCTAGACATATATACTTTAATGAAAATTGGATAGTTGGAATCGGTTAATGGATAAATCATACTTTGAAAGGTTGCTGGGATTGTTCCTTGGTCAAAAACATATTTCCAGCTTTATTGGAAGAGCATCTGGTAATTATGGCGGTGATTTAGTTCCAATAGCCCCTCTTCAGTTGGAATCCCCTATAGGACAACTTTTGGCCCAAATAATGCAAACTCATTCACATCTGCTCCTAACAACTATTGACCAGCAGCTTGAGACCCTCCAGAGTGAAATAGATGCTCAAAGAGAGAAAACACCACCTGGATCTCAAGATCTTCTCCTCTTTATATAAGTAGTAATTCTATATGCTGTTATTTTCTAGATGTGTCAGTCAGGTTCATATATATAGAATTTTGTTTTGTAATTGTTATAGGAATGCTGGTAATTAAATAAAGAACCAAAATGTTTAAAAACTTTGTTGTAAAAGGTAAAAATGACTTTTTACGGCGTTCATGTGCACGCCGTAAAAGGTAAAATTTGTCTATTTACGGTGTGCGCATGTACGTTGTAGAAAGTGAATATTTTTTCGGCATTGCTTTATACGGTAAAGTGATTTTTACAACGTGCATTGTACATTTTGTTGTAGTGAATAATTGTAAAGTTCTATAGACGTTAGATATATTTGTCTATGCTTTGCATGATCTACACATATGTTCTTGTGATTTAAGCCATTTTCATATGTTCGCATTTGAGATTTTATTGAATCAATGTGAGGATATGCTCAATTCTACTCGGGAGATATTATTAGACAAGATAGGAACATTGATCTTTGTATCCAAATAAATATTGTCAAATTATGAATTGATATTAAGCCCCTGTTTGGTAGTCATTTTTGGGGAGAAAATATATTTTTGAATAGTTAATTGATGGAGAATGTGTGATTAAAAATTAAGAAAAAATTTTGAATTTGTATGTAATATTATTTTATTGAACAATGTGTGGTTGAAAAGAAGAGAGAGAAAAATGCATTTTGAAAAAAATGGCTACCAAACAGGGGCTAAGTTGGAAGAATGTAGGGGGATACGGGGGCATAGTGTTTGTTCAATTACATGAGTTTCATGAACACACCATTTTTTTTAATCAAACCACCGCAATGGTTAGAGTAAAGAGGTTTGCTACCTAACCTCCATTCAATGAAAAAACAAAGTTAAATTAGATTACACTATGAGCCTGTTTGGTATTTATTTTTGAGAATTCAATTCTCATTTTCAACCACACATTCTTTAATAAAATAATATTTTTCATCACATCAATAACTTTTCCTCATTTTTCAACCATACATTTCCCATCATATCACTATTCAAAAATCAATTCTTACCCCAAAAATCGCTCCCAAACACCCTCTATATTTCACGTGCCCTCTCTTATTGCGCATCACCATACATTGAGTTAGGAATTTCATTGGCTCCTCTTATATATCATCACTGTCGTCTTTGGAGTATGATAGAGTAGGTCCATCCAATCCTTGGAATATCATATCCCTCGTCAATATCTTCACCATGTAGATATCCATGAGCATCCCCCGTCATCCATCATAAGTCCCTCGAAGCAGGAATATAGATATTTGCATTTCCCTAAGAATAGAAGTTCGCTTTATAGTTAATTTGGAAGATTAGTCATCCTCTAGATTCTCAAGCCCCATGTCACTCACATATTCCACGACACGGTCTCTATTTGCATCTTTATTCACTGAAGCTTCCGCAACAAGAATGATCACTAGCTTGTTGCATATCTACCTTTTCCCCACTTTCCACCTCGTTTATCTTGCTTACGTCATTAGATTCCATATTCACAGAACTAGAAGCCCGTTGCTCAATTTTATTCCCTAAAGAAGATGATTTACAAGAACCTAAAAGTACTTCATGCACACTACTCTTCCACAGCAAATTTCAATTCATTTTGACATTGTGATTTCTAAAGTGGTCAATGATACCATTGGGTTAGACCTGACCTCTGGTACTATTACTATCTCGAAGTTTTAACAGATAATAATCATCAATTAGGTACTCTTCAGACCCACCTCCCCCCACTCTCCTAACCACTGTAAGTGTTATGCCCTAAGTCCAATCAACTTTAGGTATAATTACTTTTGATATATGTTTAATGCATTTATTTTGGCAAGATCTATTATGATATTAAATAATAGAGTCCGTAGATTCAAGTCTCGGTAATATGTTAATCACAATGAGTTGTGATTGTGAGATACAAATTGCATATGATTGAATCTTAAATCATCCATGGTTATAAGTAATAACAAGATACGGATATCGTTGTTACGGATAGACCATCACATGTGTCATTCCTTACTTGTGAAGTAAGTAGCTGATCTCACAAGTTAAAGTGTGGTGACACTTAAATGAACATGTAAATTTTTGTTATAGAACAAAACATTGGAGATCCGCTGGGAGATTTCACATGGATAACTATCTGAGTGTCAGTGGTTAATATCTAACATTCGGTAGTGGAATTGGTCCTTCGACTTGAGAACATCATAGTACCTTATGTGGGGACAGTCATACTTTGGTAATGTTGGAAGTTGCTATGTCAAGGACCACTAATACGGCATCGTTCGGGTATGTCAAAAATCATATGAAGGTTGTGAATGATCAATAGAGGATTCGTCACTCTTAGATAGTAAGAGTTTATGATCTGCATTTCATCCAATTAAGTTGATAATGAAATCTTTGGCCAATGTGTACGCATAAGTCGAAAATGAGTTTTCGACTTACATTGACTTAATAGTGGAATGAAAGATATGATCGATAATTGAGATTGACACTTATCCATATCTCGTGATTGATCGGATCATATTGACGAATGTATTATAGTTTCACGATAAACAAACGAGTTTGATTTTGTCATACCACGTGACATTTTTCGTCACGTGTATTGCCCTGACACATTGCTAGATGTCAATCTGGGACAACGGATGTGAATTAGTGAAAAATCAAAAGGGTGTTTTGATCTATAAATTTTGATTAGATCAAAATAATAATTCACGTCGTTAGACATCGTGACTGGGAACCTAATGGGTCACACACAAAATGAGAACTAGAAGATTGAGATCTGCCAATTAATTAATTGACAAGCGTTGGATAATTAATTAATTGGATTGTTTATTAATAGACTCGAATTAATTAATTGATTAATTAATTCATGGACCAGATTTAATTAATTGGATTAATTAAATATTGGACCGGGTTAAGTTTAAAAGACGGGTCCATCCCATTTGGGCTTATATAAATAAACTTGCTAGGGTTTGAAAACAGTTGATGAATCTTCATTATTTTTGCTAGCACAAGAAAAATAAACCCTAGTTCACTCTCAATTTTGTTCAATGTGTGGATTTTATTGGAAATTGGACAATTGAACAACTGTGAGAGGCAAATCAGGATTGTTGAAACTACAGGAATGTCAAAGGAGTTTGCAGATCAGACTAAAGGTATAGTTTCTATCACAATTTTTATCTAAACACAAAGTAAATCCTTGGTGGGAATTGAAACTTGTTTAATTTTTCGCTGTGCATGTTAAATAAATTTCCAACAACCACAACGTGGGTCCAGGTGGAGGCCTAAAAAGCTCGCCTACTCTTTAATGATGTTTTAACCAAGAAAAAGTTAGATGTTCAAATTTTGTATATTTTTCGCCAATGAGGTTGAAACTCAGATAAACTTGCCTCTATGATTTGTGGTTCAATCCAACTATCCAAGTAAAAATGGATTACTTTGTGGCAATGTTATAAAGCATTTTAGCTGTGTTTTCCTCTAAAACGAAGAAAGAATCGTTGAAAATCACTGGTCGGGGTGGTCCTACCAAGAAAGCCAGGGGAGTGACGCAAGTTTGCCCACATCTTCTCTATCTTAAACTATCAGATTCTCATTTATCATAGTTGACATTCCTCATGTGTCCCCCCATCCCCATGCATTCACAAGATAGCACGTATACAAATTATATCCATACGAAAAAAGACGGTGAAAATCAGGTTATTGTATCATGCTATTAAGTCGTGTCTGATTTATTTGAATAGCCTTAAAGATTGCATCATTGCAAGAACAAGTGGAAAAAAACTTGTGATGATCCACAAAGGTCATTTCAAAAGAATGAGGTCATTTGTTTTAGCATATATCCAAAAAATATGAAAGAATCTTCATTTTTGTTGGAAAATTCTTTTAAGTAAATCCAACACCTTCACTTGCCTATATAAATACAAGGAGACGAACCATATATAATACAACATTGAAATTGTTCTAGAAAATCTTGTATTTTCCATCAAATTAGCACCCCCTTTAACAACTTCATTGCATACTCTTTAAACCACTAGTGCACATTTCCTTTCTGCTAATCGTTTTAGTTGAATTTGATGGATCGTATAGCGAAATTGGCTTCACAAAAAGCAGTGGTGATCTTTAGTAAGAGTACATGTTGCATGTGCCATGCTATCAAGAGATTGTTTTATGAGCAAGGTGTGAGTCCTATGATCCACGAGCTCGATGAGGACTCGAGAGGAAAAGAAATGGAGTGTGCCCTAATGAGGCTAGGGTGCAGCCCTGCTGTCCCGGCTGTGTTCATCGGAGGAAAATTTGTCGGCTCTGCTGATACTCTCATGACTCGTCATCTCGATGGCTCACTTAAGATGATGCTGAAAGATGCTGGAGCTATATGGCTGTAGTCACAAATAATGGAAAACTGCATGTTTTGAACTACGTAAACAAGGCCAACCAAAACATGGTTTTCACAACGTTTTCTTCCTCTTTCCTTCGAACAGTTTTAATGCATAGTACATATACTATATGTAGCTTGTTTACATATATATATATATATATATATATATATATATATAAAGAGAGAGAGAGAGAGAGGGAGAGAGAGAGAGCCTGTCTTGTACTCAAATTTAGTTACATTGACAAGCAATTTCAGTACAGCCTTTCTGTTTTTCCCTTTTTTTTTCTATAAGAACTTTATATTTGAATTACACTTTGATCATGCCACCAAGTAGCTAGGTTTGAGGTCATGCAAGTCCAAGAAACAATGCAAAGTATACAAAAAGAGTAGTATCCAGCCAAAACTGTCGAATTCCTTTCTCTAAAAGACGGTCTCATTTTAGTTATCGAAGTATTTTCGATCACTCCCCTATATTCCAGTGGCCAAGCAGTTTGAGCTATATTCGTTGTCGATCAAAGGGTCCCATAAGATTTTTGACGTTGACAAATACTAACACGTTAACCGGCATTTCAGTTTGATTTTTAAGTAGTCCTACATGCAGTCTAAAGAATTGTCTTCTACTTCAAAATATAACAGCAGAATATAAAGTAATTGCATAGCTTTTTATTTGTTTGATTTTCTGCACAAATTTTGTTTAAATGAGCATCAGACAAACTCGAGCCAGTTGCTTGCAGCAGCAGCATCAATTATAAACTAAGCCCCTGTTTGGTAAAACACATTTTCCCTAAACTCATTTTCAAATACAAATTCTCTCAATATAGTAATTTTGCACAGACCTGTAACTTTTTCTTATTTGTCAACAACATGTTCTTAAAAAAAAAAATCACTTCTCACTAAATTTATTATGAAAAAATCTCTATCAAACTGAGGCTTAGTATTTTCTCAAAAAAGTTGGGGCAGCTTCAGGAATCTTTTTGTGCAACTGTTCATGACTGATGGCTGCAATGTGCATCAAAGTAAAATCGACAGTAACCAATGGGTTTGTTATTCGCTCTTGCCACATAAAAAGGATAAATGTGAAGATTCTGTTCTATCCACATAAATGCACCAACTTGCTTTGGAATAAATTTTGAACTTATGTGATTTGATAATTGAATGAATGTTTCAGTTCGTATTTTCTTGTATTTCTCATTTTTCACGTACGAGTTTTACGAACCTGGCCAAACAAGATGAGCAGTAGGAAGTTCATGATGCAAAGCTCGTTTGATTTAATCACCTTTTCTAAGGGTCTGGTGAGTATGCAATACTAGATATCACTGCATGAGATTAAAGAAGAAATAAGTATAATTCTGTTGTCGTTCAATACTATAGTGTCCATTCCAATACTAAGTTAAACAAACTTGTGCCAACGGCGCTACACATCCCTTTCTCCATTTGATTGATTTAATTATTCAATGGGAAAATAAGTTCTTTGCATCACAAAAAGTATGTTCCTTTAACATGTGGAATTGTTTCTTCCATATTCTATCTTCTACATGTTTAAATGCCTTTTCATGTATATGAATATATTCTTGATGATCTCATTATACCACCATCACAGCTTTTTGTACAAGCCAATGATGCTAAACTATTTGTAATTGCTAGCCAGAGGAGAGGTTGCATCAACATAATTCCCAAAAATGCAAGTCTTGATAAAGGAATAATGGGTTACTATTGCTAGTTTATTATGCAAATGTAAAATAGCTAGGGTTATAAAGGTCGGTCTAACCTATTCTTGGAGCTCGGACCCATAGCTTGGTGTCGAGGCTAGCGACACACGTTGGCTAGTCCATGGAGGTCTGTCTTAAATATTTTTATTTGAAAATTAGAAAATATATACAAAAAAAATTAAAAAAAAAAAAAAAAAACTATTGGGTCAGCAGCATAGAAATTTGTTTGAGCATTCTACTAGCCAAAATATTTTGGACCCAAGTTACTTTTCCCTAATCTTAGAGAATATTAGATTATACAACTACTACTTTTCATTAAAAGAAGAATAATGTCAATTTACATCACTATTTACATAAACTTTTATAAATTGATGAGGTGTCAACAAGAAAGTATGTGATTTTTTTATTTTATTTTTATTTGGGGGGGGGGGGGGTGATGAGATTTTGAGCAAATAATCTCGTCATATTATTTGTTAATAAATAAATCTATAAGTTGTAATATAAATGTAGCACAACCGTTTAAAATATATTATTTTTCTTTTAAAAACATATCCAGTGGCGGAGCAAGCACCTAGCGAGAGAGCACGATCGCCTGTGCTGGACTCCGCCTGAATTTTCAATACGTCAACGCCAGTTGCAGAGCGGAACGACGGACGACAATGGAAGTTGGAAATGCAGTCTGTGGAAGAAAGGGGAAACTGAAGAAGATGAATGCAACAGTTGGGCCTAAATTTTTTATTTTTTAGTTTGGAATAATTACATGGCACAAGTGTTTCCAAGACCCCAGTGCAAAAGTCAGGCCACCAAGTTTTTTATGCAAAAGTCAGGTATCCAATTAATTATCATAAATTATTAATTTTATAAATATTATTATAAATCAATATTTTCAAAAATCCTAAAACTCTCTCCCCCAACCGCACGCACTCTCTCATTTCAAAACCCTCCACTCCCGTCGCCGCCCACCACCGATTCAGTGGTGCAGATGGTGACAGGAAGTCGGTGTAGCTAGACGAAGCGAGGCGGCGCAACGAGCACGGCGCTTCTGCTACTTCGTGTAGTTGCGTCGTCTCGACTTTTTTGGGGAATTTTTTGGTTTTTAATTCGTTGTTGTTGGTGATGCGGTGGTGTGCCAGCGACGCGACGGCAGTGGTGGTGAGGTGTTGTTGGATCTGGGATGTGGTGGTATTTTTCCTGTGATGTGGCGGTATGGTTGTGGCTATGAGGTTGTGGTGGTGTGGTGTGGCGATATGGTTGTGGAGGTGTGTTGTGGCGGTGAGGTTATAGCGGTGCCGGCCTTGGTTGCTGGAAGTGTTGGTGTCGCGAAATCTAGTGGGCTCAGAATGTCTCCTTCAACAGCAGAAGCAGTCGATTCTCTTCTCTCTCTTTTCAGAACGTCTCTTTTGTTGCATGGTTGGTTGGTTGCAACAGATGTAATGGTAGGTTTGTGCACCTTCACCATCGGCTGTAATGAAGAGGAGATCAGAGAGTCCGGTTGTGGTGGGTTCGGCTATCTGAAATTTTTAGCGAGTTCGATGATCCGTAGTTAAGAAATCTTATGAATGCCGAATTGGTTAATGAAGAGGAGATCGGGGAGTCCGGTTTCTGCTTCTTCAGATCTGCTTGCGATTTTTCATGTCGTCGTAGTGGTGATTAGGTGCAGTGGTGGTGAGATGCCGATGACATTAGTGAATCTGCTTGGGGTGTGGTGGTGGCGTTGATGCTTCTTGTGATGGTGGCAGTAGTAGTTTGGGGTGATTTTTGGTGTTTTTAGGAGTTTTAAGTGGGTTTTTGGCGATGGTTGTGGCGATGGCGACGATTACAGGGTGAGGGTGGTGGCAAGTGACGGTGGTATGTGACCCAATATTGGTGTATGTGATCAATCATTTGGTTATCTGTGACCTAAGTAATAAACCGTGACCTCACAAACAATTTGTGACCAATAATTTTGAAAATCTGTGACCGATATATGAAATGTGACCTGTAATTTAGTTGATTTGTGACTAATGAAATAAATTGTGACCTATAAAAAAAATTATTTGTGACCTCGAAATGATCTGTAATCTACAAATTTTTTTAATTTGTGACCTCGAATAATCTGTGACGAATTAATTTGATAATATGTAACCAGTAAATAAGTTGTGACCAATAATTATGTATATGTGACTATAAATTGTATAATTGTGATTTTATTATATTTAATTAATAAATATATTTAATTAATTAGCTAATACCTGAATTTTGCATTTTGAAACTTAATGCCTGAAAATTGAATTGTGTCAAAGCTAACACCTGATTTTTGAATTTTTCCCTTTTAGTTTTGCCATTGTCTGGGCTGGCTTTTTTTAAAAAAAAAAAAAAAAAAAAAAAAAAGTCCAATGGCCCCCCAAATCCAATCCTTGGTCCATGATATATATGTATTTTGCTCCACCAGTGTACCAAATTACCAATTAGGCAATTACCAAACGAATTGAAGCAATGCAGACGAGGAGAAGCAAAACGCACCGCGCCGATCATTCTCCATTTCTCCACTTTTCCTGGCTTGATTTGAGAAGCTGTTCGTCAGCGACAGACTCGGAGTCTTAGACGGATCTCCTGTGGCTACTGGCTTTTAAGTGGGGTGAACACCTTTCTCCTTCAGTCGTTCCTTTTCTTTTTCTTTTTTTGTTTTGTGACAAAGAAATGAGAATTGTGAATTTGTTATTTATGATAAATAATTTATGTTGTATGAGTTATGATTTATCATTTATGAGTTATGATTTTGATTTGGGAATTTAGGAAATTATGGATAAATGAAAAAAATAATGGACTTTTTTTTACATGTTAGTGTATTTACGTATACATTGAAGAATTTTTAATATTATGCAATGAAATATTAATAAACGACATCATTATTAAGATCGTTTATTGTCAACGGTCAACGACCGACTACTCTAGCTGACCTCAGGTTCTGGATTCGCTACTACACACATCCGCATACAAAAGCACAAAGACGCACACAAAACAATGATTCACATAAATAGTGAACACCACCAACAGATTGACACCCTGCAAACACTGACCATCACCAAGAACCACCATACTTGTTCCTTCTACCACCTCCGCACACCCTTAACCCATTGCAAATTTGGATTTTGACCCCACCACCATCGTTGGAACCCCCACCCCCACCACCTACTCCTTTTACCACCACCATAGCTCCACCGTCACACACCTTGACATTTATGCAGATTTGGATCTTGACCCTACCACCAAAGTCGGTCCTGTGATTTTCGGAGCCTGAAACGAACTCCCTAAATTAGGTCCTTCAAGGAGAGAACAAAGTTTTCATTTTACAGAGTACGGTGTTTACTTAATAAAAAAAATTACCTCCTCATATTTTGAGCCTGAGGCGATAACCTCATCTGCCTCTATACAGATCCGACTCTACCCACCACCACAATCACAACCTCCCATAACCACCACTTGCTCCTTCTACCACAATATATACACCTTATTCTTTTGTTTGGCATTTTTGTCACGTCAATTTTTTGTCAAACAAGTTTTTCAATGAAACAATTATTGTGTAAATGGTCATAATGTTATAAACAAAGCAGTATTTGTGAAAGATCAATTTACCCCTATAATCCTAATTATAATTTCTAAATATGGAACCTTAGTTATCAATCAAATAGACACACAAGTATTGATTTCTCTATTCTCTTCAATTTATAAAAAAATCTCATAGATCAAACACACATTTATTTTAATTTGATCATCTGTTTCAATTTTCAGTTTTGAGTTCATTTTTCTTTTTATGTTTCAAGTGTTTGTTTTAAGATTTCTAAAAATGCGTTTGGTTTATCATTTAAAAAAATTATTTCTCAAAACCAAAACTTAGAAAATATGTTTGGTTTGAAATTTTGAAAAAATATTTTATGACATTTTATTCAATGAAATTTGATAATTTAGTAAAATAGAACAATTTTATGTTAATATGTTATCATGTAATATTAAATTTTAAAGTTGGTGAATCTTAAAATATTTTTTGTTGCCACAAAAGTAAAAGTAAAAATAAATAATAAATTAAGTTTAAGATAGATGAAATAAAAATAAAAATTAATGATGTGGAACGAGAATATTTTTAATTGTGATGACTTATATATATAGAATTTTTGTGTAAATAATCATTAAGAGCTTGACGTATTTTTATTCTCGAGGAACCAATAGCTTCCCAATTATATCCCAATGTTGCAAAATAATTTCATTCATGGACCTTGAATCCATTCTTTGCTGCAATATAATTAAATACAAGATAATTAACATGTTTTTGTTATACCAAGCACTTCTTGGCACTGACGACTAGTACCCCTATTCACATGACAAATTCAAATTAAATAAAACTAAGAATCTGAAAACATTAAATAAACAATATTAAATTACAAATTCTTAATACCCTACTAGACATGACGTCAGAGTAACAGTGATAACTACTAACAACAATATTTCTACTCTCCGTTTAATAAATTTAAGGTTAATGTAAGAGAATAAAAATTGTGGTACAAGTTTGAATAACATTCTGGAAGGACCCATCTTTGAAAATTTGCAAGAATTGTGTTCGGACCTTCTCTACATGAGAATTGACATTTTTGTACTAATATTCGAAAGGGGAAATATATTCACACTACGATTTTATTTATTTATTTATTTATTTATTTTTTGTATAACGTTCTATCACGAGCGCCCCTACAATCCTTGTCTTGAGACCCTGTGGAGGAGGTAAATCGCGGAATATGCAACGCAGAGTCAAGAATCGAACCCTTGACCATAAGGGGCACCATCATCACTAAGACCGTCCTTCACCATTGCGTCATGTGCCCCGGGGGCTACACTACGATTTTTATTTGGTTCACTGCATTATAAACACAATCCAATTAATACACATATTTTGTAAATAGACCACAACTTTTTTTTTTTTTTTTACTAATATATCTTTGCTTAATTAAACAATGTAAAAGAGAAGAAAAACTTCCATACACCACACCACAGCCATGATTCCTTTCCAACATTGTCTTCTTCAAGAATCTCAGGCATCCCCACACCCCCAACCTAAATAATTCAACCGAAAGTACAAATTCTGGAATTTTTTTATATAATTTTTTTTTTTTTTTCCAATTAACCATTTACCGTTCTAGAAAGAAATGTAAAATCCTTGTTGAAACTTGTCCAAACAGTTTCCATTTTTTCGAAAATTGATGGCAGAGAAAGGTCAAATTGATATGATATTTATTTTTATATTATCACTTATATAGGGGTTTTATGATGTAGGGAGGTTCAAAGATGCATGTCTACTTTGTGAGGAGAAAGGGAAGATTCGAAGTGAATTTTGAATTTTCACTATGTAAAAATTTGTTGTAAATTACGAATGTAATTATATTTGTACTACAGTTTTCGTTAGCTGCACTACATATTAATTACAGTGAAGATTATCAATTTTTTTATTTTTTATTTTTTCATTTTTGTATTTATGTCTGTTGAATTTTTTTCGTCATTTTTTCCTCAACTTTCTATTAATTACCACGTAAAATCCATGACGACAACGTTAAAAGATTCATTTATCCCTCGTATTTTTAAATAAGCAAGATAAACAATAAATATAAATGTTCCCACAAAATATTCTCCTCACGCTAACAAAAATATTACAACAAAATCATCATCAGATATAAGATGTGCTAATTAATTGAAAGTTAAATATATGAATAAGACAAAAAAGTTAGAAGATATGAGTGCGAAAGTGCAAAATTGGGCACAATTCATTGGAATAAAATTGTGCAATTATCAAAAAGTTGTGGTGTAAATATAATTATCTAAATTGTAGTACTATGTGCACTTCAACGCTCGTGTAGTTGATCAGTATTTTTATTCACGTATGTATTATAGTATTAATTAAGCGACTTAATCAACATCCTACATAAAATTATATATTCTAGTATTAATTAAGCAACTTTATCGACTATCTATCATAAATTTATAATTGATACAAACTAAAAGTTGTGTCGAAATTAGAACCTACAAAATTCACTTTTGAAAAAAATCATGTAGCATTGGATCTCATAATCAAAATTAACTCGCTATCTTTGCATTGGAATTTGGCTAAAGTTTGTCTACAAACGTTTGGAATTCCATTAGCCCCTGTTTGGTTGCAGTTAAGATTAAATTTTTAATAGATTTTGATAAAAATTGATGAAACGTGTGATTGAAAAGTTATGGATTCCAAAAAAATATGTGATTAAAATTATTTGTTGATTTTGACTTATATTAAAATTAAAATTTTAATCCTTATCTAACAAAGGCTTAGCAAAATATTTAGATGACATTGTACGCATTATTATTTGCTGTATTAAGCAAAATAACTTGCACATATTTTCAGCTCTTAAAAATCCTTAATTATATATATAAAAAAAAAAAAAAAACCCCATACATTTCACAGTTTATATCGAAAATAAAAAAAAAACCGTCTTAATTTTCTTGACGTTCTTTTGTACAATAAGAACAATTCTTATTTATTTTAATGCGTTTTTTTTTTCCTTATAATGAGCAATTACATCGATACATTTCTTTAGATTTAGTCGATAATAATTTTAAAAATTGTACCAAAAAAATCATTGTCAATTTAATTAAGGTGTGTATCCATAGTACATGGGTAGATGCAAATAATAATAGATATGTTACTCAAGAAATTAGTACTCTACTCTTCCCAACAGGCAACAATATTTTTCAGCAAACACACATGCATTTAAGATTTCTTAGATTATGTTCCCAGTATTTCATCACCCCATAAAGATATGTTTGCCTCTAGTTTTAGGCAAATTAAGAAAACGTAATTAATATTATTATTTTTTTAATATATCACTACATTAAATAATAATTTAAATATGATTACTTTGTGGCATATTAAAAAATTAAAAAATATTTATACTTTCAATTAAAAAAAAAAAAAGTGGCATATAATTTGAGATAGACGGAAAAGAAAATAAGTATATATTTATGAGACGAAGGTAGTATTTTTCTGATTTAATAATTACTTTATTTTAGAAATCTAAATTTCAGAAAAAATAAAATAAAATTTTGTGTTAGTCTTTGCTCTTTATTTTTGTGTTCGCGGTTGTTTATATATGTACATTGTACAAGGTATCTACTATTTTATACGTCAATTAAAGTGTCAACATTCTTTCTGACACCCTAGCTTGATTCAAATTTTATAACGATCAAGTTTTCATTACTGTTCTGAAAGATAGTTTTCATTAGACAAAACCCGATCAAAAAGATAGAAGGAATAAATGGAAATCACATACATGTAACATGCACATAATAAATACGAAATAAAGCAAACATATACAAAATTTCATTCCCGTTAAGTAAAGATATTGCACAAATTTATTACTTAAAACTTTTTTAAAAAATTATGCACACTTTCTTTGTAAATGGTTGTGCATTTCAACCAAATTTTGACTAAGCCCCCGTTTGCTAAAAATGAAAATTCAGTTAATTCAAGTCATAATCAATAATTAATTTTAATCGTATATATTTGAAGGACCCACAACAAAAAATAAAATAAAATAAATAAATTTGATTTTAATTTCAACCAAATAGGGGTTAAATTTAGAAACACTTCACATATATTTTTTTGACAGTGTAGACACACACAAATGGTGGGGCTCGCGATTAAAATAATCGCGAGCCCCACGTCTGTGTCTACACTGTCAAACTGAATGTACAATTTAGACTGTACACTCAGCCTTTCTCTTAAATTTTTGCATCAAAGAATAAAGTGTTTTTCATTTAGATTTCGAAATTGAATATGAATACGAATTGAAAAATCGGAGATTCGATCAAATTACACCTAAAGGGGGTAATTAGGTGTAAACGCGAAATTAAAATTTAATTAACATGCAACAAGTCACAAGTTAATTATATCTAGGTAATTAATCAAACAATTCAGTTTATCCTAACTTGAATACCGCAATACCGAAAGCAATAATAAAAGCAGTAAACAACACAAAATTGTTCACGGAGAAACCCAACGTGGGAAAAACTCCAGACCCTTTGCTAGTCAAAAATTCACTATAAATTGTATTATAAACTTACAGACCACCAGCAAAGTTGACGACACAAGTTTTCTGATCTCCTGTCTGAAGTTCGAGGTAGCTCTCCTAGAATGTGCACACGAACATGCAATTTATCTCATGTAAATTCACCAAGAACTCCTCGTTCTTGAATTTCTTCCTTGATCTTCGCAGCCAGCCAAGTTGATGAAACAATCTTCCTGACAGATCCAAGTAAAGAATGGGCACCAGTGTATTTGACTGAAAGTTTTGATAGTTTCAATCTAAATGGCGCATATGAATTGATTAAACTTTGAAGGATGTTTAGCTCTTGAGAGAATAAGTGTTTTCTCTTGAATGTACTTGTTCAATCCACAGATCCCGAATGCGCAGCGCCCCCTTTTATATGCAGGACGAATATGGTAACTTTGACCAATTAAAATCTCGCGAATCGCGAATTAGGTCATACCGTAAAACTTTCGCTCAAGTGAGGAGTATGGTCGCTCGAGCGAAGAGTCTGTCGCACGAGCGACAGTGAGGCGAAGGTCAAGCACAAGATGTTCTGATTCATTCGTTCGAGCATGACTCCAGCGAGCATCTAGCGAAAATGCGCGCGAGAAACCTTCGTGTTTCAAACTTGGACCCCGAACCCTACGCTATACAACAAACTATGAAACTTTACAATTAAGTCACTAAACTTTTAAAATGTTCAAGTTAATCCTTTTGTTCACAGAATAGCCAATTACAATAATCTAACACTAACATGAATAAATGTTAAAGTTTAAAATTTTAGGTTAGCTATTAAGCATAGTATTTTGTTAACCTACCCTTCAAAAAATTAACATGCAGATCTTGCGTCACAATATTAAGGCCTTGTTTGATGTCTATTATTTCGTTAAAATGAGTTTTGTAATAGTGTGTTGGAGAATGTGTGGTTAAAAAGTAGGAAAAAAATTTGAATTTATGTGCAAAATATTTTATTTTAAACATGGGTGGTTGAAAATAAATTCTAAAAAAAGCCTGTTGAAGCTGACGACGATGTGAAAAGGATGCAATATGCAAAAGGAAATAAAGGTTTAGGATTGAAATGTTTGACTGTAAAGGTTGAGGATGAAATATTAGAGGCGTTAAAGGTTAAGGACTAAGTCAAGCAAATGTTTCAAAGAAAAACAGAAAAATAATAATTTGACCGTAGAAATTTGGGCCCCGGTCTACAGGGTAGAAATGTGAAACTTCAACTGCTCAGTCTCTGACACTATTAAAATTTTTAAATTTGTAATAACATTTATATATATATATATATATATATTTTTTTTTTTTTTTTTTTTTAAATTATAAGTAAATCTAGAATTCAAGGGGCACAAGCTCCCTCCCTCTATGAGTGCATTTAGTCACCAAATTTGTGAAGTAATTGTGGAAACATGTGAAGTAACTTCATCTGCTATTCTATTTTGCAGCTCACGTTTTACATTTTTTTACACTGATCAAGCATAATTAATAAGTATTCACACATTTTGTAACTCTATGTTCGAAAATGTATCGGTGTCAATAAATCATAAATAAGTTTTGTTGTTAAATTTGTATCAAAGGTAAATATACAAGGTTATGTAACCCTCTTTTGACAACCATTATTATTCAAATTTCAAAACATTATTTTTTCCAAAGAAACTCCATCAAACAGGGGCATATAAACATTCAGGGTATATAGTTCTGGAAGTCCTCGACCATTTTATGATGTAACAAATTGGCCCCCAACTTAAATTTTACACTAATCATATCCAATATTTTAAGTTTTTAACAAGGTGTTCCCTTGTCAACTTCATTATTGTTCAAAAGGCACTTATTTTCACATGTCCAACTCTTTGAAAGATAGAATTAGATAAAATACTAACCCAAATTCTCACCCCAATTGCTACTCGGATCTCTAACTCATGCTTTTTCTTTGAAAAAGAGCATTATTTGTGTGCAAAACCTCCTCACTCTTCTCGACTCAAATTCAACTAGACAATTCGATTTCGACTCTCTTTCACCACCGTGTGTCCTTATCTCAAAAAATGTCTCGTTTTAAATAAGCTCGTTTTTCCTCATTCTGGTGGCGGCTCCTCAATGGGCATATAATCTAATCACCCTCATGCACTCGCAAAGAAATCTTGAATCGAAGGATGATGTATGAAAACATGATGCTTTTTTTTTTTTTTTTCATTTTTTATAATTGAAATCAGAGTAAGTGTATCATTTTAGTAAATAATTACATTTCTAACCATTAAGTCAAAGAAAATCATCAGCTCGGTATCTACAAAGTTAAGAATGCTCGAGACGACCCTTGTCAAGACTAACTTGTTATATTACAAAAAGTTGGAAGCCTATATACCCAATATTATTAATTAAACAGTTCCGAGAAGATTATTATGCATACAAGATTCATATAATTACGCTCCCACAGAATTTAAATTACCAAAAAGATAAATCTCCTTTTTTGACTTTTACCACTCACAATTCTTTCTTTCCGTGTATAAAAGCAAGCAACATTCATACAATTACGGGCTACAGCAGTATAATTTTCCGTAATTATTCTTAATATTTTATTGCACTTTTTTCCTTTCTCTTAAATTTTCTTGGATTCACCTATCTTCTTTTGGCTCAAAATTATCAGCGTGTTGATCTGCTGTTGAGTTGATTGGATTTACAGACAAAGGAAGTTCAAATTTTGGATTTTTATGAGATGGGCTGTCGGCAAAAGCTGAAAAAACATAGTTGGTGGTGAAAATATTTATATGAACACATAGATAGGTATTGATATATTCATAATTTTGGGTTTCATTGTTTTGATTCGAGATGGGCTGTTTTCCATGCTTTGGATCGTCAAAAAAGGAACAAAATAATGTCAATGGCGTAAAAGAAGTGGAAAAGCAGGAGTCATTTAAAGAAGGTTCAGTAGCTCAGTCTCGTAACCATGTGAGCAGAACCAGTTCAGGTATTAATTTCAAATTTGGACTTTTCCCCTTCAATTTGAAGAAAATTTTACTTTCTGGGTTTTTGATCCATAATTGTGCTTTAAATTTTGAATATGGTACTAATCTTATATTTGCTGTAAAAAATATTTTCTTTATCTCGATCTGATTTTCTCTCTCTATTTAATTTGTTAGGATTTTTGTAATTTTGGGTCTGAGTAGTGGGTTTTGATCATAAAGGATTTTCTGTTGTTTGATATCTAGGAATACTTGGTGTATTTTTAGCTTTTTATATGTGAATTTTCACTCTGGTTAGTGATCCTGGAATGCTTTAACTTCAATTGAGTTTATGAATTCTATTAGAACATCACAGAAGGAAATTCTAGTAACTGTTTCCTGTTGCATCCTTGATTTTCATTTTTTTTTTTTTTTTGCCATCTTTGAGCAAATAACGGCGTATTGTTAATCGGAATGCATTCTTTAACTCTGCACCTGTAATGTAAGTGAAAAAATGCTTTACCAAAGGGAATGTCATTGCTTTGTGATTTCAGATCATTTCTGCAATAGTGGAGTGGGATTTTAAGGAATCAGAATGGCAAGAATAACTTAGAGAGAAAAAACTGGCCTCAGAGGGTTCTAGTTGTGGATTGTTTGAAAATTATATTAGATTTAGATTTGTTGATCGTTTACAGCTCCCTGTTCACTATTTTCTTTTTAATTATCCCGGCTAACTCTTTTGGCATTCCAGATAAATCAAAATCTCGGAGTGGTAATGATCCTAAGAAGGAAGCAGCAACTCCTAAAGAGCCACTAGCACATATAGCTGCACAAACATTTACATTTCGCGAGCTTGCATCTGCAACGCAGAACTTTAGACCAGAGTGTTTACTGGGTGAAGGTGGGTTTGGACATGTTTACAAAGGTCGTTTGGAAAGCACAGGACAGGTAGTTCATCCTTGATTATCAGTAAACTTGTCAAATGGAAGATGAATTCCATCCGTGCTTTATTGGTCTTGGAGTTTTGGTCGACATGTTCAATCTTCCCTTCAATAACTTCTATTGGGAATTGGTTATGTGTGCAGGTGGTTGCTGTTAAACAGCTTGATCGAAATGGTCTTCAAGGGAATAGAGAGTTTTTGGTGGAGGTTCTCATGCTTAGCCTCTTACACCATCCAAATCTTGTCAACTTGATAGGATATTGCGCTGATGGTGATCAACGGCTTCTTGTGTATGAGTATATGCCATTGGGATCTCTAGAAGACCATTTACATGGTTAGTTTTGCCCCGCCAAAAACACTTTTCTGTACTTTGCACTATCATATACCTACTTACCGATATTGATGGAAAACTATAGAAAGGAGAAGCAAAATATGCATGACTTTTGTTAATTTAGGAGAAGCTTATGATAGGATGCGCAAAGAAGTGCTATTGTGGATGTCTGAGGAAAGGAATTTCTATTAAATAATATTTATATTTCGATGATATGTATAATGGAGCAGTTACAGTGTGATTTCTAGTTTGGTAGTAATGGAAATTTACCAAATACTACATGCTTGCAACCTCATTCTTTCCTAGGTAGAGGCGTAAAATGACTCGTCCCTCCCCACACAGACACCCAATACATGCGGCTTGTTTTCTTTGGCAGGTTAGGCTGGCCGCCATCCGGAAGTATACTAGGCCCCCATTGGACCCTATGTCAAATATACTCAATAAAACTCTATGCCCCTCGATGTGAAAGGTTCTTTCATTATATAAAATCAAAATCAAATTAAATATGTTAAAAAAATCTATCTATATATGATACAATTATAATGGTAATATAAATATCGACTGTAATTTTCGACGATTTTCGTAATTTTATTTAATCTCATTGACACCTAATAGGATTTTTTTTTTTTTTTTTTTTTTTTTAATGGGAAAAATTAAAGAGGCATGCACGAGTGATGGGGAATCAAGATAGAATTAAGCAATTTAATTTGTTTAGTATTCTTGTCCGACTAGAATTAGGTTATTGTTTGATTGAATTAAGAAATTTAATTTATTTAGTATTCTAGTCTGACTAGAACTAGGTTATTGTTTGATTGTTTTTCTAGTTTGACTAAATTAGGGTTAATTTACTCAATTACTTGTTTCCTTCTCAAATTAGGTTTAAATAGACTCCATATAAAAAGGATCTATTCATTATAATGCAGACTCCTTGATATTGAATAAAAACTTATATTTGCTCCCTCTAAATTCGTCTATACTTTCTCCCCTTTCTTCTCTCTTCCTTTTTCTTTTCTCACTCTTGTTCTTGTTCATTGCTTCCTACGTCAATGAGCCTCAACTGGGAGAGCTAGGTATGACACGGGCGATGTCAAGCCTAGGCAGCTTGGCCCATTGATACCTCTAGCCAAGGGTCTTATCCATCGGTTTTATTTATGGATGAGCTTGCAAAAAATATACAAAATACAAGATGAGGTCTGAATTTGTTTATACGTAGATGACATAATTGTAAATTATGATATTATGATGGGAACATATTGTAATATTATAACTCCGAAAGAGTTTGGAATCTTTAAGTTTTGGGTTATATTGAAATAAAAGCAAATACATAAAATGTTCTTTTACGTGTAATATAATAAAGCTATGATAGCGGAGGTGAAAGACAATCATGTTGTCATAAAGAATGAGAGTTTTTAGTTATTTAAGTTTGATTATTGACAAGGAAATATGGTAAGTCGGGGAACGCGCAAATATATGGCATTAAAATCAAATTATTGACAAGGAAATAATACTTCAAGACAAGTGTAATTTAAAAGGCTAAAGCGTGTTGGATGACATGGAGAAGTGAGACGAGCTATGAGAATTTTACGTGATTTAAATACCTACCAAGTTAAAATGCAGTTGTACACAATGGTTATTGGATTGGCTGTACTTTAGGCAACTGTACTTTGAGTAGTTACAAATTTTACACAAGATAAATGTGCCTGAAATTGAAGATGTTTAAGATAGATAGATAGATGGCCATTCTAGTGGAAGATAAGAGACTAGAATTTAACCAAAAAAATGATAACAGAATTAATGAAGACAGTGATGATTAGATAATTGGGTCATATTTTCCATAGACCTAAAAAAAGCTTCATTCTATAGGAGCGGTGTGAGCTTGGTAGACTTGGTTAGAAGATGTATAGGTAGACCGCCACTAACATGGGCTGATGTGGTTGCAAAATATTTATCTCATTGTACTTGTAATAGATTATATTTTTGGCATAATAGATTTATTTTGAGGACCACTTACAATTATCTATATAACACTTCATGTAAGAAACTACTAATATTTTTGTGTGTTTGAGCCACATTATTTTGAAAAAATGTATTTTGAAATAGTAGATTGATGGAGAATGTGTGGTTAAAAAATGAGGAAAAGTTTTGCATTTGCGTGTAATATTATTTTATTGATGGATGTGTGGTTGAAACTTGAAATGATGTCAAATCACTGTTTAAGAATGTATTTTTTTGAAAGAATGCGGCTCAAACATGGCCTTTATCTTGCTGTCATTTAGGGTATTCGAGTTAACTTAAAATTATTGCTTATAATTAGTTTTTTTGTTTCTAAGTAATTGTACTCTTTAAAAGATAAAGAAAAACTTTCTTACATTTGATAAATAGTACTATAGAGAAAGAATGTCAAATTATCAAAAGGGACATAATGAAGGTGGAGATGTCCATGGCCACATTTTTCTAGCAAGTTCCCATGGTGTGTGGATGCAAATCATGCTAACTGAATGCTGTAGAGTGTAGAGAAGGTGGTCAGATGCAGTATAAAAGCCTCTCACCAAGCTACCGGATATCAAGGAGGGTCAGATACAGAAAATGTAGTGAGACTTATTTGTTGAATAAAATGGTGGGATTAGAAAAGTTTTTGACCTCCAAGCAGGGGAGAACACCAACTCAAGTATGAAGTAACTGCTGCTGCGGGTGGCTATGGGAGACAGTAAGAATTGCTAATTCTAGTAATAGTAACAGTTACATTTGGCTACGCCTCTCAAAATATTCTGGCATAATCATGGATAGGTACCTTGCTTGAACTTGACTACCAATATCATATGATCCCTTTTGTCATATGGTGTTCCCGGTATTAGAGATTACATTTAACTACCATTCCATTTGAAAAGTTGAAGGGGATAAAATATGAGACCGGATGACACTGGTTGCAGCTTTGGTGATTGATAGAATTTTTTATATGAAGTACTCCTAAGTGCATTGCATGGAAATTTTGTTCAGAAAAAGGTTTTGAACCCATGGTTTCAGACGTTAATAAAAAACAAGAAGATATAAACTTATTTGTAGTGATGCTTGTTGCCAGAATTTGGCAACTCGTGGTCAGTATTGTAAGTATGAATTTGGTGACCATAAGAGTTATACGTCGCCCCAGTATTTTTTCTACTTCTGTTAGCTGCAGTAAATTTTACTTGCAAAAAGTCTTGATTCTCCACTAATGGCACTCGAAAAATATAGATGAAATAGAAAGTTGATTATATTCAAGCACTTATTAGGGGCACTATTCTTGTGAAATTACTTCGTCATGAGATTTTTTTAATGATCTTTGAACTCTCTTTCCTGTTTATATGATATTTGACAAAACTAAGGCACTGTGTTTGGAATGAATATGAAATCCATGGGACGTCATTCAGGTATATTTTAGGCCTCATTAAAGATTCACAGGCTAATCCTTTAGTTAGGCTGAGACCGAGTCTTTATCTCTGATTTATACGTTTAGCCCTCTCTTTCAAAATATAGACTAAAACTGGATTGATTCTGCACTTGGATGTTTCCATAGTTCAATAGTTTAGAAGGTGTCAATTGGAAATAAAATTGCAAGTATAAATGCATAATCCTTTACGATGTTTGCTCTTTTTTCTTGAAAAGAGAAATGAATGCCTCTTTCTATAGACCTCTGCTTGGTTAATGACATGGTATATACGTGCAGATCTTCCACCGGAAAAAAAACCTCTGGACTGGAATACAAGAATGAAGATTGCTGCTGGTGCAGCCAAGGGATTGGAATATTTGCATGACAAAGCCAACCCACCTGTGATATACAGAGACTTGAAATCGTCCAATATACTTCTTGACGAGGGATATTTCCCCAAGTTATCGGATTTTGGGCTTGCAAAACTGGGTCCTGTAGGTGATAAAACTCACGTCTCTACGAGGGTGATGGGGACATACGGTTATTGTGCTCCAGAATATGCTATGACTGGTCAACTCACTTTGAAATCTGATGTTTACAGTTTTGGAGTTGTCTTTCTTGAAATCATCACAGGGCGCAAGGCAATTGATAACAGGCGAGATCCAGGCGAGCAGAATCTTGTTGCATGGGTATGTTGTGTTTTTTTAACGATGTATATAAAATACTCGACTTGCAATTGCATGGTGATTTATTGGACAGCATCTTGAAAGACGGCAATTGATATTTTCTTTTTTCGTCATTTTCGTGTAAATGGATCCAGGCAAGACCACTTTTCAGGGATCGAAGAAAATTTCCGAAGATGGCTGATCCTCTATTGCAAGGCCGTTATCCTATGCGCGGACTTTATCAAGCACTTGCAGTGGCTGCCATGTGCCTACAAGAGCAAGCTGCCACACGACCCCTAATCGGGGATGTGGTGACTGCTTTGACGTATCTAGCATCCCAAACATACGACCCTAGTGATCATCCTCCTAAGAGTAATAGAATCGATGCATCCACTCCGAGGCATCAGGATGCACGAAGAAATATTGGAACTGATAGCTTGGATGAGTCTGGACGCAGCAGCCACCACGGTTCCCCTTCCGTCCACAAGAACTCACCAGATTTCAAGAAGAGAGACTCTTTCAAGGAGTTCAATAATGGAGAGTTGCGGAGGATTGAAACTGGTGATGGGTCTGGCCGGAAATGGGGTTTAGATGAGCCGGAGCATCCTGATTCTCAAAGAGACAGTCCTGTTGGTGCCGGTCGAGGTAGAGAAACTCCAAGGAATCGGGATCTAGACAGAGAACGAGCAGTTGCCGAGGCAAAGGTGTGGGGTGAGAATTGGAGAGGACGAAAGAGGGCGACTAGTGGTGTTAGTTTCGATGGTACAAATGATTCGTTGCACTAGACCGTCCATGTATCACTGTTATGCCAGGGAAATATATACTTTTTCCTCCGTATAGTCTTGTGTAAGATAGCCTCAATTTGGTTTCGCTGGGGCATCATATTGGTTCATTTTATATTGTTGTAGAGTTCAATGTGAGGATTTCTGAGTCAATTTGTTTTGCTTATAGAAAGAGGTTTGATCTTCACGACAAAGACCAATAAATCAGATCCCTCCCCAAACCCACCTGCAGAAAGCGAGTTTTGTTTCGATATGCAAATACTACATGCTAAACACGAGCTAGTATTTTCATCATTTGGACAGCATTTGCATTAACTTTGCAAGCCATACTCACAATCTTAACCCATTCGTATTAAACGGGATCGTAACATTTCTACCTGAACATATTGAAGAACTACAACCTACAAACCAGGCAAATTCAACAAGCATTTCTTTCTGACCCAATTCTGAAACTCAACTGATGAGAATAGACTTTATAAATAAATATGCACAGGAATTGTAAATCTTTCTTTACCATTATACGAAAACTGTAATTTTTGGCCGTCGGGTCCAAATTGAACAGCCCTTGATGGGGACAATCAAAACATCCCTAATTGCCATCCAAATATCTATTCAGAGCTCAGACAACACTGCCGGTGCAACTATTCTAAATTCATGCCAGTTCATAATATCTTTAATAATAGCACGAAGGTCGAACTCTTGTCCCAAGATGACTTGTAAAACTCGAATGAGTTGCAGACTCCGTCATTTCTTCTTCTTTCCCTGCCAAAAGACCAAGCTCTGGTTTAACCACCCACAGATAAAGCTGAAGCAAAAGTAGAAACTACATCCACGAGAACATACCGAACTCACAAAATCATCCATTGATGATTGCTTCCGCTTTTTCAAGGTTGGAGGGGGGCTCTCAGCAGCCTGTCTGGCTACAGCACGCTTAGATGGTGTCATATTCTGTTGGGAACAAAAAATGTGAAAGGTTAAAAAAGATAAAATTATCGAGAGTCGAGGTGCCCAAGCTTAATATGCTCAAGCGTCTGAGTATTGAAAGTGAGAGATGATTAACCTACCTTCGCCAGTTTTTTCTCTTTACGAGCTCGTCTCTCTATCTCATCATGTTCTTGGTTTTCCTTCTCCACTAAACGAATAAGTGTATCGCATCTTCTTGCAAGTTCTTGTGTTGTACGAGACTTCACAAACCAATCAAAACGGAACAATGGTGACATACGGAAGGCTGCCTTCAGCTCATCCCAGTTCCCATACCCGATCTTGTGAACCATGCATATCTGTGAGAGGAAATGAATGATGACAGTTGGGTGATCAGTCAGATTATTAGAAAGGGAAGAAAATCGATACAACTTAGAAGAGCTTAATGTGATTGGAAGTCTCACCATGAAACGATCACATTCTTCGTTGTATAACTTTCCTTTGTTCTGGCCATACTGGATCTTTAACTCGAGCCATGGATTCTTATAGCGATCCATTTTCTTCCCAATAGCTTTCATGATCTCGTCTCTCCTCGAAATTCTAGCCTCTCCTCTTTCAATGTTCTTACAATCCTATCATAGTCTGGAAAATAATAGACATGTTAAAAAAAACAATGTTTCAAATACCGAAAAAGCCTGAAGCAATAATGATCCTGTTGCAACAAGATTCCAGATATTCTAGGAGAAAGTTGCAATGTCTGTTTCATAAATTAGCCCGGCAGAACTTTCAATAAAATCTCCAAAGATCATGTTTCGCGTATAAACTAAAAGCGCCATTTCCACGTTTCTCCCTCCCTCTAAACATCCCCCCCAAATAAATTAATAAACAGAACACAGAGTTATCATATTTCACTCTCCATATTTCTCTTGATATGGGGAGAAAAAAGGAATAAGTAGACAATTTCTCAAAACATCATTGCCGAGAAACTGATGAAAATATCACTGACCATTCAATTCTTTGTATCTTTCCTTGAAAACTTTTGAATATCTCTCAACTTCGTCCTCAGTTTTCCCTTCCATTTCATAAGCAATATTCTTAATATCATTTCGACCATACTTCTCACAGGCCCTGATGAATGTATTGAAGTCCCTTCGGCTCCATGTCGAAAATCCCTAAATACAACAAATTATCAGGTACAAGAAAAGTGGAGAATATCAATCAGTTAGAAAATTGTGGAAAAAATACTTCTTCCAGCAATCGTTCCTTCTCTTCCTGCTCCTCAGTAGTCAATGGGTCTCCCACATCTAGGTAGATAAAATCGTTTCAATAGCATGTCCAATGCAAAAAAAGGGCTAGATATAGAAGGTATTCTCAACAAAAGTAGCAGCAGCATACCTTCAGGTTCATCCACCTCTATTGTATCTTTCACTTGACTTCTCTGTTGGATTTGCTGAAATCATGAAAACAAATTTGATAAATACAGCAAGGTGCAGATAAAAAAAGAATCTAGAGAAGCCAAGACACCCACCATGAGGCAGCGCACTTCTTTCTCATACAGCTCAGTGAGACGCTGCGTATTGAAGAACTGGAAGTCGTGCCTATCATAGAAAAACATGTCAAGTGTAGAAACAAAAAATAAAAATAATTTAATTAACTATTTAAATTATAAAAAAAACTTACAACTGAGGCATGCGTGGGATTCGGGGTTCTTTTGGTCTAGCAGGACCACTTTGACGCATTGTTTGCTTGAAGTATTCCGACTCTGAGTAACTAACAACAGAACAAGAAATGTAAGATTGTATTGTTTTTTTCTGATAAACTTGGCGTACATATCTTAAGCAACTGAAGAAACATACTTGCGCTTCCGTTCTCTTTCGGAGGTTCAATCCAATTATCACTGACAAGTTTCTTGAAATCAAGCTTGCCTTCATCCTATCAACAACAGAAAGGAAAATGAAAAATCAGTACATGCCCCAAAATAGAACAGAAGGAATGAGAAGTCATATTAGACAAGCCATAAAGGAATTAACCAACGCTACCTTTTCATCCTCAAAATCATACAAGTCAGCAGCTGCAGAAAGTCCAACAAGATAATTTAGCCTTACTAACAGAAATACATCACCAAAAATGGAAGAGATAAAGCAACTAAACTAGCAAGGTTGACAAAGCAAGATGCATACAGTCATCCATTTTAAATTTGATAGCATCTTCAGTGAATTTTTTCATCTTGGCATCAAGTTCAGCTGTTGCCTCTTCTCCCTTGGCAATTATCCTATCTATATCTTCATCTGTGATTGTGCCCTCTTTGGAACTGAAAACCATTTCAGCACCAAATCTCACCATTTGCAGCAGCTCATCCTTGTTAACAGCTGCACGGCATACATAACAAAATTAAATCTGTTGACTTTTGATGGCAATCCACGAAATAGATCTTGATCCATGAATAAGAAAACCTACACTTTTGCTCTGCTAGTCGCCCTTGCTGGATAACCAAAGCATCCAATGCAAGCTTTTTATAGGCCCTCTCGATCACTTTTTCCTCAATAGTGTACTGTTAACAATGAATTAGAACATATCACGAGTGCATAATACCTCCAAGAAGCCTCACTAAAATACATTACAAAATATGGAGAAAAGCAAAACCTCAGTGCAGAATCGGAACACTTGGACTTCTTTCTTCTGCCCAATTCTATGAGCACGGTCCTGAGCCTGCAAATCAACCTGTGGATTCCTGCAATGCAACAGAAGCAAGAATTGGAATGTTTAAATTTCCTGTTGTAGCCCTTGATGCATCATCAGACAGTATTGCAGCAAATTGTTACCAATCACTGTCATAGAGAATAACAACGTCTGCAGTAGCAAGGTTGATACCAAGACCTCCAGCTCTAGTTGACAGTAGGAAAACAAATTTCTCACTTCCTGGCATGTTGAAAGCTTCTATGTAAGCATCCCGATCATCCCCACCAGTATTTCCATCAATGCGACAATATTGGTATCCACAAAACATCAAATAGTCTTCAAGAATGTCCAGCAGCCTTGTCATCTATTTTAAACAATCAAAAGAATTTGTCATGGATAATCAAATGCAAAAACAAAGAAATTGATTGCCAAATAAACAGAAAGATCGATCTATCTATAATCCTGGAATTTTTTCGCCCCTCAAATACAGTAAACTAATGTGTGAAAAAATATACAACATAAAATTAAGCCTCTTTTGCACAACTATGTTCAATTCAAAGCTACCTTTTCTAGTAGATCCAAAAAAAAAAAAAATCGTAGTTTAAAAGAATTCAGGGAGAGAGTATAAACCTGTGAGAATATCAAAACTCTAGAATCACGCTCCTTTAATTTTGGAAGCAACTTGTCTAGAAGAACCATTTTTCCTGCAATAAATAATAGATGTCATAAACATAATGAAAAAAGAGTAGCAAGAGATAGGCAATCACCACAGAAAAGTCGATCTCTTTACATTGAAAGTATAATGAAAAATCATACCAGCATTTTCTATGAGATGGTCTCCGGTGGTATAAGGTGGACCAGGTTCAGCACCTTGAAATAAATATGGATGATTACAACATTTTCGCAGTTGCATGGCTATATTAAGAAGACGCTTGCGTTCTCCACCAGCATTTACAACCTCCAGATCTTTCTGCAGCAGAGCTTTATAGTAATGCTTTTGCATCTGAGACATACCAACTTTAAGTATTGTTTCCTTCTTCGGAGGCAAGCCTTTCTCAACATCAGACTTCAATCTTCTGAGGAGGAAAGGTCGTAGGACCTAAAAATTGCGTACACAAAGAAAACAAATTTAATTTGTAAAGAAAGTAGAAACCCAAGCAAAAACACATATTGGCATCTATAGATTGTATCAATTCCATGTATTCGTCCATGCCCATATGAATAACACATGATTTCAAGATTCAGTTATCAATTATTAGTTATAAACAAATTGGTCATGCTAATTAATTCTTGATTAAACAAATAAAAGAAATATAGTGCAAACGGTAGAAGTTACTTGGGTCTTTTGTTTTAACTAGGCTTCAGGTATTTGGTGCTTTGCTATGACAGGCAGATAAGCAATGGCACATCAAAGATGAATTTAATAATATTTTAAAAAGGTCTAGCTCTGATGGTCAGAAAACTGACTCACCATGAGCTACAAAAATTTATTAATTATTATGCATCCCATAACACATTAAATTAGCCCTCCATCAATATCAAGCTTCTATCATTGGCTATTGAGACAGAGTTCTGATTATTGTTTTACCCATGTTTCTTTATTATCTTCAGTTAAGAGTTTTGGCACGTATGAACAACTCAGTTTCTAATCCATCACGCAACCTCATTTACACAGAAATATGTTGTAAGGAATAATTATGGACATACCTTGTGAAGCTGCTGGACAACTTCCTGCTGATCATTGTCACCAGAAATTTGGAACCACTCATCGAATGTTTCAGCTGAGCTGAATATCTCCGGCAGCAAAAAGTTTAGGAGAGACCAAAGTTCGTGGAGATTGTTCTGCACAATAGAGAATTTGTCACAAGCAGAGTCTAAATATTGATAACAGCCTCATACTATACCATGATAGAACATAAAATGCAAAACAAAAGAGATGCTTGTGAAAATAAATAGCTTCAAGTGCAATGCGAAGAGAAAAACAACAAGAATGTCCACAAAACACAACCAATAGTTATCCCATGCCCAACATGAATGACAATTTATTATTATTATTATTATTTTTATTTTTTTTTGGAAAAACATGCACAAGTGCTTTAGGTTAAGTTTCCATTTTTAGCAGCTCTGTTTTCCTTGTATCTTAATTGTCCAGCAAAGTTAAAAAGAATTATATTTTTATGTACTCATCCATGGCATTCTAGTACAGCATCTATTACCAGAAGAAAATTACAAATTCCTGCAGAAAATAAAATCAAACATTTTCAAATAAAGCCAATTGAAATAGAAGGATATGAAGTTCCAAGAGTGTATTAAACGACTGAAAAATGCAATAGCAAACAATTTATTACAAGGTAACCTGATAATTTGCAGCCATCACCCTAGTTTCAACTTTAAGACTTCACAACTAGGAACAGTAAAATCAAGAAAGTATTTCTGACCTAAAGCACTGTATAAATTAAAATAAATGAAATTTCACTATGAAAGTCGGAAATAAAATTGTCCAGAATATATAAAACAATACCTGAAGTGGCGTTCCAGTAATAAGAAGCCGATAATTAGTATTGTAAAGTCTCATTGTTTTTGAAAGAAGAGAATTTTCATTTTTGATTCGATGAGCTTCGTCAATAATGATATAGCGCCAGCTAAAGCGGCGCAAGGCAGATTTCTCTTTGATGGCCATTTCAAAGCTTGTAACACAAACATCAAATTTTCCGGCAACAAGTAACTCCTCCCGTATGTAACTCTGAAAGATTTGGGGAAGCAAAATTGTAGAATAAGCTACTGGAAAATAAGACTGGAAAAATAATATCTCAAGTAGTAGTTGACACTTACTCTTTCATCTGGATTTCCAAGAAACTTCACAGCACGCAACACAGGGCAGAAACGCTTAATTTCATTCATCCAATTGCCAAGTGTAGATTTTGGAGCGACAACCATGTGAGGGCCAGTAATTCCTCTAAATTCATGCAAGTAGCCCAGCAAGGATATGGTTTGAAGTGTTTTACCAAGCCCCTGATGTTTAAAAAAGAACATCATTATATAAATTATTGCAGTTAGGGTTACAAATCACTAGTTTCATCTGGTACCATTTCATCGGCAAGAATCCCGTTAATGCCATTCTCATACAGTCGTATAAGCCAATTCAAACCAGCAAGTTGGTAATCCCTCATCTTTCCTTGAATGCCTGCAACATCAATAAGCAAAAATTATAGCTGCAGCATCATAACATATGCACTTCCGAATTAAAGCAGTAATGTACTAAATTGTAAAACCGGGCTATAAAATATGTAGAACAACTTCAAGAAAAGAACCTTCGAAATAGACCTAAAACAATTCATACAATAAAAAAAATTTAACCATGGCCAAACAGTGTAATCAGTTATAAACAATTGTACTTTAATTACAACTGACAAGTCCCAATTCGGTACCATCATCCCAAAGGATAAGAAAGCACCCAAACAAAAGAGGGTTAGCAAAAGGTCTTACACGAGGGCTGAGCAACTAGCCTTGTATTTCCTGTACCAGATAGACCATCTTCTTCTTCCTTCAGATATTCTTCATCTTCTTCCTCTTCAGTTAGCTTTGAAGCGTGGCGACCCCTATGAAATACAAAATAAAGTAAAAAGACACTAGATCAGATTATAGAATACATAATATAATACACTATTTGGTTAAGAAACACTGTGTCTCAAATAAACCATAATGGTATCATATTACAACTTGTTTAGGTAAGTACTATCATAAGCCAAATATTAAGAGAATAACTTTCAAAACTTAACAGAAAACACTCAATCAAGTAAGCAATTCTTTTTTCTCCAATTAAGATAAATTTGGTAAATTGGAGAAAGAAGCTTTAATTCGCAATTTACAAGTTAGTTAATATATCGCAGGGAAATTTGAAGAAGCTTGCTCTATAATAACACAAGTAATCCAAATCAACAAACTAGGAGGGTCCATTAACTTGTCATGTGCTTTAACCTTAATGAATCAATTAATGACAAATGCGGCCATCCTGCAAGCGGAAAGGATCAAAACAGAAACTTGAATATTCAGCCATGCAGTGACAGCGAAAGAACAATAAAAAAGGAGTATCACTCACTTTCCTTTTTCCTTCTTCCGAGATTCAGACAGATCGCCCTTGGCAAAGTGGGCAAATAGTTCTGTCTGCTGCAAGAGATACTTCAGACGACCCTTTCCTTTGTTGTTCTGTCTCAAAATGAAACAATATTAGCATGAATATGTGTCTACAACTTATTCTAAACACCACATACACAATTCTTTTTTCAGATAATTTACCATGGCGGCATCAATAGCAGCATTCTGTGCATCCAGGATTTCTTGAATTTTCTGCTTTTTCAATTTCTGCATTTCTTTCAGCCTCTCTCTTTCACGTTTGCCAACTTCATTTGCCACGACAGTATATTCCTGCAAAATAACACATTACCTATTAACACAAAATGGCAATGCAATAAATTTCACTATGCTTTCCAAATCACTCAAAGTCAAGGCACATCAAATTGGATAAAAAAAACTACTTGTGAATACCCCAAAAATAAATAAGAAGTTATTTATTATTATTTTATTATCCTTTCTTCACCTAAATTAAAGTCGTCAATACTAAACAGCACAACATATTAGTCCAGGCACGATGCAACAATTAAAACTTTTTCGTCCAAAAAATTCAACATCCTCAACTCTGACCTGAGAAACCCTAGCAAGATAAAATCATGTCACACAACATTAGCACAAAATTTTACAAATTACCAAATCACGCATTCCATATAACCTAAAATCCTAACTAAACCACTCAGCAAGAAGAGAAGAACCGATCTTCACTCTCCACCGTAATTCACCAGTACAAAACAAAAAGTAAAAAAGAACAGAGAGAAAAGAAACTAAAATAATAATATTCACTTAAACCGACCTCGTTGACGTCATCCTCTTCTTCCTGAGCGGCGTTGGCAGTGTCAGTATCATCGTCCTCAAACTCGTCGGCTGTTCGTGCCACGGCCTCCAGCTCCTCTTCATCTTCCTCGTCGTTGATTTGATCGTTGATCGGCTCCTCCTCCGGCGAGGAACCGGACATCGACTCGTCTGATGAGTCCTTTGCTCTGGATGGTTTCCCCATCGCCTCCCAAAGAAATTTGCTAGAATGAAATTGGATTGTGGACTGGAGAGAGAAATGAGGTCTCACCAAAACGCTCAGTAGCTTACACGCATATATACACACACACGTGTATATATACTTACTTGATTCTTACGTGTACGGTCAGATGTGACTTGAGAGTTTATGGATTTATGCCACGTCAATAAGGAAAAAAGGGCTTTCCTGCCTTGGGCCTTTTTGGATGAGCTCATTCGGCTCTGGAGTTCGGGAACATTTTCTGGGGCTTGGACCAACGGTTTCGTATACCGAGAAAATTACATCCAATCAGATATTTTAAAAATGTATTTGATAGAAATTATTTGAAAAAAAATAAATTTTAAAATAATGATATGATAGAAAATGTGTGGTTAAAAAAGAAAGAAAAATTATTGATGTGATGGAAAATATTATTTTATTGAAAAATGTGTGGTTGAAAATGAATAAAAAAATGAAAATGAAAATGTGGGTCAAACGGGGACTAAGATTAGAAATAAAAAATTAGGGACTAAATTTTACTATTCATAAATCAAGTATGAATATTAATTAATATTAATAATAAAATCAAAATTATCACAACTCTAATCATCTCTAACTCTCTCTACATTTTCAAATCATCGCCTCCTCCTCTCTCTACACTTCTCCTACAATGCGAAGCACCGGCGCCCAGCAAGACAACGGAGCACCGGTGCACAGCAAGATGGCGGAGTTGTGAGCAATGATTGACAGCGCCGTCTCGCTGCGGTGGTCTGCAAATATTTTTTTGGTATTTTTGATTCGCGGTCGGCGATGGCGATGGTGGATGTGGATGGTGCTTTGTGTGTGGGATGGCATGGGTGACGCGATCTAGTGGCTGTTTTTCGTTGTTTTGGTGGTTGGATTATGTTACTGCGGTGGTGGTTTGAGTAGCATCGTGAGGTGTGGCCGGTGGTGTTTATTTTTCTATGGTGGTTTTGCTCGAAACCATCGGTGGCAAAGCGCAGTGGAATAGCGTTCCTCGCTGCAACGGCGCTTCGACCTTTTTGGGAGTTCTTTTATTTTTTATTCGATCTATGTGATGTGGTTGGCAGTGGTGTTGTTGGTGTCGGTGAAGTGGTGGTGGTGCTGACGACGCGACGACAGTGGTGGTGATATTTTGCATTGTTGCAGTCGTTGGCGGAGGTGGTGTTTGCGATGTTTGTTTGCTGTAGTTGACAATGTGTGGAAGTGTTTAGGTGAGATGTTGGTGGCGCGTCAGGGGTGGATGTGTTGACTTGTTTGAGACAGTGTTGTTGCTGTCGGGTGGTTGTGGTGGCGACGGCTGCAGTGATGGGGATGGGTTGATCTGTGACCAATTATTGAGGTCAGGATTCGGGGTTTCGGGTATATGTGGCCAATTATTTATTAATTTGTGACCAAACACTCAACTGTGACCTAAAAACTGTGACCAATTACTCATTTGTGACCTAAAAATTTGATAATGTTTGACCGAAAAATTTCTTTGACCAGGTAATTTGAAAAATTGTGACCAACAAATAAACTGTGACCTACAATTTGTGACCTCGAAATAAATTATGACTTGTAAAAAAAATTTCGAAATAATCTGTGACTTAATAATTTGATATTATGTGATCAATAAATAATTTGTGATCTTAAATATAAATTTGTGACCATTCATCGTATAATTGTGATTTTATTATATTTAATTAATAAATATATTTAATTAATTATATATAAACCTGATTTTTGAATTAGTGTAAATTATACACCTTAATTATAAATCTTTCACATCGTATATATAATTTTAATATTGTCCGTTTGATTGCAATAATGAAATTTTGATAAATAAATAAATAAATTATAGATAATTGAATTGCCTAAAACTTATTTTATCGAAAATTGTCGATTAATAATGTTTGATTGATATAATTTTTCACCCGAAAAATTTGATATTTTGGATATTTTAATATTAGTTCGACTTTGTTTTCTATGAAATTATCAATTTCAGTTAGAATTTGTTCCAATTAAAAAAAAAATCGAATACCAGCCGTTTGACTTTATTTTTCATAGAAATTGTTACTTAAAGGGATATATATATATATACAATTGAAGCTATAATTTCTTCCAATTGTAAAAAAAAAATGCCTAGAAAAGCTTCTCCCACTAAAATCATGGGAAAAACTTTTCCTTAAAAACCAAAAAAATAGGCACGTGGGGTGGAAAAATGAAAATCCAATTGCCAATAATAGTTTGCCTACCAAACGTACCAAATTGATGGAAAATGAATTTAATTTTCATTTTCATGGAAAGTGAAAGCAATCAAAGATAACCTTATATCTTAGTGTAATTCAATGTAACGTGTCGAATAGATGACACGAGAGAATTAAACTAACCATGTGCAAGTGTGTTTGACCATAGGAATCACATGAACTTGGGCATTTTCACAGACTAGATTAGTTCCGAACCAATTTATCGTACAAAATAAATTTCAAATAAATTATGAATAGGATAAAATCTAATACATGCAAACAATATTTTCTAATGAAAAAATATGCATTACCACGACAAGTGATTTGTATACTATATTGTGCCAATCAATTTTCTGGATAACATGCCAAAATATGACTCGAGATACTATACATAGCACACGTAAAAATAGCGAGACATGGAGTGATTTATTAGAACGTTACGATAAACTATGTGGGTTTGAAGAAAAATTTCCTGTTCCACCATTGGAGACCACTTAAAGTTACTAGTTTTTACAACACTAGCATTAGAGAATATGGTTGCACATTATTTTTATATTCTTTAAAGTCCTCTAAACATTTTAAGTTTGTAACTAAAGTTTGAGAGTGTTATAAAGAATACTGAATATAACCCAGAGTATTCTTATAATATCAAAATTTTTCTTTTGAAATCTTTAAATATGATTTTGGTGTGTTTTTTTTTAAATTAAAAAAAAAAAAAAAAAAGGGATATTAATTTAAAAATAATATTCTTTTTTTTTTTTTTTTTTTTTTTAAACACACCAAAATCATATTTAAAGATTTCAAAAGAAAAGTTTTGATATTATAAGAATACCCTGGGTTATATTCAGTATTCTTTATAACACTCTCAAAACTATTTTCAAAATCATTTTAAAATGATAAAATTATGTCATATGAGATATATGAACTTTGGCTTAACTTCTATTTTATAAGGACATGACTTTTCAGACAATTCCTTAGAAAATAATTTTAAAACAGTATCCCTTTCTCTCCTCTATTAGCACTTCTTAGCCACTCCACTGGGCATAGAATTTGTTACAAAAGAAAGAGAAAAACCAATAGACTTTTTATTTGCTATTCTACAAATAACTAAAGACTTACCTAAAGAGATAAAAGAAGAAATTTTATATAAAACTTTGATTTCAGAATTTAGAGAAGAATATTTTATAGAGTATTTTAACTTTAAATTTCCTTTAGATTTAGAATTATATTGTTATTTAGAAGAACATAATTGTTACTGTCATTTAGAAGATCATAATTGTAATCATCATTATAGAAGATATTCATCAGATAATACTAGATATTCATTAGATTCATTTTATTACTTATCAGATTAACTGGATTTATTAATAAAAGATATTAATAAATTATTAGGAGAAGTTAATTCTATAAGTAAGAAGATTATAAAAATAGAAGGAGATATTATAATACTTAGAGAAAATTTAGATTTTATAAAAGAACAAAATAAAAGTATTTTAGATAAAATTATTAAGATTGAAAATTTAGGAAAATTTCCAGATCTTAGAACAACTTAAGCTATTGAAAATATTAATAAGAAATTAAATAATATATTTGATAATAGATCTAATCAAGAAAATGAAGGATTAGAAAATGTTATAAATAAATTAGATAATTTAAGTTTAAAAACAACAGGAAAAGAAAGTATTACAAGAAAAATTTCAACAAAATTTTATAAATATGAGTAATCTTTCTAGAAGTTTTTCTGGTAGATCTAGAACTATTAGTGAAGAAGATTCTTCAAATAGAAGAAATAGTATTTCTAGTATTAATACTAATATAATAGAAAGAATTTTACATAGAAGACCACAATATAACCAGAACATAGAAGAATTAATAGATCCAAAACAAGATTATAATAGATTTCAAACTCATGGTTTACAGTTACTTAGTCCAAAAAATCTATATAATAGAGGATTATTAGAATCAAGAACTCAATTTTTTAGACACACTAGAGAAGTTTCTATACAATATTTAGATGGTCAAGTAAGACAGTTGTCATTAATTTCAGAAGAATCTAAAAAAGAATTAAAAAAGAAAAATTTTAGATTTATGCATTTAGGATTAATAGTTATAGGAATTAAAGGATTAATGAGAAAAAATTTAGGTACTAAAGTATTGTTAACTATTTATGATGAAAGAATTCAAAATATAGAAAAAAGTATGATAGCTAGTACAGAAGTAGATATGAATAGTAATATAGGAATTATATATTGTAATCCAGATATCTGGTATTATTCTTTTATTAATAATACAATGGCTACAACCTGAATCTATTAGAGTGTAAACATAATTGGATAAAAGATATAGGATCAGATAGTATACCATGCTATATATGTAGATGGTATCCTAGTAAAATCTATTAATCCTAAACAAACTATTTCATAGTTTTCTATCATAACATAGCATTTTACTTTAATGCTTTTTAATTTTTCTAAATTACAAAATACTTGAACTAATTTTGGTTCTGGAATTATTTCATGATTTTTATCCTTATTATTAGGTTCTAAAAATTCTAATTTTTGTAATATGTATCTTTGCACATCTTCTAAATTTTCAATTCTTTTTCTAAGAATCTTAATTTCTGATAATTCAATCTGAATTAAGTCTATTTGTATATTTTCTTCAGGTTCTAATAATTCTTTTTGAATTAAACACTTTTTACATGCTTCTTTATAACAATTATTACATTTTAAGTCTAACTGTTTTACTAGGATACCATCTACATATATAGCATGGTATACTATCTGATCCTATATCTTTTATCCAATTATGTTTACATTCTAATTCTTGTTCTATATTCATAAATTCTGTATTTTCTTCTGAATCTGAAAGATTTTGTATATTAGAAAATTCTTGTATAAAATTTTCATAATCCGATTGTTCTTCTAAATTAATCTGATTATCAAAATCTTCTATAGATATTATACTGTAAACTGATTCTTTATCAGAAATATATTCATCTATTTCTAATAAATCTTCATTAGTACATTCTATTAATGTACTTCTTTTATCATTATTATTTAGCTTCTTAGGGCAAGTTCTTGCTAAATGATCTAAACCTCCACAAACATAACAATTTAACTTATTAGGATAATTTCTTTCTGGTTTATATTTCCTAACATGTTTATTTTCATCTAAATAAGGCTTTCTTCTATTTGATTTTCTAAGGTAGTATCTTTTCTTAACAGGTCTTTTATATTTCTTTTTATATTTTTTATCTTTTTCTCTAAATTTATTACCATAAGTTTGAGGAGTAAAAATATCTTTACAAAATTTATAATCTGTCTTTTTAAGCTGATTATGAATTTGTAATTCTACACATTTCTCTTCTAAACACTGCATTATAAACTGTGTTCTATTACCTATACTCCATAAAAATTCTGGTCTATTTTTTATATTCTGATTATCATTCCATCTTTTTGTTATTTCTAAACCTAATGGTCCTGGTAATTTATGAAATAATTTATTTCCTAATTCTTGGTTAAATGTATTTCCTGATATAGAAACTAAATAATGATACTCATTTAAAAACTGTTTTACTTCTTTACCTTTAGTCCATCTATTTAAACTAAGCTGTTCTAAATCTCTAATAGCTTTTTGTTGTATTATTATATGTCCTATATTAGGATCTGCTCCTGTTAATAATTCATGAATTTTAAAAACAAAATTATAAGGATTATTTCCTAAGGCTACCATAGCTTCAAATTCTTCTTGTTTATCTTTTTTATAAGCTTCCCAAGTAGCTTTAGCACTTTCTCCTAAAAAAGTCTCTAAATATTTATACATTTCATATTGTGAGCTAATCTTATATAATTTCCTATAACTGTATTCTTCCATACTTCTATTACATTATTCCAAGTCTGGGGATCATGTGTTGTAATATTTAATATCTGTGCTTTATGAGGAGTCTGAAATTCTATTACCGGTTCTAAACGTCTAACCTTTCCTCTAGCTATATATTTTTCTTTATCATTATATTGTGTATAAGGTCTTCTAGGAGGATAACCCGAATTATAATTATATGTTTCTGGTTCTATTTTCATTTCTTCATCAGCTAATTCTTTATAATTACTGATTTTTGAAATTTCTGTCTTATTATCTATTTCATCTAGATTTTCTCCTACTCTTATATTTCTTTTATTATCATAATATAAGTATTCTTTTTCTCCTATTTGTTTATTTAAAAACAAATGATCTTCTAATTTTAAAAGTTCTGTAGGTGATAAATTCATTTCTAATTCTTTTGGATAAATAATTCTATCTTCTATTTCTGTTTCTACAGCATTCATAAATGGTTCTTGTTCTTGTTGTTGTTTTTGTTGTTCTTCATTATTAGTACTAGATTCTGTATCAAAATCATTATTGTTAATATTACTATAATTTCCAAATCTTAAACTAGTTTTACCATAAATATCTTTATATAAGTAATAGCTTCTTGAGGAGTTATTACTGGTTCTTGGTTTTCTAGGAATTTATCTAAATTCCATTCTAAACCTGCCAATAATTCTGAATCATAAGTCTTTGGCTTAATCATTTTAATTCCTTTACTACTCATTAAATTGATTATCTTATCTATATAAACTTTATACTTAGTTTGAGAACTATTACTACATCTTCCTAAAAATCCTATACTTATTAGTAAATTTTCTCCTGATTTAACATCTTCATATCCATGAGTCTGAATTCCTATCTTAATTTTTTCTGAAAAATCTTTAATTGTGCAAAACATATCTGGATTACAATATATAATTCCTATATTACTATTCATATCTACTTCTGTACTAGCTATCATACTTTTTTCTATATTTTGAATTCTTTCATCATAAATAGTTAACAATACTTTAGTACCTAAATTTTTTCTCATTAATCCTTTAATTCCTATAACTATTAATCCTAAATGCATAAATCTAAAATTTTTCTTTTTTAGATTCTTCTGAAATTAATGACAACTGTCTTACTTGACCATCTAAACATTGTATAGAAACTTCTCTAGTGTGTCTAAAAAATTGAGTTCTTGATTCTAATAATCCTCTATTATATAGATTTTCTGGACTAAGTAACTGTAAACCATGAGTTTGAAATCTATTATAATCTTGTTCTGGATCTATTAATTCTTCTATGTTCTGGTTATATTGTGGTCTTCTATGTAAAATTCTTTCTATTATATTAGTATTAATACTAGAAATACTATTTCTTCTATTTGATGAATCTTCTTCACTAATAGTTCTAGATCTACCAGAAAAACTTCTAGAAAGATTACTTATATTTATAAAATTTTGTTGAAATTTTCTTGTAATACTTTCTTTTCCTGTTGTTTTTAAACTTAAATTATCTAATTTATTTATAACATTTTCTAATCCTTCATTTTCTTGATTAGATCTATTATCAAATATATTATTTAATTTCTTATTAATATTTTCAATAGCTTAAGTTGTTCTAAGATCTAGAAATTTTCCTAAATTTTCAATCTTAATAATTTTATCTAAAATACTTTTATTTTGTTCTTTTATAAAATTTAAATTTTCTCTAAGTATTATAATATCTCCTTCTATTTTTATAATCTTCTTACTTATAGAATTAACTTCTCCTAATAATTTATTAATATCTTTTATTAATAAATCCAGTTAATCTGATAAGTAATAAAATGAATCTAATGAATATCTAGTATTATCTGATGAATATCTTCTATAATGATGATTACAATTATGATCTTCTAAATGACAGTAACAATTATGTTCTTCTAAATAACAATATAATTCTAAATCTAAAGGAAATTTAAAGTTAAAATACTCTATAAAATATTCTTCTCTAAATTCTGAAATCAAAGTTTTATATAAAATTTCTTCTTTTATCTCTTTAGGTAAGTCTTTAGTTATTTGTAGAATAGCAAATAAAAAGTCTATTGGTTTTTCTCTTTCTTCTGTAAAAAATTCTATGCCGTATTCAAATACCTCTTCTATGTCTTTATAAAATGAAAAACTATAAACTATTTTATCTAAGTCTATTCTTAAAATTCTAAATAACATAAAATTTTAACTAATAAATATACCTTTGTAGCGTATGTCCACAAAACCGAAACTTATGGCTCTGATACCAAAAAGAGGGGGGTGTCCTGAAAAACAGAAAATTGTTTAACAAGATTAAAGGGCGGTTGAAACAACTGTTAAAAATAATCCTACTCAGTACTCTTCTTAACTGTAAACTCTCATCTTTTTCTAAAATAATATCCCCTTTTTTTTTTTTTTTTTTTTTTTTTAAACACACCAAAATCATATTTAAAGATTTCAAAAGAAAAGTTTTGATATTATAAGAATACTCTGGGTTATATTCAGTATTCTTTATAACACTCTCAAAACTATTTTCAAAATCATTTTAAAATGATAAAATTATGCCATCTGAGATATATGAACTTTAGCTTAACTTCTATTTTATAAGGACATGACTTTTCAGACAATTCCTTAGAAAATAATTTTAAAACAGTATCCCTTTCTCTCCTCTATTAGCACTTCTTAGCCACTCCACTGGGCATTTATGCTTTTCTGGGAGGTCACTCAGGACTTGTTTTAAAACAGTTTTAAAAACTTAAAGTTAAGACATGCTTTTATCATATACTCAGTATGAAGCATAAAATATTTTTACAAAACATTTTCCAAAATTTTGATATTATATTAATGCCAGGGGTTGCATTCGGCATTAAATATAACGCTTGTTCAAAATTTCTTCAAATTTAAAAACAAACTATTAACATTTGTTCTTATAGGATCTGGAACTAATATTAATTATTAGTACCATCCCTTAGAACATCCAAATATATACAGAAAACTGTAAATCTTTTTGTGGGATATTACATTATTTAAAGATAAAAGAAAGTTAAGAATTTCCCTTTCGGGAAGGAAGGATTTAGAACATTTTGAGAGAAAACTTGTATTGTATTGAATGTTTTTCTATATTTTACAAATGAATTGAGTTCTCCTTAAATAGATGGAGAAATCGCGTAAATAAAGCAAATGTATCTTTGCTTTTTACAAAAATCAAAATATACACAGTAAAAGCTATCTTATTTTTACAAAAGTCTAAAAGAAAACAGTAATTCTATCCTATCTTTACTTTAATAAAGTAAAGATTCTTTCTTTTTTGACTATTTTTCTATAAAAACAAAACTTCAAATCCTTCTTTTCTAAAAGTAAGGTATACCAAAATCTTATAGTACAATAATTCTTAAAAACTTGTTGATCTTTTTCTACGTGTCTTCTTGAAGATTGGAAATCTGACTTTGTCTTTGTCTGCCATCTCCTTTTTCTCAATTATCTTGTTGCATAGTTCTGTTCTCCAATAGTATCCAGTGAGTCTCCACCTTCTGAAAGGTTATCTGGATTATTGTCTTCGTCTTCTAAATTATTGCTTGATCTTATTATTATGCTTTTACCTCTATTTTTCTTTTTTACCAGCAACTTTTTCTTCTTTCTAGTATTTCTTTGTTTAACTTGTTGCTCGAATTCTTCAATCTTGTCAAACATTTTTCTGAGTCTTTGGATATCTGATTGAGAAATCTGATTAGGATCTTGGTCATCTTGGTATATATCTGAATCTAAAACTACTGGATTTTTCTGCTTTAAGTCCAATGGGCTTATAAGTTTAGTAGCAGAAGTTCCAGACTGCTGAGTCTGTTCTTGAAAATCTTTTTTATTTGTAACAGGATTTTCAGCCTGTTGAGTCTGTCTGGTAGGAGAATCAACAGTCTCCTGAGTCTGTTGAACTTTTGGCAAGTTCATAGCCATCAACTGATTTGATAAGTCTTTACCAGTTTTTGTTTGAACTGGACTAGCTATAGACTTCTGAGGTTCTATAGTACCTGTGTTTAAATCTGGATTTAAAATCTTAATTCTAATGATTTCTTGTTCTAGATCAGAAATCTTCTTTTGTAAAATCAGCTTTTCTTGCTGAAGACTCTGATTAGATTCATTTAAAATCTTAAAATTTTTATTCATGTTCTCACAATTTGAACAAAATCTTGAGGAAAAATCTAAGGGATCGTCGGAAACATTATTTAAAGAAGGGGCTATAAAATAATTAATACCTAAATATTTTCTACACTCATCTAATGCTTCTGAAATTGAATAAAATCCTTTGTAAAGAGGATTTGGAAAATTTTTAATACAATCTGCTACTTCTAACCAGGTATGATAAACTCCTGGTAATCTGCCTTGCAAAACAACATAACATTTAAACTTTTTATGATCTTTGCTAAAATGTTCTGATAAAGCATTTAAACATGCTAAAAAGTACTTTTGATCTTTTGGATTCTTATTATAAGAAATCCATAAATTGTCTAAAAGACACTTTTCTGATCTAGTTACTGAAATATGTGGTAAAATTTTAAAACTAATATTACTATTTGGAAAACAAACTAGTTCTATATTACCAAATCTCAATTTTTCAAAAGTCTGTGCTACATTAGTCTGTGAGGAAGAACTCGGAGTGCTTGAGAGCATTCCTGGTCTCGGTCCTCTTGGTCTCTGCATCTGCAAATAAATATTAGTCATATTCTTTGTTTTTAATTATTCTACTTAAGATATCTGCTATCTTATTATCATTACCTTTAATATACTCAAAATTAAAGGCTATTCCAGTATTTGTGATTCTATCTATAAAATTTAACCATCTTCTTCTATTACTTCTCTTATTTTCTATCTTCATTTTACTAACAAAACTGACTGTTGATTCACAGTCTGTTCTTATAGTAATTTCTTTTTTAGAAATTATAAATAACTCAAAAGAATCTAAAGCATAAATTATTGCCAATATTTCTAAATCTATGCTACTTGCATTAATCTTTTCTTTATAATTACCACTATTATATCTAACAATTTTCTTAGTATCTTTATCTGAGTATTTATTGGGTTTTGCAATTAAAATTGCTCCCCATCCAGTAATACTACCATCTGTTTCTATAACTAAATAGTCTGTATCTAAAGGCATAGCTAGTTTAGGCAATTCTTTTAATTTTTCTTTTATTTTTTGTACTAATTTTATATCTTCTATATTAAAATATTTTTGACCTTTGGGAGAAGTCTTCTCATATAATGGTCCTGCTATTTTTCCTAAGTTTTTAATAAAATGTCTAGCATAATTGACTAATCCTAAAAACTTTTGTAATTGTTTTAAATCTTCTAATTTATCTGGGAAATCTAAGACTTTTTGAGTTATATGAGGCTGTAATTCTATTTGTCCTCTCCCTATATTAACGATGAGCTTAAATAAATTGAACTCAATTAGGTGAACATGCCTAAGTTACTAATGCAAGTGTTTTTTTTTTTTTTTTTAATTTACGGTTAAATAAATAATTTATCCATTAGCAATGTTTAGAAAAAATAAAATAATATTTGAACCTAATCGTCTTCGTTGTGACACTGGCGGCTTTTGCTAGTAGTTGAAATATTGCCGATAGTTTATGACATCATCAACAACAATCGTTGATAATTCGTTTGTTTGTGATCATGGATAGTACTGCTATCAATAATTCCATATAAACCATTGACATAATAATTTCCGTTAATGATTATTTGCTCTATTAATTATTATTATTACAAAAAAATCCTCAACAATTTTCACTAAGATCCTTAAATTGCTTAAACCGTTTATGATCGCCACGTAAAATAGTGACTTGCCTTGAGATCAACTTTAAAGTATGTGATTGATTTTAAATGTTATTCTCATTTTTTTTTCTTGGTAGATAAAGCTTCTATTTGACTGTTGATATGCAAGGTCAAACAAGGAGTTAAATATGGGGAAAATTTCAGTAGCGGTCCTTAACCTTTTACAAATTTTATCATAATTTTCACTTTGTGTCATTCACAGTCCTAAACTTTCAAAAATATGCATCTAAAGTCCAAATAATGACCGTCAATTAACTAATAAAATTAAACTTTGACCAATCTTTTATCAATTTAAAAGGGTAAAAATATAACTTTACTATTTAACCCTATAATAAAACAAGCAATTAAAATAATTGCTTAGTTGTATTTTTTTTTAGAGTTTATCGTAAATTAATTGAGTCAAATATTTAAGTATATTAGAAGTTGATAAAAATATATCGATATTATACTCGTTTTGGAGCTCGTGTTAAATAAAATATAGTAGACTCAAGAAAAAATAATTTTGAACTATGTTATATATATATATATATATATATATATATATATATATATATATATATATATATATATATATATATATATATTATAAGTGAGAAGTTTCATTTACCCAAATTTTGACATTTCCATTAATCACACATTTTTCATCAATACACTATTCAAATATTTTTTTTTTTTTTTTTACAAGAATGAAGCTCAAACAAGGACTATATATCACCGTGATTTTTATTTGATACATTATATTATATTTATAATTAAATTTATCAATTTTTGTTCATTATAGCAATTATTTCTTTAACTTTTTTCAGCAAATTCTTAACTTCAACTTCTCATTAATTAGTACATCTTGTCATTTATATGATTTATATCAAAATATGTTATTTTCATACTATGAAATGAAGGGAAATTTTTTTGCACTTTATATTTATTTAATTTTTAAAAATATGATGAAAAATAAATGGTTTTATGCCATTTTAACTAATTTTTAGTTATAAAACTATTATCTAATACAAAATGTGTTAAGTTATAAGAATACTTATGTAGATAGCCACGCAATTAAATTTGAAAATAATATACATAAAGAAATAATCAATCTAGAAAGAAGAATTGAAAAATTAAACATAATCATTGAAGAAAAAGTCATAACAAAAGATAGTGAATTTTATAAATTTTATTGCGATTTATTAAATATTTATGAAAATAATAAATTTTGAGATTTTGAAGACGGTCTAAGTACCCCCCCCATCTTAATTGGTATCAGAGCCATAGATCATAACATGATAATAGAAGATTTAGGAAATAAATATAAAATAAACAAAGAGAGATTTGCGATAATAATAGGAAAACCTATAATAGAGAAAGAAATCTTAAAAATCATACTTATAAAATTAAAAGATCTACCTTTAAATATTAGAAAGGAGATAATAGAAAAAACAGAAATTAGTATAATAAGAGACCTTATGATATGGGAAACTATTATAGAAACTATAGATCGAGAAGAAATAGCTGCTATAATAGAAAATAATATAAGTAATTATGAGAATTAAAATTAAAAAGATAGATAACTATTATAAATTAGAAGAAGAAAAATGATATAAAATATTTTATGAACCTATTCCTAATAAATCAAAAATATTAACATTAGATATAATTAAAAAAATTACCTAGAGAAATAAAAGAACAAATACTACATAAATTAAGTATAGGATCTATAAAAGATAGATATATATATATTTATTATATGTTAGATATTTTTACTAGGCGAAGATTTTAATATTTTTCGAATTGTATATTTATTACATATTAGATATTTTTATTAGCGCGTAGATTTTTTTCTTAAAAAATCATCTTAATTTAGTCGACGTTGTTATAATTGAACATTTAGAAAATATTTGATATTTGTTTTGCCTAATTGTATATTTGCTATATATTAGAAATTTTTGTTGGGGCGAAGATTTTAATATCTGCCGAATCGTATATTTATTATATATTAGATAATTTTATTAGGGCTTAGATTTTAATTTTTTTTCAAATCATGTTAATTTAGATTTTGACGTTGTTATAATTGAATATTTAGATATTATACAATTATCAATTTAAAAATTTACATAACTAATAATTATTTATATAATTTATAAATTCGGTCATTCAATCTTTTTATTATAATTAAATTATATAATATAAATTATGAATCATGATAGTTAATTAAATATTCTTTGATTTTGAAAGATTTATACCAATTAATCAAAGTAGGTTAATATTTTAATCGAAAAAACTAGAAAAAAAATTAAAATATATGAAATGACCTTTAGTTTTTGGGTTAAGGGTTGAACGTTGAATAATAACATAATTCGAATTTTTGAAGCCCACAAAATGATTTTGTCACTTTTGAGATTTTATCACTTCTTTTAATATCTGTCATTTTTCATTTAACAGTGGCTTTTTTTATTACGGTACTGAGAGTTAATCATACCACACGAATATTGGTTTAAAGGGACATGATATTTCACTTTTTTATTAAACAAATATTACTTATACAGTTAAATTTTTTTTTTTTTTTTTTTTTTTTTTTTTTTTTTTAAATCACATTCAAAGATATCAAAAGAAAAGTTTTGATATTATAAGAATACTCTGGGTTGCATTCAGTATTCTTTATAACACTTTCAAAACTATTTTTCAAAATCATTTTGAAATGATAAAATCATGCCATCTGGAATATATGAACTTTGGCCTAATTTCCATTTTATAAGGACAGGACTTTTCAGACAATTCCTTACAAAACGATTTTAAAACAGTATCCCTTTCTCTCCTCTATAGCGCTTCTTAGCCTCTCCACTGGGCCTTTACGCTTTCTGGGAGGTCACTCAGGACTGATTTTAAAACAGCTTTTAAAAACTTAAAATTAAGACATGCTCTTATCATATATCCAGTATGAAGCATAAAAATCTTTTTACAAAACATTTACAAAAACAGTTTTCAAAATCTTGATATTATATTCTAGCCAGGGTTGCATTCGGCATTGAATATAACACTGTTCAAAATTTCTTCAACTTTTGTAAAAACAAACTATTAACATATGTTCTTATAGGATCTGGAACTAATATTAATTATTAGATCCCTTCCTTAGAACATTCAAACCAAACTATACAAAAACTTAAAAATATTTTTGTGGGATATTACATTACTGAAAGATAAAAGAAAACTAAGGATTTCCCTTTCGGGAAAGGAAAGAAATTAAAACATCTTTGAGAGGAAACTTGATATTGTATTTCTATATCAAAACTCTATATATATACAAATGAATTTGGTTCTCCTTTTATAGATGGAGAAACCGTGTTTCTACAGCAAAAGAATATTTTGCTTTACAAAAATTCAAAAAGAAAACAGTAAAATCTGTCTAACTTTTACAAAAGTAAACAGTATTCTATCCTATCTTTTCTTTTAAAAAGTAAAAGCATCTTCTTTTTTGACTAATTCTATAAAAAACAAACAACGTGTAACATCTTTTTCTAATCTCCATACACGTGTCTTCATCTTGTCTTTCTTTCTAATTGGGAATCTGGCTGTCTTCTACCATATCTTATCTTCTTTTGTCTTTTTCATCTAGTGGCATAATTATGCTCTCCAATCGTATCAAGTGAGTCTCCACCTTCAGAGAGTTGGTCTGGATTATCTTCTTCTGAACTATTGTTGGATCTGATTATAATATTTCTTCCTTTATTTTTCTTTTTTATCAGCAACTTCTTCTTTTTCCTTGTATTTCTTTGTTTAACTTGTTGCTGAAAGTCATCAATTCTACCAAGCATTTCTTTAAGTCTTTGAATATCTGACTGAGAAATCTGGTTTGGATCTTGAGCATCTTGATAATCTGACTCTATAATTATTGGTTTTTTCTGCTTTAAGTCTAAAGGACTTATTAATCTAGTAGCAGAAGTACCAGTCTGCTGTGTCTGGTCTTGAAGATCTGTAACAGGATTAACAGCCTGTTGAGTCTGTCTAGTAGGAGAATCAACAGTCTCCTGAGTCTGTTGAACTTTTGGCAAGTTCATAGCCATCAACGGATTTGATAAGTCTTTACCAGTTTCCGTTTGAACTGGACTAGCTATAGATTTTTGTGGCTCTATAGTACCTTGGCTAAAATCTGGATTTGAAATTTTTAATCTAATAATTTCTCTTTCTAAATCAGAAATTTTCTGTTGTAAAATCAGCTTTTCTTGCTGAAGTTTCTGATTAGATTCATTTAAAATTTTAAAATTCTTATTCATATTTTCACAATTTGAACAAAATTTTGAAGAAAAGTCTAATGGATCATCTGAAACATTCTTTAAAGAAGGTGCAATAAAATAATTTATTCCTAAATACTTTCTGCACTCATCTAAAGCTTCTGAAATAGAATAAAATCCTTTATAAAGAGGATTTGGAAAATTCTTAATACAGTCTGCAACTTCTAACCAAGTATGATAAACACCTGGCAATCTACCTTGCAAAACTACATAGCATTTAAACTTCTTATGATCTTTATTAAAATATTCTGATAATGAATTTAAACATGCTAAAAAATATTTTTGATCTTTAGGATTCCTGTTATAAGAAATCCATAAATTATCTAAAATACATTTTTCTGCTTTACTAACTGAAATATGAGGTAATAATTTAAAACTAATATTACTATTAGGAAAACAAGCTAATTCTGTATTACCAAATCTCAGTTTATCAAAAGTCTGTGCTATATTAGTCTGAGTTTGAGAGGAAGAACTGGGAGTGCTTTGCAGCATTCCTGGCCTTGGGCCTCTTGGTCTTTGCATCTGCAAGAAAATATTAGTCATATTCTTTATTTTTAATAATTCTACTAAGAATATCTGCTATTTTGTTATCACTACCTTTAATATGTTCAAAATTAAAAGCTATTCCTGTATTTGTAATCCTATCTATAAAATTTAGCCATCTTCTTCTATTACTTCTTTTATTTTCTAATTTTAATTTACTTACAAAACTAACTATGGCTTCACAATCAGTTCTAATAGTAATTTCTTTTTTAGAAATAATAAACAACTCAAAAGAATCTATTGCATAAATAATTGCTAATAATTCTAAATCTATACTACTAGAATTTATTTTTTCTTTATAATTACCACTGTTATATCTAACTATCTTTTCAGTTTCTTTGTCTGAATATTTATTGGGTTTTGCAATTAAAATTGCTCCCCAACCTGTAATACTACCATCTGTCTCTATTATTAAATAATCTGTATCAAGTGGCATAGCTAATTTAGGTAATTCTCTTAACTTTTCTTTAATTTTTTGAACTAATTTAATATCTTCTATATTAAAATATTTTTGTCCTTTTGGAGAAGTCTTACCATATAATGGTCCTGCAATTTTTCCTAAATTTTTTATAAATGGTCTTGCATAATTTACTAATCCTAAAAATTTCTGTAACTGTTTTAAATCTTCTAATTTATCAGGAAATTCTAAGGCTTTTTGGGCTATATGAGGTTGTAATTCTATTTGCCCTCTTCCTATATTTACTCCTAAAAATTCTATATATTCTTTAAATAAGAACATCTTCTTCTTATTTATAATTAAACCATGTCTAATAAATTCTGAGAATAAAATCTGTAAATGTCCTCTATGCTCTCTTCTATTTTTACTAAAGACTAAAATATCATCTATATAAGTAATAATAAAATTACTATGCTTACTAAATATACTATCCATTTTTCTCTGAAATATACTAGGAGCATTCTTAATTCCAAATGGCATTACTAACCATTCAAAATGTCCTTCTGGACAAGTAAAAGCTGTCCATATTATTGAGTCTGGATGCATCTTTACTTGCCAAAAACCTGATTTTAAATCAAACTTACTAAATATATTACATCCTTGGATTCTATTTATTAATACTGTCTTATCTGGAATATTATATGCATCTTCTATAGTATTATCATTTAATCTTTTATAATTTATTACCATTCTACTTTTACCTCTAACTATTTCTGAGTGTTTTCTTACTATAAATGCTGCTGATCTATGTGGACTATCTGATTTTCTTATTACTCCTAATTTTAATAAATCTGTAATATGCATTTTAAAATCTTCAATGTCTTGATTAGTAGCTTCTATGTTCTTAGTTTTTATTATATATTCTAGATTCTTAATTTTTAACTCACAATATATTTTATCTTTTTCCCAAAACTTTAAAACATTTTCTCCTAATATTTCTAATTTTTCTAGTTTACTAATCATATTTTCTATATCTTGTTCTGTAACTAACAAATCATATACTCTTTCTATTTCCACAAATTCTAATCTTAAATTATCTTCTTCTTTAATTGGCTCATAATAATTTTCTAATCTTAATTCTACTTCTTCATCATATTCTTCTTCATTTTCTTCTCTTAACTGACATTCTTTTTCTTTACTACACTCACATTCTTTTTCATTGCTTTCTATAGTTCCACCACGCTTCTCAGCGAACTCTGATGGAATGTTCTTACTATAATTAGGAGCACAAATTGTAAATTTTTGTAGTTGCATAAAATCTTTACTAATCATTATACTACCATTATCTTTTAATAAAAAACTTAATCCTAATATTAAGTCTGTATTTAAAGATAAATCTCTTACCCATACTGAATCTTTTGGTAAACTGTATTCTGTACTTTTACCACAATTAGTTTCAAAACTAATTTTTGCTGGTCTTAATATATTTTGGTAACTATAAAAATTACCATCCATCTGTTGTGCTTCTATTGGGTCTTTTGCTTTTATTATATACTTATCTGGTATTATTCTTTTATTTATTATACAATGACTACATCCTGAGTCTATTAATCCTAAACAAACTATTTCATAGTTTTCTATTCTAACATAACATTTTACTTTAATACTTTTTAATTTTTCTGAATTACAGAAAACCTGAACTAATTCTGGTTCTGGAATTATCTCATGATTTTTTCCCTTATTATTAGGTTCTAAAAATTCTATTTTTTGTAATATATATCTTTGCATATCTTCTAAATTCTCAATTCTTCTTCTAAGAATCTTAATTTCTGATAATTCTATTTGAATTATTTCTGTCTGTTTATTTTCTTCAGGTTCTATTAATTCTTTTTGAATTAAGCATTTTTTACATGCTTCCTTATAACAATTATTACATTTAAGTCTTACATTTTTACTAGGATACCATTTACATATATAACATGCTATACTATCTGATCCTAAATCTTTTATCCAATTATGTTTACAATCTAATTCAAAATCTATATTCATAAATTCTATATCTTCGTCTGTTTCTGAAGAATTTTGAATATTAGAAAATTCTTGAATAAAATTTTCGTAATCTGAATGTTCTTCTAAATTAATTTGATTATCTAAATCTTCTATAGATATTCTTTAATAGAATGTACTCCTAAAAATTCTATATATTCTTTAAATAAAAACATTTTCTTTTTATTTATTATTAAGCCATGTCTGATAAATTCTGAAAAAAGTATTTGTAAATGACCTCTATGTTCTCTTCTGTTTTTACTAAATACTAAAATATCATCTATATAAGTAATTATAAAATTACTATGTTTACTAAAAATATTATCCATCTTTCTTTGGAAAATACTAGGTGCATTCTTAATACCAAATGGCATTACTAGCCATTCATAATGACCTTCTGGACATGTGAATGTTGTCCATACTATAGAGTCTGGGTGCATTTTTACCTGCCAAAATCCTGACTTCAAATCAAACTTACTAAATATATTACATCCTTGTATTCTATTTATCAAGACTGTCTTATCTGGAATATTATAGGCATCATCTATTGTATTATCATTTAATCTTTTATAATTAATTACCATTTTACTCTTACCTCTGACTATTTCTGAGTGTTTTCTTACTATAAAAGCTGCTGATCTATGAGGACTGTCTGATTTCCTTATAACTCCTAATTTTAATAAATCTGTAATATGCATTTTAAAGTCTTCAATATCTTGATTAGTAGCTTCTATATTTTTAGTCTTAATTATATATTCTGGATTTTTTATTTTTAGCTCACAAAAAATCTTATCTTTTTCCCAATATTTTAAAACATTTTCTCCTAAAATTTCTAATTTTTCTAACTTACTTATCATATTCTCAATATCTTGTTCTGTTACTAATAAATCATATATTCTTTCTATTTCCACAAATTCTAAACATAAATCTTCTTCTTCCTTAATCTGTTCATAATATGTTTCTAATCCTAAATCATTAAATTCTTCTTCTTCTTCATCTATTACTAATTGATTTAGCTGACATTCTTTTTCTTTACTACACTCACACTCTTTTTCTTTTTCTTTTTCTTTACTAGTTCCACCACGCTTCTCAGCAAACTCTGATGGGATGTTCTTACTAGTTAGATTTTCTTGACGTGACAAGATTTTCCTTAGTTTTGTGAAAAATGAATTTCCACTACGACTTTTTTTTTTAGTAATCCAAACAAATTCTATGATCAGTTGTAAAAAAATTTATCTCAAATATTGACAATTTGCATGAAAAGTAAAGTCAAACAAACATTAAAAAATTCGATTTTTTTTTTAAAAATATTTTGGCAATCCAAACAATTTTTATCCCCAATTGTAAAAAAATTTATCCCAAAATTTAACAATTTGCACGAAAAATAAATTTAAACGGATTAGGTGAAAAATTATACCAATCAAACACAATGAATTACAATTCACTGTAAAATTAATTTTAGACAATTCAATTCTCTGTAATTCATTTTTTTCACCCCAAATTTCATCTTTGTAATCAAACGGACCCTACAAGTTTGAGTAGATTATCATAAACAATTGATGTGATGTGTGATTAAAAAATTGATAAAAATTCATAAAATGTGAGGTTAAAATTGAAGTTAAAAATTGATAAATTTTGTTAAACAAGCACATAATCATGAAGTCAAACTAAAATCAACATAAAAAGAACATTATTATTAATATAGATATAGCTAATGAAGTGCTTGTATAGGAGAAATAATAATGAGAATTTAATGAAAATAAGCCATGAATCTCATGAAATATATAGATAGTAAGTGAATTATAATGTAAGTGTGATCGAAATTTATATTCGACAGAAAATCACGATGAGGTTATAAGTTTTTACAAAATAAGTAAAATAAATAAATAAAAATCATTTCACTAACTAATAACACAACTTTCTTTAGTTTCACTAACTAATGTGGCTTCATACGTCTGCCCGCAAGAGGAAATAGTGGCAGAAGGCCGGGTGACCCGGCCATTTTTCCACAATGGCCATTGACCAGTTTTTAAAAAATGATAAAATAAATTAAATGGTTAAAAACTTTAAAAATAAGTAAAACCCAAATTTACCCTCATTTATCTCTTGTGACAAAAGTGAAAAGAAGAAACCAGACGATCGGATTCTCCAGATCCAGACGCCGGATTCTCCTTTGTTGTTGAAGAAGAATGTGAGTTTTAAACCACTAGATCCATTATTTTCCAAGTGTATTTATTTATTTTTGTTCATTAAATGAATCATTGTTAGAAACATTAATTTGTTGAAAATTGTGTGTGTTGAGGTTGGAAATTGTGGGAAGTAAGTGGGTGGAACGCAGGCGACGATCGTGACCTCGCAGCAGGCGGCCATACTTTTTTTGGGGAAGAAAATCGGATCCAGACTCTGGATCCGGTTGTATGGATCCAGACTTTTGGATCCAGTTTATTATTATAATTATTTAGTTTAAATGTTTATTAATTATTTTTTTAGTTAAGTAATATTTATTTATTTCAGTTAAGTAATATTTAGTTAATATTTAATTATTTTAGTTAATTAATATTTATTTATTTATTAGTTCTAATAATTAGCTATTATGTAGTATGTAATTATAATTAGTTATGTAATATTTATTTATGTAATTAGTTAATTATTTAATATTATATTGTTTATTTAATATATAATTGTTTATTTGTGAATGTAATATTTAATTATTTATTTATGAGATTGTTAAGTAATAGTTAGTACTCTTCTTAACTGTAAACTCTCATCTTTTTAATAAAATAATATCCTTTTTTTAAAAAAAATTAAAATCACATTCAAAGATATCAAGAGAAATTTTTGATATTATAAGAATACTCTGGGTTGTATTCAGTATTCTTTATAACACTTTCAAAAAAATTTCAAAATCATTTTCTTTGAAATGATGACATTATGCCATCTTAGATATATGATATTTGGCATAACTCCTCTTTTCTTAAGGACAGGACTTTTCAGACAATTTCTTAAAAAATGATTTTTAAAACAGTATCCCTTTCTCTCCTCTATTAGTCTTTCTCTAGCCACTCCACTGGACCTTTACGCTTTCTGGGAGGTCACTCAGGACTTGTTCTAAAAACAGTTTTGAAAACTTAAGAGTTAAGACATGCTTTTATCATATACTAAGCATGAAACATAAAACTTTACAAAACATTTTTTCAAAATTTTGATATTATATTAATGCCAGGGGTTGCATTCGGCATTAAATATAACATTTTTCAAAATTTTTCAAAATTTAAAAACAAACTATTCACATTAAAATAAAATATTAACACTTGTTCTTATAGGATCTGGATCTAATATTGATTATTAGAACCATTCCTTAGAACAATCAAACATATTTACTGAAAAATTTAAAAACATATTTTTGTGGGATATTATATTATCTAAGGATAAGAGAAGCTAAGAATTTCCCTTTCGGGAATGGAAAGAAATTAGAACATCTTGGGAGAAATCTGTATGTATTGTATTGATGAAAGATTTCTATATTTACAAATGAATGAGGGTTCTCCTTTTATAAGGGGAGAAACCGCGTGAATAAAGCAAAGGATTCTTTGCTTTTACAAAAGTCTAAAAGTAAATAGTAAAAGTTATCCTATCTTTACAAAAAGTCTTAAAGATGAATAGTAAAATCTATCATATCCTTACTTTATTAAAGTAAGGGAATCTTTCTTTTTTCAAACGTTTCTATAAAGACAAAAAATCAAATCTTACTTTTCTAAAAGTAAGAACTATTTGTAAAAGTAAAGAGAATCAAAATCTTTTCCCCTACAATAATTTTAAAATCTTATCTAAAATCTTGACAAATGTCTTCTGAATAAATCTTCTTGGAATCTTTACTTTATCTTGTCTGCCATGATCAATCTTCAATTATCTCGTTGCAAAATTATGTTCTCCAATACTGTCTAAAGAGTCTCCTCCTTCAGTAAGATTGTCTGGGTTGTTGTCTTCTTCTGAATTATTGTCTTCAAGATCTTCTTTTATATCAATCTTCTTTTTTCCTTTTTTTCTTTTTTACCAGCAACTTTTTCTTTTTTGTAGTACTTTGTTTAACTTGTTGCTGTAATTCTTCAATCTTATCAAACATTTCTTTGATTATTTTAATGTCTGATTGAGAAATTTGATTTGAGTCTTGTGTCTCTTGATATGGGTCTGAGTCCAAAATAACTGGGCTTTTTTGTCTTAAGTCTAATGGGCTTATTAATTTAGTAGCAGAACTGCCAGTCTGCTGAGTCTAGTCTTGAGAATTTTTTAATTCTGTAACAGGTTTATCAGCCTGTTGAGTCTGTCTAGTAGGAGAGTCAACAGTCTCCTGAGTCTGTTGAACTTTTGGCAAGTTCATAGCCATCAACGGATTTGAGAAGTCTTTACCAGCTTCCGTTTGAGCTGGATTTAGGGGTGGCAAAAAAGCTCGAAAGCTCAGACGGCTCGGGCTCGGTGCAACCGAGCCAAGGCTCGAGCCGAGCTCCATTTTGGAGCGCCGGCCCGTGTCACGGGCCAAAAATGGCCCGTGAAATTCAATTATAAAAAAAAATAATAATAAAAAAATAAATATACAATATAGCTGCCTGTCGTGCGCAGGTAGCTAGTTTGAACGTGATTTTTTTCAAATTTTGAATTTGAAATTTGAAAATTTGAATTTCAAAATTAAAACGGATATATTTTTTTGTCTATAAATACGAGAATAATTTTACAATTTCATATCAATCTATCATTCTATCTCTAATCTTTCTACGAAATATTCAGTATTTTACTCTCCAATTTCTTAAGTTTAATTTTCATTTTATCTCTAATCTCTCTACGCAATATTCAGTATTCTACTCTCCAATTTCTTAAGTTTGATTTTCAATTTAAACATTTGGTTCTGTTATTCAGTTTCTTTTATTCTATTATTAAATATTCCTTACTATAAGTATAATACTTATACATGGATTTTACTAGCGATGAAATTAATCAGTTTAAAGGTAGTTCGAGCACTCCATTGGGGTACGATGCATTTCAAAACGTTCCAATTAATTTGGAAGATATCGAAGAGGAGGAAGTAGTCGAGGTTAAAAGGTCGAAAAAAGATTCTGCGGAATGTTGGCAACATATGAGTCGCAAAAAAGTTGGGGTTGAAAATGGAGTTGATATTTGGAAAGCGGTTTGCAATTATTGTGGTAAAGAACTTAGTTGGAAGCCCAGTTCAAGCACATCGCATTTAAATAGGCATATATTAAGAAGTTGCAAAACGAAACCAACCGATCTTGACCCGAAACAGACCGAACTAACATTTACCGGTTCCAATTCTACTATTTCCACTTTTGTATATTCACAAGAAAGATTTCATGAAGGAATGGCTGTATACGTTGCTGCAGCAGAAATGCCGCTAACGATGATCGAGTCAGAACACTTTACCCGTCTTGTGCAGAATTATCTCCAACCCAGGTATCGTTTTTATTGTAGAAATACTCTTCGTTCGGATGCTGTAAAATTATATAATAAACGAAAACAAACTGCTATTGAAAGTCTAAAAACTTATAAATGTGTTATATCATTTACCTCTGATTTATGGACCGGTATTAATAAAAAAGGTATATTGCTGCTACAGCTCATTACATTGATCATCTATGGATTATGCATAAAAAAATTATTGCATTCAGATGTGTAGATTATCCTCATAATGCGACTAACATATACATGGTTTTAAAAGATATTATACAAGAATATGGTTTGCAAGAAATGGTTTGAAGTTTTACTTTTGATAATGCTAGTGTAAATAAAGTTGTTGTCGACAAATTTATTGATGATATGAATCCTATATTTGGAGGTTTATTTTTTCATCAACGTTGTGTATGTCACATTATCAATTTGATTGTAAAAGATGGATTGGTACATATAAAATCACCTTTAGATAAAATTAGGCAAGCAATTAATTTTATCTCTAATTCACCAGCAAGAAAACAAGCATTTAACAGTTTATGTGCAGAACATGGATTACAAGAGAAATCATTTGTCACTGATGTATCACATAGATGGAACTCTACATATCTTATGTTACACTCGTGTGAAATGTATGATAAAGTTATTTCAATGTATTATAATGGTCGACATACATATGGATCCGCACATAATTTGGAAGATTGGGAATGGTCTCTCGCATTTATCGTGAAAAAAATTTTAAAACCTTTTTTTGATGCCACAAAGGAATGTAGCGGTGTTTATTACCCTACGTCTTCACTTGTTTTACACCATTTTTTCTATATTTCACAAGCATTTCATAAACATAGGAATTTGCCCATTTTTGTTGATGTAATTTATTTTATGGAGGAAAAATTTCGTAAATATTGGGAGGAGTTACCCTCTTTATTTTTATTAGCTTCGGTGATGGACCCTCGACTTAATTTAGTTGGCACACAAACTATTATAAAGGGAATTTCAAATTTCATGAATATAGAATTATCACATGCGCCTATAGAATCTATGTTATTTGACATGTATAACTATTACACTGAAAAAGATGGTCAGCGTAGTTCTACTTCCCACAGTTCTTTTTCAATGAATACTTCAACAAATGCAGACAGTTTATGGAGTTTTTTATAGAGCAATATTAGTGCTCCCTCATTTAGTTCTAGTTCGTCAACCTATAGAGCATTAGATGTCAGTGGTACAAATTTTGAAATTCCCTCTGAGTTAGCTAGATATATGCATGTGGACATTCGAAGTATGTTACAACCACAAGAACTACAGGAATTTAGTCTTTTATCATGGTGGAGGTCTAACGAAAGGCAATATCCGATTGTATCAAAAATTGCTCGCGATCTACTAACACCTCCGGTGTCTACGGTAGCATCGGAAGCTGCATTTAGTTTAGGTGGTCGAATTTTATGTGACGAACGATCAAGACTAAAAGAAGATATATTGGAGGCTTTAATATGTTTGAAGGATTGGGAATGTGCGGAATTACGTCTTCAAGAACAAGTTGACAGTATAATGGCCGAAGAGTTGCAGCAGATTCAAACATAAGATATTGTAAGTTTTTAAATTGATTAGTTTTAAAAAAATACGTAATTTTTAAATTTTTTTTCAAGAAAAATTGTACACGTAATATTTTATTCGTGTACAATTTTAACTCCGCCTACATAATTGTAGCCGGTCCCAAGCACGGATAAATGAGGAGGGTTTTAAGTTTTAACTTTTAGAATTCATTTAATTTATAAATTTTTTAAGTAAAAAATATAAATTTTACAAAAAAATAAAAAATAAAAAAATAATTCGAGTTGAGTTTGGTTATTGTATTTAAAATAAATCCAATCCATTTTCTTTGTTAACTGATCGTATTTAAATTTATTATTCTCGAAACTCATTTGTAATCAAACATTTTTCAAAAAAATAAATTTATAGGTGAATTCATAATTTTTTCAAGCGTTCATTGAGACTAGTGTAGGTAGTAAAAAAAAATTATATTTTACCAAAAAAAAAAAAAGAAAAAAACCCGAGCCGGCTCGGCCCGGGCTCGCCCCGGCCCGTGAAGGCCCGGGCCAAGCCGACTTTTTTTGGCCGGGCCCGGGCCCGGGCTCGGCCCGGCTCGTTGACACCCCTAGCTGGACTAGCTATAGAATTCTTTGGCTCTATAGTACCTGAATTTAAATCTGGATTTAAAATTTTAATTCTAATAATTTCTTGTTCTAAATCAGAGATTTTCTTTTGTAAAATCAATTTTTCTTGTTGAAGACTCTGATTTGATTCATTTAAAATCTTAAAATTTCTAGTCATACATTCACAATGGGAACAAAATTTTGAAGAAAAGTCTAAAGGATCTTCTGAAACATTTTTTAAAGAAGCAGCTATAAAATAATTAATACTAAATATTTCCTACATTCATCTAAGGCTTCTGAAATTGAATAAAAACTTTTATAAAGAGGATTTGAAATTTTTTTATACAATCTGCTACTTCTAACCAGGTATGATAAATTCCTGGTAATCTACCTTGTAAAACAACATAACATTTAAATTTCTTATGATCTTGACTAAAATGTTCTGACAATGCATTTAAACATGCTAAAAAATATTTTTGGTCTTTTGGATTCTTATTATAAGAAATCCATAAGTTATCTAAAAGACATTTTTCTGACTTTGTTACTGAAATATGAGGTAAAATCTTAAAACTAATGTTACTGTTTGGAAAACAAATTAATTCTGTATTACCAAATCTTAATTTATCACAAGTATGTGCTATATTAGTTTGAGAGGATGAACTTGGAGTGCCCATAAGCAATCCTAGTCTGGGTCCTCTGGGTCTTTGCATCTGCAATAGATTACTGTAATAAAATTAATCATATTCTTTATTTTTAATTATCCTACTTAAAATATCTGCTATTTTATTATCATTACCTTTAATATGCTCAAAATTAATTATTATTCATGTATTTGTAATTCTATCTATGAAATTTAACCACCTTCTTCTATTACTTCTTTTATTTTCTAATTTCATTTTATTAACAAAACTAACAATTGCCTCACAGTCTGTTCTTATGGTTATCTTTTTTTTAGGAATTATAAATAATTCAAATGAATCTAAAGCATAATTAATTGCTAATAATTCTAAATCTATACTACTTGCATTAATTTTTTCTTTATAGTATGTAATTATAATTAGTTATGTAATATTTATTTATGTAATTAGTTAATTATTTAATATTATATTTTTTATTTAATATATAATTATTTTTTTGGTTATGTAATATTTAATTATAATTATGTAATATTAAATTGTTTATTTATTTAATAGTTAATTATTATTTTTATGAATTGGATATGTAATATTTAGTTATTCATGTATTATTTAATTATAATTTGGTAGTTAATATTTAAATACGTAAATTAAGGATTTAATTTAAATGTTTATTTAGTATTTAATTATTTATTGTAATTGGTTAAGTAATATTTAATTGTTTAATTATTATGTAATTATATATATGAATTGGTTAACTAATATTTAATTAAAATAATTTATTTAGTATTTATTTATTTATTTATTTAATAGTTAATTATTATTTTTATGAATTGGATATGTAATATTTAGTTATTTATGTATTATTTAATTATAATTTCGTAGTTAATATTTAATTACGTAAATTAATTTTTTATTTAATATTTAATTATGTAATGTAATTGTTTATCTAATAATTAATTAATATTTAGTTGTATAATATGTAGTTGTAATTATTTATTTAATAGTTAATTATTTAGTTTACATGTTTATTTAATTATTTATTGTAATTGGTTAAGTAATATTTAGTTAATATTTAATTATTTTAGTTAATTAATATTTATTTATTTATTAGTTCTAATAATTAGCTATTTATGTAGTATGTAATTATAATTAGTTATGTAATATTTATTTATGTAATTAGTTAATTATTTAATATTATATTGTTTATTTAATATATAATTATTTATTTGTGAATGTAATATTTAATTATTTATTTATGAGATTGTTAAGTAATAGTTAGTTATTTATGTAATTTGCCCCTATAAATACGTAGTTAATATGTAATTAATGAATTATTTGTTTAAGTTGGTTAAGAAATAAAGAAATGTCAAGTTGTTTATGTAACTTAATTGCTTATTCGATATTCCATTATTTATTTTATTTATTTCTATCATTTGAAATGTTGCAGGATGGACTATTATCTAGACGACGCTATGAGACAGATTCCGGGCAAAGTTACGTCGAATTGTAACTTTGCAAACTTTACAGCAGTACTTGATTTGTTGGATGAGAAGCACGCAGGTATATTGCGTCGTTCTTGCTTATGGCCACTACATGAGCTTAGTAGGATACAATTTTTCGGGCAGATAGTGGATGCACTGCTCTGTCGGCTGTTTCAACCAGTCGACACAAATTCTCTCTGTTTTGATCTTGGGGGCAAGGTAGCTACGTTCTCCATATCGGAGTTTGCCCTCATCACTGGATATCAGTGTACGAGCGAAGAAGCAGCACGGGGCGAATGCCAGTGAGTTTGGCGCAGTTGGAAAAGGCATTTAGGGACTACGACCAGATGTCTGACAAGCTGAAGCTGGGCTTGGTGCTTATCCTCGAGAGCGTGCTCAGGTGTCATCACAGGAAGACGTCGATCGACGTTTTCCATTTTGGAGGTTGTTGAGGAGATTGATACATTCAACAACTATCCATGGGGACATAGATGTTTCGTCGATACCCTACGCATCTTCGGGAGGACGTTTTTGATGTCCAAGGGGGATAGGCCCGAGCGGAAGTACGATGCGTATGGCCTGCCATTGACTTTGCAGGTAAAATTTTAACGTAGTGAATTTTATTTTTATAAAGTTCTATATATAATAATTATAATTGTTTCAGGTATGGGTGTACGAGACTGTCCCTATCTTGGCCGAGCGGTTTGCGATTAGATTGGAGACACGCTGTCCTCGGATGCAGCACTGGCGAGCACAATACAAGCCGCTCGCCAAACAAATATCAGCTCTCCTCGACAATCCCGATGTATGTATTATACTTTAGTTACTTATGTTGTATGTTTTCTTAAATCCTCGAAACATGGTAATTAACACGGTGAAATGTCAATATGTCAGATAGAAGTCCTCGCTGAGTTGACACAGTCCATCGAGGAGGAGGGTCAGAGATACACGCGTGGCCTTTTTACTCCGGCGATGCCAGACGATAAGAGTCCCGCTCCCGACGTAGATGCAGACATGGTATGTTAGTTTATTAATTATTGTTTTATTATTGTAAAATTAACCAATTTTAAATACAGTTAATAGTTAACTATTATCTGTATTATCTGTATAGGAGCACGGTCCAGTTGATCGAAGATCATCTCCTCCGTAGATCAGATCAACACTGCCATTCCGGGAATCACCTCCGTCGTCGATGCCGATGCCGATGCCGCTGCCATCACCTCCGTCGCCGAAGTCGATGTCATCACCTCCACCGATGCCGATGTCGATGCCATCACCTCTATCACCGATGCCGATGTCATCACCTCCACCGATGAGATCTCATTCGCCTCCATCCAGGCACCCATCCCGTGCATCTCATATGCACGACGATCTGTATGACATTCTATCTGCATTTATGGTGGAGCTACGAAGTGAGATACGAGAGGAGGTAGGTGCCTTGCGAGCGGAGATACGAGGGGAGATAGGCATCTTGCGAGAGGATGTAGGAGCACTACAACGAGAGATGAGAGATGGGCTCGCTGCTCTACGCGAGGAGATAGGGGAGATGGGACGAGGCGTGAGTGGCGAGGTGGCTAGTTTACGTAATGATGTTGTAGTGCTACGCGGTCATGTATCAGACCTTGAGGGTGAGGTTGTAGCGCTCCGAGGTGATATAGCGGGGTCACGAGGTGGTGATAGACTTAGTCACGGAGATGGTGATCGAGATCGAGGGCAGTTTCACTCGTCGTGGGTAGATGATGCATTAGAGTCATTATTGGCGGATGATGTAGGGGTACCCGAGGCACGGCCAGTAGGAGAGACAGTAGATGTGGACAGGGCGTCTGAGGGAGAGACGGTGGGGGATGTGGAGGCAGAGGTGGTGGAGGACGTCGCGATGGGAGATGTGGAGGCATCAAAAGCGTTCGAGGGGGTACGGGAGCCGGTGGTCGAGTCACCGGTCGTGGCGAAGGGAAAGATGTATGATGTTGATGTGCCGGAGCAGGCGATCGGGAAGAGACATAGGATGCCGTCGCAATACGTCGTATCCTCATTCACAACTGAGGCGAAGAGGCGGACGTTCGTAGACGGGACGTACCCCAATCTCTTCCGGGAGGTGGACAATGCCAAGTGGAAAGCGTTCGAGTCCGAGTGGAGTGGAGTGGAGGAGAATGAGACCGGGGTAAGTTATCTATTTTTCAAAATAATTCGTGTTTATTTTTAATATATTCAATGTTTGTTGTTAACACAATCTTTCGTGTCTGGTTTTCAGAGTTAGCCGTACGATATTATCTCGGATCATCTCGGAGCCGTACAAGTGGTTCAAGGACATCGTTGACGTCGGGACTTGGATCGCCGACGATGTAAGTGGCATATTTAATTTGTTATGTGCTTACATTTATTTTGGTCAATGCATTACAATGTTCTATTTAATTTTTGGTATTTCTAATGCAGCACATCGACGCGGCCATGGATTTATTGCGCAGGCGAGCTGAACGATATCCGAAATCATTTTATGTTCTTCCTGGTCGTGTAATACTGAACACGAAGTTCGTACGGGTAGTCGACATAGAGTACCAGTCGTGACAACTTATGGGTGACGCGTACACTGTGTCAGAGTACATGCTTGAGTGGGTAATTGAGATATTGCCTAGTGTCGGGGATAAGCCATGGGAGGGGTTTACGCATATGTACATTCCGGTGATCGCGAATCATCACTGCATTGCTGTAGAGATCGTATCCGTGGACTCCACTATGTATGTGTACGACCCCAATCATTCATGTATAACACAGGCCCAACTTGAGCAAAATTTGGGACCATTGGCTGTTTTCGTTCCACTTCTAGCTAGACAGGCCGGTTTTGCTATGCATGATAGACTGGCCGTCGTCCGGGATACGACGACCACGAGGCAAACTATTTCGTAAGTCTCTGTAATTTTTTATATTCATAATTTTTTTCTAATAATTATTTATTATCGAACTAAAACATATTTATTGTTCAATTGCAGGGCCGATTGCGGCATTTTTGTTATAAAGTATATTGAATTTTTGAATATAGGACATAAGGCTGATCAAATCAACCAATCTTGGATACAGAATTGGAGGAATGAATTAGTGGCCGATTTATTTGAGTTTAGTTGTGATCCATAATTATTTATTTTATTTATTGAATTGTAAATATTGTATATGTTATACAGAAAAATTGTATATGATTATGGAAATTTGTTTATTTTTATTCTGCTCGTATTTCGTCGTGGAATAAACAAATACAAAATAACAGACAGATTATTGTTACTTGCTTGAAAAACATTCGTCGTTAAATTGATAAAATATATGCACAATAAATACATAATACATGTGAATTAAAAGGAAATTACACATACGTCGTGTTATTATGTAGTGGGATTTGACTTGTGCAAAATTGGCGCGTATGTCCTGTTGCGCCGCACCTACCGCACTTACGCGGTAGGGGAAACTCTCCGGTGGATGGTATCCGAGAAGTACGTCTACGTCCAGGAGTACACGATCGACCCTCAGGTGGCAACAAATTATTCAGTGGAAGAATGTGGTCGGGAACTTCCCACTCGACTTCATTTGGTAGGGGAAATATAGTTTCGGCATATGCTGCTCGCCAAAACTCAACCATATAATAAGGAGTGCATAAACTGTGTGGTGGAATTCCTCTATACCTAGCCACTGCGACTGTATGAGCACATGGAAAACTCTCCAACTGAAACTGCCTGCATGTGCATGTGTTATCATTCAAACTCACGATGTATCCAATATTACGTCCGTATCTCACGGAGAAGCGAAATTGATCTAGTGGTTCCACAATTATCATTCTTGCTACCTCTAGAGTTTTGAAGAGTTTATCCTCATAAGCCGGGGTCAACGTTGTTGTGCAATTTTGTGATTCCACACGTCTGTCATGAAACCACAACTGCAGCTTCATCCGAATATTCTCAAGCATTGCGAGAATTGGTAACTCTCGATCCTTCTTGAATAATGAATTGAGCGACTCCGCATTGTTCGACGCCATCATGTTATATCGACGTCTTGAAAAATGTGATCGTGCCCAATATTCAACCCCCATCTCTGTTAGATATTCTCATGCACCGTGTGATTTATGTTCTATTTCGATCATGAACTTATCAAACTCTTCCAAACTGTAAGCTTCTGCAGCTTTCCTGAACAATGTAACGATGCCACTACCCCGATACTTAGTTTTCAAATTACCCTGTATATGGTACATACAATAACCATGATGTGCTTCTGGAAAACTTTGGCTATACCATTTATTATTGACTGCCCTCGGTCAGTCACAAATGCAAGGTTCTCGACGTTCCCAATAACTTCTCTCAGCTTCGTGAAGAACCAACGCATCGCTATATCATTTTCTCCATCGACTATGCCGAACGCAAGAGGGTAAATTTGGATGTTGGCACTTTGACATGTAGCAATAATCAACTTTCCTTCATATTTAGCTTTCAGGGTTGTACCATCAACTAGAATTAAGGGCCACATTGCATTTCTAAAATCCTCTAATGCATTGTCAGAGAGCCATAAACAAGTACTTGAAGCGATTCTGGTCATTGCACTCAATAAAAAACGCCGAGTCAAGATTAGTTCTCCCCATATTATGGCAATACCTGGCCAATTTGGCATAACTCTCCTCGGTCAATCTCATTAATTCCTCCAATGCACATTCTTTAGCCTTCCAGGCCTTTTGATAGCTCAAAACCACCCCATGATCCCGACGAGTGTCGTTGATGATATCCGCTGGTTTGTAAATAGTCCGTGGGTCCTGAAACCTGTGCATTATCTCTCGCCCAATAAATCATGATCGAGCTTGCCTGTGATCATTTTGACGAATACCCACTTCACAAGTATGTTCTCGTGTATACTTACAAACTACAAAGCACTCATTTGTTTCCGTCTTAGTCGAACTCAAACGCCAACTGCAATTATCGTCTACACAAATAATTGTGTACCTAGATTTGTTTGATTTTTTAACTTTGAACTCAAAGTTATGTTTTATTGCAATCCGGTGCACAACTTCTTGCAAATCTTTTTTTGATTGGAACAGTTGATCCACATACAAATCTTCCTCTTCAGGAACCACACGCGAACAATTAGAAGAGCGTGTACTCGGCCCAACATGTGAACTCCCACCAGACTCATGCCTCTGTCTGGATAAAGCAAGCAAATCATCATTCGTAAATTGCCTTCCACACTCGTTGTCTCGAACTTCATCGTGAATTCTGTGTGTAACAGTGAGACCGTGGTGAGTAGTAACTGTCTCGGGAATAACCGCATCGTCCTCATGAAGCAATCTCAACTGTATCCCAAAAATCATTTACAGTACGATCCTCTCCATCGGAGACTTCATGATCACCCCTAGGGATATTCTTTCTCGATAAAGTTACGCAAATGGGAGTCGAATTTTGTGGTTGGTTCAATGTAATTAGATGCTTCATTTGCATTTCAGAAGTAACTTTCAAAGGCGGAATACTCACGGCTGAATGCTTCTAAAATAAAAATGCAAATTCCATATCGTATTGAGAGGGATCGACGTTAAGCATGTTTTGTATTTCTTGATACATTTCCGTAAATGATGTATCTCCGCTCGGATGGATCCATACGGGCGGATCCGCCCGAGCGGATCCATCCGAGCGGATCCATCTGACGGATTCATCAGTCATCATCAATCCAAACTTTTTTTTCCTTTTTAAAATCTAGATCTAGATGTTTGTTTCAAAAAATTATAGATCCAGTCATTCTCATGTTTTTTTTAACGATCTAACATGCTTCAAAAAATTATAGATACCGATTGTAAAAATTTATCTGTCATAAAATAACGATTCAATTTTTTAATTTAACTAAAACGAAATAAAAAATATGTAAATATACTTACCAATTTATGATATCTATAAAAATATTTTCTTTTTCAATCTGTGATAATTTTCTGCCTTTTCACGTTCGAAACATGTGAAAAATGGAAAGTTTTTTTTATCTATGTTGGGAGTAAACAAATACAGAAAGTGTTTTGCTTTTGAAATTATAAGAGGAAAACGTTGGAATTTATTTTGTAACTTCAAATGGGCATTTTTGTCTTTTAAACATTAACCTATTTTTGTTATTATATAAGATATATAAGGGTAATAATGTCATTTTAACATTAAGTGGCCATTGTGATAAATAGTAAAATTTTCTTGGCCAATGTGATAAATGGCTTTTTTGACCTGGCCGTTTTTAAAGGTACCCCCAACTACTGTCTCTTTTTTTTCTTTTAAAAAAAAGGGAAAAAAAATTACAATTAGGTTCAATTGTTAGAATAAATTTATATTCAAATTAATTGAAAAAGAATTCAATTTTGGACTGGGCTGGAGATACTCATGTGAGTCATATCCTCTGCTAGTTCTGGGCCAAGAAAATCCGGCCCAATAAAAATAGAAGGGCAACTAATTAAGGCCTTGTTTGTCTAATCTAAGGAAACAGCAACAACTTGATCTCCCACTCGAAGTGTACGAGAAAATGCAAGCAATCGGAGTAATATCAAAATCTCGGCGGGTGATTAGGGTTTTGAAAAATCTGTCGCCGTGTTTCTTTAACTCGCCGGAACGAGTCAACTCATCTCAAGCTGCTGAAAATGGTTCTGAACTCAGCTCCCCCGCTCTATGCCGCCGCTTTCACTTTACCTCCTCAGGTACACTCTTAGTACACATTTTTTATTTCAGAAAATTGGATTAGAAGATTCGGAATTTTATTGATGGAAGATTTTCAATGTTAACAGAAGAAAAAGTTTTTTTAGCTGTCTGGTTATCAATCACGTATCATATGAAATCAGAAAATACAAATTCAAATAGAAAATTTTGAATTCTAAACAAAAAATAAAGAAATTGAAATCATTTTTTTAGCTGACTAGTTATTCAATAGTATTTTTTTTTTTTGTTTTGTTTTGTTTTCATAGTGTTTTGTTTCTGCAATTTTATGTCCTTCTAAATATCAGAAAAACAATACTTGTTACCATGAGGGAAAAGAAGATTTTGACTTTTTGTCGCTCAGAGGCACACAAACAAGTGTAAGAATTATGTGCGAATTAGTTTGCTTGCTGGCATTTGTGTGTGTATGTTTGCCTCACACATGTTCTCATAGTGGACATTTATTATCTTCTGACTGTAATCTGTAAATTATACAATGCAGTTAATGTGATTTTCTAGGAATTTAAAAATATGCAGGGACTCTTCATGGGAATCATTTACCAATGGAATCATATTGTCAAGAATCTATAACGCGAATTCCAACACATATAGTGCTGACCTATGCGCCATATTCCACGGAAGCGAGTGTGGTTGAAAATGATTCTGCAGGTGGTTATTTACCTTTTTTGGTGTTGAAGTTGTTTAAGAGAAATAGAAGTTTGAAGTTTCAGTGGTGAGAATATGCCTTTCGTGTTGTTTTACATGCAGCCACTGCAAAGGAAGTATATGATAAGATGCTGAAATGTGTAGCAGAGAAAAGAACTGCTCCTCCGAATGCTTGGTTGTGGTCACTTGTGGAAAAATGTTCTAACCACGAGGATATTAAGCTTCTGTTTGATATTTTGCAGAGACTTCGTTTACTTGTCAGTGTTTACTTGTTTTATGCTTTATAGTAGCTGGCTTCATTTTATTTTTCAATTCTGGTAGATTATTTTTTTGTTGTGGATTGCAGAGACTCTCCAATCTTCGGATACCCGACAATTTTAACAGTGCCCTTTGCAGGGAAGTTACGAAAACATGTGCACGTGTAGGAGCTGTTGATTTTGGTAGGAATATATATCATACCCCTTCTTGTTTACCGTAGTGGATTAGTTGATGAAAAGAGTGTGAACTGGATACTTGAATCTGAGTGTGTAAATTAAACATGGAATTTCTATCATTTTTGCACTATGAAGCTCAAGATGTTAACTTCGTACTACACTGTATTTAACTTGCTTTTCTCTCAGGTAAACGTTGCAGTTAGATACAGTTTGCCATGTACATTTTATGTCCAAATGGTCTTCTCTTATAACTTTTGGATACTGAAAATTGCAGTAGTGATCTCTCTTTTGTACATTGTTGTCTTCTTGGCTCTTTTCTGATGCATCGCTTCATTCATAAAACCTGTATAGGTCTGATGAAAGATATTCTTTATTGATGTGAACTTAAGTTGATATAATGAAATGTAGTTTAATACCTGATGTGTTTCCAGCATCTGAGTAAATTCTGTAAGCAATTTTTGATTTCACACATCAATGATGAGAACATGTTTCCCGCACTGTAAGTACATTCATTCTGCTTTTGAATGGCATCGTTGAACATAATAAAGGACCATTTATTTGAATTTCATCACGTGTCTCATTCATGCCTTCCAAAGTCAAATTGTAGTTTTATTGTGGTTGACTATGGTGAAGTATAATGGTTTGAAAATCTAGATCTGCTCTAGTAACACTTGTTTAAATTCACGGGGTTTTTGGCTCACAAGGGAGTCAACTTTCTTTTCTTCTCCGGTGATCATACTGTTGTTATTGTCAATAAATGAGAGTGTTTTAAGCTATGGTATATGCACAGGAAAGAAGGCATTGTGGAAGCATAATTTATATGGATTGACTCCTGATATTGGATCTGCCCATCATCTGTTGGTACTTAAGAAATCACCTCCTCAGTGAGGTTCATGATATCTATGTTTTTATTATTGTACATGTGTCACATCTGTAAACAAATAATTGTTATGTGGCTGCAGTTGCATGCTAAACAACATCGTGATGTCAAACTCATGGTAGAAGTAATGAAACTTGTGAAGAAGAATGAGTTACCGTTGCAGCCTGGCACAGCAGATTTAGTTTTCAGGTCATAATATTTTCTTAAAAATATTCCCAACTGCTGCTACTTACGTTGACGATCATTCTTATGTAGTCTATCATTGTCAACTTGTCATAATTTTGGTTTCACTAAGATAACAAGATTTAAAACTAATATACACTATCCTGTTATCTGGTTACAGATTTAACACGGTTAAGCTGAATTTGTGATAACCCCACCCCATCACCCACCTTCCTCCTGCCTACTCTTTGCTCTTCTCATGTCCTCACTCCTTCCCCTTCTTACAAAAATAGCCTTTGGTTTTACATAAGTTCTTTGAACCTTATATCTCGTGTCTTATGCTGAGAGACTGCCCGGCCATATTCGCTATGATGCATCTAAAACATCCCCTGGTGTATAAAATATAGAAATATTTTTCATCGGCGAGTAATTTTGAGTATAATAAGTTCTTAAACAGCACGTGTACGGTGTACCCATTCATATATTTCATTTCACGGGTCTGAATGTACCAAAATCCTTTTAAGGTATTTCCTGATTATGTTGATCCAAATGGTGTAATAAGGCCTAATGGCATGATTATGTACTTTAAACTGCTAGAGATTTAAATGCAGACACATCTCTTATGTTTCGTCTTCCCCTATAAGGAAAAACAAAACGTTTCTCGTGATGCTGTTAGGCTGAGTATATGATGAAAACAAGGCAGCACATTTGTTTTTGTACATTTTCTTTCTTTGGTGTGGATGTTTTAAACTAAAGTTCATAAGCAAGCATATATGGGTGGAGAATGTTTTGTTGGATTACCCACAAAAAGACTAACCACTTTCAAGGTGTATTAATTGTTTGACACTTGTCTTTTGATTTTCTGTTCTCATGGAAGTTCAATTTCTTCTGTACTGTTCTCCAAAATACTATAATACCCTTTTGAATTGAATTTTTCTGTTCTTCTTACTGGATTTTGCTTATTGCAGCATTTGTTATGACAGAGACAGGTGGGATCTGATCTCTAAGTATGGAAAACAGTTTGTCACGTCAGGAGTAAGACTTAGACAGACTTCCTTTGACTTGTGGATGGAATTTGCTGCCAGGAAAGGTCTTATAAAGTATTTTTTTTGCTACCATCAAAACAAAAATTAATTATATTTTTTTGCACCTATACTATTATAGTGGAATATTATTGTCCACTTTATTCCATACACTCACAAATTCATGCTTTTGATCTTTCGGTTAGCATAAACCCATAAGTGGTTAGTGCAATTCAAACTTATCTTATTTTCCTTCTTTGCAGGAGATTCTGTTTCCTTGTGGAAAATTGAGAAGCGGAGATCAGAAGCTATGAAACAGCATAGTCTTGCAACTGGGTTTTCCTGTGCTAAGGTAATTCATATGGTGGCCGCATATTGATTTGAAATTTGCTCCCTATCCGTCCCCTCTCCCTTTATGGGTATACATGTGCTATAATTGAAAATTGAATAAACTATTAGATAGTATCTGGAAATGAATCCTTGTGTAAGATTACTTTATCATTCTTAACACAGTTCATCTTTCAACAATTTAGTGTTAAGCAGTGTAACGACCCAAATTTGAAGATTAAATCGTTACTAAAAGTTTTATTCAATAATTAAATAAACATATCAAACAATCCAACATGAAAATTTTGGTTCTACCAATAATAAATAAAATATATAAGAAACATAACCAATTAAATATGTTCCAAATCCTAAATAACAAAATCTACTTGATAATAAAACCAAAATATCTGAAAATAAAATCCAGAGACACGCTACACTGGATTTAAATTTTATTTGAGTTCTATAAATTCTGGCACCACGATTGCATCTCGTTGCCCGTTAACCAACGATCAGTTCTAACATGTAAGGAGTAGGGGAAAATGGTGAGTATACGAGAATACTCAGTAGGACACGAAAATCATGGTGCAATCCCGATTAAAAATATTTAAATCATGTGTCAAAAATATAATACTATCATCATATCATTAGGGATTGGTAAGAGCTTAATATATATTATATCTTTGGTACTAGATGACTATATCATACATATCATATCTTTAATTTTCATAAGTATAATAATTCAACAACATGAAAGAATAATTCAAATGGATAAAAAAATAACTGCACCTCGTTATCCTACCTTATTAGATATCTTTGAAAGGCAATACAAAATCACGTTCCAACTCTTTATTTTTCTACTTATCTGCCATATGTATGTGTATCTATATATTCTATTGTGCAAATAAACCTCTTGTACGGTATTTAATATTGAAAGGGACAATAGAATTTTGATAGACTTAAAAGTGTGCAAAGTGACTTGTTCACCCCAAAAGTCTCAATCTAAATATTTCATAAAAAGTCAAAGATACTTCAACCCTATCCAACCTACACATGGCAACCAAATCCCATCAAATCTCAAAAAACAAAACTAACAAATCAAAACCACCATTTTCCATTTAACCCACATGTGGCCACATCCCTAATAAAATATAATATTTCATTTAAATCAAACCAAATAATAACAACTTCTATAAACTGTAATATTTTGGGTCTAACTTATCTGATTTAACTTTTTCTCGAGCATATTATGTATGATTAAATACGAGCTATTTAATGAGTCCAATATTGATATACTTATTTTCACTCTATCAAAATATAAATATTTGGTCCAAATAAAATGAATTAACTCGTATATCACTTTAGTCCCGCAATTTTCCAAAATATTAAAAAATATAGTAAACAAAATAATTAATTCTATTCTATGAAAAAAAATTTGGGACTTTACAAGCAGTATGTTTAGGTATATGTTATGACAGACAGTATTCATCTCTGAAGTTCTTTATATCACGAAAATACAAAATGCAACATTAAAAATGATTTTACTATGAAACCTCTCCTTTTGAAATTTCACAGTTCTTTATGAGTGTAAAAAATGTGTACTGAAGTGGACATATAAATTATCTGTTGTTCTCTCTCTTTGGAGCTCACCAGAGAACAAACTTGGCCACTAACGGTTTTTGTAGTTCAGCTGTGCTCCTGTATCTAATTTTGCGCATATAACTTAGCTTAATTATTTTCTAATAGATCTAGTTAAATTCGTCAATCAAAATTTACCATAATAGAGAATTAACTCCCCAAATCCCTTCATTTAGACATACCTTTTGTTCTGTACCTATTAGTTCATTATAATTTTACTGGTACATAGTTCATTATAATGTTGGCAATAGGTGCTTTAAACACAATTTTTCTTGTTTCTGATCCTCGTGTCGGTGTTGACTTTTATCTCGTCTGCAGGGTTTCCTCCTTGAATGCAAGCCTGAAAATGCTGCTGCAATCATTCAAATACTTAATCAGGTCACTTGTATTTTTAAAAATGTTTTAGTTTTTGAGAAAATGTAAGTTAAAACCTAATGCTGTACCTTTCTGATGTGCTTTAGAACAAGTTGGAGGGTGCCTGTTAAATTTAGCATGAAGGACTTGTCCTGAATTGAGAGTTTTAAATTGTCAATCTAGATTCAAGAACCGAATACATCTTTTCTTCTGAAATTGAAGCCTAATATCTTTAGTGTTTGTTTTGAAAAGCTTAAAAAGTTTCTAAAAAGTGAGGTTAAAGTCAACAACTAATTTCAATCACGCATTCCATGTAACCCACAACTTTTATCAAAATTTCAGCCTTACTTTTCATCAACTTTTATCAAAATCTGATAAAACTTTTATTAAAAGCTCTGTCAAACAATCCCTTAATATCCTGGTTTGTAAAGTTTGTGAGCTTTGGGGGAAGTTTTGGCATGGCTGTCAGACTTAAACACGTTATTGTGCTTGATCTCAATGGTTCCTTATTAATTTTCACATGATCTAGATGAGATTGCTGAAATATAGAGTATCGTTATGTGTTTCCAGAATTTGTCTGATGCAAAAAGGCCAGGTATCATGGTTGAACTTCAAAAGCTAGTTAGTGAGTGGCCTTTGGAAGTTGTAAAGCATCACAAAGAAGAGAGCAGACAGGTAAACAAATCTAATTTGATGACTTCAACTGTTTTTCCTTGGAATGTAATCATATCCATGCATTAACTTTGCTTCGCTTCCTTTTTGGGTTTGTTTTGGGGGCAGAGGATCAAATTGAGCTGAACAAGATTCTGATTACGTTTTCTTTTCTTGTTGAATTATCTGGTGTATTATGACATTCATTTTTAAGATATATATATCACATAATTGTCTTATGGTTACATTATGGCGTAGGATAAAAGTATAAAACTAGGGGTTTTGTGCTTTCACAGACCTTTGTACCTTGTGGATTAGTCTAGCATTCTGTTTGCACTAGTCAAGGATTACATATATGAATTTGTTTATTTGGAGTACGTTGGCAAAGATTGCTGCATAATTTTTCCTTTTGTTGTCTTGTTCAGGCATTGGCTGCTGCATTACAAAATGATATTCCTGCTATGATCAATGCATTATCGAGCTTGGGTATGGATGTGAATGTCAATATGAAGAACTTTACAGGGAAAGAAGCCTTTTTCTCTTGAAATCGGATCCTCACTTGTTTTGCACATTGGAATGTTTCTGGCTGCAGGATTCCTCAGAAGCATCCAAAACACGTAACAAACTGTCAATTATTTGTCGAGCTTTGAGGCCTAGTAACGTAATACTATTCAAATATTCATCTTTCTGTTTCCTATTTTTGAATTTTGTCAATGAAATTTTGCTTTATTTCATAGAGGAGTTCACGAGCCTTTCTCTCATCTTGCTTGTGGGAATTTCTCAAGGCCATGTAGTTAATATTTCCGACAGTGTTGTCTCGTAACATTTTTTGATGACCGTAGAAGAGGAACAATATCGTGTATGTTATAATAACATAGGAACTGCTGATCTTGGACTTTGTTCAATACAATAATTTATTATTATTATTTTTTAATTTTTATCATGGAAATCAACTTGAAGATATTGGAACAAAAAACATTTTTGGACTTTCCTTTGAAAAATGTCCAAATCTTTGAAGCTGTGGATGGAGTTAACTAAATGATCAATCATTAACATTTACCTTTGGTTACTACTTGTTCACTCAGAATTAAAAAGTTACACATTGCTCACTCATTTAAACAAAGTTATTCATTCGTCACTCATATCAATTTTGGTAGTCTACATGGATAGAAACTTCCACATGGCATATACAAATCCTACGTGGCCACTAATAGTATTAATAATGATGGCTGTACAAAAGAAAATTAATTCAAAAGTGTTCTCTCTTGAGATGGGAAGAATCATTCTTTATCTTTTCCATGTCCATCCAGTTCTAAATTTCCCCAATTTTCACAGCCAAATCGAAATCAATTTCTTCCCCCCCAGTTCATCCTCAAATCAGCTTCTCGTCAATTGAATCCTAAATCAAGAAACAATATCTCTTTCCCAAGTTTGTTGAGAAATGAAACCAACCTTTTGCTTACTGAAATTCATCTGTTAACCATCCATTTTCCATGTCTGTATATGAGTATGGTCCCTCCGACATTGCTTTCATTCTTTATGTAGGAGGTCCTAAATTCTATCTCTTTAGTATCTATGTTAAAAATTAAAAAATCGCAGCTATGTAACAGAAGAATGCCCTCAAAGAAAGCTGATGATAGGAGCAAAATCTTATAATTTCGAAGAAGCCAGTAGGAAAGCTTCAATTGCAGGAGGAAGAAAAATCCAAGGAAAGTAAGCTATTTGATAAGAAAATTTGAGATGCAGGATGCAGGGTCACAAACATTGTGTCTTGATCTCGCCAAACTTGTTGGGCTCTTCAAATATATCCTCATAAAAATGCTCAAAATGCTCTTGGATCTTCTTGTGGTCAATAGGCGACCCGACGATCGACGCTAAGGGTTATCATGTCCGGTCGTGTTTCATATTGGTGAGAATGAGTGTGGTGAGATTGTGGTGCGATTTTGGAGGTGGGAACAGCGGTTGCCATGGCGGCAGGTTTTGATCTTGAAGTAAAATGGGCAGTTAACCCGATCCTTCTCCGTTCTGAAAATGGGGGCCAAGTGCTCTGCCATTGTTACTTATTGATTGAATTGAGTACTGATTATTAGCTAGGGTTTAATGGGTTGATGGATGAAATGGAGAAAATGCTATACTGAAATTGGGAAAAATTAGATAAATGAAAACTGTCAATTTTTCAGGGAGTATTTTTTTCACGCTGTCAAATTTTAACACCGTGAGTGGCCACGTGGGATTTTCATCTGCCACGTAGATTTTTGTGCCTATGTGGATTGATGAAATTGATATGGGTGACGTATTAGTAACTTTGTTTAAATGTGAGTGACTAATGGGTAACCTTTTAATTTTGGATGAGCAATTGGTAACCAAATGTAAATGTTAGTGGTTGATCATTTAATTAACTCCTATGGATGCATGCCAAATTAAAAAAAAAAAGGAAAGAAAAAAGACCTTTAAGTATCCCGTAATCTTTTCAAATTACTATAGAGTCTCGGTTGGTTGCCTTGTTCTGATCGACTTCTTTGTGCCCGTTCGTGCCGAATAAGATGAGATCGAGAGGGTTTTGGAAGACCGATTGGGATCCCAGCAGTCAAGCAATTGTCTTCGTTCCTCACCCTCTTTCCACTCAAATTCAAGGAATTGGAATAATTTACCCCTAGGAAGTACACAAAAAATTACGGCCACCCCAAATCCAGAACCCTTTCATCACTGTCTGTTAACTTGGACCCCAAATTCAAATACTTTCCTCACCGTCTCTTACGTGAAGAGGAAATTTTGCCCGAAAATAAAACGGCACCTGGACGATTAGTTGCCGGATGTTGGAAGAAAAGCTTCATCACTTAGACGACATTTTAAACGCCGAAGCTGTATAAATATTTGTGCGGATAAGTTGTGGAGCACCATTATGTTGATATTTTTGTTGATTATATTGTATTTGTGGTAATGATTCTAATGTACAGTACAACGAAAAAACCTTCAATAATGTAACCCAATGCTTAGAAGAGATTGTTGAGAATTAACACATTCTCACAATTACATGGAAAAGCTCAGACTTGGTTCCATTAATATTTGGGGGCTGCTTCACGTACGGGCCCCCTACGTGGCCCGCCCCCAGCCGTGCGCAGGCACCCCCCAATGGGGGGGGGGGGGGGGAGGGGGGTTGCCACGTACAGGCCCGTGCAGATTAACCCTTAATATTTTGGGTAAATTCCTTTACTTTTGTGTGACAACCATGACAACAATTTTTTATTTGTGGCACTCATGCTTTAGTCTTTTAACACTATACTCGTATGATCGAGACATCTATTTACACAGACAAAATTAAATGAGACATGCACATTATTAAAATGTTGAAAACACTAGCTAGTGTCATCAATAGAAGATTGAGAACATGTCTGTCACACTTACAGAGTTTTCATAATTTATTCAGAAAACAAAAACAGATATACGATAAAGTGCTTTGGGATCTCAAATCTTCTATAATTGGTCCACCATTTGAAATGTTTGCAAACATATGTAGAGTAAGACTTTAATGAAAAAATGAATCAGACTTAAACATGAAATGACGTGTTGAAGATATTATTTAAATGACATATATAGAGCATGCACTATTTAATAGTTTAAACTTTTAGATTAAATGGTTTAACACACAAACTTTATGAGTTTATCTATATATAAATTAAAAGCATTAATATTATGGAGGTCCTTAGTTATCGAGACCTTAGGCATACTCTCCATGCCGTTTATAGTCAGAGTTGACTAGATGGCTCAAGGTTCTTTCCCTTGGGTGACTTACCCCTAAAAGCTGGGCACAACATGGTCCATTCTGGATAGGAATTTTCACAAGCTGACCTGATATATATTCGACACTGCAAGCCTATACCCATTTAATACAAGGTTTACTTCAAGCCATGTACACTAGAAAACATGGTTTGTTATCAAAATAAAAAGGTCTCTACACGGGTTTGATATTCAAGGTGCGAATGATTAAGGTTTCAAATCCGTGCAATCTATTGAATTTGACAGAGTTAGATAAATCTTCTTTTAATTTAAAAATTCATAAATTGGGATCTCGATGCTGATTTGATATTAAAAGTATTGATTATGATATAATGTGAATCGTGCTTGGTGTACCCCAGTGCAATTTTTTTTAAAAAACATGTGGGGTCCGCGCACAGTGAGGGGGCCTGTAAGCCCTTGTAGAACAGTGCCCTGTACAAAGGGCCTAATAGTTTATATAATGAATTAGTTTGTCTCCACTCATTTTCACCTTGAGAGTCTCCCCTTTAGCATCCATTGTTGTAATCCATTCAGGTTTAGTCGGACGAAATTCGGACACCTGAGTTACCAGAAAAAAAAAAATAGCGAGAGAGAAAGGTTTTCATTCATGGAGACAAACCAAACAAGTTTCAAAATTCTTATCTTCCCATGGTTAGTGTTGAATCATTGAGACCTTTCTTATCCAGTTTCATAAAAATCTGATTTAGTTTATAATTTTGAATTTATGATTTTTTTTTTTTTTAAAATTTGAAGTTATCTTGTTTCCTTAGTCAATGACAGTTGATTCCTTAAATCCAGGAATATCAATAACCAAATAAAGATATCGGTAGTTAGATTTCTATGGAAGAAAAATTTATCTAGTTAGGATCTTTTTTCTTGTATTTAATTAGATTGGAATAAGAGAAACTAAGCTTTTTTTGCTTCAAAAAGAAAATTCCCTGCAATTTTATTCTGCCATTTTCTACAATTGGTATCAGAGCATTTTTCTTAAGGGACTGTGAGTATTATTTTCTATTGAGAGTGTGAGGTTAAACACTTGAGAGTTGAAACACCTGTGAGAGTATGGGTATTCAATTGTTATTTTTATAATGGCATCAAGTAACTTCTCTGTTCCTGCTTCTCCTCTTTTTACAAGAGAAAATTATCAGTTTTGGGCTATTAAGATGAAATTCTACTTAAGAGCCATGAGTTTGTGGGAGGTCATTGAGAATGATGTTGATCCTACTCATCTTCCCCAAAATCCAACACTTGCACAAATGAAGAAACATGAAGAAGATATGGCTAGAAAACCTAAAGCACTTACCTGCATCCACTCAGCAATATCAGATGTAATTTTCACAAGGATAATGACATGTGAATCGCCAAAGCAAGCATGAGGTAAATTGAAGGAAGAGTTTGAAGGTAGTGACAGGGTAAAGACAGTCAAGAAATTGACTCTTAAGCGAGAGTTTGAAATGTTGAGAATGAAGGATGGAGAGACACTAAAGGAGTATTCTTCAAAGCTCATGCAACTTGTGAATCAAATTCGGCTATATGGTGAGACATTTGAAGACTCTAAGGTGGTGGAGAAAATGTTGATCAACTTTTTTGGAAAATTTGAGTCCAAGATTTCAGCAATTGAAGAGTATTGTGATTTGAAAAATATGTCAATTGCAGAACTTATTAGTAAGTTGCAGGCACAAGAGCAAAGGACCTCTATGAGATCAGAAGAAAATATTGAAGGAGCACTTATGATGAAGGACAAAGGCAGGAACAATGGAGGGAAAGATGAGAAGAAATTTGTTGGTGCCAAACAAAGCAAAGACAAAGCTCTTGCAGAAAGCTCAAAAGGGTTTCATAAAAGGGGTAAGTTCCCACCCTGTGGAACTTGTAAAAGAACAAACCATCTTGAGAAAGATTGTTGGCATAAAGGTAAACCTCGGTACTTGTGTAGATATTGCAAGGGATACGGGCATAGTAAAAGGTTTTGTAAATTGAAAATGGAGCAAGCAGAACAACAGCCTTCACAGCAAGCAAATCACACTCAGGAGGAACTACAACCTGAGGAACGATTATTTATGGTCACAAAATCCTCTCAACCACTTGGAGCCGACATTTGGCTTGTTGATAGTGGGTGTACAAGCCACATGACTGGTGATGTAAGTATGTTCACTTCACTGGATCGATCCTTCAGAGTCAAGGTGAAGCTGGGAAATGGAGATCTTGTGCAGTCTGAGGGCAAAGGTACTATTACTATTCATACAAGAGAAGGTACTGAGTTCATTTATGATGTTCTTTATGTTCCCAGCCTAGATCAAAATCTGTTGAGTGTAGAAAAAGTGTTAAAGAAGGGTTATTCTATGAATTTCAAGGATAATATGTGCACTATTTATGATCCTTGTGACTGTGAAATTGTAAATGTTGGGATGGTGGATGATAGTTTTCCTTTGGATTTTAATATGGCTAAACAACATGTTTATAGTGCTAAATCTGATGAAACTTGGCTTTGGCATAGAAGGTTCGGGCACTATAATCAAAGATCTTTAAAGTTTATGGAAGATAATAAAATGGTGATGGATATGTCTGTTATTCATATGAGTGACGATGTCTGTGAATGTTGTAAAACAGGCAAAATGCATAGAAAAACCTTTCCTATCAACAAGGCTTGGAGAGCAACCAACAAACTTGAATTGGTGCATACTGATGCCTACAGTCCAATGAGCATTCCATCTCTAAATGGAAGCAAATACTTTCCATTGTTCATTGATGATTTTACAAGGATGGTTTAGGTTTATTTTATGACTAATAAATCTGAAGTTTTCTCTATATTTAAGAAATTCAAAGCTTATGTAGAGAATCAAAGTGGATGTAGCATCAAGATTTTGAGGTCAGATAATGGTATGGAATACAAATCCGGAGAATTTGTGAAATTCTGTGAAGCTGCAAGTATTAATCATCAGTTAGCAGTGGCTTATACTCCACAACAGAATGGGGTATCAGAAAGGAAAAATAGGACCATGGTAGAGATGGCCAGATGCATGATTTTTGAGAAGTGTTTGCCTAAGCATTTTTTGGGCCGAAGTTGTAAATACAGCTGTCTATCTTCTAAATAGACTAACTATAAGGTTCGTGGAGGGTGTGACACCGTATGAAGCTTGGTTTGGTTTAAAACCATCAGTTAAACACTTAAAAGTGTTTGGTTCAGTATGCTATATTTATGTACCAGCAATGAAAAGAAGCAAATTGAATGAAAAGGCAGAATTGGGTATTTTTTTGGGTTATGCAACTCATTCCAATGGATATAGAGTTTATAGCATGGAGACAAAAAAATATTACAAATTTGTAGAGATCTTGAAATAGATGATTTGGCTTTCTGGAATTGGGAGAGAAATTCAGTTGAAAAGCAACCTGCAATTTCATGTCAGAATTCCTCTACTGCAAGTGAAGATGGTGATGATGATTCAGACCTGGATTCTCCAATCCTAAAAACTAAATCTCTTTCTGAGATTTATGCTAGGTTCAACATAGCTGTTTTAGAACCAGCTGATTTTATTGAAGCTTCCAAATATGAAGAATGGCATAAAGCAATGAAGAAGGAAATTGAAATGATTGAGAAGAATCAAACTTGGGATCTCACCACCAAGCCAAAGGGAAAGAATGTTATTGGCGTTAAATGGGTTTATAGAACTAAATTAAACCCTGATGGCTCTATTTTCAAGCATAAGGCCAGATTGGTTGTAAAAGGTTATGCACAAATGGCTGGAGTCGATTATGGTGATACATTTGCACCTATAGCAAGACATGATACTATTAGAATGCTGCTAGCTTTTGCTGCTAAGCATGGATGGAGTGTTTTTCATTTAGATGTCAAGTCTGCCTTTTTTAATGGCATTCTTGAGGAGGAGATTTATGTGTACCAGCCTCAAGGTTTTGTAATTTCACGTGAAGAAGACAAAGTTTACAGATTGAGAAAAGCATTTATGGATTGAAGCAAGCCCCAAGATGCTGGTATGCAAGAATTGTGAAAATGAAGCTACATTATATGTCAAAAGTCTGGAAGATGGTGAAAAATTGATTTTGTCCTTGTATGTGGATGATATGTTAGTAACATGAAGTAATATTCAACTTTTAAAAAGATTCAAGGAAGAAATGCAGCAAGAATTTGAGATGTCAGATTTGGGATTGATGAATTACTTCTTAGGTATGGAGATTTATCAAATGGACAATGGCATTTTCCTTACTCAAAGAAAATATGCCTGGGATGTTCTTGAGAAGTTTAATTTGGAGCAAGAAAAATCAGTTGCAACACCACTTGTCCAAAATGAAAAACTAACTTTGGATGACGGAGAAGACAAGGTCGATTCTACTGTTTATAGGAACATCATTGGAAGTCTTCTCTATCTGACTGCTACACGACCTGATCTTATGTTTTCAGCTAGCCTTTTGTCAAGGTTTATGCACTCTCCAAGTCAAGCTCATCTAAATGCTACTAGGAGAGTGCTGAGATATATTAAAGGTACAACTGATTTTGGTGTGTGGTATGAGAAGAAAATTGATGGAAATTTGTAGGGATATGTGGATAGTGATTGGGCTGGAAGTATGGAGGATTCTAAAAGCACTTCAGGTTATGTCTTCTCATTTGGATTATGTCCTTTCTCATGGAACTCCAAAAAGCAAAAAGTGATGGCTCAATCAATTGTTAAGGCTGAGTATGTGTCTGTTGCTGCTGCAACAAATCAAGCTATTTGGCTTAGGAAATTAATGACTGATTTTTGAGAAGAGCAAGCTGAGCCTACTCTCATCATGTGTAATAATAAATCTGCCATTGCTATTGCAAATAACCCTGTGCAACATGGCAGAACTAAGCACATTAAAGTCAAATATCATTCCATCAGAGAGGCAGAAAAGAATCAAGAGATTAAGTTACAACATTGTAAGTCTAAGCAACAAATTGCTGATATTCTTACAAAGTCACTTCCCAAGAGCAGGTTTGAGGAACTAAGAAGCAAGCTGGTGGTCTCAAAGAAAAGTCTCAAGGAGGAGTGTTGAATCATTGAGACTTTCCTTATCCAGTTTCATAAAAATCTGATTTAGTTTATGATTTTCAGGCCCCGTTTGACCCACATTTTCATTTTCATTCTTCTACTCATTTTCAACCACACATTCTTCAATAAAATAATATTTTCCATCACATCAATAACTTTTCCTTTTTTTTCAACCACACATTTCTCATCATATCACTATTTCAAAATTCATTTTTCCCAAATAATCTCTATCAAACACACTCTGAATTTATGTTTTTTTTTAAAATTTGAAGTTCTCTTGTTTCCTTAGTCAATGGTAGTTTATTCCTTAAATCCAGAAATATCAATAACCAAATAAAGATATCGGTAGTTAGATTTCTATGGAAGAAAAATCTATTTAGTTAGAATCTTTTTTCTTGTATTTAATCAGATTGGAATAAGAGAAACGAAGCTTTTTCTGCTTCAAAAAGAAATTTCCTTGCAATTTTATTCTGCCATTTTCTACAGTTAGCATGCACATGGACATGTTTTCCCCTTTCTTGAATTATCCAAGAAATTACTCACAAAGAAAAATTTCAAAATATACCTTTGTTCTACACCCATCAATATTGATTCAATCAAGAACAGTTTGCAGAAAGATTTATCAGATTTTTCAATAGAATTTGTTGAACTTCATTACCATCACTACCTGAACTTCCTCCACAATATCACACAACCAAAAATGTCCCACCAAATCTTATGCCAACCCTTATGCAGGCTTTCCAGATGTCAAGTTCAAGCTAACAAGCTTCTCCAGCATCATCAGCAACTTGAAGCCTGACTTACTGATATATGATGGGTTCCAGCCCTGGGATCCCAAACTTGCTTCATTACAAGGTACGTTCGTCTAAAATTTATAGTAGTTAGGAATAAAGTTAAATCATGTCTAAAATATGTCGCCTCACTCATACTACATTAATTTTTCATCAAATGATTCTAGTACAATATCATGGAAAAGATAGTTTAAATCATGTTTATAAACACGTCCCTTCTATGCATTTCATATTCATTTTCTCGTTAGAGGCTTGACACGTGCTTGGTTCAAGAAATTTAGTGCTAAAACTTTTTGTCACTATGTTGAAAACCATCTCCTCAAGATTATAGAGAGAGTTTTAGAATTGGTACGATGCTTTAATTCCACATTGAACGATTTCTTCTGCAAGCTTAAATTAGAGAGGATATATTCAAAATTGTTTAAATCGTGTTTCAACAGGTATTCCTGCTGTATACTTTGCTACTTCTGGAGTAACAATATTGTCATTTTTATATCATGGTTAAACACATGGGAATGATAAGTTCCCTTTTCCAGCAATATATCGGCGGGATATCGGACTAAAGGATCTGAAAGTTCAAGGAAAATCAATAAAAGTTAAAGATGCAGAAGGTTTTGCATTTGGGATTATCAAGACTTGTAAAGGAATAGAGGATATTGATTATCTTTCATTCTTGCACAACAGAAAAATAGTTCCTGTAGGCCCTCTTGTTACACATGTTAAAAAACAAAGAGGAAAATTCAGAAATCAAGAAATGGCTGAGCACAAAAGATCAGTTTTCTACTGGGTATATTTCCTTTGGCAGTGAAAATTACTTGTCAAAGGAACACATAGGGATGTCAACAAGTCGAGTCGAGCAGGATCGCCAGTCGAAACTTGAAGCTTGGGTTCAACTCGAGTAAAAATGATTCGAGGTTTTTTTTTTCTCGAGTCGTGCTGAGCCAAAAGATTTAGGCTCGAGCCTTAGCGAGCCGATTTGGCTCTTTTTTTATTTTTTAATTCGTGACAAATCTAATATTTTTTTAAATAATTTAAAATTTGTGTAATTTATACAAATTATAAATTAAATAAAAGTTACATCCCTCCTCATTTTTCCAAACTTGGGGACTGGTTACAATCAACGTAGACAGAGTTAAAATTATATACGAATAAAATATTTCGAGTACAACTTGAAACAAATAAATCTATAAATTACGTAATTTTTTTAAACTAATCAAATTATTGATGTTATCATAGACACCGGAAGTTTTAATAGATGATGTGCAATTTTTTATACAATTGAATATTTCCTTTCATGTACAATTTTTTTAAAAAAATTATAAAGGTATTAAAATAAAAATTTGTGATGAATATTAAATTAAATATCACTTACTTGACTACATACAATTTCGGCATATTTATCTTGCAGTAAAAAATGAGCATCTTGTCAGTCCTTCACGCACATTAATGCTTCCAAAATATCTTCTTTTAGTAGACTCCTCGCCTCGGAGAGAACCATCTTCCCTGCACTAAAAGTAGACTCCGAAATTACAGTGCTAACCGGAGATGTTAGTAGATCTTTTTCCATTGTAGAAACTATTGGCCATCAGTGTTTATACTTTCGCTAGAATTCAATTACTTCTTCTGAATTTTTCATAATTGCATTGTTAATAGGCACACTATGATTAAAGTAATCAATTAATTCAGCGACAACACATTTAGACTATTACTGGATGTTTGAGTACACGCAGTGAAAGAAAAACTACTACTGAAGGAACCACATGCATGTGCAGTTGAATCATATATATATATATATGAGTTCATGCTTTCGAATAAATTTAAAACTTCAACGTCGTCATCTGCTATATTAGTGGGAAGAGTATTTGTAGAGTTGAAGGGTACACAAGTAATATGTGTACCCATTCGTGAAGCATATAAAACATACATTTCACATAAAGTTGATTCCAAATTTTTATAAGTAATATGTACATTAAAAGTTAAAGATTTTGAAATTCGATCAATTACAAATTTAGTACCCGATAAATTATATCGGGTCCATGACGCATGCTAACAGAAATAACATAGACAATTCTTCCCAATATTTTCTAAACTTTAATTCCATGACAAATATAACTGAACTAAAATTGGGGTCATCTTTAAATCTATTAAAAGCCCTAACAATTACATAAAGACGTTCAAAGACCATACAACTAGTAGGATAATAAACACCAGACGAAATATTTGTATAATCATAAAAACTTGTCAATTTTTTTTAATTATAATAACTAAATGTCAATCGGACTCATTAAAAATAGTATCGTCGTTGTCTCTACTATGCCTATTGTTATAAAATTTAGTAATTAAATGTTCGAAACCATCACATGATTTTAATAATAAGTACGTGGAATTCCATTTATGCTTTACGTCACTAATAAAGGTTTTTGTACGCGACACCCCATTTTCGGCACAAAATTCCTCAAATGTTTGTTTTCTACTAGGTGTAATCGTGATATAGATTAGTGCATTCCTAACATGTTTTAAACCGTCTTGTACTATTAAATTAAAAATATGGCATACACATCGAATATGAAATAAAAAACCATCGAAATCGGGTTGAAGTATTCTATGTAATTTATCGATAACATACTTATTTACAGAAGCGTTGTCGAACGTAAAAGAACGAATTTTACTCTCGCATTTATATTTTCTAATAATATTATAATAGCATTAAATATATTGTTAGCGTTGTGCGAGAACTCAATAATTTTTTATGCATGATCCAAAGTGTGTCTATATAGTGTGCAGTTACAGCTATATAACCTCTTTTATTAATCTCTTCCCATGGATCCGAAGTTAAAGATATTACTCCCCCATATTTTTCTAAATCAGCAATCAATACTTGCTTTATTTTTTGAAAATATTCTATTGTATTAGAATGAAGAGTATTTCGACTTACCTCAACGTACCTCAGTTTAAGACATTCTTTGACAAATGTAACGAAATGTTGGTTGTCCGCTACTGCTAGTTGCAACTTAGCTCCGGCAACGTACTTCACCATTCCTGTTTGAATTCTTTCCTCTGAATACATCCACGTATTAAGTGACGTAGTAATAGCACCGCTGCCTGGACTACCAAATTGTAGTTGCGTTTGACCAGCAGGAAGAAGCCCATGTTTGGTTGCACATGTTTTGTAGTGACGGTTGAGGTGGGTGATTCCAATGCCTTTTTGATAGGCCAATCGTTGTTGACAGTTTTTACGTACTGCTTTGGTTTCTGGAATTCCATCGATCACATGACCAGTTTAAACCAATTTAAAATGGTCCCAACATTTTGCCTATTTCTTCACCTTTCTCTTCTCTCTTGCATCAGGAATATCTAATACAGGTTCATCATCCTGTTCCAAATCAATTGGATAACCAGCATCAGCATCAACGTCATCCAAATCAATTGGATGATTACTTTCATGAACATCGAAATCTTGAATATTTTCTGGAATAAGTAATTCATTTAGACCGGCGAATTCATTCCCAAATTGATTGTGGGGCACAGGTGATTCACCCCCTGACTCCGACATCGAACAAGTTTTCAATAAATGAGTGTGGATCCATTTGTGAATAATTGAAATTGAATGTTGAAGAAGAAGTGAAGTAGAATTGAGAAGTGAATGAAGATTATGTAGTAGTATAGAAAATAGAATGTAAAATCAATATGATAACTCAAAATAAAATGTAGAAGAGTATAAAATGAATATTATGAATGAATGATAATAATTTGTAGAGAGTATAGTAGTAGAGAATGAGAGATTAATAGTAATTTTGGTGAAAAAAATGTTATAATGGATAGGTATTTATAGGGGAAGAACTGTAGGGATGACAATGAGTTGGTTCGGGATCGGTTTGGCCAAAACCATAACCGCACCACCAAATTTCGTCATACCATAACCGCACCATAACCACGAAAGTCGGCTCGGTTTGGCTCAATTCGTATCTCGGTTCGATTCAATTCGTTTCGGTTAATAACCACGAAAATAAATTATTTTTTTATAAGTTCAACCGTCAAATTGAAAAAAAAAAAATTTATGAATAAAAATCAATAAAAATAAAAACACAATACTAAGTCAATTTAGCAAACAATATCCCAAATGAAAATGCAAACAATTTAAATGATCTTTCTTTGGCCTTTGAGAAGTTAAGATAAAACAACCCAAAACAAGAGAATTATAGACAGATTAGAAGGTACTAATTTAATACTATACAGATAATTAACAACTAGTAGACTTACCAAAATTGCTAGCAATAAAATTAAAGTACCCAACCAAGAAATATTGTATTAAGTAACAAAAAGAAGAGATAGAATTAGGGAACCAAATAGATTAATGAGCTCAACTCCCGCGAACAGTAAAAGAAAGAGGGAAAGATCATAATCAAGAAAATTACGTTTGCATTCGCTAACTAAGAAAATGTACGGGATGACTCAGAGAACGATAACCTCATATAAAATAGACTTGCCAAGACCAATTCAAGAAATATCTTCATCACAATCACAGAAGAAATTTTTAAATTTAAATCATAGTCATCCCACACATACTTCCATTACATAATACAATATAAGGAAAAATGGCCTATTTAAAATGTCATTTCAAAGCTACAATAATAAAAAAATAACAGTGAACTAATCAAGATATAGATATCAAAATAAGATCTGAATGTCGCATACTATGGACGACACACAGTCTATACCTTTCGAATTCAGATCTGATCATAGCGTCAAATCTGGAGCGGCTGCACGACAGAAGGCGAAGACGGTGTTGTTGATTCCAATTTCGAATATTCTTCCTCGTCGTTGCCCATCTCTTTAATATTTCCTATTTTCTGTGTATTTTCAGTGAGTGAGTGAGTGTGAGTAGAGTTAAGTTAATGCCAAAAAATTGGGTTAGTGTGCCAGTCATGTTAACGGGTTGGTAAGGTAATGAGCCATAATTATATAAAAAATTAATAAAAGAAGCCCAATTGTCCAATTAATTTTTTTTTAAACGGGTAATCTGTTCGGTTCGGAGCACCGTCGCTAAATACCATACCTACCCCATCACGAATCGGGTCATTAAAATCAAAATCATAACCAACTCATTACACCATAGGTTCGATTTTTTTTCGCTCCATTCGGTTCGATTAACCGTGATTTTCGATTTTAACGGTTCGAATTGCCATCCCTAGGAAGAAGAAATTGAAAAAAAAAAAAAAATTAAGGACCAGAACGGTCAATGAAAAAATTCAGTGACCGTTCTGGTCAAAAGATTTTTAATTTTTTTTTATTTTGGCGAGCCGGCTCGTGGTTCGCATTATTCACGAGCTGCTCGTCTAGTGAGCGGGCCTGCCCGGCTCATGCTCGGGCTCGGGCTCGTCTTTTTTGACGAGTCGAGCCTCTCGCAACTCATTTTTTGTGAGCCAGCGGTCGAGCACTGGTGGACCCAGGGGGTCCCGCAGGGTCCTGGGACCCTCCAGTTTTTCATTTTTTTTTTTGTGAAATTACAAATAATTGTCTTAGGCGGACCCCCTAATTCTTAAATTGCAAGTCCATGAACTTGGGTGGACCCTCCAGCCTAAGTTTTTTTTTTTTAAAAACAAATTAGAAACTCAACCCATTTAATCCAAGTACCCAACCAAAAATCGTAGAAGCCTTACCAACACCCATCTAATTTTCGATTTGTTCTTTTGTTTACTTGAACTTGGTAGTGTCAATCATTTTAGGCTTATTGGAGTCGATTTTTCAGTCTGAACCTTTGCCATTGCTGGTTAGTGGGTGTTAGTGAGATTTCTTTTATAGACCTTGCAGCTTCATTCATCGATGATAATGTCCCAATTGCTCAAGTTTGTTGTTGGTTCAGACTTCTTTAGTTCATGATGTTTTCAGTGTACCCTTTTTTTGTACTATATCCTCAACTCAAAAAAAAAAAAAAAAAAAAAAAAATTTCGGGGGCGAACCCCCGTGCTCCCCCCTTCCTTCACCTTAACGTCTTCTCTTTTAGGACCCCCAACTCTAATATTCTGGTTCCGCCACTGCAGTCGAGCCCTCAAGTCGAGCGCTCGGCTCGATTGCCACCCCTATTTCAATGTTTGTGTGCAAAATATTAATACATTTAATTTTTTGGCATTTTCACTTTTCATTGCGAAAAATGTTATTTTCATCAAATTTCTCAATAAAAAATATAAAGTAACAAATATGCCCTCCTATTTAAATAAATAAATAAATAAGAAAAATTAAACAACAAATTTTATTTTTACTCCCAAACTTTTAAAAAAACTGTAAATGAGTCCAAATAAATTATTAAAAAGATAATTAACACAAATCCTCTCTACCTTTAAATATTATTGTACAAAACGTTCTTACCTTTCATTTCTTGACATTTTCACCTTTATTTTCACATTTAATTGCCAAAATTATCATTTTTATCCATTTTCTCAATTAAAAATTGTAAAATGATGAATATATCATCATATTTAAATAAAAGAAAAGAAAAATAAAGAACAAAATGCATCTGTACTCTCCAATTTTTTTTAAAAATTACAAATAATAATTAAAAAAGAAACTATATTTGTAATTTGTTCTTTATTTTTGTTTTATTTAAATATGAGGGTATATTCATAATTTTACAGCTTTTAATTGAAAAAATGAATGAAAATGATGATTTTCGCAATGAAATATGAAAGTAAGGGTGAAGATGCCAAAATATGAAAGGTATTGACGTTTTGTGCTAATTTCCCCTTTAATAAATTATTTGAACTCATTTGTAGTTTTTAAAACAGTTTGGAAGTATAATTTCAATTTATTATTTAATTTTTCTTTTCTTTATTTTATTTAAATAAGAGAGCATATTTCCATTTTAACATTGTTTTAATAGAGAATTTGAATGAAATTGACATTTTCTGCAATGAATGATGAAAATATGAGTGAAAATGTCAAAAAATAAAAGGTAAGTACGTTTTACACAATAATATTGTAATGTAAGAATATTTTATGTTAATTACCCAAATAACAATAAAAAGCATTTTTTTTTGTAGCCGCCTGCCATCATTAGTAGGCAACTGTTCATTCAAATTTTTTTATTTTTTCTAATTCTTGGCTCATTATGGGTTGGCCAGTGTGGCTCATGTTCGAGTCGACGTCCCAAAATGGGGCTCGGCCAAAGCCTCGGTTCTTTCGAGTCACCAGTCTTTTGTGGTGACAAGCTAAATTTACGCCCTTGAATTCAATGGTGCGTGGTTTGGGCTGTGGAATTTAAACTTGTGGAAATTACACTCTTCCCTACTTTAAGAATCATGAGTTCTAAAATAAGGTGAAAAGTTTAATCTTTCAAAAATCATAAATTTTATTTAATATTTTAATTAAAATAAATATAAAAATTATTTAATTCAACACAATATTAAACCAAACCCTAGCCAATTCTAATTCATCTCTCTCTACCGTCTCTACTTCGCTCTCTCCGTCTCTCACTTCTCTCTTCTCCCTCACCCGCGACTGCACCATCTCTCTCCCTCCCTCTTTCGCCGTCTTCGCCCATCATCTTTGCCATATCAGGAGCTAATCACTAGCGACTAGTACTTGCAGAAGCAGTGTTTGCGAAGTGACCCACTGTTCTACTCTCCTCTCCACCGTCTCTATTCAAAAGCCGCAAGAGACCCACCGATCTGGTAGTGTTGTGGGTGCTGTGATGGTGGCGCCGAAGTTTTTGGTGGGGTGCGATCTGGTGGGTGCTGTGTGGGTGCGATTTGATGGGTGCAAAACTTTTGGGTGGGTGCGATCTGGTGGTTGCGGCTTGTGAAGTGGTGGTGCTGGTTGGTGGTGCCAGAGTTTTGGTGTGTGTGGTAGTGTTTTGGTCGGTGGTGCCAGAGTTTTGGGGGTGCTGTGGTGTTGGGGTTGCTGTTACTGTGGTTTTGTGGTGGTTTTGCAGTTTTGTGCGGTGGTGATGTGGTGGTGAGGCTGTGTTGGCAGTGATAATTTTTGTGGTGGTGGCACGACGAGTGGAGGTGGGGTGCAACTGCGTTGGTTTTGGGATTTTTATTCACTGAAAAAATTGGTGATAGCGGCGGTGGTGGTCGTGACAGTGATGGTGATGTGTGGCGGCGACGGTGGCGCGATGATTGTGGGTGGTTGATGTGGCAAGATTTTTGCTAGATTTTGTGGCGGAGTGGGTTTTGGTGGTTGCGGTGGTGGTAGAGGAGATGGTACTAACTGCTGTGACGTTGGCTGTGAGGAAAAATGTGATTGTAACTTCACTTGTGACTCGAAATTGGATATGTGACCTGAATATTGTGATCGTGACTTTCAATTGTTACCAATAATTTGATAAGTTGTGACTAAAAATTAATCCGTGACTTGTTGTGACGAGTAAATTTTTGATATGTGACCAATGGAACAAATTGTTACCCGTAAAATTTTTGAATTATGACCTCAGAAATGATTTGTGACCTATAAATTTTTCACATGTGACCAAGGAAAAAATTGTGACCTTTAAAATTTTTGAATTGTGACCGTAAAAAAATTTGTGACATTTAAAATTTTTGATTTGTAATCGAAAAGTAATATGTGACTAATTAAATTATGAATCTGTGACCGATTAATAAATTGTGATCTATAAATTTTTTGAATTGTGACGTAAAATAATTTTTGACATTTAAAATTTCTGATTTGTGGCCGAAAATAATATGTGACTAACTAAATTGTGAATCTGTGATCAAATTATATAGATTGGTGACCTTAATATATTTAATTAATTAAATTATAAATAAATTAACAAACATCTGATTTTTAAAACTTGAAACTTATTTTCTTATTATTGAATTGGACCAAAGTTATTCTATTACTTATGAAAATTTCCCCTTAAACTTTACAGCTAACTCTTGGTCCCATGCAATAATTTAAACCCTTAACTTCAGCGGTGGGCTGTGGAATTCAAACTATACGGCTAACCATCGGGCCCATGTAATAATTTGAAAATAAAAAAATAAATTTGACGGACCGAGTTCATTGGCTCTCTAGTCAGGAAATAAAAGGGTGGTCCAAGCCTTGATGGATTCATTGATTTAATTATTGATGAACATATGCAGAAAAAGAAGCACAATGATGCGGTTGAAAACGACATAGTGGTCCGTGGTCCAACTGTGTTTTATGATTTTTAATTTTTTATCCCTTCGCTTGTCTTCTAGAGAGACCAGAAGTAGAAAATATATATCAGCCTTTCACATAGATATTTACAGAAGTTACAATAAACAGATACAACCAAAACTGGCCACCGTTTATTCCAATTCAAGGACTATAATATAAAAACTGGCCACCATTTATTCCAATTCATTTCTGTCTTGAATTTTCTATTTTCATTGAGTTCTTGAGAGGAGGGTTTCATTCATGGAGTCAAAACAGAAAAGTTTCAGAATTCTTATGTTCCCATGGTTAGCTCATGGACATATTTTTCCCTTTCTTGAATTATCCAACAAATTACTCTCAAAGAAAAACTTCACAATAAACTTTTGTACCACACCCATCAATATTGATTCAATCAAGAACAGTTTGCAGAAAAAATTATCTGATTTGTCAATAGAATTTGTAGAACTCCATTTACCTTCACTACCTGAACTTCCTCCACAATATCATACAACCAAAAATGTCCCACCAGATCTTATGCCAACCCTTATGCAGGCTTTTCAGATGTCAAGTTCAAGCTTCTCCAGCATCATTAGCAACTTGAAGCCTGACTTGCTGATATACGATGGGTTCCAGCCCTGGGCTGCCAGACTTGCTTCATCACAAGGTTGGTTCATCTTAAACCAGTGGCGGAGCGAGGGGACAAACTTATTATTATTTTTTTTTTTACTATATGAGTCCACAATTTTCATAAATGATCGACAATAAAACTGAACTGAGGACATATACATATTGCTCATGAACCACATCCCCTAAAGGATTAACATAAGAGCACAAATTTTATTTATTGTTGGAAATTGGTTTAACAATTTGAGAACATTGATTAAGTGTTAAAAACAAGCATTGAAAAGTGTGACTTAATGTCAATTTTGGCCAAATATTCAGACCTGATTTGTTTATGTAAATGGCTTGTCGCTTCGCTGCTCCGAAATGAGAAATTGCGGTCCAAGTTTTAGAAAGAAATTTAGAGGAAGCTAGATAATGAAAAGTTTGGAAAAAAAAATATGTTTTGGCAACTTACCAAAACGATTGTATTGGAAGTGTATTTATAGATTACAAGCAGGCAACAATATCAGAGTTTGTTGCTATAAGAGATTACATAGAATTCAAATATCTAAAGGGTAAGTCACGTGTGAAAGATAATACAAATCAAAGATAAGATCAAGTTGTTATAGAGGAGATTACAGAGAAGTTATAACAAACAAATCAAATAAGATCATGTTGGTTGATGATCTGATTGCTAATCTTTGAAAGTTTTGGGATTTTCTCTAACAGCCCCATGAAAGCTCATGGGGGAGGATAATACATGAAGCTTGGATGTCAACAAAGAAAATCGATTGGAAGATAACCCTTTTGTAAAAATATCTGCAAGTTGGTCTTTTGTGGAAATGAACTTGAGTTGGATATCACCATTAAGCACTTTTTCTCTGATGAAGTGGTAATCTACTTCAATGTGCTTTGTCCTAGCATGAAACACTGGATTAGAAGCCAGAGCTAGAGCACTAGCATTGTCACACCAGATTGAGGGTGCACGAGAGAGTGAAATGTCGAGATCTTTGAACAACATCCTTAGCTAGTAAAGTTCTATCGTGGTTATTGCTAGGGCCCTATACTCAGCTTCAGTGCTTGACTTAGAGACCATTGGTTTCTTTTTAGCGCTCCATGACACAAGATAATTACCAAGGAAAATACCAAAACCTGCTGTAGACCTTCAATCATCTGGGTTGCCTGCCCAATCCGAGTTACAATAAGTTGTTAAGTGTAGATTTCCTTTGGTATAAAATAGGCTATGGTTAATGGTATTTTTGAGATACCTAAGTACCCTTTTTGCTGCAACCCAATGGGATGAAGTAGGAGCATGCATATGTTGACAGAGTTGGTTAACAGAGAATGCTAAATCTGGTCTCGTTAGTGTACAATATTGTTGCGAACCAACTATTTGTCGATACTTAGTAGAATCTGAAAGTGATTCTCTCTCAAACTGAGATAGTTTGCAACCAATTGCTACTGGTGATTTGGAAGGTTTAGCTCCAAGCATGCGTGCTTTATGCAGCAGGTCATAAATGTATTTGGTTTGAGTGAGGTGCAAACTTGTTGAACTGCGGGTAGCTTGAATACCAAGGAAGAAACTTAGTGGTCCCAAATCCTTGAGAGGAAATTGTTGCCGCAAGTTGGTGATGACAGAGAGCAAACTAGCATTGTTGTTACCTGTGAGGATGATGTCATCAACATAAAGTAAGAGAAATAAGGGAGTGTTGCCATCATGATAAATAAAAAGGGAGTTGTCGACTGGAGAAGCTTTGAATCCAATCTCAAAAAGTGCTGTGGACAGTCGAGTAAACTAAGCCCATGAAGCTTGTTTTAAGCCATAAAGTGCTTTGTTTAGTTTGCAAACATAGTCTGGGTGATCTTTGTTTTTGAAGCCTTGAGGTTGTTACATATAGACATCCTCCAATAGCGAGCCATGTAGAAATGCATTGGAGACATCCAACTGACGGATATCCCAATTGAAGTGGACTGCCAGTGCTAAGAGGACTTTAACAGTGGGACGTTTGATCACAGGACTGAAGGTTTCTGTGAAATCAACTCCATATTATTGCTCAAATCTTTTAGCAACCAATCTAGCTTTGAATCTGTCAATGCTTCCATCTTGTTTTTGTTTAATCCTGTACACCCATTTGTTATGTATAACATTGTGATCCTTTGGGCAAGGGCAAAGAGTCCATGTCCCAGTTTGAAAGAGAGCCTCAAATTCTTGATTCATGGCAGCCTGCCATCGTGAATCAGTGGCTGCTTTGGTGTAACAAGTGGGAGGTGACTTAATAAGATTTGTGTGAAAAGCAAAGGGGTGCTTTGTTGAATAATATAGATGGTAGTTGGAATACGCGCTTGGTTTGGAGGAATTTGTTTTGCTTCTTGTGAGCATGGGATGAGTGTTGGTTGTGCTAGCAGGGATTGGCTCAGAAAGGAGAGGAGGAGAGTCCATCGCAGAGTGCTGCTGATTTGGTAGCTCAGAAATGAAGGGATTATTGGAATTGGTAGGTATATGCTGATCTAGTGGCTCAGGGACAGAATTTGCATTAAAAGAAGGAGATAGAGGTGTGGATATTACATGGGAGGGATCTCGAGATGTTGGAATAGGTGTTGAGAGATGGAAACTCAAGGGAACAACTAAAGGAGAATCAGCAGTAGCATTCAACTTGGAAATTTGATTGGAATGAGCTGGATCCAATGCTGGGAAAGCATTTTCATCAAAAATGACATGTCTGGAGAAGTAGATTTTGTCAGTGAGAGGGTCGAGACACTTGTAACCTGCATGACTATATCCAAGAAAGAGACAAGCTTTGGATCTAAATTGAAGCTTATGACTATTGAATGGTCTGAGTAGAGGATAACACTTACATCCAAAGGTACAGAGTGTAGTGTAGTCAGGGACCTTTTTGAATAGTTTAAAATATGGTGACTGATCTTTGAGGACTGGAGTAGGTAGTCTATTAATGATGTATACTGCAGTGAGAAAAGCTTCTAGCCAATATTTATTTGAAAGAAGACAGTGGGCTAGTAGACTAAGCCCAGTTTCCAGGATATGTCTTAACTTTCTTTCAGCTAAGCCATCTTGCTGACTAGTATGAGGGCATGATTTGCGATGGGGGATGCCATTTTGAGTGAGAAAGTTTTGGAAATGAGTAGAACAATACTCACCACCACCATCGGTTTGTAGCTCCTTTATTTTAGTGGAGAATTGGTTTTCAACAAGTAATTTGAATTGATTAAAGACAGTAGACACTTTAGCTTTGGTGTGAAGAGGATATAGCTAGGTATATCGAGAATAGTCATCCACAAAGATTACATGATATTTATGCCCCTTTATAGACTGAATTGGTGAGTACCAAACATCACTATATATTAGTTCAAGTGGTGTAGAAGTGATGCGAGATGAAGCAGAAAATGGCAAACAAAAAGCTTTGCCTAATTAACAAGCATTGCAAGTACTTTTATTAATCACTTTGTTTGATAAAGGAAGAGAATGGTTTTTAACCATTGAGATTACAGTCTTATTGGAGCAATGACCTAGCCTAGAATGCTAACCAGAGAGGTCAGTTTTTATTCCTAAAAAGGCAGTGAAAGAGGATGGATTTCTGATGGAGATGCTTTGGAGCCGCATTGGATAAAGCCCATTCTTACTCTTGCCTTCCAGAAGAATTTCATTTGTCTGATTGTCCTTCACATAAAAGTGACAAGATGTTAGTAAAAAGTAGCAACTATTGTCAACGCAAAACTTTCGGATGGATAAGAGATTAAGGGCTGCTTTAGGACAGTGAAAGACAGATTTAAGTGATAGAGGTTGATAGGAAGAAGATGAAAGAAATTGAGAAGAACCACTATTTCTTATTGAGAGACCTTCACCATTACCCACAGCAACTGCATCATCACTTTGGAAAGGTTGCTGAATCTGCAAGTTATTGAGGTTATTGGTGATATGAGCATTAGCACCACTATTTGCAAACCACTCTTGTTGTTCAATGACAGCATTTGTGTGGGCCACCATGGCTGCTAGTTGAGGAGGAGGATGTCTTCCTTGGTAGGAGTAATCCATCCTATGATAGTAATCAAAGGCTTGATGACTGGTTTTGCCACAAATTTGACAAGGGACTCGAGTTGTGGATGAGGCAGGAGCATGGAAATGTTGCTGTCCAGTTGGAGGAAGAGAACCTTGTGGTTGATACTTGTGGGGTTTTGACTGATTGCCTGTTGCCTTTGGAGGGAATTTGTGGAAAGGTGGATTCTTTCCTTTGTACTTGGCATGAAGTGTCCTTGGCGTTGAGTAAACATGGCAAATGTATTATGTTCAGCAGTTGCAGATTGCTGCGTTAACAGCATTTCATGACTCAAGAGTTCATCCTGGAAATCATCAAAGTTTAGAGAATTGTCTCGAGTGGCAAGTGTAAAAGAAGTGATAAAGCTATTGAAGGAAGGATTGAGGCCACAAATGACGAAAGATATGAGATCCTCATCAGCTATTGGTTTCCCAACAGCCGCAAGTTGATCAGCCCATGACTTGGCTAAGTGAAGATATTCTATGCAGGATTTGGAGCTTTGTTCTAGAGTTTGGAGTTGCCTCTTGAGATGAGAGACTCTTGACCGAGATTGAGAAGCAAAATGATTAGAGAGAGCAGTCCACACTTGATTAGAAGTGTTACGACCATAAACGGAGGACAATACTTTCTCTGAGAGGGTAACATTGATCCAACTCAAGAGAAATTGGTCCTTTTTAGTCCAGAGCAAGTAATCTGGATTGGAAATTTCCTTGCCTTCAGCATCAGTAGTGGTGGCAGGAGGGCACGGCTCTGACCCGTCAATGATGCCCATAAGATCATGGCTTTTCAAAACAGGAACAAGTTGAGAAAGCCACATGAGATAATTGGTTCCATCGAGTTTGATGGAAATGAGATGAGTGAAGTTTGGAAAGGTGAACACGGAAGGGAGGGCAGGAGTTGAAGTGGCCATAGGATCAGTTGTAGCGTGAGCTATTTCAAGCTCTGATACCATGAAAAGTTTGGAAAACATATGTTTTGTGGCTTACCAAAACGATTGTATTGGAAGTGTATTTATAGATTACAAGTAGGCAACAATATCAGAGTTTGTTGCTATAAGAGATTACATAGAATTCAAATATCTAAAGGATAAGTCACGAGTGAAAGATAATACAAATCAAAGATAAGATCAGGTTGTTATAGAGGAGATTACAAGGAAGTTATAACAAACAAATCAAATAAGATCATGTTGGTTGATGATCTGATTGCTGATCTTCGAAAGTCTTGGGATTTTCTCTAACAGATAACACTGTCGCTGGAGCGATAGACGTTTTCGCTCGAGTGACGTTGAGCGAAGAGGTTGGCGGATAGCGAGCGACTTGAAAAAGTGTCGCGTCCTTTTGAAGTATTGCACGATTTGGATTCACACTACTTCATTCCCAACTCTTCATCCTCTATACAAAGAACTCTAGGGACGTCCTATTCCTTACCCCAATGATATGCAAACATAAATATCATTTTCTATTTTTCTCTTGAACCAATTTTTTGCATTTTTGTTGCATAAATTCTGATTTTCATATTCATTTCATTTTGGAATACAAAAGTCGATATTCTGGTTCGTTGTGCTTGTGTTTGAAGTGCTACAAATACAACTGGTACTTGTCGTACCTTGGGAGTTGATTGCCATAAATCATAGACACCGTTGCGTGACAAATTCGACTTAAAGACAAAACGTTCAACACTTACCTTGACTTTGCGCTTTTAGGCGTTTTCTTGCGTATTGATCATTTCCATCTCATTTTGTTTTCTTGTTTTCCTTACCGTTACTCTGTCCATTTGCCGGCAAGGATTCTCACAAATATATTCTGGTCTTTTGACGTCACTATACCCAAAATTACGCAACAATTTAGTTATGTTAACTTAAGAACACATGAGATTTAGTGATTGTTTGATAAAAAAAATTAATTTGTCAATTTATTTAATGGTCAAACTTCAATTTTAGCCGCACTTATTGGATCCAATGTTATTAAAATATGTTCAAATTTTTATTAAAAACTTTAATATTTATTTTTCTACCAAAAGCCTCACAAGTGACTGGCAACTCTTTAATTTCAAGAATTAAATTCAGAACTTATGTCTTCTCTATCATCGTGTTAAGCCGCCCGAGGGATAAATTTATTTATTTAAATCATGTTGCAACAGGTATTCCTGCCGTTCTCTATTCTATATCTGGAGCAACACAGTTATCATTTTTCCATCATATGCATACACATGGGAATGCTACTAATTTCCCTTATCCTGCAATATATTCTCGGGATTACGAACAAAAGGATCTGAAAGCTCAAGGAGAATCGATAGAAGTTAAAGATGCAGGCGAAGGTTTTGCATTTGGGATATTCAAACAATCTCGTGACATTGTTTTGGTCAAGACCTGTAAAGGAATAGAGGAAAAATACATTGATTATCTTTCAACCTTGTGCCACAGAAAAATAGTTCCTGTAGGACCTCTTGTTACACATGTTAAAAACGAAGAGGAAAATTCAGAAATCAAGAAATGGATGAGTACAAAAGATCAGTTTTCTACTGTGTATATTTCCTTTGGCAGTGAAAATTACTTGTCCAAGAAGCAGATGGAAGAAATAGCAGTAGGGTTAGAGTTAATCAATGTAAACTTTATATGGGTTGTTAGATTTCCTGCTGGAAATGACGTAAGAGTAGAAGAATTCTTGCAGGAGGGATTCCTTGAAAGGGTGAAAGAGAAGGGGAAAATTCTGCAGGGATGGGCACCACAGGCAGAAATCTTGGCACATTCAAGTATTGGTGGTTTTATGAGCCATTGTGGGTGGAGTTCTGTCATTGAAACCATTTATTTTGGGGTTCCACTAATAGCCATGCCTTTGAAACTTGATCAGCCTATAAATGCTAGAATGGTGGTAGAGGCTGGTGCAGCTGTCGAGGTCATGAGAGATGACGACGGACTGTTTAGGGCAGAAGAGGTGGCAAAGGCTATAAAGACGGCGGTATTGGAGAAGAGTAGTGGGGAAGGTTTAAGGACTAAAGCTATAGAATTGAGCCAGAAAATGAAAATGGATGAAGAAGAAGCCATAAATGATGCAACAGATCAGCTATGGCAGATTTGTATGAAGAATCATTCTTGAACAAGTCAGTTCAGAGAAATAAAGGGTATATGTTAGTACAGTTTTATTGGACGGACCAAACAATATACAGCACATTCTAACACTTCCTAAGAAAATGGTTGGTTATGGAGACAAAATGGGCTCTACAAAGGGTTTGGTACTACATATTTGATTTTTCAATCCATGAATTTATTTTCTTTGCTAAAATATAAAGTATTTTATTTTTGATACCAACAATATCAAGAATTGTTTTCGTTGACGCGTCAAACTGAACGAGCCAATTCAAACTCTCTAAGTCTATCCGATAACAAGCTCCTGATTGATAAAGCCAATCCATGGGACTAACCCGCTGTGAAGTTCAAATTTGGCAGTTAACTGTTAGGCTCATGTAATATTTTCAAAAATAATAAGAAAAACTTGAAGTAGGTTTGAAAGACCGAGTTGACTGGCTCTTTGGTCAGGAAAGAACAGGACCAGCTGTATTTTATCCCCTTTCTTGTCTTCTGGAACCTTGAGATAGAAAATATCAGCCTTTCACATAGATATATTCGGAAAACACAATAAACGGATCCATAATATGCACTGCAGTGCAGTTCAAGAACTAAAATAGAAAAGCTAGCCCATGTTTATTCCAATTCATTTCTGTTGGGAAAACTTTACTTGGAGGAGAGAAAACAACACAAAAAAAGCAATAAATCTGGAACAAAACTTTAAAGGAAGATCAAACGCGTGATCACTGTCCTCAAACAATATTTGCCTCATCTCCGATTAATTTGAGATGCTAAAGGGTTTTCTGACAAATGTTTTGAAGGATTTATCAAGTCTTATTGCAGAAATACTAAAGCACAAAGTATTTCTACCCAAAATTTAAGAACACAAATAAGAAATGTAGGAATATGAGTAGGATAGGGATTTGATCTTGATTTGTGGAATGAATATTGATATCATATGTTTTTCCTTGTTTTTACATAGAACATGACTCCTCTATATATAGACATCAACATCATACACGAATTGGTATAAAAAATATATTGAAAAGACACCAAATTCAAGTGATCAATGGTAGAAAACCGTCTCCAACGATCATTGAAACTCTACTATGTGACTGCAGTGTACAAAACTATGCGGTCGCATAGTTATGCTCACACAGGGACTCAAAGTCCCTATAAATGAATATGCGTCCGCAAGGGTAGCATAGGCCAAAAGACAACCCCTTCATGTTTTTTTCTTCTTCTTTCATTTCTTTCTCTATCATTTCTTCCACTTTGTTATTTGTTGGTTTTGAACAACCAATTTCTCAGCAATTTCTATCTTGAATTTTCCATTTTCTTTTGAGTTCTTGAGAGGAGGTTTCATTCACGGAGGCCAAACAGACAATTAGTTTCATATTTCTTATGTTCCCAAGTTTAGCTCGTGGACATATTTTTCCTTGAATTATCCAAGAAATTACTCTCCAAGAAAAAACTTCAAAATATACTTTTGTTTTACACCAATCAATATTCTACAAGTGGACGATATCGTAAACAAGTAAAAAAGTGAACAAGAGTTGAAGTATCGATACCATGAGGAATAAGTATCTAATCTAGTTTTTAGTTAACTTAACTTTAATCGATAACACACAATTAAGATGAGATTAACAACTATAATTAATCAAATTATTTACCTAATCAAATTAACTAAGTAAGTGATAGGGAAACTGATGCGATCCGGGTTGGGAGAATCACATGGAACTCGCGGAATGAATTGAAAACGCCGGAAAAGCCCAAATTCAGGTTGTAGACGATAGGATCTCGACCCGAAAATTATTGAATCAAACAACCAAACAAGAACGAAACTTGAAAGACCTCTTGATTACAAAACCAACGAACTTCGATTTGCGAACGCCACAAATGATGTCTAATCCTTTGATAAGTTCTAGGTTTGAACGCCACAAATATATCAAAATATTTGATAAGTTCGAAAGTTCATTGAAGAACCATGGAGAGAAAAGTCTCAATTTTTATAATGCCAAAAGTCTTTTGTTTACAATGAAAAATAAACCTATTTATACTAAAACAATAACCCTAAGAAATATGAAAAATACGATATCAAAGAATCCTAAAATAACAAACTTGTCAAAAATAAGAATTCTAGCAAAAATAAAATACTTTATGAAAAATGACAGTTTCTTCTAATTATGGCATGTGCCAGATCATATCATCTCCTCTTTCTTCAAAATGATTCGTCCTCGAATCATGCATTGTGATCGCGTAAGGGATAACCAACCTGCCACTAGTTTTATCGTTGTACCACCTAGATCAAATGGAAAACTTTTCTTTTCATACCAGAGATCAACGCATGACACCCATCAACTTTGTAGATATGTATGTATTGCAACAGGAACTCAATCAAATCATCTTTGTTGCTCAAACCCTCGCATATGAACTCCTTCCACTATTTTTGAAACCCTTTGTCTCCTCAGGAATCACAAAGTCAACTTCAGGAATCAATGTGATATCCAAGCAGAGGTAGGGCTTGTTAATTTCACCCACAAGTCGATACTCAATACCTGGATTAAGTGGTATTCCAACAGGCTCGTTTTCATGGATGTCAATATATTCAGAAACCTGCAAAACAGAAATAGCAAAACTAGGGAGGGGATTATTAGTTCTCACTAATGCCCTCTCAACTTCACTTTTATTTTCCTGCAAACTTTCTTCTGACTTTTCTTTTCTTTCTGAAGACTCACTTTCTTTTACCTTTTGTGGCTCCACTTCATTTTTTGCTACCTCTCTACTCTTATTTTCTTTTTCTATCTCTTTCTCACCCTCATTTTTACTTTCTATTTCTCTTCTTTCTGAATGCTCTCTTTCCTTACTTCTCACTTTGAGTTGATCTGCAAGGGACTGTTCTAGTGTCAAGCCAACTAGAGTGATCTTTTCCCCATTCTGAAGAAACCTATACACGTTCCTCCCCACATCATAAACAGCTTTCTTCTCATACCTCCAAGGTCTCCCAAACAAAATATGAAAAGATTTCAACGGTACCACATCACATCAAATTTCATCACTATATCTCCCAAGGGTGAAGTTTACTAGAGCATGCTTAGTCACATTTACCTTCCCACACTCCTTCAACCAAGTCATCTTATAAGGCCTAGGGTATTGTTGCAGAGGTAATCCCAATTTGTCAACCATAATCATGCTAGTTAAGTTTGACATGTGCTTCTTATCAATAGCTAAACTACATACCGCACTACCCACAAAACACCGAGTTTGAAAAACAAATCTCCAATCATAATCCATCCTTAACATAGGCGTAATCAAGAAGATTCAAGAAAAGAATTAGAGAATTGGATGAGTGAGAATTTAGAGCCTGTTTGGTAGAGATTTAAATTAAATTTTAATTGAAAAATTAGCCGTTAGTAGGATCCCATGCGTGAGATAAAATTCAAACATAACGGTTATATTTTCAATTAAAATTGGATTAAAATCTCTACCAAACAAACTCTTAATTCAAGAAAGTGGTTCTTGAATTTTGGATTAGAATGAACGGAAATAGATTTTGAATTTAGAAAAGAAAGTATGATATTTGGATAATTTCCAAGAAATCAATTTTTTTTTTTTAATTTTCGGACGTGAACAGTAATTTTTTTTTAACAAACTCAAGAATTTGACTACGAGAACGACAAAGAAAACAGAAGTTGATTTGGACTCAAATTGAGCACAAAAATAACTTTTGACTCTTTTTTTTTTGAATTTTTTGGATAAAAAACTCAGAAAAATTGTTGGACACAAGAACACGAAGAATAAAAAAAAAAAAAAAAAAAAAACTCAAAAAGAATAAAAAGATAGAACCCGAATCTGGAGTCTGAACTCTGATACCACTTGATACGATCCCGGTTGGGGGAATCACATGGAACTCGCAGAATTAATTGAAAACGTCGGGAAAGCCCAAATTCAGGTTGTAGACGATAGGATCTCGACCCAAAAATTATTGAACCAATCAACCAAACAAGAACGAAACTTGAAAGATCTCTTGATTATAAAACCAACGAACTTCGATTTGCGAATGCCACAAAGGATGTCTAATCCTTTGATAAATTCTAGGTTTGAACGCCACAAACATATCAAAATATTTAATAAGTTCGAAAGTTCATTGAAGAATCATGGAGAGAAAAATCTCAATTTTTATAATGTCAAAAGTCTTTTGTTTATAATGAAAAATAAACCTATTTATACTAAAGTAATAACCCTAAGAAATATGGAAAATACGATATCAAAGAGTCCTAAAATAACAAACTTGCCAAAAATAAGAATTCTAGCCAAAATAAAATACTTTATGAAAAAGGACAGTTTCTTCTAATTATGGTATGTGCCAGATCATATCAGAAACGTTAATAAACATGAATATTTGTAAAGTGCGGGACCCCGAGTCCACCTACATTCATCCATCTTAATATCAATTTCACAATGTGATAACATTTATTTGGACTTGAAGATCAATGTTTATGTCTTATTTAATAATATATCTCGAGTAAAATTAAACATATCCTCACATATGACTAGATAATATCCCTATCTCAAAGGCAAACATATGAAAATGCATTAAATTACAAGAACATCCAATTGGATCATGTAAAAATATAGAAAATTATCTCTAACGTTTATATGACATTACAATGATTGGTACTTATGCTAAATTTATATTCTTCTCCGAATATCAATAGAAATCATACAATTAATCAATTAGAGGCTAATTAATTGAAAATAATTAAACTCCTAACATTAATTCAAACCAAACAAATGTTTAAAAATTATTCTTCAAGTACACTATTTTTTTACACTTTCTTTGATATTGTACTCACAATACATGTGGTCCACCATTATTTTAATTGTGGGCTCCACCCTTTGATTGTGAATGGAGTGTCAAACTTAGTGTCAAAAAAGTGTACTTATAGCAAAACTCAATGTTTAATTGCAAAACCTTAGAATTAATATGAAATGTCAAAATATACGGTTCAACGTTATCCTAGAATCTATACTACTAGCTAAACATCATAATATTACAAAAAAAAAAAAAAAAACAATTGGAATAGATACAACGTCCTTGAAACTAAAGGTTGGGAACAAGGACAAAAAAAATCTTGAATTCCTACAAAGATTTTTGATTTATCTCCTTGAGTGTCTTGTTCTTCTTCAACTTCAAGGAATAATGTCTAAAATTTAAAAAGATATCAATTTGGTGTTTTGCGACAAAAGTTTCTTCAAAACATTGCAAGAAATATGAAATTTTTCCTCCAATAGCCCATTAATCTCTCTTGATTAAATGGGATAGGGAAAAATTCATAAATAAGATGTATAGTTTACACCAATTCAAAAATAAGGTATATAGTTTAAAAATTCAAAAATCAGGTTTATATATAATTAATTAAATATAATAAAATCACAATTATACAATTATTGGTCACAGATTTATTTTCGAGGTCACGGAATATCTTCGAGGTCACATATCGAAATTTATTAGGTCACAGATTATTGTCGAGGTCACGAATCGAAATTTTAATATGTCACAATTTATTTCCAAGGTCACAGGTCAAAAATTTATTAGGTCACAGATTATTTTCGAGGTCACATATCAAAATTTTAATAAATCACAATTGATCACAGATTTGTTATTAGTCACATATTAGGCAATTTAGCGGTCACAGTTAACAAAATAATCTGTGACCACCGCCCCCACCACCTCAACACCATGGTCGATCGCCACCTGTACTACCACCGTCTGGATCTTCAACAAAATCACCAGATCCGGTCACACCCACCGCACACACAACAACCACCAATTCGTGACCACATTTCCATATTCACAGCTCACTACATTTACCGGTAAACAACAATGGCGGATTAGCTCCCATTTTCTAAAACCTAAATCCCATCCGATCGAAATGAAGAAGATGAATACAGACATTACGGCATCAGCGAAGCCGGAATATCCAGTTATAGATCGGAATCCTCCCTTTACAAAGACGGTGGCCAATTTCAACACCCTCGATTACCTCCGTCTCACCACCATTACCCCAATAATTGGTCACAGATCAACCCATCTCCGTGACCGCCCCGCCACCACTATCACCACCACAAAACTGCCCTGCCACCACCAAAAAACAGAGGAGAAGACGTTTCTACACAGATTTCCCCGCACCAAAACAACCACCACCGCACCTCCACCTCCACCTCCACCTCCACCTCCACCTTCACCTCTACCTCCATCGCACCAAAACCACCACCAGATTTCCCCAATACAGAGGAGAAGACGTTTCTACACAGCGGCTCCGGCTAAACACCACACCTCTACAACAACCACCATCAACACCACACCCCCACAAAATGTCTTCCCAACCGACTGTAGCAGAGGCGACAGCGCCGCACAGCAGCTCGACTCCCTTTGGTGGTGGTGCCTCGTCTTCCAG